>CM034154.1:198405027-199605027 GCA_019776745.2 Taxus chinensis
ATTTCCACATTGTCACATCTCAACTTAACTTAATCACATGATCAATTAACCAAACAAAGCACATTACTTAAGCAATAATAAAGTGACAATACATTAAAATTAAAGAAATCACATACTCAACAAAATTAAAAACATGAAAGAGGAAAAAAACACATAAACCCATGGTATCATTTTGAGGTCACCCCCCTATGGGGACCCCCTAAAAAACTCAATCAATAAAAAAAAAATAAGCACGAACATAAGTTGCCAAGGTGACCTTTGTTGCAAACATCCGATATTCTTCAATGGTTAGTCTACTAGCCCCTTCTTGTTTGTTGTGAAATAATTTCCTACAACCAATCCAACAATACCCCTTCATCCTCAATGTCATATTAAATACATAAAACAACAAACACATACATATATATCAATTAACATCAACATATAATGTAGTTAAATCATCATCAAGGTTAAGCAATTCTATCGATTGTTTACAATTCATAAATATTTTGAGACTACCATTTTCACCAACATCAATGAGATCACAAGACTAGTTTGATAATCCAAGCATAATAAATACGTCAAGAATCCAAAGTGTGAGTATATATAAAGTAACAATATTAGATCATTATCAATACTAAAATATCTATACATGCTTCTAGAAGTCCATACAATCCACAATATGAATCAAAACATACCAAAAATCAAAATATACATATTGTTTATCAACATGCTAATCAAAATACAATAATAATGTTAATGTATTTACTAAAAAATAATCAAAATCATAATATAGTAAGTGTCGAAGAGGATTGGTCATTACATCCCCCACCCCTTAGACTTGACTTCCTACTAGAAGTCACTCGAATAAGTGGGGGAACTCGGATCATACAAAGGTGGCATCTTCCTACATAACTGATGTCTCATCATAATGATCCCACTGGATGTGCACCTGACCAATTTCATTCCCTCAGAGGCCCATGGTCCTACGCTCTATTATGCACACAGGCCTATAGTCCCTGTGATATAATTCCTAAAATGGTGTCATGCCAATGAAACTCTAAAATCTCTACCTGATAAGGGTACTCCTCCCATCATGATTGATGATCCATAACATACATACGAAGTATATCCTCTAATATCTAGTTCACCCGCTCGGTCTGGCCATCTGTCTCTGGGTGATAAGTTGTACTCAAGTTAATCCTCACGTTCCAATATCATGTTGCATGGTAGTAAAAAAAGTCAAGGTTTACACGGGATCATGGTCACAAATAATCTTCCATGAAATGTCATGAATTCTAACTATCTCATCCAAGTACACTCGTGCCACTACACTAGATGTATATTTCATCTTCACAAGAGAAAAATGTGCCACTTTTGTCAATCTATCCACTGTGACCATGATGGTGTCATGGTGATATCTCAACATAGGTAGGCCCACTATGAAGTCCATGGAAATTTTATCCCATTTCCACCTTGGTATGACATGCGGATATAGAAGGCCAGCTGGATGTTGATGCTCGAACTTCACCCTCTGACACTCCAAACACCAAGATACAAGTTGGGCTATATCCCTTTGAATTCCTCTCCAATGATACAATTGTCTTAGTGTGGCGTACATCTTCACCCCTAGATGGGGTGAATAAGGTGCATGATGAGCCTCTACTAAGATATCTCACAACAACCCTCCATCTCTAGCTACATAAATCCAGCCTCTGTGTCTGATAAGTCTATCTGGCTCTAGTTTCAATCCCTCAAAATTCCCCTTGATGGGTCTCTGAGACTCAGACTATGATCTAGTTTAAAGGTAGAATCTCTCATGTGGAATCTGTTGTAATATCTCACTCCTCAAGTCAGTATCCACCAATGTCACCATGAAAATGTGTCTCCATCGAATTAAAGCATCTAGAACCACATTCTCCTTCCCCTTCAGATGCTCTATCTCTATATCATACTCGTATATAAGGTTCATCCAAATCCATTGATGAGAGTTGAGATAGGGTTGTGTGAATAGGTGTCGTAGGCTTAACTGATCTGTCCTGAGTGTGAACCTCCTTCCTAACAAAAAATATCACCACCAGACCAAAGCATGAACAACTTCTGAAAGCACAAGATCATGATTTAGTTAACTAACCTCATAATCCTTGAGTTTAAGAGGATCAAAAGCTACAACTCAGACAGCCTGAATCAATACTCCTCCTATCCGTTCCAATGAAGCATCTGTACATACAAATAAATCCTTATGCAGAACTAACACTGCTAAGATATATACTGTAGGAAAACATTTCTTTAGAGTCTTGAAGGCCTGCTCATAGTTTTCTAACCAAACAATCCTCTTCCCTTTCCATTGTAGGGATGTGATGGGATGAGCAATGCATAAGAAACTTCCTATATAAATTTCCTATAGTAACCTGCTAATCAGACTATTCAGCACTAGCCAATACATGATAGCTCTAATCTTGGAAGAATCGACTGCGATACCTTCCCCACATATGATGTGACTTAGATACTAAATCTATGTTTGAAATAATGCATACTTCTCTAGGTTCCCTTAAATTTTTTGCTCTTGAAGAAACTTCAGAAACTCTCAAAGGTGATCCTCGTGTTCCTCATGCGTGTGTGAGTAAATCATTATGTCATATAGGAATATGATTAGGAAGCAGTCCAAGAATTTCATGAACACCCCATTCATCAAACTCATGAACACTGCACGGGAATTCATTAGAACGAATGACACAACTGTGAACTCGTAGTGGCCATATATTGTGTGGAAGTCGGCCTTACGACTATATGCCTCCGTAATACTAAGATGACGATACCTTGATTTAATATCTATCTTGCAAAACATAGAATCCCCCTTAATCTGATCAAACAAATCATCAATTCTTAGAATGGGGTAATGATTCTTGATCGTTACTTTGTTCAGAAATCTGTAATAAATACACAATCACAAGGATCCATCCTTCTTCTTCACAAAAAATCACCGGTTCACCCTAAGGAGATACACTAAGATATATTAGGCCCTTCTCAAGAAGGCCCTCTAGTTTTATATTGAGCTCACAAATCTTAGGGCTAGTCGTCATATATGTCGCGCGTGAGATAGACTCTACTCTAGGAACCAAATCTATATGAAAATATATCACACGTGGGGGAGGTATGCCAAGTAAATCAATTGGATAAACATCTAAAATCTCCCTAAAAATGTGATGATCGTCAAGTGAAGACCCATAAGTCTCTTCCTCTAACCTTTCAGTGACTACAATAACATACAACTGACATCCTCGCTATGCACCTCACTTAAGCTGCATAACATATATATTGCAAACAGAGATGGGCCTCCTAACCCCAACTATCACTGCATCAAATCCTAAATCATCAGCACAAGATATCATCTTATTGTAATAATACACTATATCCATATGTGTATATAGTCAATCCATACTAAAAATAATCCCATAAGATCTCAACGGAAGGATGTAAAGATCCAAGGTTGTGGTGAAGGGTCCAAGGTCTACTACACACTCGTTGACTAAGGATTCCACTATGATATTGGCTCCTGAAGCAATCTCTACGTCCCAACTACAACCCTTCCTAACTACCACTACCTTGCATCTCTCTACTAATTATGGAGAAATAAAATAATCAGAAGAGCCTGAATCAAATAAAATAGAGGTAGAAATACCACCAATGCTATTTGTGGTCTTTATCAGTGTGATTTTATGCCATGTCACCAACTATCGGATCTGAAATACGTCCCCTACCCTTGTTATTAGGTTATTATGACACTCTCTTCAATGGTGTTCATGTAAACCGTATCCATAACAACTACCAAGCTCCCTCAAATGAGAAATGACTCCCCCTTGTACTGTAGTAATTTGTTCTATAGACCACAATAACCGCGCTATAGATTGTTGTTTTCATTATTGACTAGCTCAAACTGATTGAGTTCAAGGTGGTTTTTGTGTCCTAACAGGTCCTCTAAGAAGAGGCCCCATACTATTCCCTCTCTAAGGATCTTATCTTTGAGGAGGTCTAAATGGTGGAAGGGTCTACTACTACTAATGTGGCTATTGTGGTGGCCTGAAGGAATACTGTGCTGAACCATGTGTACCAAAAGGAGGAGGTGTTGTCCCTCTCAACCAACTATCGTGCCTCTACTGAATGCGGATCCTCACTCTATCTATATCCTACTGTGTTTTCACCCTGTTCTCCTATGTAATTTAGGCCTTCTCAAGGGCATCAACTAACATCTATGGATAATGTATGCACATCGTCCCTTCCAAATATAAATTGGTGCCCTTGATGAACCTATGAATCCTGACCTGTTCATCCTACATGTAGTCAACATACTAAAGCAATTCCAAAAACCAATTTTCATACTCAACCACTATCATATATGTCTGTGCAGGTCATAGAACTCATGGATCCTTTGCTAAATGAACCATCTAGATAAATATCAGTTCCTGATTCACTCCTCAAATAGCTCCTATATCACATTCTCTTAATCTACGTGGAGCTTCTTCTCCTCTATTCTCAACCAAAATCCTGACCCATCCCTTAGAAGATGAATCATGAAATGAGCCTTCATGTTACTAGAACATAGACATAACTTTAAGCATTCGCTTAAGCAAACTAACCAAGCCTCTACCTGAAATCCTCCTGTATCTCCAGCGAAGTGAGATGGATGAATCTTTAGTATCTTTTGGATATGATTGGCTGTTGTCATTTGTCTTTCTCTAGATATCTCCTCATGACCATCTCTTTGTCTAGGGCTCCTAGATCTCTCTCTAGATTTTGCATATCCCTGTCACTGTTCTCTCTCGGTGGTGAAGTCTAGTATAACTAGATCTCCACCTTAGTGTTCTCCACCCTATACTCCTCACTGTTTGTAGCAGAGGGGCATGAGCACCCACTGATGGCTCCCTTTCATGTTGGCTAGGTCGTATCCCCTAACTGAACCTCTGCACGTATAGCTGGCATTGACCTCTTGTAAGGTATGTAAAATCTGTGGTAGTATAGCAGTAAACTGCATACTTATTGGTTTGGTATATCTAACTAAATGCATAATAAATCCTCTATCTAGTCCATATCTCCTCTTGCAAAGACAAAGGTGAGAGTTAGTTCATCATCATCTAGATTTGTTTCAGTTTACTAAGTTTCTAAGTTTTAAGTTATCAACCATGTTATGTGTTCCATGTTTAAAGTTGCGCTAAGTTTATTGTTGTGTTTCGTGTATACCCAAGCTCCAAGTGTTAAACCCATGGATCTGATACCAAGTATAATGCACACAAATTTCAATTCTCCAAAACCATGTCAAACCACATTAATTACTTAGGAAAATTACGGGGAGATTTTGTTTTAAGTTACAAAATAAATCAACATTAATAACGATTAATTAAATTACCGTTAATAAGTTCTACACATTCATAAGGAAATCGAAACCAAATCAAGAAATAAATATTATTAATTAATTTCAAAATCCATTTTTGAACTTAATCCTCTTTTAAGGTTTCCATTAAAATTTAATCTTGTTATTTTATCTATTTAAAAATCCTCTTAAGTTTATCAAGAATCATTTCCTAAGTTGATTTAAATTCATTTCCTATAAAAACTTAACATCCATGCCTATCATATAACTATTTAACCATACATTTTATTTTTAATTAATTTAATCCCCTTTAGGTCATTTCTAATAGTGTTTATTTAATCCCTATAAAAAAATCCCTTTTATTTATTTACTAATCCATAATAAAAAGGGTCACAACTTACTCTAACCCCCTAATAACCATATCCAATGCACTAAGTGGCCTCATTAACTAATTACCCATACCTTTAATTTGAAATACCATTCCCACGAAAATGCCAACAACTTAAAATTTGTAGGGAAAATCCTCCACCCTTAGATCAGATCAATATGGACCCTTAGGTTTAGGTTTTCCCTAAAATCCATAAATATCCTTATGTTACCTTTTTATTCTTTTCTTTTCCATAATCTCTTCATTTGTTCAATTTTTTTTTGTAGGTTGAAGGAGGTGGAGGCCATTGAAACTTGAGGACAAACCATGGTAGTTTTTATTTTAGATCTAGATTTGCAAATGGGAGGAGACTTCCTCCATTTTAGTTCTCCAGTTTTTATTAGGGTTGCATTAGGTGTATATGTGTATTTCTCTCTTTCATTTTTGTTGCAAGGATTCTACCACAATCTGGTTGTGGGTATTTATTTTCTCACGTAATCTTGAGTTGAAACAATTGGGGAATGCATTTTGGTTGAAATAAGATTATATGCACTTATATATATAAAAACAGATGCGTGCGCACGCACACACACACGCATCTTCATATACATGTGCGTGTGTGTGTGTGTGTGTGTGTGTGTGTGTGTGTGTGTGTGTGTGTATGCTAGATATACATTATGTTCACAAATATTTATCTAAATTACTGTTCTGGATTGGAGACACATTTTTATTTTCAAAAATAAGTTCACACACAAGTGACCGGTGTTAGTCACTTAACTGGTTATAGTTGTCTCTTATCTACTGACGTTGGTTACACTATCAGTGTCAATTTTTGTGAATTGGGTACATTTTATATAATACATTTATACAAGTATATATATTGTCAAATATATACATCTGTATAAGTCTTTATAAAATATCATATACATTGCAATCTTTGTTTTATTGTTTTCAATAGTAATTTTAATACAACTAAGTAAAAAACGTTGAAATTATGAAACTGTAACCATGTTTCAGAGACCAATGTTGTTTTTTGTTCTACTGACTGACATCAGTCACTGTGGAAAACAGCTTGTTTTAAAAAATGGATGTCTATCAAAATATATATTAAAAAATACATATCAAAACAAATTTCTATGTTACTATTTTATAACAGAATATGCAAGTGTAAAAAGAAAATTTCTTTCTTGATTAAAATCATTAAATGTATAACTTTTTCTTTGTAACATTGTTTAAAATTTGACTACAAGGGTTCATTCCAACCAAAATGCATCTATTTTGAATGAAGGGAATAAATTTTACCATCTACTAAGTATAAGTTTCTTTTCTTTTGCAAACAAGAATAACAAACATTTCAAGGGAGAAACAAGCATGTATTTTCAAGTATTTCCAATTTCAAGGAGACCACTTTCAAAATGAAAACAAGAGGAAAACTTTTTGATTAAATTCCATATTTTGAATGAGTTACAAAGACAATAAAATAACACTTACATGAACTTATTTCAACCATTACAATACATAGTTTGATAAATAAATTTACAAGAAATTTTCCTAACAATACAAGTATACAAAATCTCTCCACTTAAGGTGGAGACAACATGGCAAAATTTACAAAAATGAATTTTATCTTTCTTTGTCTTAAAAAAAAATACTCTATCCAAGGCATAAAATTTGAGCTCCTTCTTTTCTTCATCTCCCAATCACAACAACAAGGAAGGTAGCATAGGCAACACTCACCTCCCAACCTTATTCCAATGAGAAGGTGAAGCCACCCTTCTCATTGGCCCCCGAGCCCCAAAAATATAGAAATAGGGAATGTTTGCAACCATGACAAATTTTACAAATCCTTCAACATTACATACACTCATGCCAACAATAATTGTAATAAATACAATCATAATAATAAAAATAACAACAACATACAATTTTTCCAAACACAGACACTTATAATCCAAGCCAAAGAGGAAGAGAAATATGGGGAATCCCTTATACCTCCCAATGGGGTAAGTTTCCACCTCAAAAACTCTAAAAAAAAATCATAAAATAAAAAAATTTTATCCCTTCCTCTATCTCTTATCACTCCCTTATGTAAAACATACAAAAATAAGGAAGAAATCTCTTTTATCTTCACAAGGTGGGTCATACAACCCAAAATCCCTCAAAATACACATACAAAACACTTATTCCTCCCTTAAAATATCCCCACATCAAAAACAAACACACACATTCATTCATCTTATAAATAACACACAATAAGTAAAATAAAATGTAAATGGATAGACCCTACCATGTCATTGCAAGAATCTTAATCCACATAGCAACAACTTCAATCATTTTACAAACAACAAACAACAAGTAAAAATTAAATGATGAATGGTATAGAACCTACCTTTCCATGTGACAAGTCGTGTAACCTTCAATCCATCCGTCAGAAAAAACTTCAAGCTTCATGTCCAAGTCTAAGCCAAATCGAAAATAAATCTCCCAAGCATCCAAAAACATCTAACTCAAGTAAAAATCCCAAAAATATGCAAATGTGCAACTAAACCAAGTAACCCCCAAAACTCCAAAATAACTCACATAAATAGAAAATGAGGAGAGGAGGGTGAGGTGGCTTCCATGTAGATGCCACATCACTTCTCCTCCAATCCACTTCACCAAGTCAAACACAAAGACCAAGCCTCATAAATGGGTGGGTGAGGATATGACAATTTTCCTTCAACACACAAACCACTACTCCATACTTCCAAGGACATAATTAAAAGAGTTTGTAAGAAAGTGCATTTAATTACCTCTATTTCCTTCCAAAACACATAATGAGGCCTAATTTTGATACCTTACATCATAGATGTGATTGGTTGGTGAGTTTTAGAGGTATGGGACAAGCTTAACTTGTCCCACAGGCCTCCAAAAGTGGGTCCAAAGACAAAATTCGAGATTTAACAAATGAGGTTGAGAACACAACTCGAAAATCAATAAAATTCATCTCAAATCAGTAATATAACAAGCACTATCTACAACAATAAATTCCCACATAGTCACATCTTACTTTAACTCAATCACATGATCAATTAACTAAACAAAGGATATTACTTATGTAATAATAAAGAGAGAATACATTACAATTAAAGAAATCACATACTCAACAAAATAAATACATGAAAGAAGGGAAAAACAACACAAACTCATGGTCAAATTTTGAGGCCACCCCCCCCCCCCCCCCATGGGGACTTCATAACAAAATCAATCAATAAGCACGAACACAAGTTGCCATGGTGACCTTTGTTGCAAACATTCGATATTCTTCCATGGTTAGTCTCATATCCCCTTGCTTGTTTATTGTGATATAATTTCCTACAACAATCAAAACAATACCTCTTTGGCCTAAAGGCCATATCAAATACATCAAACAATAAGCACATACATATATATTAATTAACATCAGCATATAATGTAGCTAAAATCATCATCAAGGTTAAGCAGTTCTATCAATTGTTTACAATTTCTAAATATTTCGATTCTACCATTTTCACCAACATCAATGAGATCACAAGACATGTCTGGTCATCCAAAACATAATCAATACATCAAGAATCCAAAGTGTCAATATATATAAAGTAACAACACTAGATCATCATCAGCACTAAAATATCTATACATGTCTTTAGAAGTCCATATGATCCACAATATGAGTCACAACATATCAATATTAAAAATATAATAATAACTTCTATGTCTCTACTCAACAATAATCAAAATTATAGTATAATAAGTGTCTAAGAGGAGTGGGCTTACAATATATATATATATATATATATATATATATATATATATTACAAAAATTTATAGAAAATTAAAATTAAAATATTATGGAAATGTAACTTTATTAAAATAATTTTATTCTACTATATGTTAAGAAGAATAATATATTTTTATCTTTATAATATAGTTTTAATTATTTTTTTAATAGTAAATATTTTTTTAAATATAACACGCTCTTTTATAAATAATAAATAATAACTAATAATTAAAATTCTTGTTTTTCATTATTCTTATTAATATAAATAATTTTCTTAAAAGAATTATTAATTGATTTATAAATAATAAATTTATAATATATGTGGCATCTCTATGATAATTCAAATTTTCTATTTTTATATATTGTGGATGTTCTATAATTTTATATAAGTGTTAATAATTTGTAGCTAATTCAAATATACAATACTTTCTCATTGAAAATCCACAATCTTATTCAATTTTTCTTTTTTTAAATATTGTGGATGTTCCACAGTTTTACTTAAGTGTTAATAATTTCCAGCTATTTCACATCTACACCACTTTCTCAATAAAAATCCACAATATTATTTGAATTTATTTAAATATTAAAATATGGATCATATTTACACTACAAAAATATTTGAAAAAATTAATATAATAATAGTTAAACTACACTTTTCATATAATACATATCAAAATTTAAGATTTTTACAATATTTCAACTTTAAAATACCACATTCTAAAATTTACTTGTTTTACTATTTAAAAAAACCATTTTAAATTTTGATAGGGTTATTATTATATTTTATAATATTATGGAAATGTCACATTATTAAAAATATGCATATATTATATTGTATAATTTAATATAAAGGAGGTTCCAATGCTAAAAATATGCATATTATCATTTATTGGAGAAGACATTGTGGATATGTAGTGTCCACTCCTCTTCGACACTATTTTTATTCTGATGATATTATTGTTGGATTGATACTTAGACATTTCGATTTTCATATTTTGAGAAGTAGATGAAAGACTATGCAGATATTTAGACCATTGATATGTTGTGATTCACATTTTCATTATGGTATAATAGATGACACTGGTAGATAAGTTTTATATATGTTGAGTTGCATTATTTTGATTTTATACTGACACGTTATACTCTAGATGTTCTCGAGTAGAATTATGATCTCATGGATATTCGAAACAAATTATTTGATATGTTAATAGATGATATAATTACTTAATTTCAGATGACGATTACTGGATTTTTGTGTATATATTATTTCTAAATGTTGTTGATGCGTTGTCATGAGGCTAGAGAGGTATTTTTGTGTGTTTGCAGGGACATTATATCATACATCGAAAAGGGGATAGGGGACAAACCATCCAAAGAAATGTTGGGTGTTTTTCAACATGGCCAAATTTGACAACTTGTGTCTAATGTTTATGTTGTGTTATTGTATTCCTAGTTAGGAGGTTTCCCATGGGATGGCCTCACATGTGTGGCCATGGGGTGTAATGTTTTCCCTTCTTTTAATTTTGTGTGTTTTATTTTGTGTTATATGTATTTAATTATTACGAAATTTTATTCACTTTATTAGAAATTATTAATGTGTCCTAATTAGCTAATTAAACTTAATTTGTTAACTGAAATAAGGATGTGAAAATTGGATAATTATGAGGGTAGATGGTCCTTGAAATATTTTGGATGTAATTAGATTTGTGTTGGGTTTTGTGTTGTGTAGTCTTTTCCAACATCAAAATTCAGATTTTGACTTGGGAGGATTTTTTAGAGGCTTGTGCGGCAAGTTAAGTTTGTCCCACGCCTCTTAAATTCTTCCAAAAACCAAACCTATGGTATGGGGAGTTAATTTTAGGCTTAATTGTGTATTTTGGAGTGTAAAAAGTCGTAAATAATTACACTTTCTTACTTACCACATTTAATTTGTTCGTTGATAAGCATGGTGTGCAAGTTGGAGTGTCATGTGGCCATGTCATAAGTCTTACATGTGCATTTAATTTCTTTGGGGCTTGGTGTTTGACTTGTGTGTTGGAATGGAGGAATGATGAAGTGGCATCCTACATGGATCCCACTTCATCATCCTCACATCCCATTTTTATTTATTGATTGAATTTGAAAGGATTTTGGGTTACTTGTCTCATTTCTTCTCTTGCACTTTTAGAAATTTGGTCTTGAGTTGCATCCTTAGAGCCTTTTTTGGAGTTGCAGTTTTGGATTGTGCTTGGTTTGAAAGTGTTGAAAGCTCTTTGCAGTGAATATTTTTGGAGGCTTAATGGAGAGGTAGGATCTCCACCTTTGTTATTTTCTTATTTATGTTTGTATATGTGAAAATTGTGTTTGTATGAGTATTTGCATGGGTGTTGTGAATGTTATATATTGGGGTTGGGTAGCTTGCCTTAAGAAGGGAGTGGGAGATGGAAGTATGAGACAATTGTGGAGGGAAAATGGAGTTGTGAGGCATGCATTTTAGAGGAAGTGTGATTAGAAGTTCCACCTATGTGGAGTGAAAAGGAAAACATGGAAATATTTTTGCATATATTTGCAAGGGGAGAGATAAGGATGTATTTGAATGTTTTGTATTGTGCACATGGAGGCTTTTAGGGTGGAACTCCTACTTCACTTGGGAGGAAAAAGAGGTGGTTACCATATTCCTTTCTCCTTTTGGCTTGATTTCAAGCCTATGTGTTAATGGGAAAGTGTAAATATCGTTGAGTATGTTTATTTGAATGTGTTTTATGTTTTGTGGATTGTATGTTTTGTAGAAGCCTCTTGTAAAAAGTTCTCAAATGTTGCTCAAGAATCCTCATTGTTCTTTGGTTGGGGCTCGGGGGATAATAAGGGAATGAATTATCCTCTTATTGGATTAAAGGTTGGGCGGAGAGTATCGCCTATCCCCCTTTCTTTGTATTGTGATCCAAGTTTTTTGAAGATTAGATGGATGCATGTTGAAAGCTCAAAGTTGGGAGATGACCTTGAAAGGAGACTTTTGTTTTGACCTTGTTGAAATAATTCTCTATGTTTTAGATCATATTATTGTTCCCACTTACAGTGGAATATTGTAACCTTTGTATGATTGAAAGAAATCTATGTATACTTCATTATTCAAATTTGTAATGTTGTAGTGAAAGTATAATCCTTAAGCTGTAGAGTTTTCTTGAAATGAAACTCTCCTAAAATAATATTTTGTTCAATGTTACAATATATGTATATATAAATTTGGAAAAGAATTTTTTTATTGAAAGGAAGTGTTATTTATTTCTTTGTTGTTTTTTCCAGAAAGATTGAATATGTGAAAGAGAATGAATATTAGTTTATGTTATATTCAAATTTTACATTTTATTGAAAAAGAAATAATAGAAAAATGAGTTCATGTTTATGTAATTTTGAGTTATAAGAATATATATCTTATCATCCTATCAACCAATGAATGGAAGACACATTAATTAAAATTAATGTTGCATTGAACACCAACCTAAGTAGAAAAAAAAATGTTGAAAAATGTATATATTGAAGGTTTTTTTTTTTGGAAACAGAATTGCCACCGTGTGCAAAGTGTCAGTTTCAGAACCGTCGCCCAACAGATAGCGGCAATTGATGAACCACCCCCAAGGAAATGTGGCAGTCACAGGACCGTCAGTCTATGTAGGGCGGCGATTTCGTCATTTTTGATGGAAAAATTAAATTCTGACAATGTAAAATCCAAATTAAAATTTGATTTAAATCTAAGCTTTAAACCATCAAAATGAAACTACGGAAACTAGTAATTAATTAAATGTAACTTTTTAATTCTTTTAATCATTTTATGCCCACTCAAATATGTACAATTCATATATTTAATGAAATGGGGTTTTCCCCTAATTGTTGAACTCAAATAATGTTACATTAAATAACAAAAATAGATCCATGGCGGGATCTCTACTTTAAGCAATGAGAAATATTACAATAGTAAACCCTTTATAACTAAAAACAAGAAAATTTCTCCATGGTGGCACTTCTTGATCTCATGCTTTTCCCTCCTTCTCCTCTTGCAAATCTGCAAAACAAGAATGAACAAAGGAGGTTGTTTTAGGGAAAGTATAAATAAAAAGAAACCCATAAGGATATTTAGGGAAAACCAAATCTAAGGGTTGAGATTGATTCAATCCAATGGCCCAAATTCAACTCTACCTCACTTAAATCGGAGGTATTTTGTGGGAATGAAATTTAAAATTAAAAAAAATGAGTAATGAGGTGAATGGGGCCACTTAGTGGCTAGGAAAAATAAGTAATCTTTTGTGTTAGAAAATAAAGGAATCTTAATGCATGATAATTAATTGAACTTATGGAACTTGGTAAATGTATAGTTTTAAACCATAAATTTATCTTAGGAAGTAAATTAATAATATTTAATTATTAATTTAATCCCAACTTTCACAAGCTTATGTAGAAAGACTCTAACCAAGAAATTTATTAACTGTGGAAATGTCTAACCTTGCAAAACCCTTTTAAAATTAAAAAATCTTATTACCGTAAACTCGACTATTAAATTATTAGTTCAATATTTTTTTGAGAGTAGAAATTTGTGGGCGTTACACTTGGTATCAGATTTGTGGGTTCAACATTTGGACCCCAAAAAAACTTGGAACCACGAAACACAAGTAAACCTAGTGTAACTCTAAACCTAGAATACACAACATTGCATGATATTTTAAAACGTAGGAAACTTAGAAAATGGAAAAAAATCCTAGATGATGATAAAATAACTCCTTTATTTGTCTGTGAAGGAGGCAGAGAATAGACAAGTAGTCCTTACACGTGAACCTATATCTACCACCCCCAGATGAAGTAGTAGAAACTATATTACCTCACATAATAAAAACACTACATGATGTTAATGTCCCTTTACACAGAGGATCTCTAGGAGGGTGACCTTGCAGACAAGATTGAGAGCCATCAGTGGAGGATTGTGCATTGTCATGTCATAATGCCATGGATAGGGAAGAGCACTCTCACATGGAGTTGGTTGGACATGAGTCACCTTCTAGAGAGAAAAAAGATAGATCTTCGGGACGTAGAGATAGATCTAGGAGCCCTAGGATGAGGTTTGTTCATGCGGAGAGACCTAGGGGTCGATACTGAAGTTACACCCACCACATTTTTTTGTAGCCACAGGAGGATTTCAGGTTGAGGCATGGTTGGTTAGCTTGTGTAGATGCTTCAAGCTATATGCCCTTGTACTAGTAACAGGAAATATCATGTTTTTTATCCACCTTCTGAGAGATGGACCAAAAGTTTTGTGGAGGACTGAGGAGAAGAAGGTCCATATATATTCTGAGACAGTTACTTGGGAGTTGTTCGAGGAGTGTTTCAGGAGTAGATACATATCTAAAAGATTCATTCAACAACAGATCAATGAGTTTCATGATCTATGATAGGCCTCCATGACGGTAGCAGAGTATGCAGGTCATTTATTGGATCTTCTTCATTATGTGGACTACAAGCAGGATGAGTAGGTTAGGATTCATAGCTTCATTAGGGGTTCGAACTGATAATTTGGTGGGAAAATGCACATTCATTTCCTGTAGACTCTATCAGAGGCCATGGAGAAGGACTATATTGCATAGGAAACCAGGGGAAGACTCAATAGGCTTGAGACAGAGTGAGGATCCATATACAACATATGTAGGATAGTATGTTGAGGGGATAAGATCCTCCTCCTCGTGGCAGACACAGTTCAACAAAATCTACCTTTAGGCCTCCTCCTTAGTAGTAATGGCAGAATCGACCACCATTTTGGCCTCTAGAATTACATGATGCTATAGAGAGGGCATAGTATGGGACCTTAACCTGGGGGGCCTAATTATGCTTAGGGTCAACCTCAAGGACAGTCAGTAGGAGTACGTCCACCACAACAGTGACAAAGATCTATGGTTGGATCATCAGTTTCTAGAACATGGACTACTAGGCCACCTGGAGGAGTATTTGCTTAGTGGAGAGGACCAGGTAGTTGTTATGGTGCAGTTTACATGCTCATCATTGGAGAGAATGTCATCAAAAACCTGTTAATGAGGGTAAGGCACTTGTTTCTGAGCCTATGGTTTGTGACATGGCTAGGAGGAACATGATTTATGTTGTAGCCAAGAACTGCCAGGATAAGCATCAGGGCACATTGATTGAGACCATAGGTAGAATTGTTTGTATTTCTACCCCTATCTTATTTGATTCAGGCTCATCAAATTATTTCATTTCTCCATCTTTAGTAGAGCGATGCAAGCTGGTGGTAGTTAGGTAGGGCCTTAGTTGGTATGTTGAGATCACTTCTACAGCCAAACTCTCAGTTGACTCCTTAGTTAAGGAGTGTGTAGTGGACCTAGGACCGTTCACCATGACTTTTGATCTTTATATCCTTCCCTTGGGATCACATGGAGTTATCTTGGGCATGGATTGGTTGTCTACACATAGAGCTAGAGTTTATTGTTACAACAAGGTTATATCTTGTGAAGATGATTTGTGAGGGGATTCAGTGATTGTTGGAGTTAGGAGACCCATCTATATTCACACCATATCCACAATGCACCTGAAGTAGTGTGCTCGATGGGGTTGTCAATTATTTACCATCATTGTTAGTGACTGATAAAAGGATGAGACTCATGGACTGTCACTTGTTAACCACCCCATTTTTTTGAGTTTTCTAATGTTTTTCCTTGTGATTTGTTAGGGTTACATCCCCCATGTGATATATACTTTCAGATTGATTTGGTTTTGGGAGTAGAAACTATCTCACATGTACCATATAGGATGACCACACCTAAGCTACGTGAGCTCAAGTGGCAGTTGGAGGGGCTTCTTTATAAATTCCTAATTAATCCTAGTGTATCTCCTTGGGGTGCACCAGTGATCTTAGTGAATAATAATGATGGATCTTTATGTTTGTGTGTGGACTACATACAACTAAACAAAGTAATGATCGATAATATTTACACCCTTCTATACATAGATGATTTATTTGATGAGATGAAGGGTCCTAATATATTTTCTAAGATATATCTTAAGTTAGGATACCATTAGCTAAGTAAGGCTATCCACAAGACAACTTTCCACATAGGATATGGCCACTATGAGTTCACCGTGGTACCATTTGGTCTGAAAAACTCACCTGTAGTATTCATGAGTTTTATGAATGGGGTGTTTAGGAAGTTTTTAGATCACTCCATGCTCATGTTTCTTGATGACATTCTAATATACTCATGTACACATGAGGAACACCTTAGATAGGTTCTGTAGTGTCTTCATGAGCAACAACTATACAAGAACTTGTAGAAGTGTGCATTTTTCTAGTTAGAGGTTCAGTACTTGGGTGACATTATTTATGGGGAAGGTATCATAATTTATCCTTCCAAGATTAGATATATTATGGATTTTCCAGTGCCAACCCATGTGACCAAGGTGCACAGTTTCATGTGTTTGGGAGGTTACTATAGGAGATTTGTTCAGGACTTCTCTCAGATTGTGCACCCCATCACTTCCTTTTAGAAAAAAGAGAGGAAGTTTTTTTTTTTCCAATGGATGTGAGTAGGAATTCAGTACATTGAAGGAATGCCTTCTGTCAGCAACGATTCTTGTAGTTCCAGATTCATGGAGGGATTTCTTCATGTGTACAAATGCTTCTTTTACAGATTTAGGAGTTGTTTTTCTATAGGATGGATCTGTAGTTACCTTTGAGTCTAACAAACTAAATGATTATGAGATCAATTATCTTACTCATGACCTTGAGCTTGTGGTAGTGGTGAATGGTTTAGTGTATTGGCATGATTTCTTTTTTGGTAAAAGTTTCATTCTCAAGATAGAACATTTAAGCTTACTGTTATCACCGAATCACAGCACCCCTATGTTTATACAAGTGCATATACTTGAACTCACGGTGTGATTGGATAACATGGGTACTATCTCCAAGTTGTGGGACTTGCTACTTGAGATAGACGTCCAGAGAAAGCTGGTTCTTGCTCCTAAACTACCTGCCACATTCTACTCTAATGCAAGGGAAAATAACTATTCTAATTTCAATTTCCAAGGGACCAGGGAGAGAGAATGCATAAAATTAAATCCTACACTAAAGTGGTGATACACTAGAAAAGGAGGGTGTGAGAGTAGTCTTCAAATGCATGAGATACAAAAGCAAAGCACACGCTAGAAGGGGTGATGACAGTTCTCCATAATCTAGCAAAATGCATTTACAACAATATCTCAAACATACACAATGATAATGGATTCTTGCAAGATCATAATAATAGACACAATATTCTTGTAATCAAGGTTGAAGGGGGCAAGAAGAATGTAAGAAAACACAGCAGGGGAAGATACATCCACAAACTTGTATTTTATTGCTTCCTGATATGCACAGTTCAATCGGTTACAAGGTAAGGGCCTGGATCACCATGCAAGGAGTCCACAACAAGGGCGTACAACACATTGGCTTCATAAGGCAATTTTGGCAGAGCTTCACTACAAAAACTACCTCCTCTTTACAATGATCCCAACACTCCAATTTATAGAAAAAATGAGAAGAGAGAGAAGGGAAAATGGAAATCCCGAAATCTGTCCTTCAACCACTTGTAAGAGGCATTAAATGGAGTAAAATGATTGTATATTACTTGCAAAAGGCTCCCCATACTATCCCAGGTGCTGCAATAGAGAAAGAATGGTGACCATGCCTCTTAATTGCACTCCCAACTACCAAATAAAACACTGTTATGAACCCGACCACATTTTCTAAAAAATCTTGATCAATCTCTCATCAAATCCAAAATTTCTTGACTGTTGTGTGTCAGGCTCGAAGCCAATATTCCAATGGTATAAATTTTGTGTGATTTCATTGATAAATGCAAAAGTTATGGGCTTCTGAGTGCGGGCAGCTATTTTGGGTCTAGCAGGCATTTTCTATCATTTGACGGGAATGAGCATTAACTGACTAGAGCCGAATATGTTTCTTTTAATAAAATTTATATACCCTCACTAAAAATCATAAATCCAATTTTTTTGGCATAGAGGACGTCGTGCTCGTTCCAGAAAGTCCAATTTTGTGAAAATCGGAGCTCGGAATCAAAAGATATGGCCATTTGAAGTTCATGGGTCAAATGTTGACTTTTCTTCTTTGCCTTTGGCCATTTCGGCTTTTCGCGTCCCGTGCGTACCTTTTTCCCAGCTGTCCTAGACACATTCTCCCACATCGGCTGATTCAGGCTTTTTTGTCTCTTTTGCGGCTTTTTCACCTTTTCGCATCCTGCGTGTCCCTCGCGTACTTTTGTCCCGGCTGTCCCGGATACATTCTCCCCGAACTGCCCAAAATGGACCGTCTCTCGGCAAATCGTCTGATTTGCGCCCCACACGTACTTTTGTCCTAGCTGTCCCAAACCGTGTGAAATAAAAGACTTAGATGATTTTTATTACCTTCGGCCTTTTTGACTTTTCGCATACTTCGCGTCCCGACGTCCCAACTGTCCCGTGGACCGCCTGAAAAAAAAATGTCTGACGTAGCCAATTTTCTTTTTATTTCAGCCCCAAACTTGGTACGACGAACCTTGGTATGACCCGCACCCTTCAAACCCGAAATGCTTTAAAACAATCCTGCAACCTTATTTTTTGCATTTTTTCCATTTTTTCTAACTCGTTGGGATTTCTTCTTGGATGGGAGAGTTAGAGAGAAGCCGAGGGGGGCCCAAAAAACATGATTTCGGGCCTTGAATAAATCTACTTGCTCGGGACTAAAGAGTTTGATACATGTTATCAAAATTACCTTGAGGGATGAATTTTGGATAACACTTACGTCACCTCTTCATGCAGCCCAATCTCAACACTCATCAATGGCGTTGGATGGATTTTCTATGTGAGTATGATGTGGAGATAGAGCATGCGAAGGGGAAGGATAATATGTTTGTAGACACTTTGATTCAATGGAGGCATTTAATTATGGCTACTTTAGTGGGTACAAACTTACGGAGTAGGATTTTGTGACAACTTCCATATGACAGCTTCTACCTAAGAGCTAGAGCATACATTGAGTCTCAGAGACCCCTTGAGTGGAAGTTTGATGGATTTTCATTAGATTTAGATGGAATTCTTAGACACAGAGGCTGTATCTATGTACGTATGGATGGAGGTTTGAGATATGATATCTTGGAAGAGGCTCATCATGTACCTCATTCATCCCATTTAGGGGTGAAGAAGATACATGCCACCTTGAGATAGTTGTACCATCGAAGAGGTCTTCAGAGGGATGTAGCTCAGTTTGTGTTGCATTTTTTATAGTGTCATAGGGTGAAGTCCAAGAATCAACATCCAGTTGGCCTTAACTACCCACATGCTATACCGGAGTGGCAATGGGACACCATTTCCATGGATTTCATAGTAGGGATACCAACGTTGATATACCACCATAATGCCATCATGGTCACAGTGGATAGATTGACAAAAGTGGATCATTTTTCTCCAATGAAGACCACCTATACAACTAGTGCAGTGGTGCCAGTATACTTAGATGAGATTTTTGTACTACACAGGATCCCACGGAAGATTATTTGTAACTGAGATCCCTTATACACCTCTCATTTTTAGAATACCATGTAGCATGCCCTTGGTACGAGTATAAACTTCAGTACAACATATCATCCAGAGACAGATGGAGTGGGTGAACCATATTTTAGAGGACATGCTCCAGATGTATTTCATGGACCATTAATCAAGGTGGGAGAAGTATTTGTAATTGGTGAAGTTTTCTTATAATAACATATTTTAGATTTCTATTGGTATGGCTCCATTTTAGCTACATTATGGAAGGGAATGCAGGACACCACTGAGTTGGAACAAATTTGTTACAAGACATGGAGCAACAGGTTGTTTTTATCAGAAATAGACTACAGGAGGCACAGGATAAACAGAAGAAATATCCATATCAGACGATAGTTGACCATAGCTATGAGGTGGGTACAAATTTTTTTCTTCATGTCAGACCTCATAAGAGCCCTATCTGTTATGTAAAAGACTCTAATTTAGCTCCTGTATTCATCAGTCCATTCGAGATATTGGAGTAGATCACTCCCTTATCTTATCATCTAGCCTTTCCACCCATCTTGTCTCGCATCCACGATGTATTTCATGTTTATATTCTTAGGGGATACATTCCATATCCCTCTCATATATTGGATTGGACTGCATTGTAGGTAAAGGAATAGGGGCAGGCTACTTTGGATCTTGTGTGCATCATCGAGTGAAGAACCCTGGGCCTTCAAGGCCATGAGGTTAGCTAGGTGTGAGTCCAGTTGGATAGGTTTGATGAGATTGCATCTAGATGGGAGGATATTACTTTGTTACGGTCCCTTTTTTGCACACCTATTTCAGTGACTTCTAGGAGGAAGTCGAGTCTAAGGTGATGGGGATGTAGTTCCCACTCCTCAACACTATTTTCAATATAATGATATTATTTTTGAATCGATGCTTAGAAATTTTGATTATTATATTTTGAGTAATAGATGATAGACTATGTAGATATTTGGACTATTGATATGTTGTGATTTACATTTTGATTCTGATACACTAGATGACACTAGTAAATAGTTCAATATATGTTGATTTACATTATTTGGATTTTATACTAACACGTTATACTCTGGATATTCTCAGTAGAATTATGATCTCGTGGATCTTAGAATCGAATCATTTGATATGTTGATATATGATAGAATTACTTAATTTTGGATGACTATTATTGATTTCTATGTATATATTATTTCTCAATGTTGTTCATGTGGTCGTCAGGCCAGAGAGTTATTTCTTTTATGTTTGAAGGGAAATTATATCATACATCGAAAAGGGATAGGGGACCAACCACAAAAGAATGTTTGGTGTTTTTAACATGGCCAAATTTGAAAACTTGTGTCTAATGTTTATGTTGTGTGATTATATGCGTAGTTAGGAGCTTTTCCATGGGGGTTAACCTCCCATGTGTGGCCATGGGGTGTAATATTTTCCCCTTCTTTTAATTTTGTGTGTGTTTTATTTTGTGTTATATGTATTTAATTATTGGGAAATTTCAATCACTTTATTAGCAATTATTAAAGTGTCTTCATTAATTAATCCAACTTAATTTCTTAACTGAAAATAAGGATGTGAAAATTATGAGGGTACATGGTGTTTGAAATCTTGTGAATGTAAATTAGATTTGTGTTGAGTTTTGTGTTATGTACTCTTTCCCAACTTCAAAATTCAGATTTTGACTTGGAAGGCTTTTTTGGAGGCTTGTGGGACAAGCTAAGCTTATCCCATGCCCCTTAAATTTATCAACAACCATACTTATGGTATGGGGCATTAATTTTAGGCTTATTTATGAATTTTAGATTGTAAAAAGTAAAAATAATTTCACTTTCCTACTTACCACAATTAATTTTTCCTTGATAGACATGGTGTGCAAGTTGGAGTGTCATGTGAGCATGTCATAAGTCTTACATGTACATTTAAATGCTTTGTGCTTTGCATTGGAATGGAGGAATGATGAAGTGGCATCCTACATGGAGCCACCTCATCATTCTCACATCCCATTTATATTTATTGATTGAATTTTAAATATTTCAAGTTACTTGTCTCATTTCTTCTCTTGCACTTTTGGAAATTTGTTCTTTAGTTGCATGATTGGAGCATTTTTCAGAGTTGCATTTTAGATTGTGATTGGTTCAAAGGTGTTGAAACGATGTTGGAGTGAATATTATTTTCTTATTTATGTTTGAATATGTGAAAAATGTGTTTGTATGCATATTTGCATGGGTGTTGTGAGTGTGATATATTGGGGTTGGGTAGCTTGCCTTAAGAAGGGAGTGGGAGATGGAAATATGGGACCATTGGGGAGGGAAAATGGAGTTTTGAGGCATGAATTATGGAGGAAGTTTGATTAGGAGTTCCAGCTATGGAGAGTGAAAAAGAGAACATGGAAATATTTTTGCATATTTGCAAGGGGAGAGATATAGATGGATTTGAATGTTTTATATTGTGAACATGGAGGCTTTTGGGTAGAACTCCTAATTCACTTGGGAGGTAAAAGGAGGTGGTTCCCATATTCCTTGTTCCTTTTAGATTGATGTAAATCCTATGTTTTGTTGGAAAGTTGTAAATATTGTTGAGTATATACATTTGAATGTGTTGTATGTTTTGTGGATTTTATGTTTGTGGGAAGCCATTTTTGTAAAGGTTGTGAAAGTTGAATTACACTCTTCATTGTTCTTCTGTTGGGGATCGGGGGCGAATAAGGGGATGGATTCTCCTCTTATTAGATTAAAGGTTGGGCCCATAGCGTTACCTATCCCCCCTTTCTTTGTATTGTAATAAAAGTTTTTTGAATAGTTGATGGATGCAAGTTGAAATCTAAGAGTTGAGAGATGACCTTGGAAGGAGACTTGTGTTTTGACCTTGTTGAAAGAATTCTCCATGTTGTAAATCATATTATTTTTTCCACTTAAAATAGAAGATTAATTTTTAATGTTGTAGTGAAAGGAGAAAGCTTAAGTTGTATAGTTTGCTTGAAATGAAACTCTCCTAGAATTCTATTTTATTCAAAGTTAGAATCAAATGTGTGTGTGTGTGTGCGCGCGCACGCGTATTTGGAAAAGAAAGATGTTATTGAAAGGAAGTGTTGTTGAGTTCTTTGTTGTTTTTCTGGCAAGATTGAATATGTGAAAGAGAATGAATTGTAGTTTATGTTATATTCAAATTTTACATTTTATTACAAAATAAAGAAAAGAGAAATGAGTTGTTGTTTATGTAATTTCGAGTTTTGAGACTTGATATATTATCAACCTATCAACAAATGAATGGAAGACACGTTAATTCAAATTAATGTTGCATTGATCACCAACCTAAGTAGAAAAAACTATTTGAAAATGTATATATTGAAGGTTCTTTTTTTGCGAAATAGAACCACCGCCATGTGTAGAGTGGTGGTTGCACAACCACCACCCAATAAAGAGGGGAAGTCGATGAACTGCCCCCCAGGTAGGGCAGTGGTCATAGGACCGCTGGTTTGCATAGGGTGGCCATTTCATAATTTTTAACGGAAAAATAAAATTCAGACAGTGTAAAACCCAAATTGAAATATAATTTATATCTAAGCTTTAAACCATCAAAATGAAACTACTGGCAATAAGTAATTAATTAAATGTAACTGTTTAAGTATTTTAATCATTTTATGCACACCCAAATGTGTAAAATTCATAGATTTAATGAAATGGGGTTTTTCCCCAATGGTTGAACTCAAATAATGTTTACAGTAAATAACAAAAACAGATCCATGGTGGGATCTCTACTTTAAGAAATGAGAAATATTACAATAATAAACCCTTTACAACTAAAACAAAGAAAATTTCTCCATGGTGGCACTTCTTTCTCTCACGGTTTTCCCTCTTTCTCCTCTTTCAAACCTTCAAAATAAGGATGAACAAATGAGGTTGTTTTGGAAAAATAGAAATAAAAGGAAACCCATAAGGATATTTACGGAAACCCGAGCTAGGATAGATTCAATCCAATGGTCCAAATTAAACCCTACCTTACTTAAGTGGGAGGTATTATGCGGGAATGAAATTTAAATTTAAAAGAAGAACATGGGTAATGGGGTGTGAGGCGACTTAGTGGCTAGGAAAAATAATTAAGCTTTTGTGTAAGAAAATAAAGGAATCTTGATGCATGATAATTAATTGAACTTATGGAACTTGGTAAATGTATTGTTTTAAACCATAAATTTATCTTAGGAAATAAATTAATAATATTTAATTATTAATTTAATTGCAACTTTCACAAGCTTGTATATAAAGACTGTAATTAATAAATTAATTAATTGTGGAAAAGTCTAACCTTGCAAACCCCTTTTAAAACAAAATTTTTTTATTACCATAAACTTGACTATTAAATTATTACTTCTATCTTATTTTGAGAGTAGAAATTTGTGGGCATTACAGGATATATTTGACTTACTAGAAATAGTATTTAATGCCAATATACTTGAAGAAAACCAATTAATATTTTTAGATGCGAAGAATTGACATGCTATTAAAAAATTATAGTTTTGAAATATGTACAGAAAATTAGTTCATTAAACTTAAATAATGTTAAAAATTTAATTTATTTGTGTTTAAAACATTTAAAACACTAAAAACTATGGAGTTCCTGTCTCCCGATGCTGCTAAAAAACCTAGGTTTTTAAAATTTATGAGTGGAGGCAACGTGTCCAGGTCGTTCATCGAAGAAGCTGTGGATAATGGATTTGGTGGGGTGATAAGACCTACAAGATTTTGATCGGTGCTTAGCAGATCTTCTTCCCCTATTCATGGCCGCACCTTTGTTTCCTTGTCTTCACTATAGGTGGGTCCTGAGGGTCACGTGGAGTTTTTTGTTGATGGGATTGGATCAACTGCTATGGGTAGATGCAAATGATTTTTTGAGGTGGCTAAATGCTTTGTTCGTTTCCCTGCCAAGCCAATGAAACATGCATATTCATCTCCTATTGTATACTCTGGAGCAGATGTATTGAAATCAGATACATATTTCAAGTAGAATGGAATCATCTATGGATTCATAAATATCTTCCCAGCCCTACTTTTTCTCCATAAATGGATCTTTCTTTCGTGGAAGCCGCTTATGGTAGGTAAAGTTGACATTTACCCCAAAACTAGGGGTTTCTGCATAGTTGTATTTGATGTTACTCCTGATAGATATCTGATTTTTGAGGGATTATGGGATTATCAAAACTATTTCTTAATTATGAAGCCATGGTTCCCTCTTTTCATCCTTGTTACTAAAACTTTCCAAATCCAACTTGTGTTGGTTCGCTTTCCATATCTACCTCTCTAGTTTTGGGGTGAGAAATATTTAATCTCTATTGGTTATTCTTTAGTCAAAACCTTGGGTATTGACACTAAGATGACCTTGTATTTGTATACTATGTATGCTCGCATCTTGTTTGTTATGAACTGATCACTAAACTTCTACTTTGGAACTCTACAAATCACACAACTATGTTGTTTTACTTTCTGCTTTAGAAAATGATAGATTTTCTTGAAAATTAGAGCTTCGTGACTGCTTATATAGTGTTATAGAAAAGAAATTGTAGAGAGAGAAATAATTCAACTTCAACACCAACAATTTTATCTTAGAAACCTCCAAGGAGGACAACTAGTCAGGAAGGACAACTACTCTTTCTTCCCACTTTTATTGGTCTAATATAGACAATTACATATTACAATAAGTATGGAAAGAAGTATCAATGTAAAACTTCTCTCCAATTACATGATTTCTCTATTTCTACACCTTGCTCCTACAATTCCATTCCAGCACTAAACATCTTGCTCATTAGTCTCATTATACTCTACTTCTTGTTCTCTATGGATCTTCGAATGCCTATTCTCTTGCTCCATTCATGCATTTATAGGCCTTCCTATGTCCTCCCATGCACTGGAGAATGTGAAACGACATGAATGGGAAGAGACCTAGCTGGGCGCTCCAGATTTAGTTCCATTCACATTCTACTCTTTATTTCTGTTCGAAAGTGTCAGGAGTGCCGCCCTGAGAAGATTGGTAGTCTCACAACCGCTGCCCTAGCTGGGCAATGGTTTGAAACCGCCACCTAGCTAGGGCAGCGGTCCTGAGACCACCGATCTTCTTAGGGTGGTGGTCCTCGCACTTAACCTACGTTTACCTCATTTTTCTTATTTTTCTTGTTTCTCCTTCTTGGTACTAATGGAATTGATGAAGTGGTGTGTTTTTATGGATCCCTATGGATCATGAACACTTCAAAGGATTTCCCTGCTTCTGTTGATATTCATATTCAGGAAAGGATATGGAATCAAATCATTGACTATGAAGGCTTCCCCTTCAGATTTTAGAATTTCTTTTCTCTTGGCCATTTAGTGGTGGATTGTAAGTTTGGGAAGAAAAATAACCAATAATCTAACTTCTTTGTTGAAGAATGTTGATTCTAGCCATTTGGTTGTAAATAGTCACTGTGATTCCAAGTCAGAAGATGGATCTGCATCTGAGGAATTTGTGGATCCTGTGCAGGATATGGTCATCCCTTATTATACCGTTGTAGATAAGGACCCTATTCCTTGCACTGGGTTTGGGAATTTATCCCTTCCTCTTTCTCTTGATTCTTCGCTGATCCTTAATCAGGTGGGTGAAAATAATATTGAAATTTGTATACCGATTCACACAAATGAAAATGTAAATCCAAACTCCATAGATGATTGGCCTATTGTGAACAGTATAAGGAAAGGGAAAGTTAATGAATCCCTTAAGATGTAATTTAGATTCCATGGGATGAAGTCTCATGGATAGTGTACTAATGAGCTTGTTTTTGCTGATGTTTTGACTTTCTTTTGTTGTACTTCTTTTCCGGTAGAAAAGGCAGCCCTATATATTCCTAATTGATATATATTTTATGTGTCCACAATTTCTCATTATAATGGGGAAGGGAGTCGTCAACCATTTTTTACCCTTAATAAAAAAAATGAGAATAGTGTAGAATTTTCATATTGTATAAAATTTGAAATTTCACATATTTCAAAATGCCTAATCTATTATTTAACTTATAAATTAATGTTGCATTATATACATATATATTTATTATTTTCTATTGCTTTAAATAATAGTTTTTTACGTTTTTGTATAATTGGTTGGATAAATAATATTTTGTTACATTGAATTACAACATAAATATGCTTAGTATTAATAACTAGTTAATAACATTTATTTTAGAAAATTGTGTTACAAAATTTAATATATTTATAAAAATAATATCATATACAAAACATGTAGGAGGAAGTTAATAATAGAATAATTTAATTAGGTCTTTAAATTTATCAAATAAATATAAAATAAAATGAGAATTTATGACACTTATTATTAATCATTCACCTTGCATGTCTTCATGATAAACATCAAATTCATCTTGAGCCAACTCTTGTTATTGCTATAAACTAACATAAGATTATCCTATATCAATAAATAAATTAATCCTAGAGTCTTCTCTCGCATCTATGATACCATCATCCACAAGATTATAAAATATTGTTGGATCATATTCATAACCTGTTCTTTTGGTTTCCCCATTTTCTTGTCCATCACACTCCTCTTCACCTTCTTCTTCTTGTATATCTTCATATGGTTTCTCAACATGTTCTAATTCTTGTTCTTGTACATGTTCTCCTATATTATCCATTAATTCAAGTTCCTCACTACTATGTGTCCCATCCTCATCTCTATTATCAACATCATTTGTATTTAAAAATAATGTATGAAAATTCCACCTTGGATTGTGCTCTATGACAAAAGATCAATTTTTATTTTGCATATCTTGGATGATAAAAAATTTCTCAAATTTCTCTGGGAATACATATGGCTCATTTTTCAACCTAAAATCTAATGTTTTAATCATAGGGAAACAAATTTCTATGCATATAATTTTTTCTATTATTTCCTTTCTCAATCAATGAGAAACACTTGACTAGAAATATAACCTTCCTAAAGGTTCTAAAGTCAAGTTCCATAATGTCTTCTAAAATTCCATAATACTTCATCTTTCCTTCAATTTCATTAGAATTCACCACATCAAAATATGTTGATATACCACAATCAGATGTTCGCCTAAGCTTATCCATATTCTCAATTCGAAAGTGCTTACCATATTCCTACATTGATTTGTAATGTCCAACCTACAAAAATAAAATATATACAATGCAATGTTAATAACTCATTCCTAAATGTTTATTACAATATTTTTTTATTGAATAGAATTTTAAAAAGAAATAAAATTTTAGCATGCACAAACCTTCCCTAGATTTATTTGATTTACTATTTCTAGTTCTTCCCTTGATATATTGAGAGGATCTCTTTTACTTCCTTGTATAATATTATCTCTCTACCAATCCCATGCGCATTTATCTAGCCAGGTATTTTTAATATTTTTCAGGTAACTGTGGGACTCTACTCATGAATTTGAACCTTCTAGATGCTCTTCTACATTTAATTGTGTTAGCCTCTTCTTCTTTGATTTGTATATATCTATACATTTATCCATGCATTTTATGTGATGTGCAACATAGAGGTGTATTTTCTCATACTCATTTCCATATGTAAATAAAATTTATTAAATTATTAAAATTAATATAAGGATAAACTATATAGCCACAAAATATTTTATAAACCATGACGCATACCTTGAACTTTTCTCAACCTCCGTCTTCCTTGTAGTACTTCACTTTTTAGTATATCTGATTCAGAATAACCCCAAATGCTTTGCATGCTAGAATGAAAATATGGTAAGTAATTAGAACTGACATTCACCATTTCTTTGAGTGTGATGTAACACTCCACAATGGAACCCTCTGGTTGAGCCTTTTTTCACACAAAGTGCTTCATTACCTTCATCAAATGCTTAACAAGCCACATTGATCTTGATGTGACTGGACCACAATATTTTATCTCATTAACAAGGTGTATGAGATAATACACTTGTGGATCAAAATATGCAGTAGGAAGATACTTTTGAAGTCTACACATTAATATAGGTGATTTTTCCTTCCAATATATAAGGTATTCAATTTTAATATCTTTTGAGGACAAAAACCTTAAATATAATGTTTAACTAACATTAAATTTGAGTTATTAACAATTTTTTTTTTATTAGATAGGGTAAAAATAGATATCAGAGGGACTAAGCCTATAAGAAGGAACAACTACAGAGCGGATGTTGGTAAAGATTTGACTCTGAAAGGATGGAAAACTAACAAGGAAAGGAGGGAGACCTCGACAAAGAAAGAAATGAATAAAAGGTTACAGAAACCCCTTAGGTTCTCACATGCAAATAAATATAAGTTATAAAAAAATTATAATTTTATTTGAAATATAATATTAATTTTAAACATTCAAAATTGTGGATCTAGCTACAAAATTAATGTTGTCCTATCTGTCACATTTTTAATATTGTTGACCTATTACATTTATAAAATTATGAATTTCACTTGTGACAATTGTTACAATTATAAGATTGTGAAATTCTCACAATTATTTATGTTGTGGAATTTTCACAAATTTTGTCACAATTGTTGTTTCTACAAAATAATTGTGGGTGGAGTCCACAAAATTGGATTCACAATTTTAAATAAAATATCCACAATGAATTTGTGAAAAAATTGTGGATAAAAGACCCAATTTCTTGTAGTGAATCCCTACAATCCACTAATAGATAACAATGCAATAATAAATCCTAAATCCCATCTAAACTAAGCTTGGTTCTAGTGAATTCCTTCATGGATTCTTCCTTCCTTGCTCACATGGCTTCCATTTCTCCAACCTGGAAACTAAACAAAAGAAAAGTGACCAAATGAGGAGGCTAGGGCGAAGAAAAAAGGTTTAATAAGATTTCATAAGGATAATTAGGGTTAGTATGGAACCCTAAGATCTAGTGGCCACAATTGATTTGATCCAAGGGTTAGAAATCAATCCTACAATTGTTAGGTGAGAATAAATATTATGAGATTTTAGATAATTTAAAGGTATGTGTAAATGGGTGAATGGGGCCATTTAATACCCTTGTATGTTAAGTTATTTATTTTAGTTCCTAGTATGTCTTAGTAATTATTTGAATTGACTTTAAGGCAAATGATTTAAGAGAACTAAGATAACTATGGATAAGAGTTGATTAAATGTGAGATGAATGTTAATTCCTAAGGGGAAAACTATTTAACCTAGTGAAAGGACTTATTGAACACTTATCTAGTGATGCTAATTAAATTGACTTTAGAACTAGATGACTGCCTCTAGTCTATGAAATGTAACATTGCTGGTAGGAATTAATTAAACATATATTAGGGTTTGACACCCTTGCAACCTGTTTAAAACAAAAAAAATTGCCCAAACTTTCTAGATAATTGTTTAAGGATTAATGTGGTTTTAGAACATCATATTTGTGGGTGTTACAATAAACCTTGGATTTAATAGGAAAAACATTTTTATTAATTATTAATATTTAAGTTTGCAATGATGTAGTTACAACTTAATTTTAATATAATATTAATGTGCACGAGGCTAAGAATTGGAAACTAGTATGGAAAGCAATTCAAATGGAAATGTTAAAAGCAAAATAAAGACATGGAATTTTAAGAGTCCATTATCTAGTCTAGACTTAATTTTTTTGGGCTTTTTTTTACTATATTGTCAATATTAGGTGTTTTTTTATTGTTAGAACTCATGCACATAGTGGAGTGGCTATTAAATAAATATATATATTTCAGTTTATTATTAGATCATTAAGGCTATAGTAACAATTAAATCATTTTTTGTCCAACTTATGATTTGATTGACTTTTTATTATTGATTTGTTGATACAACAATTTATATGTTTTGATTTGATGTGTTTTTGTCAACATCTTTTGTGCTTTTAAAATTTGTAATTTAATAGTTTGAAAGATTTTTAATTAAATAAAATTAAAAGTGATTTGTTTACAAACTTTGAAGGTTGATTTTTAATTGTTTAAGCGTACATGTGTCTAGACAATATCACAACTTATGTTTTTATGTTTAAACATTTAATATATTCTCTTGAGAACTATGTGTTAAAGTGGTTTCTAAGAGATGGTGAAGGAGGGATTTGAGCTATTAGGGGCTTTCAAATAGGCTGACCATATCTTTGGATATACCTTTTGAATTCCCTTTGAATCCACTCACATTGTGCATCCCTCATGCCATGCATGAGAGGATCATTAGAAATATAATTGAAGGCTCAAATTCTCAATTCTTTTGCCAACAAAGTTTTCATTTTTCGATGTCAAATGGCCTAATAAATTTCCACTTCATTCTTCACCAAATTTGGTGCAATTATGTGAGGCTAAAGATGAGTCATAGCAAATGTTGTGTGCGTTCTCACTGAAGAAGTTGACTAAACATTCATCTTATCAAATTTCAATGAAATCAACATTAGTATGAAGAATCCTACCTTACAATTTGAAAACCCATGAAGGAATGACAACTCCATACAATTTTGAGTTTGTAATGGAAAAAAACTCCATATGATTTCCACTCCCATATCTAAATGACAACTAGAATTATGAGTAGTCATAATAATACGGATCCATTCTTGTCATTTATTATTGAAAGGAAGAATTGTGTTATACATGACATAGACCATCAATCTCAAAGTCAATATCTTTTTCCATATGTCGTTTTTGTAGATGCAATCCACACATTTTCCAATTGCCATTTTCCCATGTAAATAATCTCTCATTGCGGCCACAATGGAAAACGTGAGGAAGCCACAGACAAATGCCCCTGGAAATGACATGGGCTCTCACAATTCATGAAGCGCAAAGGCTAACATTGCCTAGAACAACTACAGACATTGAGAGCATTACATGCCAAAGAATTACTTATATAACTATTTCCCAAATGATACTTACATATATACCCTCCTTTCTCTTTTTAATATTTCACCAAACTAACTGTTAACCCTTTTGTTTGTATTAGGGAGAAGAAGAACAAGAGCAACAATGTTGCCAAGTATTGTCGTTGTAATAGACAAGGTCGGTTATATTAGATCGTGTCTTACCATCCAGAAGATAGAGTCGATATGCCAAAACAATTGTTATTGGTGTTCCCATTTACTTCCCCGTTGTAATGAAATTTTTGGTTGTGGAGGTGTTGAAGCTCACTGGAAATGCGATCAAGGACAACAAGAAAAATAGAATTATCCCCAGAGGCCATTGACACACAACCTATTATATACTTTTGTTTTTGAAAATGGATGCCATTGACACAAAACCTATTACATGGTTAATTTTGCGAATTGCATTGATTTTTGGCATAGTATCAGAATTTACTCAGTGGAAACAAAAGTATGAGTAGCAAAGGAAAATAAAGATTTAAAAAAGAAAGCGTACATCGCAGTCGAATTTATCAAATGTCATGCTCTTCTGCTTGTGGCCCTCCCTTTGCTTATTTGAATTTAATTGTATTGAATTTTCCTATAAGTTGGATTGAATCAGGTCATGTGATCCAACCTCTACAAGGAAAATAATGGAGTAATTTTTTTATTTGGCATTAAATGACAGGATTAGTGGTTTTATAGCACTTGTTTGGTTTGATCATAGAATTGAATGTTTCTTCCTTCCTCAGCATTTTGTCATGCCACCAAATAGACTGGACACAAAACTAAGAGACTTAAATATGCCTATTTATTTTCTGAATTTCTATGATTTATCTCTAAAACCCATGTCAGTTTTCCAAATATATTTGATTTATCAGTATTAAAATCATTGTTTTGTGTTGTCAACTAATATTTTTATTTTATTTGGGTGGGAAAAAGTTAGTAGTATAGATAAGCTTAGATGGAATGAATTTAATCTAATATTTCTGTGTGGGGATGGAAATAACTTTTCTACGTTCAAGTTTTATTTTGGATTTACTCTGTAATTGCTAAAATGAAAAAGGACGTCCACATGTTTGCTTTGCAAAAATGATACAACAGTTACTGGTAACCCAGCTGGAAATACTTCAACTTCCATCAACCTAAAGATCACGCACATTTGTAGTCAATGATAATTTTAAGTTTTTGACTTTCACATACTAAATTTATTTTTTTTTGCAATTTTGTTTTTCAATAGTGTGTACAAGCGCCTACATGGGTTTGAACCCACGACCTGCTCTTTACTAACATAGGTTCCTACCAATATGCTTGCCTGCCACATGCCTCCATTTGATTTCAATCAGATATATTCAAAAAACAAAAAACCTATAATATGACTGTTGACGTGCAGGTCCCACACATGGATACATATGCACATCTCTATGGTATTTTTTATGCATCGTTTTATATATGATTGTGCATTATTTGGAGAGAATAGCCTCCCACAATATTCACTTCCTTTATGAAGTATACTTACGTTAGGTGTTTGAACGAGGGGGGATTAAGCCCTAGACGAACTAGGTAACTGCCTAAGGCGCCAACAGTAAGGGGGCACCAAAATTTAGAAAAAATCATTATAATTGTTTATTATTATAACTTGATGCCAATATTCTTTTACCTAAAGTCAATATTAATTGACCATTTCTTGATATTATTATAAACTATTATAAATTTAATGCATAAACATAAAATATTTTTACAAGTAAAATAAATATGCATATTTTTAAGCTCATCCAATTTTCTTGGTATTATTACCCCCTCTTTAATGTAGCTCTAAATAATTCAAGTGTGTAATTTTTTCTCAAAAATGTCTCATGTATATTTTATAATGTCAATGTTGAAGCTAATAGAGACAAGTACAATTGAAGGAAATAATTATTTAATTCTCTATTCCTAGTGTTAGGAGAAATGTCTCTTTTTTATGGAGGAATTAGTAGGCTTGGTCCATATACCACTGTGCATAAAATTATGGGAGCCACCTAAGAATTTTTTTTCTTTCAAAAAAGCGGTGCTTTTTTAGCTTTAAGTCTCATCACCTACTTGATATTCATTGTAGCGACCCACAAATTCAACACACGAACAACACAGTAAAAGACAGGATTTTGTTTTTTTGACTTGCTTGAAGATAATACGACACTACACAAGTTCTCTAGGGAATACAACCAACTAAAGACATGCTTTCCACAACACGGACCCACACTGGTTACAGATAAACGTGAGGCACACACTAAGGACACAATGGTTCATCTAAAGTATGCAATTTTACAACAAGGTCTTCCCACAGAAGGTTTCTTTAGAATCATGTTTTAGCTGTAAGTGTTTTTACATTCTTTACTTTTCCCAGAGGAATCATGATAGGAGAATCTGAAGTTCATGTCTCCTTTGAAGAATTTTCCCCTACCTTGTTAATGTTAATATACAGTGTAAACCAATTATTGGATGGTAAGAGGTTGCTTCATTTACTTGATTAACTTATTCATTGGTTAGGAGGCAGTTAGTTTCTCAAGGCTCTTAACTTCATCAAACTGTTTTCAACGTTGTGCTTTTAAACATATATGTTTTACCCCTTTTAAGCGGTCATATTTTTATTTTATTTTATTTTTACAGTACATGACTGTCTAAAACTTGGATTCATCATTAAGATCTTATTAGTGGTTAAAAAGGATTTCATTGGGGTCAAGAGTCTAACCAGAAATATTACAGGTTTGACTCGGGCTTCACTTGAAGAGATAGACATAAGTATATTGTTTACATTTTCAACGGGTAAGATAGAATCGAAGAGTTTCTTAGTCAAGTTCCTTCTATTTATTATAATCTTATTATCTTCCAAGAATTTAATCATTGATTTCACCTTAAGACCGTTCCAAGGATTCACCACAATAAGAGATTGTTGATTAGTTTAAGTGGGGTCACCAGGTATATTTGTTTCTCTTGTTTTTTTTTTTTGCTAGATTGAAAACATAGCCCTCTACCAAACGACACATGACCAAGGTAACTAGAGTGATGCAAGTTGATTCAAGTTTAGATAATTAGAATTAGGTTTGACAATTCAAGGATAAATCATATTCTGAAAAGTGAAAATTCAACGAAGGATACGCATGTCAAAACAAGTTCATTTAATCTTATTGACAATAATATTTCTCAAATTGACTTTCAAACGATAACAACAACCCACATGAGTACAATACAAAATTATAACACAATGCCTTCTAAATAGTCTCCACAATTTCCATACCAATGTTTTAAAACAAAAGAAAAACATTCGTACAATAGCAGTTCCTAAGAAGGCTGGAATCCACTTTCTACACGTGTTTCTTTTTCTCTCTCTTTTTTTTTTTCTTTTCTACTCAGGAAATCCTCCTGCACATTTGTTAGCACATGTCAGTTCGCAAGAACTGAGCACGATAAAAGCTATAACATTAAGACAATATGTTGTTATCTAACTGTTTCAAGGAAGAAAAGCACCGTTGATGAAGAAAACAATAATCCAAGAGTCTAAACAAGAGCAATTAAAGAGTTGTCCAAAAGCATAAAATGTCTAAATAAAAAGGGACGGCACTAACTCTATTTAATTATCATTTTCTCATAGGAGCAGTTAATAAACATCATAGTGAATTTCACCCATATCACAATAATGACCGTCATTTTAACAAGATAACATTTCGAAACAAAAACAATTACAAGAAGAGAATTAATTTCAAACGTGATCTGTCCCTATTTGTTTAAGTTAGTTCACCAAGCCAAGGATTCACTATGCCACTGGAAGATCCCAAACAATCAATCGACATGAGAATATCTAAACCAACATGACTTATTAATATTAAGATGATGTGCCTATAACAGTTAATTTTATGTCAGTACAGAATAAATAAATTGGAAAGAAAAGGGATGAAACGCACAAATGACCTCGTATGGGCCACATCCTATCCTAACAATCCTTCTATTAAACTTTCTTCTAATCAAGAGAATGTCTTAAGAAAAAGGACAAACTTGGCAAGACCAAACATAACCATTATAAATCTTACAGGAGGGTTACTCAATCATTCACAAGAACACAACACAGGATACATAGCTTCCAAAGGATCTGTCGTCAACAACAAGTTGACTTAAACCTTTCTGGTCAACACATAACCATTCTACTACAATGACAGCAAGGAGGTCGTATCACAACGATCATCACAAAAACCAGTCAACCAATGAGTTTCCAAACACACCAACCTCTAAGTCACAGGAGAATGAAATTTAAGCATCTTTACGGAGCAAAACGTAGAGTAATTTCTTACGCATAAAACCAACATCCCAATTTTAAGATTTGAAAACTTCCTCACTAATGATCAAGTAGATCTCGTATCCTCCAACATGTGTGAAACAAAATCAAGGTAAGAAAAGAGTATTTCCTCTGACATTTTAAGCTATCCAAAAGAAATGTGAGTATCGTCAAAAGAAGACATTCCATAGGATCAGCTACATTCCTCAAAACATACAACAGTCACCAAGGGAGAGAAGGTGATTCCAAAGACAACAATCTCCAAACGGTGAACATGAATTGATATCAAATTATGAAGATCAACCATGACACTCGAAGAATAAAAGTATTTCTTCGAGCGATTCAAAACAAATAACAAAAGCAACTAACCTAGTTGAAAGTAATATCAACTTGGCTCAATTCAAAAATCAGTCAAGCTAAGCACACACCAAGCCAACCGGGAAGGGTTACTAGAACCTAAAACAACTAAAAGAAAAGGATAGAGGCAGGAATAGCATCATTCACCTATACACAATGCACTCGCAGTACTCAATCACCAATTCGCAAATACCCAACATAAACCAGAACTACAGATCTCGAACCGAAACAAGAATAAGAACAAAACAGGAACTATAAAGTTGAGTCCAATGACAATGTTTGATAAAACATTCAAATCGTGAGACCAACACAAAGAACTCGGGAATTTTCATTACAGGACCCCCACCTCTTTTGTTTTATTAGTCTTAAGAACAAAGTTCACCCAACTAATATTTATTAAAACCCAGAAAACAATGTAAAAGGCTTCAACCAGCGCAATCATTTCTAACGCCAAAAAAAATACAAACGAGCAAGGGAAGTGGAAACCAAACAGCATACCATCACACGAGACATTTATATGAAGAGTAGAGTTATTTAATGATTCAGTTAAATAACAGCATAAGAATCAATGGTATAGAGAATATCGTGCCTGATTAAGCTCCCGCAGTCGATAACAAGATGGACGGGGCCTGCAACAGCAACACAACCTGCGCAACTTCTCTTCCTCAGCACATAGATTCCTCATGCAAGCTTCTTTCTCCTGCTGAACCTCTAATTCCAAATTCTTTGGGTTCTCCACTTTTATAGCTTCAATAGTCCTTCCTCTGTTTCCAACTTGACCGAATTCTTGCTGGGGATTTGTTTCTTCTGTTGTTTTTATTTCAAATGCAAAAATCTTGGTGCTTGGAGGCAAGATTTACAGAAAAACTCTCCATGCTAAAAGGGGTGAACCCAATCAAAAGCCCAAGAACAAAACACAGGAAAAATTGAGGTAATGGCCTTTTCCAAACCTGCACTTTTGCCTTAGATCTCTCTGAAGACCGAGATAATTTTGATGGGTGAATGCCTATTAGAAAGGCACGAACATAAGAAACCACAGCCCAAACTGGCAGAAAACCAATTTATGAGAAACAGAGGCCGTAGTCGGTGGAGCAGCTGAAGTGGAATAACTCAACGGAGACCAAAATTGTGTGAAGGCGAAGAAACAGAAAAAATATCTCCATTTTGAAGAGAGCGTTCATGTGTTGCAGGGGATAATGTTCTCCTAAATGATGTCATTGAGACCAAAACTATCAAATTTAAGTTTTCAACAATATCCAAAGATTCATTTACCAAACGCAGTCCAAAGCACACCCAAGAATGGCTTCAGCAAGCCGCAAGGCAATTTGTGCTTCATGAATATTCTGATATAAAACAGATCCGCCTCTATGGGATACTCTTCCATGAGTTACATCGTAAGACAAGTAAGAAATCAATAGAGAATCTTAACAATAAATTTCATCAGGTCTTCTGGTAATACTCACACTGTCACATAGTCGATTTTGATAAAAATACCTTGAAGGAGAGACTCGAATCTGAGGATGCATTCTATACTGAACAGAAAGCAACATAGTTGGACAGCCTGCCTGTTGGAAGCGCTCAAAAAGTCTTCAACTAAACTGCATATGCCTGCTGCCTGGCTATTCACTGTGCAGGCCGTGCGGTGGATCCCCGACCAGAACACACCCCGTAGCACCCAATGAAAGTGGAGGTAACACGCCTACAAGCCTGAAGCTTCATCTATAACCACCAAAACAAACCCAGCATTCATGCAGCAACCAAGGGCAGAGAAAACGTGCTAGGAGAAAGGAAAAAATGCCCATACACAGAGGAGGAGGAAACAAAAGGAAGAAGAAGGTTCGTGTAGCATGAAATAGGAACAGAACTGCGCAAAAAGGACCAAAAAGACATTCAAACATGTTACCCTCTTTCCAACGCCTGCAGCCCAATAAAAAAAACGTGCCCAACACCCACCTATACGCATTGAAAGAACAATAAAAGGGATAACAGGTCCTTCCACCAACCGCCAGCTACAAACTAGTTGACTGCATAGCTAGGCACAGGAAAAAGAATGGCGTATAGGAAGGAGAAGAGCAAAAAAAATTATGTTTTCTTTATTAAGTTGGTTGCAAGGCATTAACAACACATGGCTAGATTTTAATATCTCCACCCTCCACGCAGCCAGGTCTTTTCAACAAAAGGTAACATGAGTACGCAGCCAACAAGGGTAAAAGTATTAGTTGGGGTGGGTGGATGCCCCCATACAACCAAAACACTAAGCGAAAAAGAAAGTATGCATACACCGCACGCAACGAGATCTGGACGGTCACAAGAAAAATGTTAAACACTAAGAACAAACACCACTTCCTAAGCAGTGGCATCACCCTTGAACAAGGTCCTCCTCATGCGTGAATCAGGGCTCAGTCTTCGAGAGCGGCCGATAAAAAAAATAATTAAGGTAACTTACAGGTAATTAATAATATTCCCTAAATCGACACAATAAATAAATAAATAGCAATAATAGTAATTGTTATTCGACAACTAAAATAATAATACTATTATTATTATTTTATAACCTAATAGTAATAATAATTATTAATCCTATTAATAAGGGCCGACAAACAAGTACGGTAACAGAGAACATGATTTTCCTTTAACAAGGAAATCGTAACAGGCGTTGCAAGGGCCAGTAACGACAACAACAACACGACACCAGCAACACGATGAAGAGGGAGATGATTGAGTATTCCCTGTGACCAAGGCGAAGCCCACCAATGATCGACGAAGGCACAATGACGTTCCATGCTTAGCAATCGATCGCCGAAGGATGAACAGGTGTAACGTAGAACAGGGCATTACATTCTCCTCCCCTTAAGAAAGCATCGTCCTCGATGCGACATAACACAGTGGAAAAGAAATGGTTCGCAACCAAGAACAGGTAAAGGAGAAAGTACACCCTATGGTTTAAAATTTCAGTCGATTAAAGCATAGCCACAGGGTAGCCTTAGGAACATTTGGTAGAAATTTTAACTTTCAAGGTTCTGTGAAGATTGGCAGTTCCCTCTTATTTATTATTTCATTAGTCTCTTTCCGTTAGCATTATTCTTAGTTTAATTTCTTTTAAAATTTCATCATTGAAGAGTTTTGGTTTATTCCTTATTGTGGGTGCCCAACATGAACTACTAACACAACACCCTATCAGGTTCAAAAAGGCACTACAGATTCACAAGCACACAAGTATATACTTCAAGATTGTATAACACCACAAAAGGTTACACAAATACGGAATAGAATAGGCACAGTCCACATAACATAGTATTCGTCACACCTCTATGACTGACATATTAAATACTTGAACAAAAAGTACTACAATTCACCAGACATTTCCTCAATTTGCATCGATGAAACAAATTCACATAACTTCAAACAAATGCTACAGGTACATAGTGTCCAGAAGGGAATCAATGACATGTCCACAACATCACAACACATATCCATCTGACATGAGTAACACATACATCAAAATACCACTACCAAACATCACAATAACTCAACATATATCCTGAAACATCAACCATACAGACAAATATCATAAGCCTCCCTCAAACTCTTATGCCTCCCTCAAGTCTCTTATGCCTCTCTCAAACTCTTATGCCTCCCTCAAGTCTCTTATGCCTCCCTCAAACTCTTATGCCTCCCTCAAACTCTTATGCCTCCCTCAAGTCTCTTATGCCTCCCTCAAACTCTTATGCCTCCCTCAAGGAGGCCGGTTGACCCTATGGTCTAAGACACATAGAGTTCGAACACTCCTAACCCAAGTGACATAATAACGCGTGGTTCAACAACCCGCTAGTTATCTGTACTCCTTGGGGCGTACCCCTATACAACAAAGTGGGTCCATAGGTCCAACCATTCCATGGTGCATCCCATGACCCTATTCCACACATCACGACATTAGAACCAGCACAACAATCCAATCAAAGTGCCAAGTGGCAAAGTACAAGCCTTGGGCAAGGTGGTAAAAATTCCAAATTTAAAAGAAGACCCAAAATCAAGCAAAATAAATGGCCAAATAGCCATAGTTAGTATCAAAATCCCCATGTTAGTGCCACAAACCAAGGAAATGCCCAAAATTGTAAAGCATGGCAATCAAGAAAAGTTGCTGGTCCTTACAAAATAAAGTAAAAAGCTCAATTTACGAATAAAATCAACTTATAATAATGTCACATTACGATAACTGTGTGGCCTTATCTAGCCACCAAAGGGGTACTCAACGAGTTGCTAGCACTCGGAACATCGAGCCTCAGCTCATAAAATACATATCAATAATACAACTGTCATCACCTCCATCTGAATCATCCCGCCACCACTTCGACAAGGCTAAACATAGTCATAGTTGCACTTAGGTTGCATACATGCAACCACATAGGGAGAGAGGAAAGAATCACATGTTATCTACTAAACCGAGTTTTGACTCGAGTTATTGACCCATGGTACACCATTCCTCACTCTCAACATACACTTCTACCGATTTCCCTCAGGGTCGGTTAGCGTAAGGTTCACAACATAACATGTAACAACATCACTAACATAATGGTGGTACACACATAGCTACCATAATACATATGGTAGATACAGGGTAGACAATCATACATTCACTGAGTGTAACACATCACTTTACCACATTCTGCACCCAAAGCGCAATCACCATACGATAGGGTTCATACACTCACCGTATGACCCAAATCACAACATGAAGCATTACATATTTGCACAAATCATACATACGATGAACATAGTACATCACAACATAACATCCATTGCTACATAACAAGGTGGTACACACATTTCTTCAAAACATGGTAAAAAACATCATGATACAACTCATTTCTTTTAACATCAATCTAGTCATACAACACATTGATACACTAACATATCACAATATGTCACAATGTTCCAACACTCCGTCATCCACATTAGAATTCTTTTCACACATCACAAACAACAATTCACACGTGAAATATTCATAGAATCCACAAGAAGGAGAGAGAATACTCCCATCCCCAACATATCAACATGATGACAAACACACACTAAGTGACATACACATCACGTGCGTTCACAATATCACAATTACGACAAGGATCACATCACACTTAAAGCACATTACTCTTCCAATATCTACCACCATCATGCAACATCATCCATCATCAGTATCATCATGTAACACCACCACCTCATGTAGCATCACCATACAACACCAATCCGGCCCATAGGTTCGAGAGCATGAGCCAATGCTCTGATACCAAGTGTAACGACCCAAATATTCAACACACGAACAACACAGTAAAAGACAGGATATTTTTTTTTGACTTGCTTGAAGATAATACGACACTACACAAGTTCTCTAGGGAATACAACCAACTAAAGACATGCTTTCCACAACACGGACCCACACTGGTTACAGATAAACGTGAGGCACACACTAAGGACACAATGGTTCATCTAAAGTATGCAATTTTACAACAAGGTCTTCCCACAGAAGGTTTCTTTAGAATCATGTTTTAGCTGTAAGTGTTTTTACATTCTTTACTTTTCCCAGAGGAATCATGATAGGAGAATCTGAAGTTCATGTCTCCTTTGAAGAATTTTCCCCTACCTTGTTAATGTTAATATACAGTGTAAACCGATTATTGGAAGGTAAGAGGTTGCTTCTTTTACTTGATTAACTTATTCATTGGTTAGGAGGCAGTTAGTTTCTCAAGGCTCTTAACTTCACACAAACTGTTTTCAACGTTGTGCTTTTAAACATATATGTTTTACCCCTTTTAAGCGGTCATATTTTTATTTTATTTTATTTTTACAGTACATGACTGTCTAAAACTTGGATTCATCATTAAGATCTTATTAGTGGTTAAAAAGGATTTCATTGGGGTCAAGAGTCTAACCAGAAATATTACAGGTTTGACTCGGGCTTCACTTGAAGAGATAGACATAAGTATACTGTTTACATTTTCAACGGGTAAGATGAATCGAAGAGTTTCTTAGTCAAGTTCCTTCTATTTATTATAATCTTATTATCTTCCAAGAATTTAATCATTGATTTCACCTTAAGACCGTTCCAAGGATTCACCACAATAAGAGATTGTTGATTAGTTTAAGTGGGGTCACCAGGTATATTTGTTTCTCTTGTTTTTTTTTTTTTTCTTTTTGCTAGATTAAAAACATAGTCCTCTACCAAACAACACATGACCAAGGTAACTAGAGCGATGCAAGTTGATTCAAGTTTAGATAATTAGAATTAGGTTTGAAAATTCAAGGATAAATCATATTCTGAAAAGTGAAAATTCAACGAAGGATACGCATGTCAAAACAAGTTCATTTAATCTTATTGACAATAATATTTCTCAAATTGACTTTCAAACGATAACAACAACCTACATGAGTACAATACAAAATTATAACACAATTCCTTCTAAATAGTCTCCACAATTTCCATACCAATGTTTTAAAACAAAAGAAAAACATTCGTACAATAGCAGTTCCTAAGAAGGCTGGAATCCACTTTCTACACGTGTTTCTTTTTCTCTCTCTTTTTTTTTTTCCTTTTCTACTCAGGAAATCCTCCTGCACATTTGTTAGCACATGTCAGTTCACAAGAACTGAGCATGATAAAAGCTATAACATTAAGACAATATGTTGTTATCTAACTGTTTCAGGGAAGAAAAGCACCGTTGATGAAGAGAAAAATAATCCAAGAGTCTAAACAAGAGCAATTAAAGAGTTGTCCAAAAGCATAAAATGTCTAAATAAAAAGGAATGACACTAACTCTATTTAATTATCATTTTCTCATAGGAGTAGTTAATAAACATCATAGTGAATTTCACCCATATCACAATAATGACCGTCATTTTAACAAGATAACATTTCGAAACAAAAACAATTACAAGAAGAGAATTAATTTCAAATGTGATCTGTCCCTATTTGTTTAAGTTAGTTCACCAAGCCAAGGATTCACTATGCCACTGGAAGATCCCAAACAATCAATCGACATGAGAATATCTAAACCAACATGACTTATTAATATTAAGATGATGTGCCTATAACAGTTAATTTTATGTCAGTACAGAATAAATAAATTGGAAAGAAAAGGGATGAGATGCACAAATGACCTCGTATGGGCCACATCCTATCCTAACAATCCTTCTATTAAACTTTCTTCTAATCAAGAGAATGTCTTAAGAAAAAGGACAAACTTGGCAAGACCAAACATAACCATTATAAATCTTACAGGAGGGTTACTCAATCATTCACAAGAACACAACACAGGATACATAGCTTCCAAAGGATCTGTCGTCAACAACAAGTTGACTTAAACCTTTCTGGTCAACACATAACCATTCTACTACAATGACAGCAAGGAGGTCGTATCACAACGATCATCACAAAAACCAGTCAACCAATGAGTTTCCAAACACACCAACCTCTAAGTCACAGGAGAATGAAATTTAAGCATCTTTACGGAGCAAAACGTAGAGTAATTTCTTACGCATAAAACCAATATCCCAATTTTAAGATTTGAAAACTTCCTCACTAATGATCAAGTAGATCTCGTATCCTCCAACATGTGTGAAACAAAATCAAGGTAAGAAAAGAGTATTTCCTTTGACATTTTAAGCTATCCAAAAGAAATGTGAGTATCGTCAAAAGAAGACATTTCATAGGATCAACTACATTCCTCAAAACATAAAACAGTCATGAAGGGAGAGAAGGTGATTCCAAAGACAACAATCTCCAAACGGTGAACATGAATTGATATCAAATTATGAAGATCAACCATGACACTCGAAGAATAAAAGTATTTCTTCGAGCGATTCAAAACAAATAACAAAAGCAACTAACCTAGTTGAAAGTAATATCAACTTGGCTCAATTCAAAAATCAGTCAAGCTAAGCACACACCAAGCCAACCGGGAAGGGTTACTAGAACCTAAAACAACTAAAAGAAAAGGATAGAGGCAGGAATAGCATCATTCACCTATACACAATGCACTCGCAGTACTCAATCACCAATTCGCAAATACCCAACATAAACCAGAACTACAGATCTCAAACCGAAACAAGAATAAGAACAAAACAGGAACTATAAAGTTGAGCCCAACGACAATGTTTGATAAAACATTCAAATCGTGAGACCAACACAAAGAACTGGGGAATTTTCATTACAGGACCCCCACATCTTTTGTTTTATTAGTCTTAAGAACAAAGTTCACCCAACTAATATTTATTAAAACCCAGAAAACAATGTAAAAGGCTTCAACCAGTGCAATCATTTCTAACGCCAAAAAAAATACAAACGAGAAAGGAAGTGGAAACCAAATAGCATACCATCACACGAGACATTTATATGAAGAGTAGATTTATTTAATGATTCAGTTAAATAACAGCATAAGAATCAATGGTATAGAGAATATCGTGCCTGATTAAGCTCCCGCAGTCGATAACAAGATGGACGGGGCCTGCAACAGCAACACAACCTGCGCAACTTCTCTTCCTCAGCACATAGATTCCTCATGCAAGCTTCTTTCTCCTGCTGAACCTCTAATTCCAAATTCTTTGGGTTCTCCACTTTTATAGCTTCAATAGTCCTTCCTCTGTTTCCAACTTGACCAAATTCTTGCTGGGGATTTGTTTCTTCTATTGTTTTTATTTCAAATGCAAAAGTCTTGGTGCTTGGAGGCAAGATTTACAGAAAAACTCTCCATGCTAAAAGGGGTGAACCCAATCAAAAGCCCAAGAACAAAACACAGGAAAAATTGAGGTAATGGCCTTTTCCAAACCTACACTTTTGCCTTAGATCTCTCTGAAGACCGAGATAATTTTGATGGGTGAATGCCTATTAGAAAGGCACGAACATAAGAAACCATAGCCCAAACTGGCAGAAAACCAATTTATGAGAAACAGAGGCCGTAGTCGGTGGAGCAGCTGAAGTGGAATAACTCAACGGAGACCAAAATTGTGTGAAGGCGAAGAAACAGAAAAAATATCTCCATTTTGAAGAGAGCGTTCATGTGTTGCAGGGGATAATGTTCTCCTAAATGATGTCATTGAGACCAAAACTATCAAAGTTAAGTTTTCAACAATATCCAAAGATTCATTTACCAAACGAAGTCCAAAGCACACCCAAGAATGGCTTCAGCAAGCCGCAAGGCAATTTGTGCTTCATGAATATTCTGATATAAAACAGATCTGCCTCGATGGGATACTCTTCCATGAGTTACATCGTAAGACAAGTAAGAAATCAATAGAGAATCTTAACAATAAATTTCATCAGGTCTTCTGGTAATACTCACACTGTCACATAGTCGATTTTGATAAAAATACCTTGAAGGAGAGACTCGAATCTGAGGATGCATTCTATACTGAACAGAAAGCAACATAGTTGGACAGCCTGCCTGTTGGAAGCGCTCAAAAAGGCTTCAACTAAACTGCACATGCCTGCTACCTGGCTATTCACTGTGCAGGCCGTACGGTGGATCCCCGACCAGAATACACCCCGTAGCACCCAATGAAAGTGGAGGTAACACGCCTACAAGCCTGAAGCTTCATCTATAACCACCAAAACAAACCTAGCATTCACGCAGCAACCAAGGGCAGAGAAAACATGCCAGGAGAAAGAAAAAAATGCCCATACGTAGAGGAGGAGAAAAAAAAAGGAAGAAGAAGGTTCGCGTAGCATGAAACAGGAACAGAACTGCGCAAAAGGGACCAAAAAGACATTCAAACGCGTTACCCTCTTTCCAACGCCTGCAGCCCAATAAAAAAAAAACATGCCCAACACCCACCTATACGCATTGAAAGAACAATAAAAGGGATAACAGGGCCTTCCACCAACCGCCAGCTACAAACTAGTTGACTGCATAGCTAGGCACAAGAAAAAGAATGGCGTATAGGAAGGAGAAGAGCAAAAAAAATTATGTTTTCTTTATTAAGTTGGTTGCAAGGCATTAACAACACATGGCTAGATTTTAATATCTCCACCCTCCACGCAGCCAGGTCTTTTCAACAAAAGGTAACATGAGTACACAGCCAGCAAGGGTAAAAGTATTAGTTGGGGTGGGTGGATGCCCCCATACAACCAAAACACTAACCGAAGAAGAAAGTATGCATACACCGCACGCAACGAGATCTGGACGGTCACAAGCAAAATGTTAAATGCTAAGAACGAACACCACTTCCTAAGCAGTGGCATCACCCTTGAACAAGGTCCTCCTCATGCGTGAATCGGGGCTCAGTCTTCGAGAGCGGCCGATTAAAAAAAATAATTAAGGTAACTTAAGGGTAATAATAATATTCCTGAAATCGACACAATAAATAAATAAATAGCAATAATAGTAATTGTTATTCGAAAACTAAAATAATAATACTATTATTATTATTTTATAACCTAATAGTAATAATAATTATTAATCCTATTAATAAGGGCCGAAAAACAAGTACAGTAACAGAGAACATGATTTTCCTTTAACAAGGAAATCGTAACAGGCGTTGCAAGGGCCAGTAACGACAACAACAACACGACACCAGCAACACGATGAAGAGGGATATGATTGAGTATTCCCTGTGACCAAGACGAAGCCCACCAATGATCGACGAAGGCACAATGACGTTCCATGCTTAGCAATCGATCGCCGAAGGATGAGCAGGTGTAATGTAGAACAGGGCATTACAGACGTCTATAATAACTTAACTAAAATAGAGAATGCAAATTTCTCTTACTTAATTTTAAGCTTAATATATTCTACAGAATTAAGTATATAATAAATTAAGTATACAAAATAAATTTCTTACAAAATAATAAGAGCAGAAGACAAAGAAAGATTTATGGGAAGATATATAGATGACTGATCGACCTCTTAGGATAGATTATGATTTTAAATCAATTCAAGAGGAAATAAGAGGTACTGAAGGTAATAAAGTAAAGATTTCTGGATTGAAAAAAAAAGGAACCATGGGTCATGAGCCACATTTCAAATACTTTCAAAAATCGTAATTTTGAGGATGAACAAAGACATAAGAAATTGAACAAATCCCTTGGAAAGAAGAAGACAATCTAGTGCAACTATAAATGCGACGACAATTATTCGGTCAAAAATGGGTACGAAAACCAAACACCACAGCAAGATGAGAGGCCAAATCCCTTTCAATGTACTTGAATATGAGATTCAAAAGTGTTGCCAAAAGCCAAGGTTTTTCTTTGACTTGCAGGCTAGAGAAAAACACTTACAGGTGAGAACCTTAAGAAGAAAGCTTTTGGAATAGGGTATCAAATGAGCATGTGGATCGGTCGAGTGAAGATGTGGATTCTTATTACTCTTTGGAAAATGGGCCCTAGTATGATTTCCTCGAAGACATGGCAGAAAAGGAATAATCATATGTTTAGAAATGTTAAGGGTGAAAAGGAGTCAAACAGAATTTGGGAAGAAATTGAGAAGAACGTGAACCTTTCCATAGGCAGCTTGAAGTGCAAAAACAATAAAGGGGTTAAACCAACTGAAATTGACATAATGAAGTAGTGTGGCAGATACAATGGCCAATCTATGTACCTACACAGGCAATGAGAAATTTATCAGAAATGAGGAAAATTTCATGATTCTCATTGAATACAAAAACATTCTTGCCATTGAATGTAGTAATAATGAAGAAACACGTAGAGAACATAATACTCTCAATGCTAGGACAAGCTTTAGTTAGTTCGTTAAAGGAAGACACATTCCAATGTGTATTAAATCTACAAGAATGGAAATACATGTCACCACCCACAATTGGGGTTATCTAACATTTCTCAATGGACCAATTAAAGGCTTGCAAGGGCAATGTAAGTATCCGAATAGAAAGAAAAAACACAAGAATAAAATTGGAAAGTTAAACAAGAGCCTTAGAGGCGTCAAGATTACACCAACCTTTTCCAAAGGAAATATTAAAATTAATCACTGTCAACACCGAAGTAGACATTTGTAACTACAGAAACAAAAACGATGAGCTTGATTAAGCACTGAAATATAATCCAGAAGGCAACGGGAAGAGAGAAGAATTCAAATATTTTTTGGTAATTTGCACTGGCATGTTAATAAAATGGAGGAAGGTGTCAACTAACCAATTAATCAATCCCACCCCTTTGCAAGACACTTCCAGAAATGCTCTACGCGAGGATAAATCAAAACATCTCAACAAGATATATAATGAATTTTAAAAGCTACCAACTATTTTGGTAGATAGAATTTTGGTTCTTATCTCAGACCAGACTCATGGGTCCAAATTTCCAATGCTTCTGCTCGTATTATTTTTTGTGAGAAATTTGTTCTGTAGCTTAATTTTTTGTTTCTCCCACTTATGAAGATTAACTAAAATAGAAAACAAGCATTTATATCAATTAGAGGAAGGTGGAGGAAGTTAGCTAAAACGAATGTTGTATTATTAACAGAGAGTGGGAGTTAATCTCAAGGTGACACTGAATAAAATAAAACGTATTTTTTTATTAGTTAATACAAAAGGACATGCACCTGGTATTTTGCATGAAGCACAAGAAATTCTTAGAAGCGGGCATTTAACTATTAAAGGGGGATTTATTATATTTAAAACCTCAAATCTCCATGAAGTAACATTTATTATTAGCATGAGTTTTATTTTTAAAGTGGAAACATTTTAAGGAAATGTGGGGGAAATTCTATAAATAATTTTTTTTATAAAGGATGCAAGGTGGAACGAACAATAAATTAAGTCAAGTTTGGAATACATATTAGAAAATTAAGCTTAGATTAAATTAGAATGCATGAGCAGTTTGCTAAATGTAAATCCGAGTTAAATTAAATTATAAACAAACCATGCATATTTTTAAATAGGGGATACATGCATATTTTTGAGTATGTACTCGAGATGAAATTTTATCCAAATTCCTTCCCTTAGCTCCGTGTCAGATAATATTTTAGATAATATTTCTCTTAATTCTCCAACTATGAGGAAGTCAGATCAGCTATGTTTTTTTGGTGGTTTCCGTCCAAGATTTTACCAAGCCTACTTGCATATTGTTTCAAAAATTATCTTGAGTGCAATTTTAGAATCTAGAGGATTTAACAAGGTTTGGAAGTGGATGAATTATAGCGCTCATTCCCAAAAACAATAGGCTAACTATTTTTATACCTATAGGCTGATTCCCATTTTGATTCCTTATCTTTGTTAATATTTGGAGAAAATGCATACTCAGTTTCATAAGCTCCCCAATTTTTTTTAGTCTTAATCAATTGTGATCGGTACAAATGCCTAACCTTCTGTCTTCTAACAGAAGAAGAAGACGACATAAATAAACAACATAACTAAGGAAAGAAAAATAATGTATTCTCCTCTGGAAAACAACAATGCCCACAGATCTGACAGATCTCAGAAACCCAAATGTCAAAAGCAAGAACCATTAGAATTTCAAGCGATTTGGGCTTCCATTTCACACATGTGACCCTGCTCCTGAAAAATATAAAACTTATAAATCTCTATCAACATTTTGGGATCATATTCCTTCACGCCCATCTACCCAAATGGATTCCCATAAAAAACCCATCGTCTCGGTAGAAGAAAACCGTGATATTAGCCACATTCAACATCATCTTCACATACGCATCCCTCAATTTCATCAGCAAATGAAATACTTGACATTAGCTAACGGTATTACTGGATAAATACCCTCTAGGCTATGGGATAAGGGTGCTTCCTTACATGTACTATTTGAAGGAATGATTCCTCACTTCTCTTTAAGTCCTAAATTTAAGACATAATAATCTAGAGGGAACCATACGGCTATCTAGGATCTCGTTCTTGGTTATAAGAAATCATAATTAATTCAATTGGGGATCTGTCAATATTGGAAACTTATATAGCCACGAAAAGATTAAGCACAACAAAATATATAGCGAGTAAACGAAATTAAATAGCCAAAAAAAGACACAAACCATAAACACAGATTTACGTGGTAAAACCCTCAAGAGGGAAACATCCACGGAGCAACGGTATCGATTCTCTTATTGTTCAAATCTGGAAATTACAATCAGCACAACTCTTCCTCTTACAACTCTATTTTTTTTTGTGTGTCTAGCCTCAATGGGCATACATGGATTTATAGCATTCTCACAAAACTAAATTCATTAATGCGTTCCTATCCATATTCTAACTAAAGCTGTCTTGTTACAACAGCAAGCTGAATAATAGGATCTTGATCCACCAGAAGAGGAATGGTTGTCATATAATCTCAACAATCTCCACCTTGACAACAATTAACCTGATACCTTGCTCATTGCTCATCGCCTTTTTTGCAAGCCAAGAGAAGCCAAGCACCACCGCAGCTTCTCTAATATAACCGGTTTCATGAACATGTCTGCACAATCTTTTGAGTGTGGACCTTATCAAGAATCACCTGTCCTTCATCAACAACATGTCTTACATAATGGTATTTAACTGGAATATGTTTCAACTTACTATGGTAAGTTGGATTCTTAGCCAAATAAATTGCACTTTGACTATCACAGAAAATTTTTACACTTTTCTGAAACTGTCCTAACTCACCCAATAAACCTTTTAACCATACTACCTCTTTGCAAGCATGTGAAGCAGATACATACTCTGCCTCAGTAGTGGATAAAGCAACAATGCTTTGAAGCTTTAACATCCAACTAATAGGACCACCTGCAAGAGTAAAGACATAACCTGAAGTAGATCTTCTTTTGTCCAAATCACCTGCAAAATCAGAATCAACATAACCACAAACCTTATCACTGCAACCATCAAAAGTGATACATTAAACGCTTGGTCCTCTAAGATACCGAAGCACCCATTTCATTGCTTCCCAATGTTCTTTACCTAGATTTGCCATGTATCTACTGACAACACCAACTGCATGTGAAATATCTGGTGTAGTACTAACCATCGCATACATCAAACTTCCTACTGCATTAGCATACGGTACACGAGACATATACTCCTTTTCTTCATCATTACTAGGACATAAACCTGAAGAAAGTTTAAAATGTGAAGCTAAAGGGATATTCACTGGTTTCACTTTATCCATATCGAATCTCTGAAGTATTTTCTCCACATACTTCTCTTGTGATAACCACAGCTTTCCTTTCGTCTTATCTCTATGTATCTCCATGCCCAAGATCTGTCTTGCTGCTCCTAGATCCTTCATATCGAATGTCCTAGCAAACTGAGCCTTTAACCTGCTGATATCAACCATGCTCTTGCTTGCAACAAGCATATCATCAACATACAATACCAATATAATGAACATGCCATTATCTAACCTCTTAAAGTAAATGCAATGATCATATTCACTCCTGGTAAATTTATGGCTCACCATGAAGGAATCAAAATTCTTGTACCATTGTCTTGAAGACTGCTTCAAGCCATACAATGATTTCTTGAGTTTGCAAACAAACCTCTTGTTGCGATTTTGAACGAACCCTTCTGGTTGTTCCATGTAAATTTCCTCATCTAAATCTCCATGTAGAAATGCAGTTTTAACATCTAGCTGCTCTAATTCAAGATTATGAAATGCAACTAGTGCTAACACCATACGAATAGAAACAATTTTTACAACTGGCGAAAAAATCTCATGAAAGTCAATACCTGCTTCCTGAGAAAACCCTTTTGTGACCAGCCTCACCTTGTACTTTGAAATAACATCATCAGCACCTTTCTTCAACTTGTATACCCACTTACAACCAACCGATTTCCTATTCTTAGGAAGTCCCACCAGATCCCATGTTTTGTTTTTAATCAAAGCATCAATTTCCTCTTTCATGGCATGTTTCCATTTGTCACTATCTGAATCTATTGCTTCTTCGTAACAACTTGGTTCTCCTTCATTAGAAATTAAAGCAACATAAGTGACAAAATCATCATACCTGCTTGGAACTGATCTGATCGGTGTAGACCTTCGTAGAGCTTGTTGTGGTATTTCCTCAATTTCCTGAGGTGTTTCAATCTGCTCATCCTCCTGAGTGATTTCCTCATGAATATCCTACTCACGGACATCTTCATGATTTTAACCTCTGGATGAATGTATATCAAATTGAATTTGCTGTGACTGTGGTACATCAACCTGTTTCATAACATTCTTTCCATCTGATTTCATGAGGGAAATTTCATCAAATATAACATCTCTATTTATGACTATCTTATGGGCAGTAGGATTCCATAATCTATACCCCTTCACACCATCACCATATCCAACAAAGACTAATTTCTGTGACTTAGGATCTAACATGGAATGCTGACTCTTCGGAATAAGTGCATAGGCATCACAACCAAAAACTCTAAGACTAGAATAATTACATGGTTGACCTATCCATACCTCTTCTAAACTCTTGCAGTCAATTACTGTTGATGGTGATCGATTAACCAGGTAACAAGCTGTAAGAAAGGATTCTCCCCACAATTCCTGCTGCAACTTTGCATTACTGAGCATACTCCTTGCTCTCTCGAGAAGAGTCATGTTCATGCGTTCAGCAATGCCATTCTGCTGCGGAGTGTACATAGTGGTTTTATGCCTGTCGATCCCTTCATTCTTGCAATAATTCTCAAACTCCTTAGAAGTAAATTCCCCTCCATTATCTGTTCTAAGACATTTAATGGATTTACCTGTGCTCTTTTCAACCAAAGCTCTAAATTGTTTAAAAGTGTTAAATACATCAGCTTTCCTCTTTAACAAATAGATCCAAACTTTCCTCGAGTAATCATCTATAAAACTAACAAAATATGATGATCCTCCATATGAGAGTTTCGGAGCTGGACCCCATAGGTCTGAATGAATATAGTCTAGGATACCTTTACTTGTATGTTTTCCAGGTTTAAACTTCTATCTAGATTGTTTCCCATAAACACAATGCTCACAGAACTTTAAATCTACAGTTTTTAAACTAGGAAGAAGTTTACGATCAGAAAGTACCTTAATTCCTTTCTCGCTGATATGACCCAGTCATTGATGCCATAAGCGAGTGGATTCACCTACATCCTCTGATGCGACTCTTGCTTGATCAATTTCTGTCCTTCCTTCAAGTTTATACAGGTTCCCAACTCTGTTAGCTTTCATGACTATCAAGATACCTTTTGATATCTTCAAAACTCCACCTTGAACTGAACCCTTATGTCCACTAGAATCCAGAACTCCCAAAGATATCAGATTCTTTCTCAAGTCAGGCACATGTCTCACATCTGTTAGTGTTCTAACAATCCCATCATACATTTTAATTCTGATACTCCCTATCCCAACAGCTTTACATGTAACATCATTACCCATGTAAACTACCCCATCATCAATAGATTGATATGTAGAATACCAATTCCTATGCAGACACATGTGATGGGATGCCCCAGAATCAATTAGCCAGTCATAATGGTACTGTGAGACAATAGACGTAGATAATACCTCATCAACCATACCTGAGTCCTTCTCAGATATGTTAGCCTCATTTGTAGAGTCCTCCTCCTTAGATGCCTCTTTACGTTTCCAGCAATCTTTCTTGAGGTGTCCTAATTTGTTACAGAACCAACACTTCAACTTGCTCTTTTTTCCCTTCGACTTGGATCTAGCTGGGCCCTTTGAATGCTGTCCCCTCTCAGTAGTTCTACCTCTGGCCATCATAACTTCTATTTTTGAAGTTTCCAAAGAAGATCTCTTTCGAGTTTCCTCAGATATCATAGCTCTAACAACAACATCAAAGCTAATGACCTCTTTAGAACTAAAACTAATAGAGGTTACGAAATGATCCCAAGATTCAGGCAGAGAAATTAATAATGTTACTGTCTTATCTTCATTCGAAATTTTGTCACCCATGCTGTCCAATTTAAAAATAAGAGTATTAAAAGTATTTAAATGTTCTGAAATTGTCATACCTTCCTTCATACGCAAGGTATACAGCTGACACTTCAGGAGGATTCTATTCGTCAAGGATTTAGTCATATACAAGCTTTCTAGTTTTGTCGAATAGCACTGAGAGCACGAGTTTCCATCTCATCTTAGTCATCATCTTCCATACTCGCGGGTTTCTTTGCCTTTCCTGTGAGCGCCTTCAGAACACCCTGCACACACAGTATATCCCACATCTTGACCTTCCATAACTCGAAGTTATTGCTACCCTCAAATTTCTCGATCTCGAATTTAGCACTCTGTGTCTTTGCCATCATGCTTCAACGCAGCGAATGAATTCACCCTTCAAACTCGTCCCTCGTGGCCTCCCTCCAACCTTTCTCTGATACCACTTATTGGAAAATTATATAGCCACGAAAAGATTAAACATGTAACAAAATATAAAGCGAGTAAACGAAATTAAATATCCAAAAAAGGACACAAACCATAAACATAGATTTACGTGGTAAAACCCTCAAGAGGGAAACATCCACGAAGCAACGGTATCGATTCTCTTATTGTTCAAATCTGGAAATTAAAATCAGCACAGCTCTTCCTCTTACAACTCTATTTTTTTTTTGTGTGTCTAGCCTCAATGGGCATACATGGATTTATAGCATTCTCACAAAACTGAATTCATTAATGCGTTCCTATCCATATTCTAACTAAAGTTGTCTTGTTACAACAACACGCTGAATAATAGGATCTTGATCCACCAGAAGAGGAATGGTTGTCATCTAATCTCAACAGTCTACTCTTCGTGTACTGGTGATGAAAGGAAATCATTTCAGTGGTAGTATTCCTTTGGAAATTGGACAATTGAAGCTTCAAATCTTAGACCTTTCCTCAAGCAGTTTTTGCCATACAAGCATGAATACATTATTCATCTAATTACTATATTCTACGTAAGATGATCATAAACTAATAAATTACACATTTATGCCTCCTACTGTAATCTAGCTTTGTTAATTATTTTTTTTACGGTTGAATTTTACATGCAGTATTTTTTATTAATCCACAAATCCTGAATAGAAATTTAGGCAAAGTATTTGAAAATTTTAATAAATCTGTGGCCAATTAAAAATTACAAGGTCAGTTTTAATCAATTGATGGCTTGTAAACATGATCAGTTTTAAAAGCTAAAAATATACCTAAACAAGGTCAGTATCTTCAATTATTTTAATCAAGTAAAGAATTGAGGATATAAAGCCAACTCCACAACCTTTGCAAATACCCCATTTCCAGGAAAATACTACAATTCATTTTAATGATTTAGAGTATAAACTAATTTCTTCAAAATAACATCTACATGTGTCCCAAGCTTGATTGTAGAGAGACACTTAAAATCCTTCGTAGATGTTTCAGCATTAAATGAAGGTAAAATACAGTCAAGGAATATTTCAAAAAAAGGTACGTAGTAAAAAATTTACAAGCTGAAAACGTATATACGGTTTTTCCTATGAAAATAATACATGTTTATTGTGTTTGGTCTTCAATCCTGAAGCTTAAAAAATTGAAAACAAGCATTCATTTCAATGTAAAAATTAAATATTTATAGATTTGAGATGAGATGTGCATGTAATTTTGTATGAAAAGTTAAACATTAATCATTAATAGATTTGAAGCAAACGTGAGATATGTATTTCTTTTAATCAAGTTAAAATTCAAACTACATGTTTTATTATTAGTATTTTAAAGTGATTAGTGTATGTCATGCATCAACAATATTTAATTATTTATTTTAATAATTATTTACAAATTTATTGTAAAATTATATAAAATATAAATTATTAGTTATTTTTAATAACTATTATAATTATTTTTTGTTATTGGTAAAAGAGGGTTAAGGGGACCCAATCCTATATAAAATATGGAGAAAAAGATAAGACAATGATTAACATACGAAGCTCCCTCTTTCAGCGGAAATAGATATCAAACCAACAACAACAAGAAGAAAAAAAATAGCAGAAACATAAAACTAATGACTATCTCAAGATTTCGACCCCTTCCCTTTGGATCTTAACTGCATCTTGAGGGGAGAGATAGCTCCTTTCTTCTTCCTACTCACAAAAATCCATTCCATTTCCATATTTGAATTTACGTTTTCATCATGGATTGAAATCAATACTTCAATCAATTCCTTGATATTTTGGGACACTATTAAAGCATCCACATGATTCTTTCTACCTTCTTGCACTTGCTCCTTTTCTTGATCAACCACATTCTTCGATTCAGATTCTGAATCAACATCTGACAGATCATTCACAACCAAATGTTTAGTATTGTAATTCTTCCACCACGAGCTTCTGCCTTTAGCATGTTTTCTTATCAAGTTAAAATTTGAAGATAGATGGCCAAGAGAAAATCAATTTATACACCTCAAGGGAAACCCTTCATAGTCCAGATTTTGTAACCAAATTCTATCATCCACCTTATGTTCAATAGCAGCAGTGAAACCTATAGAAGTATCCAAATCACCTAAGATTCAAACATACGTAAGGTGCTTAAAATCGCTAGTTTTTGGATCAATAGCTAAACATTTCCATAAAGTATTTCCAATAGCGGTTAAAAACCTTTCCAACAAAAATTGGAGGGTTAGATATGGAAGACAAATCCACACCGAATTAACACGGAAGGTATCCAAGACCGGATTAAATAAAGGAAACCATGATTTCAACATCTGAGATTTATAATCCCACACTTTTCCAAAAATAAGATCCCTATTCGCAGCCTGAGCAAAAGCAACAATGAAAAAACCACTAGCACTAGAAAAAATACCCAACCTACCTTCCATGAAGGGAACCCATTGCCTCAAAATCCAATCAGGAAGTGCTGATAGACTTGGACAAAAGTTGTTGAATCTGCATATCAAGCCATTCCTTTCAAATGAAGCTTCAAATTGAACCACCTCATCACCAAAATAGACTCATAGGGTTGATTTCACATAAGCCATAGGCTTATTGTGATTGACGTCCATTAAACCTTGTTTCCATTACTAGATCATTGCAGCGCATTTATGTAATATGCCCAAATGAGGACTTATTCGGTTTGACTATAGAGAAAAAAATAGGGGCAGCAATGCCACCACCATTTACCAATAACCCCTAGTTTGAAAGACCAATAGACCAGTTCTTAGTTCCATCACTAAAAATAATCTCATACACTACTGAGTTGCCTTGAACAGGAGCTCCACAGACTAGAACAAGGGATAGGGCACCATATTTTCATGCAAAGCAACCACATAGCCATTAAGCTCACAATCTTTGGTCACAATGTCATCCCAAGAGATATCCTCTAGGTCTATAGCCTCCTCAAACAAAATAGAAAAAATACCAACTAGAGCACCAAGCACATTTCCCACAGAGCGACTCCTAATACAACCTCCTAAAGGCCCTCCACCCCAGTCTCTATCGAAACTAGGGAAAGGGCTTCCAAGATGAAACATATTAGCGAGGGATTTATCCATCGCCACAAAGACAACATTAGACACATAAATCACAATAGATCTAGTCCCACCACTAGAGAGGCCATTACAAGACAAAACCTTAGGGCTCAGCCTTGGTGAACTTGCAAACAAACGTTCCCTAGATGTAGAAGCCTCCACAATAACAGAAGGGGCATGGACTAATATAGGGGATCCATGATCAAAACCTCCCTGTGTATGCATGCTGCCATCATCACAGAGTTTAGGTCTAGGGTTTCGAGCAGAGAGCTCCATTCATAGATAATTATTATTTATTTATAGATTTAGTATAAAATTATGTTAAATGTTGTTTTTTAAAGATAAATATTAATATTTAAGAGTTCATTACCAGTTTATATTATACTGTTACCAAATATTATTTTTATTATTTTGAGCATGTATTTGAATAATTTTGTATAATTAATTTGTTTGTTTGTATTTAAATAAAAATCTTGTTTAATTTATTGTCTAGTTTCATTATATTTTAATAATTGATGTAAATAATGCTTCAATTTTTTTATAAGTTATTGCTTTTAAAACAGTTCAAATCCTATATTTTAAATTTTCACATATTCATGTAAATGATTAATGGATTATGTTGCATGTACAAATTTTAGAAACCAAATCCATCTTCTATTTCTATTTTTCCATATATCTCAAAAATGATACAAAATCAAGTAATCATTTGTACTCTCTTCCTTTGTTGAATTTTTTATACGATTGAATAAGTAGAAGCATTTTATTATTTATTTTCTTACATTCTTATAATTTGATAACATGATTTTTAAATGTTTTGGTTGGTTATAATCTTCATCTATATTTAAATCCAATATATTGTAATTGTAATTATTCTATTCCATAGGTATCTGTAAACAATGTCTTAGATCATGAAGAAAGAATTATTCAAATGGAGAAATAAAAAATTGCATCCCAAATGGAAATGTTAGAAATCCAACAAAAAAAAATTAGAACTTCAAGAAAAAGAGCTATAACTAAGAGAGCGTGACCATAGACTTGCCATTGGATTTTTCTTACCAAATTAAATTCCCAATTATCCTCCTAAACACAATAGTAGTCAAACCAATAGTGTCATAGATACTCATGGAATCAATGATAGCTTGAATAGTGTAACAAATTCCTCATCCACCAATGATGAAATTAATGATGACCATTCAAAACTCCCTTCCAACAACAAATCTTCTTCTATAAGAATACCTCATACTACCAATTTTGATAATGCTTTTAATTATATTCCAACAAACAACACCCTCTCTCTTAATTCTCCAATCCCTGATAAAAAAAATTAAATGTATAGAAGGTAGAGTCCATAGGGAGAAAGAAGGCAACATTTTATGTGGGCAGTAAAGGGGAGGTACTACATGTGGAGGGTGGGATAGAAATTTATCAAACATTGTATGATTATACAATGAGGTTATTTTGACCACTTTTCGATAAGCCTTGGCCCCAAAAATTAAAGGTAAAAAAGTAGGAGCTAGAATAATTTATGGCTACAGAATATGGTCCTTATTTTGATAAGAGGTGGATGAAGTCAATGACATGCAATCAACTTCATAACAAAAGGGGATATTTCAAAAATGTCTTAAAGAAGGATGGAAAGACCACCCCCTGAGCCATATGTTGGAAAGGAAAACATGGAATGTTTTAAAGAAAGAGACAAAGAGTGGTAGAAAGAATAAAAAATATGAACATTTAAAATATTTTACTAGAGATCGAATGCAGGCACATGGGTAAATGCACAAATTCGGAAGATGCGGTGTTCAATAATTTAAAGCTACAGTGGTGAGTATTTTTAATATTTTAATTTATCTTAATATTTTTTTTGGTTTATATTGTGGATGACATTTACTATTTTTTTCATGAAGTGGAACCACTATCAAAGACTTCCTATTGAAGAAGAAATCAAATTTGATGTAAAAGAAGATTTTATAAAGACGAGGAATGAAAAGATGGAAAAAATTAATAAATCAAAAGAAAATAGTGATACGTCAAATTCGGTAATTTTTTGATAAGAACTATTTTTTGTGTAAACATATTTATTATTAGTAAGAATATTTTTTATTTTATGAAAATAAATTTATTACACCATTAATTCTTACATGTTCTTAATATAGGAATCATCACAAGAATGCTTGGGAGGATATGATAGTTTTGAAGGAGATGATATAACTATTAGTATAGATGATGTTGAAGATGATATAGCAACAAATGAACAAAATTCTTTCAGGGGATTTGAATAATAAAATTTTTAGTAAATTTCTTGTTTACTGAAGTGTTGTAAGCATTCAAAAACAATAACTATTAGGAATTATTTGAATGTTACATTTATTTGACAATATTAATTGAGGAAAGTTGAAAAATATAATGATGTGTACACATTCTATAATAAATATAACATATTTTATCTCCACATGTGATCTTTTCAAGTTGGTATTTCATTATTTTTGATATTTTAAATAATTAGTTTATGTTGATATTTATTGTTAGTGCATACATATAAGAGGGAAAAAATATCTAGATTGTTAAATTGTTTTGTTAAGATCATATAATATGAATAGAAAATATTTATTTATAATATATTATTCAATGTATAAATATGAAAAATATTTTATTTCTATAAATATATTGTCATTTAATAATAAAATTATATATTTGTGCATGTTTTAAATGTAGACAATCCATATAAAGAATTATTCAAAAGAATGGGAAATTCATTTTTAATAGTAACTTTTCTACAATTTTTAAAACATTATTTCACAACTAATTATTGTAGCAATCAAATTGTAGCTTCCACCTACGAGTTTTATGTGGTAAAGAAAATTGTAGAAATTTTCACAATTAATTATTGTGGCAATCAAATTGTAGCTTCCACCTACAAGTTTTATGTGGTAAAAGCAATTGTAGAAAAAAGTTTTTGAAATTTCAACAAATATAATATTGTTGAGAGATGAAATTTTAATTTGTGGAGTCTATACAAAGATTGAATCTATAGAAAAACTAGATTTTGGTAAAAATTGTGGAATACTAAACAAAAAAATTAGAAATGTTACAAACATCACAAAGTGTGGACAATCTACAATTAAAAATTACAAGTTAGCTCTAAATTTTATGAATTGTGGACCATCCACAATATAATGAATAGTGGCAAAACTACAATAATATATAAAAATGTGGATTAGCTACACATCCAATGCTACAATTTTAATTTGTGAAATACTAAATAACCACAAAAATATTGTTGAAAAATTGTGGTAAATGATCTAGTATGTTATAGTGTATATATAACATACTCTCATAGGCAAAGAAAGACACTTTGAAGGAAGTAAGAAAGAAATATGGAAAATATATTTTCTATATTCATCAAGCCATGAATGAAAGCATTCTACCTAGAGTGGTGGCGTCTAGTAAAGCCCAAATAACATGGTACACTCTCCAAGTTGCATATAAAGGTAAAGTGAAAGTAAACACTGCAAAGTTACAATTACTTCAAAGGGATTTTAAAAATATGTCAATGAATGATTCAGATTTCGTAGAATCATTCTTTACTTTTGTAGTCAGTTTATTCAATCAAATTAAATCTCATTGTGAAACTATTGAGGATAGAAGGATTATTGAAAATTTTCTTAGAATTTTTCCTACAAAATTTGATCCTTTGGTAGTTGTTATTAAAGAAACTGAAAGAGGGATTCGTGAGAACGTATGTCGAAAAGAAATGCACCACAACGAAGTTGCACTCCGATGGTAACGTCAAGCCAACACAATACGCAAGATTCGAAACAATGGAAAGAAGATTGCAAGTAAGAAGAATGGGTCTGCTCATACTCATAGATCAAAAAATAGGAAGTAAAAATAGGTGTGTTGTGTAACCCCCATGCCTAAACATGGAAATAACTGAATGACACCACTGACGCATATGACGTTGACTGACACATATAACGCCACTAGAAGAGGAGTTACAATTCCAAATAAGGAATGTAACTCCTATGATGCATTGATGCAAATGACAATGTCAGATTCTATGACAGAATCTGACACTTGTCATTTGACTTCCTAAGACCTATGACTCTCGCAAGGCAAGATGACTCACTTAGGTGATGTGGACGATGACTGGACAATCACACACACCAACACCCCCCTTCATCGAAGCCGAGGAAGAGGTCAAGGTAAGCCATAACAGAAAAAGAAGACTCCCCTAGACAACTAAGAAAGATGTGTCAATGGACCCCGACAACTAAAGGCCTGATAAGGTGCCCATGTACAAACAACATCTTTCTAGAAAGAAGAGGAGGAGAAGAAGGAGGACTATATAGCCTGAAGAAGATGGGCGGATATAGCAGACCTCACCCCAAGAAGAGACTGCAAATGAAGAAACTTTCCCTTAGTGAAGGGCTTGGTGAAAATGTCTGCAACATGATCAGCTATCTGAACATACTGTATGTCAATGATGTTTTCATGTATTATCTCTCGTACATGAAGTGCATATGAATCTCAATGTGCTTCGTCCACTGATGCTAAACGAGATTTCTACAAATCAAGATTGTTCTCATGTTGTCACAGTAGATAATGGTAGGCCACCGAAAGTGGATGCCAAACTTTGTCATAATACCCTGTAACCAAACAGCTTCTGTGGCAGTGTTAACTGCTCCTCTGTATTCTGCTTCTGTCGATGATATGGCAATGGTGTTCTGTTTCTTGCTGGACCAACTGATAGGACCTGAACCAAGAGTGAAACTGTAGCCTGAGGTAGACTTCTGATGATCTAGATCACTGGCCCAATCTGAGTCTGTAAATCCAACCAAGTCAATCTCAGTCCCTCTTAAGTAATGAATACCATCTGTGTGAATGCCACGAACATAGTGAAGGATCCACTTTTCTACTTTTAATTACAGCTCATGAGGCTCCTGCATAAATCTGGACATGATCCCAACGGCATACGATAGATCCGGCCGAGTGTGAGTAAGGTAGATCAGGCTTCCCACCAACTGTCGATAAAGGGTACCGTCAACCAAGGGGGAAGAGCAATCAGAAACCAACTTAATCCTAGAAATAAAAGGAGTAGGTGAGGACTTGTAGTCGGACATGTGAAACCGAGAAAGAAAATCAAGAGAGTACTTAGGCTGCGAGATCATAATTCTTGAGTCACATTGTGAAATCTGGATCACAAGAAAGTAATGAAGCAATCCTAAGTCAGACATGGAGAACTTGTTGGCCAAGGAGATCTTCACAGAATCAATGATAGAGGAAGAGCTACCAGTGATCAACAAGTCATCAACATAGAGAACAAGAATAAGCATGGAGTCATCCTGTTGCAGAATATACACATTTGGGTCAGAGTGACACCGAGTGAACCCTGGTGCAAGTAAAAAGGAGTCCATCTTGGCATACCAAGCCCGAGGGGCTTGTTTAAGGCCGTAGAGAGACTTCTTTAATTTGTAAACGAGGGATGGATCACGAACATAACCCAGAGGTTGTTCCATATAGATCTCCTCCTCTAGGTCCCCATGAAGGTAGGAACTCTTAACGTCCATCTGGTGGACTTCCCATCTGTTAGCGGCAGCGATGGCAAGGGTCAGTTGAATGGAAGTCATCTTCGCAACCAGAGCAAAGGTTTCTGAGTAATCAACCCTAGCTACCTGGGAGAAACCCTTAGCTACAAGTCATGCTTTATACTTCTCAACTTCTCCATCAGCTCCATACTTTGTTCGATATACCCACCTACACCAAATGATTTTTCTTCCTTTCGGAAGAAGGGTAAGATCCCAAGTGTCATTCTTTATGAGTGAGAAATACTCCTCATCCATGGCAGAATCCCACTTAGGAATACCAGAAGCTTCGTGGAAAGATGTTGGATTATAAGTAGAGGCGAAGGAGTGAGGTCTAGTGAAGTCTGAGCGAGTACGTCTCTCATCTAATAGATCTCCAACTAAATCTCCAACACTCTATAAAGTTTTCCTAGCCCAAAGAGGTCCCGATGGCTCAAGCTCTAAGTCGGAAGATTCTTCACTTAAGTGAGAAGGGACGTAGTCCTCATCATCACTACTGTCAGAATCAGAAGACTCAGAAGTTTGAGGATTGGGAGGAGCAAGGAGAGGTGGAACTCGCTCAACAACATCATCATCTGAAGAGTCAGAATCTGAATCAATGGGCAAAAGGACCTCAATGGAAGTTGAAGTCAAGGATGACTCATCGAACATCACACTCCTCTCAATATAGAGCTCATGGGTAGTATGGTTCAACAATTGATATCCCTTCGCGCCATTAGGATACCCGACAAAGATACAATTGTGGATCCAATGCCTTACATTTCTTCTTGGGAATCAAAGCTATAGCCTTGGATCCAAAGACTCAAAAATGCTCAACATCAAGCTTGTGTACAAACTAGGCTTCAAAGGGTGTCATCCCTCTTACTGCCTTATGTGGAACATGATTTTGAATGTAACAAGCACAATTCACTGCTTCAGCCCAATACTGCGGAGGAAGGGACTTCGATTGAACCATACAAGTATCCATCTCCTTTAGAGTTCAATTCTTTCTTTATGCAACTCCATTTTAGGAAGGGTTGTAAGCAATTGTACACTGCAAAGAAATCCCCTCAGAAGTGCATAAATCCTCAAACCTATTGCTCACATACTCACCTCCATTTTTAGTTTGAATAACCTTGATAGACCGTTCTGCTTGTTTCTCAACAAGAGCCTTAAAGTTTTGAAAATTCTCAAAGACTTTAGACTTAAGCTTAAGAAAATATACCCAAGTATAATGCGAAAAGTAATCAATGAAGGTTAGTATATATAGATCTCTAGTGAAAGAATGAGATGGAAAGGGGCTAGTAACATCACTATGAACACAATCCAAGGGACGAGTAGCTCTCCAAGACTTTCCCTTATCAAAGTTTTTCTAGGGTGCTTTCTGAGGGTGCAACCCTCACAAATACCTTTAGAAAACTTAACTCAGGGTAACCCATTGACCATTTTGTTTTAGCTCAATTGTTTAAGGTAACAATAATTTAGATGCCCAAGATGCTTATGTCATAGCTTTCTAACCTCATTTTCATGAGTGAGAAAGGCATTAGGTGTCAAATCAGAAGAGAAGTGGGAAAAGGTATACAACTGTGAACGGTGATCCACCTTTCCCTCATTCATAGTGCAGTCGGAGTTAATCTCATGAATTATCACTGAGTTAGGACCAAATTGGTTAAATGTTCCACCTTCAATCTCTACCGATCCACTACCAGAAACTAACACATGAGTGTCATCACCCAACGTGATTTGGGACATGCCACATGGTTCAATGCTAGAGAATTCAACCTCTAAAGAAGCTATGTGGTGCAAGGCACCGGAATTGATAATCCAAGTTGATGATGGAGCTGATCTAGCTACGAGGGCCTTACCTTTCTTTTTTTCATTTTTAGTCTCCTTTGCATTAGAAGACTCACTTTTCTGATCATTTTGTTTAACGGATTTAGGAACACTTATTTTATTCTTCTCAAGTAAATGAGTTAAGTGATCAATTTTTTTCCAAAAACAATGTTGCTCATCATGGCCAGTATTCTTACAATAGGAGCATTTATACTTTTCCTTCTTTGCTTTAGGCTCAGAAGTCGAAGTATGAGTGATGGGATTAACTGGGGGTTGGTTGGTCTTGGTTTCTTTCTTAGGTTGGTCCTTAGTTTCTTTCTTCTTTTCATTTTTCTTTCCCTTATTCGCCACAAGGGCATGTGACTTGGATTTTAGAGTCCCCATTTGAATGATTTTGTCCTATTCTCGAATGAGTTGGGACGAAAAACTGTCAAAGGAGGGCATAGTCCAAGTACTCCCAAAGGTGGCTTTCGTGGCGTGAAAATTTGAAACAAAAACAGAGTATTCATGACCTAACTTAGAAAGAATCGACAAGATCAATTGAGATTCTTTCTTATCCACTTTACATTCCTTTAGAATCATTCTAGTGTGGAAATTTTTTGAGAAGAACGCCTGTAGGTTTTCAAAGTCACTAGGGTTTAACCATAGTAGTTCGTTCTCCAACTCATGCGCTCTCATGTCATCTTGCTTCCCAAACATATCATCGATCGTTTTCCACGCTTGATCGGGTGTTGAGGAAGTTTTGATATGGAAGAGCAAGTCAGGAGAGATGGACATACAGATAAGACCTAAGGCTTCATCACAATGGTTGAACCATTTAGATTTTTCAGGTTCATCAGTAGGTTCAGTCTCTAACCCCATGGTAACTCGGTATAACCCTTTACTTCGCAAAACCAATATAATTTTATATTTCCATTCAAAGAAATTAAAAGGCGTGAGAACTGGTGCTTTAAGGATATCTATAATGAAGAGATAGAACCAAGGAATGCAGAAGGAAGGAGAGAGAAAGGAAACAACCACCCCAGAACAAAATTACACCCCCCGAGTTTGGCACTTTATAATTCAGTTCGTTGATTACAACCAGATGTGACTATGTTTCGAGAACCAGTTTGTCACTCACCTTGCAATTAGCGTAATAACATGCAATGGTGGAGACAACAATCAAGGTTCGTAGGGTGCAACAGATCAACACTGCAAGCAAGCACAGAAAGAGAGAAGCAAGAGGGGAAAGAAAGATATTTGGGAGAAATAGTGTCTCACATCACACGAAAGAATACCTTTGTCGTAAGACTGTGGCGGACGCGCTCACAAGTCCACAAAAAGGAATAAAACAAAGCTCAAGAAAAAATGAGCTGAATTAAGCAATACAAAGACACCCCCCCAAAATGCGGCACTTTATAAAATTAGTGCATTTATAAAAATAATGATCTCATCATCTAGAGTGTGAAAAAACATGTAACTTTGACTAAAGAAGTGCTTAAAATGGAGCAACGAGTCAAAAGTTATAGCAAAAACTAATTCCCGCAACTGATGAGAAAAAAGCCAATAAGCCTACAAATGGATTTAAAAAATACCCTAAACACATGCAAAATGTGTCGTATGTATGCTCTTTGGAAATGGCACAGAATTTGAGATAGAGTTTGTTTGTATTGTGAGGGGGGATTAGCCACCTGCCAATCCCAGACCTCACCCTTCGTCTTCGGCACTCAACGGAAGGTTAATAAAACAAGCCAAAAAACATACAATGCCAATAAAATGTAATGTTTTTACCTTATACCTTTTAAAAATAATGAAACAACACGTTTTTTAGAAGAGGGATAAGATAAACAGAATGCAAACACGTTTTTTTAAGAAAAGTGAATAAAAAACATATTTTTAGAGAGATATTACCTGGCAGCGGATGAGAAGGCCACGTGGGAATGAAGGGCAGGTAAAAATAAATAACTAAGTGACTTTCTACTACAGGAAAAAAGCCAATAGGTACAGAAAACGTAGTAACATGCAAAAAAAATCCAGCTTAAGGATTATCTCCAGAACAGTGTAAAAAAATGCTTAAAACCAGTCCAAAAACACCAGTAGTGGAGAGAAAAAACACCTGAGTCTGACCACATCCAGAGAAGCTGGGAAAAATGGCCAGAGAAGCTGGGAAAATGTAGGAAAGGAGAGAAAAATAACTGAGGATAGTGTAAAAACACCTGGACAGTTGAAAAAACATCTAGAGGATAGAAAAAATGCCTAGAACAGGTTAAAAACACCTGGAAGTCATAGAAGGTTGAATGTTGAAGCTGGGGAATGTAGCAAGGCTCGAAAAAACATGAGTAGACTCCCAAAAACATGAGAAATCAGGAAAAAACGTGAGAGGTTTGCAAAAAATGTGAGAGGTTTTCCGCAGGCTCACAAAAAACGTTGAGACCAGGCAGAGGTAATTTTGAGACAGCAAGGAACCACAGCGAGGAGGAAAAAAGCTTGAAAAGTCTGAGTATACACCGGTGAAAAAAAAAACAACGATCCCAACCAATAATCATAGGTCCACGCTAAAAACGAGCTCTTCTTTTACCCTGCAAGCACTGAATCTGAAGACAACCAGCAAGAAACACACAAACAACCTAGAAACAACAGCCACAAAGATCTAGAAATATCCAAATACGAACTTAGCTAATAAGAAAACCAGCCAAATACCTTAACTTTCAATTGCTGAAACCTCAATACGAGATGAGCAATAATTCCAAAATGATAATCGAAAAAAAAACTTGCACACGAGGAAATGAGTTGAATCCAGAAGTAATAAACAACTGAGAAACGAAGAGTGCACGTCGAAACCAGCTCTGATACCATGAAAGAGGGATTTGTGAGAACCGATGTCAAAAACAATGCACCACGTCAAGCTCCAACACAATAAACAAGATTCAAACAATGGAAAGAATATGTAAATAAGAAAACAGGTCTGATCATGCACATAGATCAAAAAAAGGAAGAACAAATAGGGGTGTTGTGTAACCACCGTGCCTAAACAAAGAAAGAATATTAATGACACCACTGATGCATATGACGTTGATTGACGCATATGATGCCACTAGAAGGAGGAGTTATAATTCCAAATAAAGAATGTAACTCTTATGACACACTGATGCAAATGACAATGACAGATTCTATGATATAATCTAACACTTGTCATTTGACTTCCTGAGACCTATGACTCTCGCAAGGTGAGATGACTCACCTAAGTGATGTGGACGATGACTAGGAATAGTCACACACACCAACAGAAACTCATGGGTCTGTAGTCAATTTTTCATTGATGAGTTGCCTAGCATCACTAGTCCTAGAGCATTTGGTTTGGTATGAATGGCATCACATGCAAATGGAGATCAAGGTTTTTCATGGTACAAGTATCAGGTGATTAGTGTATATCATGTGTATGATGATTTTTAGCTTCAGTTCTTAGAGGTAGGGGAATGATGTTCAATGGTCCTTGAGGACAGCATAGAATAGTCCAAGAAAAGCTAAGTGAAAGAGCACATAGTTAGAGAACTATCATAATAGAGATTTTCTAGTCAATTATTTGAGTAAGTGGCATGTGTAAGGTAACTATTGGTCAAGATATATTAGGACTATTGTCATGATGCTGTCATGAATAAATTAGTCTAAGTCAGAACTGAAGGCGAATCAAAATTGCAAGTTATGTGATTTTTGGTCCAAAACTCCATGTTGAGAAGCAAGCAAAATTCTATTGTTGAATTGTGACACCTTCAAATGCTCACCCACTCAAACACAATATATGCATAAGGGATTCCAAAGTGTTTTATGGGATTTGGATTTCCAGTTGAGACAAGTAGTCATATCTGAAAAAATAACTGAGAGTGGTTTGATCGTAAGGTTTTTATGAACAAGTCGTTAGACAGAAGTTACCCTTGGTCAATAACCCTAGCTAAAACGCTCTATAGCATAGGAAACTGGAGAAATATAAATATGTTTGGACTCCAAATGTATTGGAGAAAAGATGATGGAGGATTTTGATGATGTCACAAGTTTGTAGCATAATCTTCTTGAGCTCATTGTTTAGCATAGGTTGTACAAAAATGTTCCAGTTGATTTTGGGACAGAGAGAGGAAAAACCCTGAATGTGTTATGGGTTGGATATAGTTTCAGGGTTAAGATGGACTACTTGCTAAATTTGAAGATGACCAAATTATATCCAATGTTTCTTTTCGGAAGATTTTATTTATATCACATCCAGAAATTATACTAGGCAAATCAGTATAGTGCTATATAAATGGAAGATACATGTGCTCAGTTAGTTGACTCTAGATGAATTTTGGCCTTAAGGGATAAAAAATCTAGTCATTGTAAATTTGGAGTAAGTTTGATAATTTGTTATAGTTATTGATGCATCTGATGGTAAATTGTTATATTTTGAATCAAAAACCAAAGTATGATGTTTTTGAAGCTCTTAGTTTTACATCGTAAATTAATTTTCAGTTGTATTACCTAGTTGGTAAAATAGTAAGAGCCTCAGTTGCACCTCTTAAGAAGGCTTGAAGGAACTTAGATGTGTATGTGGCAAGTTTTCTCCACATGAGATATAGTTCTATTAGAGGTTCTTCATACATGTTGGTATAAGTTTCCTTGACGATGTTACCAGGTAATGACATGAGCTTGGAATTTGGTTTGGAGATGTTTGTGCATATGTTTCTCTGATAGGCATGTTCTTGAGTCTTTGAAGGCTCTGGATGAGAAATTTAAAAGGTTGGTTTGGTTGACTGACCTTCCACTATGGGTTGAAATATAAAGCAGGTAAGTATGTTCTAAAAATGCCTATTCATATAAATTTCTAATGGTATATCAGTTGTATGTCTTGATAATTTTTTTTGATAGGTGACCACCAACTTTATTTTGAATACCTAGTAATTGAACCATCTTGAAGCTAGTTTGGAGAAGTATGCATGACGGAAAATAATGATTTGCTTATGAGATCTTCCACTTTGAGGTTGTATAAACTACCATGTGAGTTATTCTAGAACCTGTGGCCACTTAGATAGGTCATTCAAAACATGGTATATGAACAAGCCTTGGACTGATGAGTTTTTTCAATGTCACAGTAGGTTGTCTCATTTTAGAACTTAATTTCAGGTTGTGTGGCAGACCTAGTAGGGATGTGTCTGACTGAGATAAGGAGAGAAGTTAAACATGGGTGGAGATGGATTGTTTCAGTGCTTCTTGTGATTTTAGATGATAATCTGAGGAATTTTTCATGACTTGTTGTGGAGATTTTTTATACTTGACAAATGTTTTTTGAATGACCTTGGAGTTGTTAGAGTTCGTTGAAAATGAGCTCATAATTCATTGTTTTGAAGCTTACTTGTGATATCTTGGTTCAATGTTGGAGATGTAGTTGATTCCTTACTAGCTTATTTAGGTCATTTGAGTTTATTTATATGATGTTCAGTAAGGTATTTTTTGAGTTAGGATGACTGAATAACTTTTTCATGTACCAACCTAGGGGTGTTTTACAAGTTAATGCCTCCATCGACATATATATACGCATGCTTATATTTTCTTATTGTGACTAGTTGAGTATGTGGGGTTATGATACAACATAAAGAACACAAGTAAGGAGAGTCCTTCAGTACAAGGTTATGGATGGATTCTGAAAGCCAGTTTTGAAGATGTGAAGATGATTAAGGATTCGGTTATACAAGGATATTATTACGTTAATCATACCATGACTAGGACATATTTGAGTGAGTTGAAGGAGAGAGGAGTTTGATCAGAGGGTTCAGATGTATTTGTGACTTTGAATTTAGACTATAAACATTGAAGTTGTGTGAGAATCCTATTATAAGCTATCACTCTTTTAGAAAAATGCCATATTATGATGAGTCATATTTACATGGGATTCCTTTGTTATGAGTAATATCTAGCAAAGGTTTAGGGTTTAGTGCTCCTTGTGGGGTTGGTGCCTCACTAAGACCAAATATAATTGCAAGATGTGTAATATTACATAAACATAAAGCCCTTGATTATTGCAAGTAGGTTATAAGAAATGGATTTAGTGGAGTTTTCTTCCCCTTGAAGGGTTTCCCACTTATATCTGGTTTCTTGTGTTCTATGCTATTTTATAGGTTGAGAAAAAATTTGTATTGTCTAAAATACATACCTAGATAAGTTTACATGGTTCATGGATGATTGAATGGTTATTTGATTCAAATGATGAATCTCAAGAAGGATGAGAAAACATGATAGAAATGTAGATATCACTTGTATCAAAGAGTTGGTTCACCCCCCTCCCAGTCACTATTCTTTCAACATGATTTGCAAATCCAAAGATCAGTTTTTTGATATCATTAGGTAAAGCTTTAGGCATAAGGTTGATTCTCATCTATTCAAGTACTCCTCTTCCCACCTCCTCACTTGTGAACAAAGAATATGTCACATCTTAAACAATTGTACATTTGGATCTAGAAAGATTAAAGTACCCTCAATGCTCAACATTCAAGGGGGAGTATTGGAGCCTAATAAAATAATCTTCTCTTCCTATATAATACATTCCTCTAATCAACAACATTGATCTTGAGGTGGTCAACTAAAGAACACATTTAATTTTCCATGCATGTAGGGTAAGTTTTAATGAGAAGTTGTTATTTTTAGGAGAAAATAGAATTGAGCAACGCATAGACATTGTTTCTAGCATGTCATTTCTCTCATCAAGTCATGTTCTTGAAACTTTTTCAGAAAGAAAAGGAGGATCTTGCAACAAGAGATAATTTCAAATTGGATGAGGTGTTCCCACTGGTATCCAAGATTGAAATACCTTTGACTCTCACAACCTTGGAGGTGATTGCAAGTATTTTTTGTTAATTTCATAAACATGGACAGAAGCTTGTATAGATTGTATTAATGTGAAATCAGTTCAAATTTACATAGGATGGGCTGCATATATATATATATATATATGCATAGCCATATATACATATGTGTGTGTGTGTATGTATTGCACAAGTCCGGACCACAAACCAGAATAAAGGATGCTTGCACATGTACACCCAGGAAACAAAATTACATAAATACATATATATTGTTTAAAACAATATAACAACTCTCGTAGTGTTTGAATAAAAACAATAAGATGGTTATGACTTACCATATAACTATATAACTATTTAATAAATTAATTAACTAATATGAACCTATGCATAATTAATTAATAGTAATAATAATATTTACCCTAAAATTCCCCCCCCCTTAATTTTGCATTTGCCTCAAGGGATGAGAAGAGAAACTCTCTGAACATCTCGAACTTGTCACGTGCAAGTGGCTTTGTGAACATATCTGCTTGTTGTTCAATTGTTGGACAAAATTAAAGTTGTATATTGTGCTTCAAGACATGTTCACGTATGAAATGTACTTGTACCTCAATATGTTTTATTCTTTCATGAAAAACTAGATTACAAACAAGTTTGAGAACACCTTCATTGTCAACATACATGGTGGTCAGTTTATCATGTGGTATTCCAAGTCCTAGTATGCGACGTAGCCATATCGCTTCATAGACAGCTTCTCCTGCAGAACGATACTCAGCTTCTATTGAAGAGCGAGAAACAAAGTTTTTTTTCTTACTTCCCCATGATATCGGTCCAGATCCCATAAAGAAGACAAACCCTAAAGTGGATTTTTTTTCATTAATATTGACTGCATTATCTGAATCTGAATATCCTGACAAGAAGAAGTTGTCCTCCTTCTTGTATTCTAGACCTAGATCCACCAATCCTTTGAGATATCTCAAGTTGCATTTTTCTTCTTTCTAATGACAAACTTTAGGTTCCTGCATGAACCTGGATAGATAGCTCACTGTAAAGCTGATATTTGGTCTAATGTAGGTCAAGTAAATGAGACTCCCAATAAATTTCTGATAGAGAGTGACATTTACCTCAGGAGATGGATCTGAACGCGATAACTGTAATTTGTTCTCCATAAGTGTAGAAATTGGTGTGTAATCCATCATCCTCAATTTCTCGAGTGTCATCTTGGTATATTTCAACTAAGAAAAAAAGATGTGATTCTCTTTTTGTCATACTTCAAATCCAAGACAATAGTGCATCAGCCCGAGATCTGTCATGTCGAACGATCATTTAAGATCTTTCTTTGTTGCATTGATCATCCTCATTGAACTACCAATGATGACTAGATCATCGACATCGACAACTACAATAATCACAATCTCCCCCCCTTTCTTTTTGAGGTAAAGATTGGGATCGTATGGATTTCTAACAAATACATGTTGTACGAGATTCTCATCAATTTTTATGTACCATGTCAAGGGTGCATGTTTGAGGCCATACATATATTTCCTAAGTCTGCATACCTTTGTTTCTTGAATAGGTACAACATATCCCTCAGGTTGAGTCATATAGACTTCTTCTTGTAAATATCCATTCAGGAAGGCACTTTTTACATCCATCTGATGGAATTTCCAACCAAACTATGTAGCTAGAGAAAAGATCATCCTGATCATTTTGATCTTAGATGTGGGAGAAAATGTCTCCTTGTAGTCAATGCCTTCTTTTTTTGCATACCCCTTTCCTACTAGTCTTTTTTTGTACTTTTCCACTGATCCCATATTCTTTGTACTCCGTTTTTAATATCCATCTGCATCTAATGGCTTTCTTCCCTAGTGGAAGATCGATAAGGTGCCAAGTGTTATTCTTTCATTAGTGACTGATATTCAGAAGTCCATGGCATCTTTCCAAGATTTTAACTGTAAGGATTCCTAGACTATAGAGGGCTCATCATGATTCAATAAATCTTACTCATCAAAGCAAAGTTTACTTCTTCTCTTGCTTTACTATGAGTCAATGGTCTAAGGGTGGATTGCATCCAGTAAAGCATCCATTCTTGCATCTCGTAATGTACTTGGTATACGACTTGAGGCATAACATTCAACTGTTCCCATGGGTTGTTCATTCTATCAGATCATCACCATCATCCTCGTCATCACTTTCATCATTCTGATGGGAACATCAGCTTTAGTTTTTACAATTGGTGAAGAATCTACATCAAGTGAGTCTGGAGGATTAGTCTCTGCTTCCTTCTTCTCGAAAGAACTCAACATCTCTGATGTTGTAGGCTCTCTCTAGTCTTCGGATCCATCAATATGTACCCAAGAGTCTCTTCATTGTATCCTAATGAAGATGAGTTTTTGTGATTTCATATCCAATTTCTTTCTATTCTACTTGGGTATGTGCATACTTGGCTTTACACTAGAATACTCTGAGGTGTGCAACAAATGGTTTCCACTTTAACCATGCTTCATGTGGTGTTACTCCGTCAAGAGCAATTATGGGCACTCTATTCAACAAATACACTATTGTAATATTTGCTTGCATCTTCCAAAGAATGTCTTTGCAAGTCCAGAATCATCGATCATGAATCGTCACCATTTCCATGATAGTATGGTTTCTTCTCTCAACAACACCATTTTGTTATGGTGTGTGTGCAGGATGTATTTTTTGAGGAATCCCGTGAGCTTGTAGGTAGTCTTTGAACTCATCACTAGCAAATTCCCTCCCTTGATCTGAGCAAAGAGTTGTGATGTGATGAACAGTTTCATTCTCAACATGCTACTTTGAACTTTTTGAAGGTTTAAAAAGCTTCACTTTTCTTGTGAAGACAAGTATATCCACATTTTTCCTTGAATAATCATCGACACAAAGCATGAAATACTGAAATCCAAAATGACTCGATTGCATTGGGCCGCAAATATCGGTATGAACCAGGTCAAGCTTGCCATGAGCTCAAAAATTACTCTTTTGGAATGAAGCTATGTTTTGTTTTTCCCTACTATAGCAGTGAGGACAAGTGTATATATCCTTCTAAAGAGATGGTAACCCATGTACCATATTGCATCAGTGAAGTGTCTCGAGATATTTGAAACTAACATGACCAAGTCTCCAATTGCCACAATTGTGCAGAGGTAGAGTTCTTAGCCACAAGTTCTTGATCATCTCTATGTGACATGACATCAAGCTGGAACATGCATCCCACATTAGAGGATTTTGCAACTATTTTCAATCGTCATGGATTTGTCTTGAATTAAACATGTTTTCTTGCCAAAATGACTATCAAAAACAATTTAAATTTTTTTGATCTAGGAGTTGACTTAACTAACAGTAGACTCTTTGTCAACCCAAGGACATATAAGAACATCTGATAGTCTACAGTTACGTGAACTAAGGGGTAGAGAAATGTTCCCAATCCCCTGAACTGTATATGAAGAATCATCTCCCAACGAAACATGATTTTTCGATAGCGTGTCCCTCATTGAAATAAACCAGTCTCTGTGGCCGGTCATGTGTCGAGTGGCTCCCGAATCAACATACCAGACGTCACTAGATGACGTGGATGGTTCACTTGATCGAGCAGTGAACAAGAAGTCTTCATTGTCTGACTGTTCTTGTTGCCCAGCAATATTACCTTGCTGGTGGGGTCTTCTTTTCCAGTTCCCCTTTTTCTGCCCGTGATAGTTGTTTGACTGTCCCTTGTAAGTTTGTTGTTGTTGTGGTCCAGAATTGCTTGATGAACCTTTCTTATATGTGTTAAACCAACAATCTTGTAAGTCATGTCCTCTTTTGCAAATTGGACATTGTTTCTTCTGTTGATTGTCCCCATGATACTGATTCTGATGTGGGGACTTCTGAAAGGATTTAGGTTTTCCTTTACCTTTTCCTTTCCATTTTTGATGTGAAGACAGTGCCTGCTCCTCTTCATCATCCTTGTTGTGCATTACTTCCTCTTGTTGCAGTAGGTTTACTAGCTTATCAAAACTAATTGTCGTATTTGACAAGTTTAGAGTTGTGACAAAAATTCTGTAAGAAGAAGGGAGAGCTCTCAGAACAATGGGAACGAGAGACTCATCTTTGACCTCGTCTCCTAGGGCTAGAAGTGAAGCCCTCAACTCTGCAACTCTTCTTAGGAAGGCTTCAATTTTCTCATTCTGTTTGACTTTCAATGTATGTAACTGACTCTGCAAATTGAGTATGACATTCTTGTTCTTGGCCTCATATATTGTGCTCAGCTTATCCCAAGCTTATTTTGCTGATGTAGCATCTTGAATGTGGGCTTGCACATCGTCGGATACTCCAAACAAGATGATGAGCTTTGCTTTTTGATCTGCTCTATCAAATTGTCGTTGTTGTGTTGCATCCGTTGGTGATCTGGTTAGAGTACCAGTCACAACAAGCCAGATTTCTTCAAACTCAAGCTGTGTCTTGATTTTTGTCTTCCAAGCAGCATAGTTTCTTCCTCTGAGCAATTGTGAATCTGGAAGAAAAAATTTGGGGGCATTGGTGCCCATTTTGCAGAGATCACTGACAGGGTTTGGCTCTTATCACTCCAGGTATTAGGTCTCCCAATCTATATACCGTCAGTCCGATATACCGAACCTTTCTATATACGTGCCCTTCTGATATACCTGGCGGTACGTGGAAGAAGCTCACCCTTTCTATATACCTGCCGGTACGTGAAAGAGGCGTTAACGTACGTGAAAGAATTCGATACGTGGTACCAAGACAGTACTGATGGGGTCTGTGCGATTGTTGACACCGGCTCAAAGAAATATCCTCATATGCACGCGTAAATTTGTTATATACTTGGATAATTTCTCAGTCCGGATTTATGTCGTGTAATCATTCACAGACGGATGGGATGGTTCATAGTGTGTGCATTGTGACCTTATTATTCCCCGTCGATTTATAGGGACGATGCCCAGACGACATTGTTGCAGCTATATTAGGCATTAAGTGCAGTAGTAGTCGCGATGGCTTTACCCGTAAGTGCTTCCCAGAGGCACTGTATATACCGAACGCTGCGAATGAGATATAGGATCTCGTGAGTGTTACAGAACCAATTTTACTGTTTTTTGATTACAATTCTGCCAGTTTCTGAGCAAGTTACAAATTTTTGCAGTTGACTATGGCAACCTGCAAATTAGTACAATATGCAGTACAATTTGAATGACAGGCAAAAAATTTCAGTTTCGGGGTCCTGGTGACCTCCTGAGCCCAAAATGCTAAAAATTGCAAAAAAATAGCTGAAAATACAATTTTTAGATGGGTCTCCTTTTGCAAAAAATGTCTGGAATGAGAAAACAGACCAGATGGGAGAAAAAAAAATTTTACCCTAAATTAGGGATTTCTCCGCTAAATTTAGTTAGTTATAACTAAATTCAAATTGTGCCACTAAATTTGGTAAAACCGCCAAAAAATCTGCCAAATTTCAAAATGTGAAGTTGGGGTGGGATTTGAACCATGCACCTCCCACTTCTAAGGCGTTTAGTCTATCCACCTTGGCCGCTTAGGCTTGTTTGAATATGAAACGCAGCATATTGTATTTAAACAAGTGAAAAAACGACTAACCTTTTAAAAAACGTGATTTGAATGAAGCTCCACGTGGCTGCATGAGTGGAAATGCAGATTTAGGTTTTCTCCATGCTTAAAATCTGGATCTTGAAACGTTTTTATCTTCTTTTTCTTGTGAACGCCTTTTCCATGCCGCCTCCTTCTTTCCTCGCACTGTTTTTGTTTGCTGTCCGCGTGGATTTGGAGAAGGCTACTATTTTTTGCGCTTTGGCCGCTGTTTTTTTGTTTCTTTTGTATGATATGCTTTGCTTTTTTTTGCAGGCTTTGGCGCATGGATTTTGGAAAGAATGAGGTCTCTTTTGCTCAAAAAAACATTTTTTCTTTGTGCAGATCCCTGTGGAGTCGACTGCAGGCTTTTTTCTTTGTTTGGAATACACTTCCACTGTGCAGGCCGCTTCTCTTTCACAGCAAACAAACAAATATACTTTGATATAACAAATATACTGTTTCTATGCTATGCCATTTCTATGATATAACAAATATAACAAATAAATGACCTCTTCTCTTTGCTATGCCATTGTGCTTTTGTTTCTTTTTTTTTTTATTGATTGTCTCTTTGTGCAGGTGTGTGGAAGACTCCTTTCAGGTCCAGCAGGGGTTTCCACGCCTCCTTCAACTGCTACCCCTCTTTAGTCTGCACCTATTATGGAGTCCTTCTTCACACGGCCTCCAAATATAGCAAGCAATCTTGCAGCAAATTTTACCTGGTGCTGAGTGCACCAGTGCAAAAAAAAAATTTGCCTTCCAAGCACCTGGAAGGAACAGGAGGTTGTGGGGGAGGCAGGGATGGGGCTGGGAGTTTGCACGAGGCTACACAGGCTCTCAAATGCTGCAAACACTTCTCCAATCTCCTCTCTCTCTGCTGCTCTCTCTTCCACACCTCTACAGGTCCAGATTCTCGCTCTGGTACCAAATGTTGATTGAGAAACAGGGACGGAAGCCTGTGTAGATTTTATTGATCTCAATCAGTAAAAAATTACAGAGGATGGGCTGCAATATTTATAGATATTGCAGAGCCAAATACATCCGGGAAAATGAGTTGCACATGTGCAACCACAAACCAGAATAAACAAGCTTCCAATAACATCCGAGAAGCAAAATTACATAAAGACAAATATATTGTTTAAAACAATATAACAATCTGAATACAGACAAATATGGTTGACTAACCATATAACAATATAACTATTTAAAATTAATTAAATAATTAACCTATGCATAATTAAATAATAGGATAATAAGATTTATCCTAACATTTTTACACACACAAATCATATCAACTTGAAGATCTGACATGGAAGAAGATATATATGCACAGAAGTTCATATTGAAGATTGGAATACTTTATTTACTTACAATATTCTTTAATTTTATTTTTCTTGTTTGATATTTTATTTGCCTAAATTCTATAAGAGATACTAATGTGGGAAATTGTGAAATTGGGATTGGAGTCCATAGAAGGGTCTTGGATTTTTCTTCTCTCCTTTGTAAATTATATCATTGTTGAAATTGAGCTATAGTGCATTGGATTTCTGTATTCTACCCATGGGGACGTCTTTGAGACATTTTTTTCTTACTATATATAATACATGGTAGTAGAATGAATTGCTAGAGATTCAAGAGAAGTGTTGGTTAGGATGTTTCAGTTTAAGAATATGTTTCTTAGAGATCGTGGAATGGAATAGAAAACCTTAGTAATTGGTTAGTGAGTTATGAGTTAATATGAAAAAGAGAATCTGGAATTATGGCCATATATTGTGTGTTAAAAAAATATAGCAACAATACATAATTAGTTATTCACGAATATTGCCAAGTTTTTGGAATTATGTAATTAACATAGCAGATATAGGTTAGTAAACTTACTCAATTGGTGGGAAGATAATCTTAAGGTTTTGGATGGAGTAATATTAGAAATCGACATTTCTGTTAAAGGAGAAGTATTTTTGAATCAATATTAAAAATAATTGTATGCAAAAGTAATGTCATTCTGAAAAATATGATTGATACATTTTGCTAGAAGTACACTATCGATGGAAATGGAAAAATATATGTGGAAGACAATGTATTGATGGAAAAAACAAAGGAGAAAATCATTGAAGAAATAATCGGTATATAGAAACAACTTATGATAAAATAAGAATATCATTTAATTTTCACTTGTATGACTGATAAGTCTATTCTCTCTAGCATCTCTTAGACGCAAAATGATACATGTAAAGTGTGGAAAATGAATTATTCATACTTTCATCCTCAAAGCCACATCTATAAAATATGACACGTAATATTTTGAATATATAGTTGAAAAAAATTTCCCTCAATATATATTATGACATTTTGTTAAAAAGAAAAAAGATAACAAAGGTGAAGAAAAAAAAATAAGAAAGCCCGATGAAATAAAAGGATGATGGTAAAAATCAGAATGGAGGAGGAAAAAACTAAACATAATAAACATTAAAAAAGAAAATAGAGTTTCTACTTTGTGCACAGCTAGAAACATCAAATATAGTTAGATAGATAGATATATAAATAGATAGATATTTTAAACAGGAAGGAGATTTAATAAAAACTTATACAAAAACTTTCACAAAAATAGATATTACTGTACATTCATTTTCTCTAAATCTTTGGACTCCGCTAATGGCTATGCTCTAGACTCCTTTGATGTTTTTATTTCCTTCTTTCTATAGTCTTTGGACTTCTTTTATAACTATGTTACTCCAGAATTATGTTAGTTTGATTTGGGCACAATTTTATTTGTTTTTCTCCTCTCTCACAAAATTTGTTCTATATTTTCTTCAACTACATTTTGTACACTTAATATGTGAAAATACATTTCCTTATATATTTTTCTCCCAAATGATGGCCAATGTGCGAACCAAATTTGTTCACCAGAGATTGCTTGGGATCATGCGAGTTAGAGAAGTAAAGTTTGGGGTATACATAAGACAACAATAAATGCTGGTGGTTTCGATTAGTTTTCCAACACTATCCCTTAATCACAACTATCACTACAAGCATTTTAAAATGTAAAAATGGTGGTCTGGAACTTATTGCTAGAAGTCCAAATATTTCTATGAAAGTTTGGAGAAATTTTGGAACTAAATATATGAGTCCGTAATTTTCTCCTAATTTAAGATATACTTTGTTACAGTCCAATGAAATCTTGGAGTTGATTTTGTGAGTTAAATTTTTTTTGCACTATTCTAGAGATATTTTGGATGAGTCTAAAGAATATTTGGGGCTCAATACAATAGTCGAAGATCTTCTCCATGAGTTCAGAGAATTTTATTGCAAATCCAAATTTTTATATAAAGTTTGGAGAAATCGATATGAGCTCAGAGATTTTTTATGGATCCATAGTTGACTTTGAAAGTTTGGAACTAGTATGTAGTTGATTGTATGAGTTTTGAGCTAGTTTGGATCTTGTTTCTACAATATCTATGACTCTCAATTAATATATTAGGTGCTCAAAAGTTTCTTGAAAAATGGTCCATGAAAATACCATGGGTTACTACTTAGATATACAATATTAGAGTTGTATCACTATGTAATCTACCAACTCTTTGATGAAGTGATCATGGATCTCAATATGCTTGCTTCATCCATAGAAGATGAAAATATTTATCATAGATTTTGAGAAAACATTGTCACAAAATGTGGATGTGGCATCTCCTTATCCATTATTCAAGTATGTTAGGATTATCCAAAGCCAACTAGCTTGACATGCTTCTACATTTGCTACAATATTCTCAGCTTCTATTGCAGAGAGAGAAAGTGTGCGATATTTTTTTCATGTCAATAAAATGACTCCTGACCCAATATGGAACATATATCTATAAGTGCTCTTCTTATCATTGACATTAACTTCCCAATAACTATTTGTATAACCAACCAACATAAAGTTACTTGTTGTAGTATACAACATGCCATGGCCTTTTATGGCATTGACATATCTGATTATTATCTTAATTGATTGTTAGTATTTCTCATTGGGTGTTTCTATAAATTTAAAAATGAAGATAACTACATGCATCAAATGAAGCCTAGTTGACTTCAAAAACATTAAAATTAATATAATGCTCTTGTGTAAGGTGGGATTCACCTTGTTGATCTAATATTCCGTGTTTAATTCCAAAATTGTAGCTATTGGTGTTGGTTAAATATTATTATTCATCATTTTAAACATCTTTACAACTTGTAAGGCATACATGGTTTGAGAAATTAATATGTCATGATCCATTTGTTTTATTTCACTTCAAATAAAAAATTAAGTGACCCAAGACTGCCATGTCTCAATCTTGCTTTTCATAATTATCTTAAAATCAACATGTTGATGCGAAATTATAACACCCCTGAATGGCCTTAGATGTGAGTGGGGCATTCAGTGTAATCTGCATAACATTGGACCATCTCTCAAGTTGTGGGACTTGCAAACTTGACATGGTCCTCCGGAGAAGGTCGGCTTCCTTTACCTAATCCTAATGCTAAACTACTTCTAAGGAAGGAAATGTGACTATCTACTCCTAATCCAACTTTCCAAGGGACCAGGGCGAGAGAGTGCATGAATATAAATAAATCCTACACTAAAGCGGATATAGCACTGAGAAAAGGGGGTTATTGATCACAATCTCAGCTACCTGAAATGGAGAGAGGTGAGCAATAAAGAGGATGAACGAGATGCATCACAGACGAAAGATGAAGTTCACACAGAACACCACTTCAAAACCATTAAACATAGCTCCCAATACCTACAATAGATATCAAGAATATGCACAGTATGCCTTGCAATGGTGAGAGGAAAGAAGAGAATAAAATAAGCAAATGATGGACAAAATGCATCACAAAACAGATTTTATTGCTCCATGAGTTCACACAATACATCATCAGTGGGAAAGAGGCAAGAAAATGCCATTATAAAGTAATGAGAGGAGGCTTAAGATCTACATTCAACCCTAGGGAAGGAGGAGAGAGGGGGCAGGAGAGAAAAAATAACTAACCCTTAGAAAATGCCCCACCTTACAATTCATAGGAAGAATGAAAGAGAAGGGGGGAAGTGTAATGCCCCGTGTAATGTTAACCCAGCTCTTTCCCTAACAACCCTATTGATAAGCGTGGGAAGGTTTTTTATGTGCATCCACTGACCATTGGTTGAATTCATCCTTGTTATAGTGATGAAATAGCACTCTCCCCCTCAGTATTTCCTTCTCAAGACGTGGTCGACACCTCTAGCTATGGACCTTGTAGTGCCCTGTTTGATAACCCTGTTAAAGGAAAATCTTGTTCTCATTCTATCGAGCTTGATTGTCAGTCGTTATTAGTATGACTAGTAATTATTTTAGGTTGTAAAAATAATAATAATAATGATAATAATAATATTATTATTTAATTATCGATTGACAATTATTTTATTTTAGTGTCAATTTTTATCTATATTATTATTAATTACCTCTAACCTATTTTATTTTTTTTATTGACTATTTATGTAGCGTGAGCCTCATTTTGTAAAAAGGAAGATATTTCCATTATGGCACTATGGCTGGTCATTGTCCTGAGTTACCGTCGAAACGCCATCCACTAGCTCTTTTCCTTTGGTCTATTAGGCATACAACATGTTTCTCTTTAATCATTTAAATTAAAGAATAATTGAATTTCCCTTCCACCAACCTGTTATTCCTTATGACATTTATTTTCTCCTTGTTTGGCATATGTGTGTGGCTTCCCTCCCCCATGTCTTGTTGGGTAGTGGGTGCGTGGAAGTGCTTTGAAGTGGGACACCTACCCTACCTGTTTTTCTCTTTATGGCCATTTATTGGCTTGTTTTACGTGAGACAGTGGGAGACATTATTTTAAATTTTTTTAGGGGCCTTCTCTTAAGGTTGTTGAAGCGCCTTTTTCCTTGTTGACTGTTGACAACATAGTTTCGGATGGTTGTCTCATTAAATTTCTGCCCTGGCTTCCTGTTGCAGCCTACAAATGTTGCTCTTGATGCTGGCCACTTGTTGAATATTGGTTGTTTTTTTATTTTCTCCTCAATTGTTGTTTCTCCCTCATATTTCTTCCTCTCCTCTCAGGTGTGTGCAGATGGAACATGGACAAGTTTCTTTTCTCCTCATGCTCAGGATTCTATGGTTGGAAAAAAATGCATTTTTCCCTAGCTTTGAGTGTACCCTGCTCACGCCATGTTGACTGGCCATGTGGAAAGTTTTGGTGTGTGATTTCCCTATGGAACTACTTGTCAACTGTTGAATCTGGCTACGTAAACATTGTGGAGTGGTTGATGTTTGTGGATTATGGATTACCAAGGCATTTTTTTGTTGATTTTGTTGTGCTATCCTATAGTCGTGGCATTTCCAGGGGACCACATCTCTTTGAGGCACTTGTCAGAAGTTCCACACCATGTGTATCCCTCCACACTTACTCTCACCACTCTTAGAAGCCTGGAACTTCAACTGACAAAAATGTGGGTTCCCTTGTACTTTGATGGTTGTCCCTTCCTTGATCTAACTGACCCACTTTGATGCACGTTGGAAGCTTGTTTGTAAGGTTATGGGCATTTGGATTTTTCCCTATCCCTCACGTGTTCATGGGCCCTCCAGTAAATCCATTTTTTGTTTTTACAGCTGTTATGGTTGTATGTGAGACCTCAATGCTTTCAATTAGAGGCCACTGATGAAATGGATCTCTCTTCATGTGCCTAACATGGATGTGAATGAGGTTTGAGTGCCCACCTAGTAGATTTAGGGGAAGAATGGTCGGCCTTGCCTTTACATGGACCTGGTTGAAATTGGTTGCAAGTGTTGGATCTCATTACGAGCATGATATTACTACCACCTGAATTTTACACTACCTTTAACCACACCATGAAATGAATTAGTTTTATTTCTAAAATGGTAGTTTTCTAAGAACTATATGGTTGTTATGATGTTGATTTCTCCCTATTCCTGTTGATGGTTTTAAATAATTTTCCTTGATATTTAGGGATTGCACATGAATTTGTACCTAAGATCTTGTTTTTTCTTCTTCTTTTGGTTGTGTTCCTTTAGTTGCGGGGTATTCTTGGAATGGGAAAGGGAAAATATGGGATTGTTAGTTTTTCTCCCTTTCCTTAGTGATTTGGGTATTGGTGGTTGATATACAAAACTTTGACTCGAATAGTTTGTTTCCCGAACTCTATAGTATGCTTTTATTTTTTACTAACTAGGGACTATTTACCCTCTTCTTGGTGTTGGTGTTTCATTATTATGATTAACCATTCAAAATATTGGCTCCCTTGTCGGTGATACTTCGAGCCCTTGGTCCAAACCTGATTTAATTTTAACTATTGGTAGAGAAAGTACTTGTATTTACCATGTGATGTGCATGCTCCTGGTTTGCAAACTGAAATGAGCAATACTTGGCTCCCTTGCTAGCTTCAATTGTTGTAGTTTCATTTTTGACCTTGTGTTCATTTCAAAGTAGGGGCTTAGCTTATGAATTTGTTAATCAAATAAGTAAATAAAAAGAGGAAGCTTATCCATTTGTGGGTCTTGGGTTAAATCTAGTGTGTTAGATGCATTCGTATCTACGAGATTAAGAGGGCCTAGCCAACTTGGTTGCATGAATTTTAATGAGAAGGATGCCTCTTTCTAGCCGATGCCTTACCCTTTCATGGTAGAATTAACAGAATTCTGGATAATGTAAAATATTGACTATTACTAAAGTTGTTTGGATGGTACCTTCTTTCATAGATTATAATGGTCGGGAATCATTGTTCCCATCTTGTGATAAATTAAGGTATTCTTTTACCTAGTAGGTTGGATACGGGTGGTTACCCCTCTAGCTATTATGAATAGGAAGAATCATGATTTGTATGTGATGATGGATGGTAGTTTTACTTTTGAGATGACTCTGGTGATTATACTATTTATAATTATTATTATTTGATGTGACTAAAGAAAGTTTCACCTTAGTTAAGGTTTTGGTTAAATGGTATTCTAGATCGAGAGAGGGAGGTACTTAGGAGTGGCGAGATAAAAGAATATGCTCTTATTCAAATAAAATTAGGATAGAGGGTTTTAATTGTTTATATATGAATTTTTGTTTACAAATGTTTAAGGTACTCATCTCAAATGAGGTGGTAGTAGTAAACTAAAGAAGATTAGGATTTTTTGTTTGTTATCTACTGTGGAATATATTTCTAAGTGAAATTTGTTTAACATCATCATACTAGTTCCTTTGTGACAGTTTGCTTAAATTTTATGGATATAAGTTTAAAGGTAATTTAATGGATTGGAATGTATATTAACTCTTGGTAAGACAGTCGAATTAGATTCATTTTAGTTGTTTGATTTACTAAGTATGTGTTCTTTCTTTTATCATATTTTTTACTATTTTACATAACATGGTAAGATGATATTATGTTTAAAGTTTTCTGTTATAACTTACCCTATATGTTCCTTGCAAGAAATTTGGTGTAGACATGTTGTGGGGTATATTTTCCTTTGAAAGGGGAAATTAGTTGTTAGTAGGTGATGTTAAATTCCTAACCTTAAATCTATTAACTCTTATGACTTATTTAAAGGAATGTTGATTGATGTTGAGTATTGGATTTCAATCATGTAATTTATATGGTTACATGATCGAAATCCCAATAAACTCTTCTCTCTGTTTCAAACTCATTGGGTCTTTGATCCCTACTAGAATGATAATAGTCTCTTTTCTGGTTCAAAAACATTGTTCATAATAGATTTTTCATGGTTTCCCTCTTAATTTGAAATAATAAATATTCCAGTATGATTAAAGAAGTTGTTAGTGGGTTAGAGCATAGAAATTTTTCTTTTAATAAAAGGTTCATTTCAAGATATTTTTAATGGTAGCATATGATTCCTATCTATAGTTTTTATCATGCTTAGTTCTCATGAACTGACTCGAGCTATAAATGTGCAGATGAACTTCATGAGTAGAAAAAGGGAGAGTTTCATCGGTTTTGCTTCGAAGCTCATTCTTCGTGTGTGCTTTATTTTGTTGAGAGACTTTTAATTTTGTATGTCGTGTTGGATAAATTTGCAACCATGTATAGTTTCTCAAACAGGGTAGTGATAAATGTATCTTTGAGTTAAAACCTTGTGTAATAGCCACCTCTAGGTCATGGCATAAGTGTAAACCTAGGCATATTAAAGTGGGTTAGTAATATTTATAAAATTTATAAATAAATAAAAGGACAATGTAGATGTGATCTACTTCATAACAATCAATTCCATAAGTGATTAAATAGGAAAATATATGTTGTAAAGTAAAATTATATACCTTACTGTCCCTAGCTAAATTAATCAGCTTTATCCTTTGATGGTTAACTCTTAAATGGTCTTATGGAGAAATCAATGATTAGTTTCTGGAAGAAAATAAGGTTGTATAAGTAGGAGGAAATTTATTAAGAGACCCTTCAATCTCTCTCTCAATCATTGAAATGTAAATGGTTTACCCTTGAAAAAATTAATCAAGTAAAGTCTAAATAAAACTTTTAAATAATCGTGATAAATTCTTATCTGCAATAAAAGACTAAGTAATAACCCTTGGGACCCCGAAGCTGAATTATTTTGACTTGTTTCCCTGTTAACCTTTTCCTTGATTCATGGTGACCTTTCTTAAGTAATGTTAAAGTTTAGATCCTTTAGCAAAGAAGATTATTTGTTCTGAATCTAAAACGGTACTTTACCTCAATCGAAGCTTGTACTTATAACTTGAGCAATAGGGGTGTGGAAAAAAATTTAGTGGCTTGTGCAAGATTATTTAACCTTGTGAGAAATGAAAACTATTCTTAAATCAAATGAATTAAGCAAGTTATTGACATCTAATTGATGATCCTCTTTGAGAAAGTTTGGCCTTAAGTTATTTAGTCAATAGTATAACAGAAAGAAGTTCTCCCTGGTGAAAATAATTGTGCAACTCATTACATGATATTTTGTTGAATAACGCAAGTTAATAATTAAGAGATGTGTTAGTCAACAAGAAACCTTAACAAGAATATCCTCGTGGGATGTCCCTAAATGTAGGTGTGTTTTGTGGTTGAACTTTCATATGATGTTCTATCGAAATGGGAAGTGAACAGTTCATGTCGAGTGTCATATTTTTCCTTATACCTTGGTGTTCAATGTCGTGTCAAGCCTATCATGAGTTGGTGGTAGCCTTTTTGACCCCTTGTTGTGTCGTGTAAACTCCAAGAAAGTAAAAAAAAAAAGTTATCCGATTTTTTCAGTGTTGTACTTGAGTATGTTTTAAGCGGGTGTTACACTTGGTATCAGAGCAGAGGTTCATGCTCTCGAACCTCTGGGATAGATTGGAGTTGTGATGGTGTTGCATGATGGTGGTTGATATTGGAAGAGTAATGTGATTTGAGTATGAAGTGAATTTTTTCATAATTGTGGTTTTGTTAGCGCACATGTTGTGTATGACACTTAGTGCATAGTTGTTAGCATGTTGGTGTGTTGGAGATGAGATTATTCTTCCTCCTTTTCAAGAATCCAATGATAATTCAAGTGTGACAAACTATCTTGTTGTGTGTGTGTGGAAGAAATGTGATTATTGATTTTGGAGTGTTGGATCCTTTTGGATTTTTTGATGTGTGGGTGTGTTGATATTTTTTACAACAAATTTGGTGGTAGCGAACTGGATTTCTTAATGATGTCATTATCAATTGTGTAGGAATGTGTGTATTTCCATGTTATATGGCAGTTGACTGTGTGTTGTAATTGTGCTCATCATAAGTAAAACTCGTGTAAGATGTAATGATTAGTGTCGTAAATTTGGGAGATATGGTGAGTGTATGATCCCTATCATATAGTAATTGCACTTGGGTGCAACATGTGGTGATGTGGTGTTTTGTAAAATTTGAATGTAATGTATGTGATATACCATGTATTGGTGTCATGTGTAAGACGCTAGGGTTATTGTGCATGAACCTCCTTTGTGTTAGAAATGTGAATACATGTTATGTCGTGAACCTTACACCAACCAATTTCCTAGGGGAAATTGGTAGAAGTGTATGTTGAGAGTAAGGAATGGTGTACCATGGGCAAGTAACTTGAGGTGACTTTCACTTGAGTAGATAACGACCTGTGCTTCTTTCCTCTCTCCCTATGCGGTTGTATGTATATAACCTAAGTGTAGCTATAAATATGATCAGCCTTGTTGAAGTGCCGGCCAGATGATTCAGATTGAGATAATGATAGTTGTACTATAGATATGTAATTTTACGAGCTAAGGCTTGATGTTTCGAGTGCCAAGGACTCATCGAGTACCCCCCTGGTGGCCAAATAGAGTCACACATTCATCGTAATGTACTATTCTTATATGTGTATTTATTTTTAAATTGAAGTTTTTTTAATTTTATTTTTGCAAGGACTAATAGTTTTCTTGTTTTCCATGTTTTATATTTTGAGAATTTCCTTGGTTTGCGGTAATAACATGTGGATTTTTGCACTAACTATGTATTTTTGGCCATTTGCTTTTCTTGGTTTTGCATCTTTTTAAAAAAAAAAAAAAAAAATTTACCGCCTTACCTAAGGATTGTACTTTTCCACTTGGTATTTGGATCGGATTGATATGTTGGTTCTATTGTCGTGATGTGTGGATTAGGGTCATGGGATGCACCATGGAATGGTTGGACCTAGGGACACGCTTCATTATATGGGGGTACACCCCAAGGAGTTATAGATAACTAGCATGTTGTTAAACCACGAGTTATTATGTCACTTGGGTTAGGGGTGTTCTGACTCTATGTGCCTAGGGACATAGGGAAACCACCCTCCTTAATAGAGGCATAAGAGACTTAAGGGAGGCATAAGAGATTGAGGGAGGCATAAGATACTTGCAAGAGGCATAAGAGATTTGTGTGTGTGTGTGTGTGCCAATGTTTTGGGATACATGTTAAGTTATTGTGATGTTTGTGTTGTGGTGTTATGATGTATGTTGTACTCATGTTAGTTGGATATGTTTTGTGATGTTTTGGATATGGCATTGATGCCCTTGTTGAATCTATGTACATGTAGCTATTTTCCGAGTTATCTAGAATCTTCATCTGTGGTATTGTGCAAATTTTAGGTTGTTGTAGTACACTTTTGTTTGAGTATGGTATGGAAGTCATAGATGTGTGACCAGTATTATGTTTGTGGACCAAGTCAGTTCTCTTCTATATTTGGTTAAGCTCTTGTGGTGTGATACATTCGTGAAATTATGTAAAGTTATGCTCGCGAATCCTTATTTTTTTGTATCACCCTGGTAAGGTGTTCTGATTGCAGTTCATGTTGGGCACCCACAAGAAGGAATAAACTAAAAAAATTCAACAATGAAATTTTAAAGAACTTGAATAAGGAATAAATGTAAACGGAAAGAAACAAATCAAATAATGAATAAGAGGGAATTGACAATCTTCACAGAACTTTGAAAGTTAAAATTCTGCCAAGATTTTAGAAGGCCTTCATATGGCCATGCTTGAATGATTAAATTTTAACCTTAGGAGGCACCTTCCCCTCTATCTATTCCTTGATTCTTACCACCTTTCCCTCCTTCTATTTTATGTCGCATCGAGGATGATGCTTCCCTAAGGGGAGGATAATGTAATGCCGCGTGCAACGTTAATGTAGCTCTTGCCCCAATGAACCTGTTGATAAGCATGGGAAGGTTGTGTGTTTGCTTCCACAGACCGTTGGTTGACTTCCTCCTTATCACAGTGATGAATTAGCACCCTCCCCCTCAATCTTGCCTTCTCAAGTCATGGTCTACACCTCTAGCTATAGACCTTTTAACGTCCTATTTGATTACCCTGTTAAAGGAAAATCTTGTTCTCATTCTATCAAGCTTGATTGTCAGATGTTATTAGTATGACTAGTAATTATTTTATGTTGTAAAAATAATAATAATAATGATAATAATAATATTATTATTTACTTGTCGATTGACAACTATTTTATTTTAGTGTCAATTTTTATCTATATTATTATTAATTACCTCTAATATATTTTATTTTGTTATTGATCGTTTATGTAGCGTGAGCCTCATTTTGTAAAAAGGAAGATATTTCTGTTGTGGCACCATGGCTGGTCATTGTCCTAAGTTTCCTTCAAAACATCATCCACTAGCTCTTTTCCCTTGGTCGATTAAGCCTGCAACATGCTTGTCTTTAATCATTTAAATTAAAGGATAATTTGATTTCCCTTCCACCAACCTGCTATTCCTTATGACATTTATTTTCTCCTTGTTTAGCGTATGTGTGTTGGCTTCCCTCCCGCATGTCTTGCTGGGTAGTGGGTGCATGGAATTTCTTTGAAGTGGGACTCCTACCTTACATGTTTTTCTCTTTATGGTCATTTAATGGCATGTTTGACGTGAGACAGTGGGAGAAATTATTTTAATTTTTTTTTGGGGTCTTGTCTTAAGGTTTCTGAAGCGCCTTTTTCCTTGTTAACTGTTAACAACATAGTTTTGGATGGTTGTCTCATTAAATTTTTGCCTTGGCTTCCTGTTGCAGCCTATAAATGTTGCTCCCGATGCTAGCTATTTGCTGTTTATTGGTTATTTTTTTCTTTTCTCCTCAATCATTGTTTCTCCATCATTTTTCTTCCTCTCCTCCCCAAGCGCATGTAGATAGAACATGGAAAAAAAAATTCTTCTGATGCTTAGGATTGTATGGTTGGAAAAAAAAACATTTTGCCTTGGCTTTGAGTGTAACCTACTCACGCCATGTTGACTGGCCATGTGGAAAGTTTTGGTGTGGGAGTCTGGTGTGAGACTACGTGTCAACTGTTGAATCTAGTTGCATAAACATTGTGGAGCGGTTGATGTTTGTGGCTTATGGATTACCGATGCATTTTTTTGTTGATTCTGTTGTGTTATCCTACAGTCATGGCATTTCCAGGGGACCACATCTCTTTGAGGCACTTGTCAAAAGTTCCACACCATGTGTATCTCTCCACACTTGCTCTCACCACTCTTGGAAACCTGCGACTTCAACTAATAGAAATGTGGGTTCCCTTGTGCTTCGATGGCTGTCCCTACCCTGATCTACCTATCCCACTTTGATGCACATTGGAAGCCTATTTGTAAGGTTGTGGGGGTCTGGATTTTTCCCTATCCCTCACGTGTTCCTACGCCCTCTACTAAATTTGTTTTGTGTTTTTACTACTACTATGGTAGTCCATGAGACCTCGGTCCTTCCAATCAGAGGCCACTAGTGAAATGGAGCTCCCTATCTATGCTTAACATGGATTTGAACAAGGTTTGGATTCCCACCTTGCCTTTGCATGCGTATGGTTGAAATCGGTTGCATGTGCTGGATCTCATTACAGGCATGATAATACTACCAACTGTCTTATATACTGCCTTTAACCATACCATGAAATGAATTAATTTTCTTGTAGACATGGTAGTTTTATTATGACTATATGGTTGTTATGATGTTGATTTCTCCCTATTCCCTTTGATGGTTTTAAATAAGTTTCCTTGATATTTAGGGATTGCACATGAATTTCTACCTATGATCTTTTTTTCTTTTTCTTCTTTTGGTTGTGTTCCTTTGGTTGCAGGATATTCATGGAACGGGAAAGGGAAGATACAGGATTGTTAGTTTTTTTCCCTTGCCTTAGTGATCTAGGTATTATTGGTTGATATACAAAACTTTGACTCAAATAGTGTGTTTCCCGAACTTTAGAGTATGCTTTTATTTTTGACTAACTAGGGAATATTTACCCTTTTCTTAGTGTCAGTGTTTCATTATTATGATTAACCATTCAAAACATTGGCTTCCTTGTTGGCGATACTTCGAGCCCTTTGTCCAAACTTGATTTAATTTTAACTATTGGTAGAGAAATTACTTGTATTTACCATGTGATGTGCATGCTCCTTGTTTGCAAACTGAAATGAGAAATCCCTTACTCCCTTACTAGCTTCGACTGTTGTAGTTTCATTATTTGACCTTGTCATCATTTCAAAGTAGGGGCTTAGCTTATGAATGTGTTAATTAAATAGGTAAATAAAAATAAGACCCTTATCTATTTGTGGGTCTCGAGTTAAAGCTAGTGTGTTAGATGCATTCGTATCTACAAGATAAAGAGGGCCTAGCCTGCTTGACTGCATGAATCTTAATGATAAGGATGCCTCTTTCTTGCCGACACATTACCCTTTCATGTTAGAATAAAAATAATTCTAGATAATGTAAAGTCTTGACTATTACGAAAGGAGATTGGATGGTACCTTCTTTCATCTATTGTGATGGTCAGGAATACTTTTTTCCATCTTTTGATAACTTAAGGCATTCATTTACCTAGTAGGTTGGATAGGGGTGGTTACCCCTCCAGCTGTTATAAATAGGAAGAATCATGATTTGTATGTGATGATGGAGGGCAGTCTTACTTTTGAGATGACTCCATTGATTATACTATTTATAATTATTATTATTTGATGTGACTAAAGAAAGTATCACCTTGGTTAAGATTTTGGTTAAATAGTATTCCAAATCGAGAGATGGAGGTACTTAGGAGTGGTGAGATAAAATAATATGCTCTTATTCAAAAAAAATTAGGATAAAGGGTTTTAATTGATTATATATGAATTTAAGTTTCCAGATGTTTAAGGTACTTGTCTCAAATGAGGTCGTACTAATAAACTAAAGAAGCTTAGGATTTTTGTTTGTTATCTACTGTGGAAGATATTCCTAAGTGCAATTCGTTTAACATCATCATACTAGTTCCTTTGTGACGGTTCGCTTAAATTTTATGGATATAAGTTTAAGGTTAATTTAATGGATTGGACTATATATTAAATCTTGGTAAGACATTGGAATTAGATTCATTTTAGTTGTTTGATTTACTAAGTATGTGTTCTTTCTTTTATCGTAATCTTGACTATTTTACATAACATGGTAAGATGATATTATGTTCGAAACTTTCTGTTATAACTTACCCCATATGTTCCTTGCAAGAAATTTGGTGTAGACATGTTGTGGGGTAAATTTTCCTTTGAAAGGGGCAATTAGTTGTTAGTAGGTGATGTTAAATTCCTAACCTTAAATCTATTAAATCTTATGACTTATTTAAAGGAATGTTGATTGATGTTGATTATTGGATTTCAATCATGTAATTTATATGGTTACACGATTGAAATCCTAATACACTCTTCTCTTTGTTTAAAACTCATAAGGTCTTTGATCCCTACTACAATGATAGTAGTCTCTTTGTTGGTTGAGAAATAATGTCCATAACAGATTTCTTATGGTTTCCCTTATTTATTTGAAATAGTAAATCTTTCAATATGATTAAAGAAGTTGTTAGTGGGTTAGAGCTTAGCACTTTTCCTTTTAATAAAAGGTTCATTTCAGGATATTGTTAATGGTAGCATATGATTCGTATGTATAGTTTTTATCATGCTCAGTTCTCATGAACTGACTCAGGATATAACTATGCAGATGGCCTTAATGAGTAGAAAAAGGGAGAGTTTCATCGGTGTTGCTTCGAATCTTGTTGTTCATGTGTGCTTTATTTTCTTGAGATACTCTAAATTTTGTATGTCATGTTGGATAAAATGTGTAACCATGTATAGTTTCTCAAACAGGGTAGTGACAAACGTATCTTTGAGTTAAAACATTTTGTAATAGCCCCCTCTAGGTCATGTCATAAGTGTAAACCTAGGCATATTAGAGTGGGTTAGTAATATTTATAAAAGTAAAAAAAAAATAAGGACAATGTAGATGTGATCTACTTGATAAAAATCAATTCCATAAGTGATCAAATCGGAAAATATCTGTTGTAAAGTAAAATTATATACCTTACTGTCCCTAGCTAAATTAATCAACTTTATCCTTTGATGGTTAACTCTTAAATGGTCTTATGGAGAAATCAATGATTAGTTTCTGGAAGAAAATAAGGTTGAGAGACCCTTCAATCTCTCTCTCAATCATTGAAATGTAAATGGTTTACCCTTGGAAAAAAAAATCAAGCAAAGTCTAAATTAAACTTTTAAATAATTGTGATAAATTCTTAACCACAATAAAATACTGAGTAATAACCCATGGGACCCCGAAGCTTAATTATTTTGACATGTTTCCCCTTTAACCCTTGCCTTGATTCATGGTGACCTTTCTTAAGTAATGTTAAACTCTAGATCCTTTAGGAAAGAAGATTATTTGTTATGAACCTAAAATGGTACTTTACCTCAGTCGGAGCTTGTACTTATAACTTGAACAATAGGGGTGTGGAACAAATTTCAGTGGCTTGTGCAAGATTATTTAACCTTGTGAGAAATGGAAACTATCCTTAAATCAAATGAATGAAGAAATTTATTGACATATAAATGATGATCCTCTTTTAGAAAGTTTGGCCTTAAGTTATTTAATCAATAGTATAAAAGAAAGAAGTTCTCCCTTGTGAAAAGAATTGTGCAAATCATTAAATGAATTTTTATTTAAGAATGCAAGTTAATAATTAAGAGATGTGTTAGTCAACAAGAAACCTTAACAAGAATATCCTCGTGGGATGCCCCTAAATGTAGGTGTGTTCTATGGTTGAACTTGCATATGATGTTCTATCAAAATGGGAAGTGAACAGTTCATGTCGAGCATCATATTTTTCCTTATACATTGGTGGTTAGTGTTATGTCAAGCCTATCATGAGTTGGTGGTAACCTTTATGACCCCTTGTTGTGTCATGTAAACTCCAAGCAAGTAAAAAATAGTTATCCAAGTTTTTCAGTGTTGTATTTGAGTGTGTTTTAAGCGGGCATTAAAGGAAGAGATTTTCGAAATCCTCCCTCAACTACCCAAGAAACGCATTGAATTCACCTACAACAATGACCGGTTCTACTACAAAACCCATGCCTCCATGTAATGTTCCTGGTTGGGAAAGAAAGAAATCTCATACTTCATTATGGTGGTAGGTGAGAGCCTGACATCCCCGAAAATGGAAAACTGTATTTTTATTTATGGTGGTAGGTGAGTAGCATACGATGAGAGATTTCCAAAAATTCCTCTCTTTCTCAAATCTGAGATTCCATTCGAAAGTTATGATCATCTAAAGGTTAGGGTCGAGTGTTCCAAACGGGCTCGAAACACATGGAGAGCCTGCACACGTTTGGGGACCTTTCTTTGGATTTAGCTTTGAAGTTTTCCCGATGAGACACGTGGAGGCTTCTGCTGGCTCTAAGACTTTTCAATAGCTGGTACCATGTGGCGGGCCTACGCTAGTTTGGGGAGCCGCCCTTTAGATTTTACCTTTGAAGTTATGTCGAGCTGACACGTGGAGGATTCTACTAATCTTTTCCAAATTTCTTTGGGTTTGGAGTTTATCTGTGTAAGATCCACATGGAATCCCTGTGCATTCTTATGATTTTTTCTACCTTTTATGGTCCTAGGAATGCAACGTGCTGACAGCTGGCATCATCCGCTAGCCTACTTTGTTTTCTTGTGTTTTTCCTAAGTTACTATTTAGGAGCAACTATGTTGGACCCTAGACATGTGGAAGGCCAGTGCAAGTTTTGGTAACCCACATTTGTAGTATGTTTTGAAGGTGTGATGAGATGACACGTGGCACCTTTTGCTAGCTCTCTTGCGTTTCTTCAACTTTTTCAATGTCCAATGCAACTTTCTTGGAATCTAACCATGTAGAGAGCATGCCCTTGTTTGGGAACCCTAATTTTGTCATACCTTTTGAAGGTGCACTGATGAGGCACGTGGAGGTTTCCCATGACCTTTTTATACTTTGTTGATTCAGGCCTTAAGAGAACACTTCCTTGTCGGGCTCTAACCACATGCAGAGCTTGTGCTCATTTGGGGACCCCACTTTTGTTTCCCCCTTTGAAATTTCACCGAGCTAACACATGGCACCTTCCACCACTCTGTTGCTTTGCTTTGAGTTGACTTTCTCTAGGCTCGATTTTGACTTACTAAGTTATCTTTTCTTCAACATTTCTATTTTCCATTCATTTGTTGACCCTGCTTCTCCATTTTTGAGCCCACCTACAACTTGATTTTTTGGGATCGAATTTAAGCTTGCACGGCTAAACCAACCTCTCCATTTCTCCTGTGTAAGGTTTTGTTCGATCAATTTTTCCTGAGGGGAAAATTTGGATAACACAACAATTAATGGGTATCTTTTTTGTGAAAATAAAATCATCTACATATAAAATACAAATCAAAATCTTACAATTTTTATATTTTATGTAGTGTGGGCTCATTGATTCTTTTTTTTAAAACATTTCTTCTAAAATAAGCATCTATTTGAATTTACGATGTCCTTAGTGTTTGCTTGATTCAATAGTTTTTTTTCTTCAACCTATAAAATTTGTCTTCTTGTCCTAGAACCTCCTATACCAAGGTGGATGATTAATATAAACTTATTCTTTGATAACTCGATTAAAAATGCACACTTCATGTGCAATTGAAATACTTTCCAATTGTGCTCGAGTGTCATTTCTCTGACATCTTGCAAGGTTTCCATTCTTGCAAATATAGCATATGTTCCATCATAGTCTCTTCTACGTTTTTTCTTATATCTTTTTACAAGTTTTCTTTCTTTATTCCTTTTTATTGCACCTTCAGTTGTACTATCAGTCTTATAGATCCACTTAACTACAATAATTTGATTACAATTCTAGGTAAATCTTATAGATTCCATGTTTTATTTCACTCTATGGAATATATTTTCTCTTATTTCACTATTTATTCATCAATATAAGGATCGCCATGAGAAAATATTACAAATTTCATATTTTAATCAAGATCAACATACCTTGAGTTTTCATTAGTTTACCTCAAGCTATTTGACTTCCTTAGGAGTCTAAAAGCTAGATTTGAATTTGAAATATCTTTAGCAGGATACTTTGTACTGATGGAGATGTTTGGCCATGGATAATTTTCATATATTGAATAAGAAGGAAGTGTTTTTTAACTTTCATCTTGATTTCCTATGGCAAGTTTAACTTCATTGTTGGAAACTCCTTCACTTCCACCTTCTACATCAACTATAAGTACCACTTTTGAAATACCTCTAGAGGTATCAACCATGCCATGCCATGCTACATTCTCAAAGAATTACACATCCATGTTAATGACAATCATCTTTGTAAAAGGAATATGTAGACACAAAAACATGCACTTGGGTACATTTCTAGATCCTAATCACATACTACTATTCCTATGATTCCTAAGTGAGAAAAATCAAAATTGATAGCTATATTTGTCCTCTTTTATTTATTTTTGTTCTTGTACAATCTACAGCCTAATCGGTACTTTATTTATTTATATTTTATGACTCTAGACACCAGTGCGAAGACAAGACACCAGTGCCCAGGTGCCCCCATCCTTCCAGGCACCTGTGACCATTTTCTATATTAATCACTTCTTGTAGGTCTCTTTTATCTTTTGGGTGTCCTATTTTCTTGTTGTTCGCCCTTCCAGATGTCAATTGTGAGATTAAACCAAGAGAATCATATAAATACAAAGCTATGTGACCAAAAATAAGGACCAGGCACAAAGCATCTATTATCATCACCTAAGGTTACATCTAAAGGCATCCTAAGAGCATCAAGGTATACATTTAGCTTTCACTCAAGGGATGATGGAATGTTTTTTGTACATACATGCATAAGAAGGGAAGTTAATTTTTCCATCCACACATCTATTTACATTAGTACATCTACTTATCACCCGTTATCAATTACACTTGCATAAGGTCTTCATATGGCACGATTGTATCACACACTAAATAACTAGATGGAGTGTAAGATGTAGTGTAGTGATCGGTTGTAAGTTCACTCATTTGGGTGATCACTGGGTTTAGTCTGAATCCTTATCTTGCATCATTTATTTTTTATATTTGAAGTAATTTGAGGTTTTTCCAAGTCTATATATCTTTGTAGGTTACAGGTGAAGTTTTCGATCATCCAACGACATATAGGTGACCAGAGGTGACCATCAATGAAAAATTTGTGACACCAAAAACTTCAGGTTCAAGCCATTTTTTACACACAATGTTGCTACATGTTCATCTCCAATTTATAAATCTCAATGGGTTCCTAAATCTGATTCATCTATGTGTAATGAGCATCATGCAATCACTTCTAATGTTCCTTCTTAAATCACTCAAATGCTACCTATACAACCCTCTCCAACTTAGTAATCACCTCTCAAGATCTTTCCTCTATCACTTCTTCCTACTAAGTCTTCTACAACTTCACCAACAACTCAACAACCTCCTTCTAAAATCAATACAATAACTCCTCCTCTCAATTATTCTATGGCATTACCAATCCAAAATAAGAAACCACTAACTACGTAAGAAAAATAAAATATATATGGTGTTTTTTGACCTCCACCATTCAAGATTCTTCCCCGTTTTACTCAACTTCCATTTCCAATTTGTTTTGTCAAAGAAACTAATCCTTACATTGATGGCCAAGACACATTTCTAGCTCCACCACCATTTCATGGTCCTTCTCATGTGGCTGCGTAGATATCCATCACTCACATACTTGAGGGGAATCACACTCATTCTCCCTCCCCCCTAGCATTATTAGGTGTCTATCATTTCTGCTATCATGCTACGTTCTTCATACTTCATCTTTTAAAGCATCATTATAAATCTTGATACATTGTATATCATCATTAGATTATGACACACTCTTGTGCTAAGGTTAAAAATTAACTATTAAGGGCTTACTTAATCCATGAACCTCAAATCATACACACTTTACACTTCATGCATTCACAACATATCTTTCTCACTTCTACTATCACACAAGATACATACTTCATAATCGATGCATTAACGCTATATCTTTCTGGCATCTATCTTTATAATTTGTACTTACTACCCTATGATGCACTCTAGTTCCATGATTTCTTCTCAACTACTGAGGGTCTAAATCTGAAATGAACCTCACCACATTCATTCTCACTCTCTATTCTTCATTGATCTATCTTTCTAGTGCATAATTTGAACCATTTCCCGATGACGCACTCTTGTTCTATGGTTCATTATTGATTGTTGAGGGGTATTTTATAAATGAACCTCACCTCATTATCACACACATTTATTGGAGGGGCATGTTGATCTGATCACATTCACTTTGTATTCCATTCCATTCACACTCACAACCTATTTCATATCTTCGTTACAGTAATTCTTTCTTGCTTATACTCACATGCTACACGTTTCTTACTATGTTAGTCGAATATCTAGTATGTCATTATATTTTTTATGTACACATGCGCAATCACATTTTTTCTAGTTGTGAATGTAGACTTCCTACAGATATTTACATGCATAAATGATGCATGGAATTGTACCTCTTACCAATCCCACAGAGGCTCCTATGGGCATCTACATTATCTTCTATATCACAGATGTTATTGTTTCATTATTTAATACTTCATATTCTTACTAGCACACTCCTTTACATTGATTTATACCCACTTTGAAATATTCTTTATCATTCTAACATGCTAACGGGTGCTTCATGTGCATCATTTTCCTTATAGGATCTACTTTCCACCATGTTTTTCTAATACACTTTGTTTGTCATTACATTATATTTATATGCTATTTTTTTTGTTTTATGCCCTATTTATTGCTTATTGAATGTTTGTATGCTTTTGGATGCTTTCACCCTGATTATCTTGTGAAATTATGAGTGATGTCCCATGTTTAAAACCCAATTTTCATGATACATCTTTTATGCTCATTTTCTTGCTACATTTTTTCTCTATGACAAGTTTGCTAGACAGTTTGTTTACATGTTCCTTGGTTTTTACCATGCACATTCCATACCCCTTATAGGTAAAATGTTCAGATCAACATCTAGACCTCTCTTTTGGACGACACACTCTTATCGACATCGCATGCACCCCATATGAGGGATGACATACATTGGGTAAATCAGTCACTCCATATTGTATATCATAGCTTCAATACAGTATGCACAACGAAGAATTAGAAATAGTCATCAGTTTCATGAACCACCCATATCCTGATTTGCATCCTTAGTTAAGCATAGACACTAGCGTCCAAATCCATACACTAGCACCTGGGTTCTCCTGGTCATTCTTATGCGCATATGACCAAGGGACAATTATAGTAACTTTCTCAGACCAGGAGAGTTCACACAAGCCTATAAATAATTTCTTACAGTACAAGCATAGTTCTCCAATAATAAGAATGCATTATTTCTCCATTTTATAAAATGGAATAATTAGGGAAAATACTAAACTAACATGGATCACACCATCTACAGTGGTGTATACATTTCAGGAAGCAATCAGGGATGGAGAATAACACTAGACCTTTCTCCTCAACATTCTTCTGTCATGGTGTGATATCACCCAAAAAACTCACATTTGGAGTGACATCGCCAAAAAAACTTGTTCTTCGCGTGATAACGCCCAAAAAACTCACTCTTGGCATGAAATCTCCTAAAAAACTCAGTCTTTTACAGTAGTTTAGGAACATTTTCTACCCTTTTCACTCTTCACGGATATGGTGCACAATTTTCTTTCACTGCTTTTATATCCTTTAACACACTTTTACATACTTAGATCAAATATTCCATATATACATGACTTTTATTGCTCTTTTTCTCTTCTTCTGCACGTCCATCCTCAATACATAAAAAGAAGCAGTAGTAACAAAAAGATATAATAAAAATAGGTACAACCTGGTACATCACATGCTCTTTAACCCTTAGTGTCAATCCCTATTTTTTATCTTCCATGCTTCATTTTTTAATCACTTCATGATTTCACTAAATAAAGTGGACACAAAATCATGTAGTTGGGTACATTTAGAGGTCTTAATCACATACTACTATTTATATGATTCCTAAGTGAGAAAACTAGCAATTGACAGTTATCTTTGGGCTCTTTTTTTGTTTCTATTCTTTTTTGTGGTCTTTTAGACACTACATCCTAGTCATTACTAAATATTGTTTTATATTTTATGACTCTAAACACTACCACCCAAACAGGATGTTGGCCCCTAGGCAGCCCCTTCCTTTTGGGCATCCCCAACCCTTTTTCTATATTACTCACTTATTTTTTATCTTTTTTTGATCTTATTTTATTATGGGTTGGCCTTCCAATTGTAAATTTAAAAATTCAACAAAGGGAATCATATAAATACAAAGTTATATGACAAAAAAAGCACCAAGAACTAAGCATCTATTATCATCACCTAATGTTGCATCTAAAGGAATTCGAAGAGCACTAAGGAATCCATATATCTTTCACTCAAGGGACAATGGACTAAATTTTCTAAAAACACGAATAAGAAATGAATTTAATTTTTCTATCCACACATCTATTTACATTGGTACATCTAGTTATCACCCACTATTAAGTGCATTTTCACAAGGGCTTCCTAGGGCACGATTCTCTCTTTCTCTCACTAAATAACTATAGGGATTTTGAGATGTAGTGTGATTCTCGGTTGTAATTTCACTCTGTCAGGTGACTGTCGGGGTCAGTCTAACTCCTCGTATTTCATATTTTCATTTTACGATTTGATGTAGTTTGATAGGTTTGGGGTTCATTATCTCTTTGCAGGTTACATGTGAATTATCTGATCATCCAACAACATACAAGTGACCAAAAGTGACCATCAACGATAACCTTGTGACACCAGAAAATTTAGGTTTCAACCATTTTCATAGTCACGGGTGCCCACCAACAGAATCCAGTGCTCAGGTGCACCACCCAGTCCAAGTGCATGCAGAAGTTAAAGTTTTATTGATTGAATTTGTGGTAGCCTACCCTTCCTATTTTATAGTTTCTCCAATCTGGATAGTTCTGGCATCAGGTGAAAATCAAGTAAGTCACTATGTCCCTTTCTTTCACTTAGGGTTTTAAATTTATTAGCTTACTTGCTTTCATCAAATATATGTGTTGTCATTTATTTATCATATTTTACTCTATAATTAAGGTTTATAATATATATATATATATATATATATATATGCTTTGGACTCTTCGCTATAGCTAATGAATAAGCACTTTTCTCTTCTATCATCTAACTTTTTCCTTAGCTCATTTTCTATAAATGCATATGCCACATAACCAAATATTTATACATGATCCACATTGTATTGTGTCTATGTACACACCTCTTTTGGAATCTTGTCATGCAAAACTATTGTGAGATATCTATTTGACAAATCTTTTATTATTGAAATAGCTCCACCATGATATTCAATTCATAGTCCCTTGGATTTCTTCATATTTTTCTCCATATCTTGGATGTTTAAATTCTTCCTCTCAACCATACCATTTAGTTGTGGCCTATACATGACTATAATTATTTTCAATTCCTCATACTTGTAAAATTTTAGAAATTATCTCAACATATATTGTTCCCCTCTATCATTTATGAGGACCTTGATTAAGTGTTCTGTTTATTTCTCTACATGAGCCTGAAACTTTTTAAACTTTTCAAACACTTCGTACTTTTGATTCAAGAAGTAGAATAATTTATTTCTATTGTATTCATCTATAAAGGTCATGAAATACAAACTTTTGGATAGAGTGGGGGTTTACATTGGGCCACACAAATTTTAATGCACAAGCTCTAATGATCTCTTACTCTCCTAAAATTACTTGATGTAAAGGGTTGATTATGTGTATTTCCTAAATTGAAAGCCTCAAACTTATTGTTTAGGATATATAATTTTTGGTAATCCCTTAATCACTTCCTTATGATAAAAAAATAATATTTCCATAGAGACTTAAATGCCCATACTTCAAATTCCATAGTTTAGAGGGATCTTTGTTGATAGTCTTGAATTCTACGTTTTGGGATGTAGTTATGTATTATTCTATATGCTTAGAACATGAAACTACATATTATGATGTTAAATTATATTCCATCTTAATAGGAAACATCTAATTCTTTATCATTTCAATAACTTCAATCTTGATTTTCTCCCAGCTTCATTAAAAAATTATGCACTTTCCATTCTCCATCAAGATTCTATATTTTTTAATGATCTATCCAATGCTCAATAAAGTATGTTTTATGTCAAAGCAATAATAGACATCATTTATTGTTCTCTTATAACCATTTTTATTGCAAATAGTTACGTCTTGTTTTCACAACTAGAACATTTTCATTGATCTCCTTCTTAATATCATACTAAATTTTCTTAGCAACGAATGAAAAATATGTTTTAATTACAACTCATGTGGTTTATAAATTTTTTATGTAATTGCCAAATGTCATATTCTATCTACTCATCAATATTGTACATGATAGACAAATTTTTCTTTTGATCACATTCACACATATTTTCATTTGCTATGATTGCACTTTTCCGTGATTTAGCATGGTGTCTTAGTTTGCATTCTCTTGCCATATTTTTTTACTTATGATAGTAGTAGATATATACATTTCTCTTATCATACGTTTTATTTAATATACTATTCCTTTTCTTGTCATGGAATTCTGATTGTGATCTTCTTCCTCCCTCTTGGTTTTTTTAGCTATATCTTCTAGAGTATCTTCTTCCTCTTCCTCTACCTCTAGGATTTATTTCTCTAGTGTGTATTCCTTTCTCCCTACTTTGTACATTGGTCTAAACTTGATAAGAGTTTTCTGGTTAATAAAGGGATGATATATTCATCCTTTGCTCATGGTTTTGTAGCGATCCCATCAACTTGGTGGTGAAAAATGCTTTAAATTCTTACTTGTAAATAAATGTTTAAAAATACTTTAAACGTTAAATAAATTTAGATAAATTATGTATGCGATGTGCCTTAGTATATTTAATATCTTAAAAAACCATGTTCGGTAATTTTAAACATGATTTGTCATGTTTTGGTTATGTTCTATATCTTTCCAAAAGTATAAAAAGTGGGACACAATTATCTGCTTTAACCCTCTCTATTATCTCTTCCTCTCTCCCTACCTCTTACATTAGTCTAAACTTTAAAATATTTCTCTAAAGAATAAAAGGATTATCTATTCAAAATTTTCTCATGGGTTCGTAATGAACCCATCAACTTATCCACTGTCATTCAGGATAAATATTTAGACAACTCAATTGCTAAAATAATTGGTTCATATATAAAATAAAAGATCTTAAGTATTTTCTAAACAATCCTTTGATATTCACTACACTCTCCATTAATTTGTAATTAGTTTATTAACCAAAAAAATGTAGTTTTAAAATTAGAAATATATTCAACCTCCGTCATTTGTAGATTTTCAAACTCTTTCCTATGAAACTTAATTTTAACCAACATGACTTTACAAATCACCTTATAAGAATTTTTTAGAAGATATCAACCTTCTTTGGAGTAGTTAGTTTTTCCTTTCAAGGGAAAATGGGCTTTTCCATTACTACTTTAGCGAGGATCATTTATTTTGCATATTTCCTTGTAGTTTCTTTCAATTGTCTTTTATAAGCATTTAAGAGGGTTGCATAGGTAATTGTGTCAATCACCTAGATAAAAATCCATTCAAAACAAACTCTCATAATTCATTAGTAGTTAAAATGGTCTTTATTTTATTTAACCAGAGACCATATTTTTAAATATCAAAGGATATATGTTATTTTGATAGATGGAAAAAGTGGGTTGAGGGGACCCTACCCCATAACAACATGTTTTAAATGGAAAAAATATATAACAATGAGGATCAAGTGAAGATGTCTTTACAGTGGAAAAACAGGGAAAAAGTAACAAGGATAAAAAAACTACAAGATCATCCCAGAGACTCATTCTCATAGGATCTTAAATTCACCTGAACGGAATAAGTAGCAATTTTCCATTTCCTCTTTTTCCCCATAGTAATCTAACCTACACCAGTATTTAGATTCAATTTTTCCTGAGTGTGAACCAGAATGATAACTTCAAAATTCTCCTTGTCCTAATGATTTTGATTCACAATAGGAAAGGAATTAATATCCTTAACATCATAATTCATGTCGATAGCCTTACCTATAGGAGTAGAGGAAGGAATAAAATCCATAATCGTATGAATACAATTAACTTCATTGTATCATTCTACCTCTAAAACACTATCAAAACGACTATCAACAACTAGGTGAATAAGATATGTATTCTTCCACAATGAAGATCTACTATTAAAAAAATTCCTCTTCTGAAAATACAAAGCAAAGTGACCAAGAGAAAAATAAGTTCTTCATCTGAAAGGGAAACCTTCAATATGTATATTTTTAATCTAGATTCGGTCTTTCATAATGAAATCAATAGAGGCTAGAAAATCTACATAAGTATTCATATCTACCAGAATGCGGGTGTAAGTGGTACATATTTGGATCAATAGAATAACAGTTACCCAACGTATCTCCTATTTAAACTAAGAAATTCTCACTCCAAAATTGGAGGAGAAAATTTAATGCATTATTTTTAGAAAAATCTTAAAATGGTCATAATTTTCGATCCAGGTGTCCATTTGAGTCTGTTTCTTCTTAAGCCAATTTTTTCAACAATATGAATATACCGGTCAGCTGAACATTCTAGTTAGAGCCATTTTTGGTGAATTTTTAGGCCCGAAATACACCATCTGGGGGCCAAAAAATTAGGATTTATGATTCATTTTGGTTTTTTCTTATTTTAGGGAATTTGTTATTTTTAGTCTCTTGCATTTATAGTAGGTTAGAAAGTTATAAATTCCTCTAATTGGGGCATGTATAAAATGTGTTAAAAATTTTGTGGCCATGTGAATAAGCATGCAAACTTACTAAGAATAGCAGGTTCTAGTAAACTACTAAATAAGTAAATTTCACCACATATAGTAGATTTAATGAAATTTAGTTAGAGTTTTCTTGGTAACTTGAGTTTGGACTTTTTTTCCTTTTTAAGACACATTGTAATTCATCATTCAAAAATGAAGAAGTGAAGTTATTTTCTTTGAGTTCAAGGAATTTTGCAGTGTAATGAGTGTGTGTTAAAGTTTGGCTTCATTATCTAGTATCAGACCAATTTTGAGTCTTGGTGGAAAAAAAAACAATGGAAAGAAGAGGAAGGGAAGATGAGGCGTTAATTCCCATATGAATAAAAACATGCAATATCTACATAAGCAAGTTCTTGAGTTTTCTGTAATTATAACCCAAAGAGAAAATCAAGGAGGATATGAAACAGATCAAGAAGAAGTTTGTGAAGAGGAGGAAGAACAAGGACCACCTATATCTTTTGATGAAAGGATGCTTTAAGAATTAGAAGGAAATAATGATCAGATAAGAATTGATGTTTCAAAATATGGTGGTAACCTAAAACTAGAGGAGTTGATAGATTGGTTGAATAACATGGGAATTTTTTTGAGTGGAAGGCTATGTCAAAGAAAAAGAAGGTAAAATTTGTATGCATGAAATTAAAAGGTCATTTTTTGTTATAGTGGCATGACCTAAAAAAAGAGTGGTCAAGAAAGGGGAAAGAAAGGATTAGGACCTGGAGTAAGATAGAGAAGAAGAAAAAAGACAATTTTTTCCTTGTGGACTATGCACAAACCATTTACATGAGGTTTCAAAATCTCAGACGGAACTTAGAAACCATGCAAGAATACATGGATGAATTTTACAAGTTATAAATTCATGTAGATAAGGAAGAAACTAAGGAACAAATGGCTTAAAGGTATGCAAATGGATTAAAATTTTCTATTCAAGATGAGTTAAGCATGCACAATATCAAGAGCATGGAGGGTGCCTATCAATGATCTTTAAAGGTGGAAAAATAATATAACTGATAAAGTTTTAGGAGATCACCTAGAATGAATAGGGGCATCATCCTCATTTTGGGGATAAGCTAGTTTAGGTTAAGGTAGAGGAATACAACCTCATGGAGTGGAAAAGAAAGAATATACAAGACAGGATCTCCCAAATCAGCAAAGAGGTATAGGATTTCCCAAGGGATGAAGATTTTATTGGTGGAGAGGAGGGGAGTCTCCACAAAGATCATTCATTTTCTAAATATGTGGTGAAGAGGGGCTTAGGGAATTTGAATGTCCGCATTATTATACACATAACAAGAGGAAAGAATATCCTCTAAGAGTAAATCGTACTGAAGAACAACAAGAAGAAGAACATGACTTAGAAATTCCACTAGATGTGGGAGAAAATATTATGATTTAAGGTACGATGATTTCTCTAAGGAAGGAGATCAAGGGGGATGCATGGATATGTATAAATATTTTCATGACAAGATGCACTTTAGGAGGAAAGGTATGTAATGTTATTATTTTCAGGACAAGTTACACTATAGTTGTTAGAACATGGTTTCAAATGAGATGGTATAGAAGAATCCTAACCCTTATTGTATTGCATAGTTTAAAAAGGGTAATGAAGTTACAATTGATAAGATATGTTTAATAAATATTGGTATTGGTAAAATTTATTATTTATGGAAAAACCATAACACCCATGATTACTTGCAAGTGATTGGTTGAGGTAGTCAGTGTGATTTGTCAAACATGGACTTATCCCAAAGTGTGGGACCTTGAAATCAGGATAACCCTCCGAACAAGGCCAGATTCCTATCCTATCCTAGTGCCAACTACTTCAAAATGCAGAGAGTTACATATATAACCTTAATCTAATATTTCCAAGGAGATAGAGATAGATAAAATACATGAAAATAAAACCTACTCTAAGGGAAGTTGATGCACTAAGAAGGGTGTTTAACAACCTACACAATAAACATATCACTACCAGAACCCTGCAATGAAAACAACAACAATACACAATAACATTGCATGCAATGAAAGATTAGAAAGATGCAATATAACATAGAAGAGGGTGTGAAACATCCACAGATTTTGATTTTATTCCTTTCAAATTTGATATAATCCATCACATTTAGATACAAAGGCATATATTTTGCATTACAATGTCTAGTAGGAAGGTTTGAAATCTCCATAAATCTCTTACAGACAAGAAATAATGTAGGGGCATATACAAGGTGTCTAACCTTTTGAAATGAGCCTCTCCTTACAATATATAGGAAGAATGAGATAAAGAATTTTAAATCTTTCTTCAACCACCCTAAAATGCGTTAAAATCACCAACAACAATGATGGGTGCAACTGCAAAACCCATACCTCGATGTACCTTGTGTTTCTAGGGAAGAAAGGAATCCCATACCTTCATAATTTTGGTAGGTGATAAATCTGAAAACATTATTCTATAATGGCAGACTGTATTTCATAATTTTTAAATACTTAGTATTAATAAAATTAAGAAAAATGAGATCTTTCCAAAAATTTCTATTTTGTGCAAATCCAAGCTCCCAGTTAAAATTTATGTCCACTTGAAGATGAGGGTGCCATCCTACGATAAATGTGAGTCGTTTTTCTACCTTTTCAAAGCTTTGACCCTATATTGCACCCTTCAAAATCTAAAATTTTGGACATTCAAGATTCGGAGCTTTGGGTATCTATACTTCTAAGGTTGTTCTCACTATTCATCTGGCGAGATGGCTACAGAATTTCAAAATGCCGAACCTTTGAAGTCTGAATTTTAGAGTTCAGTGTTCGGACTCCGAGACCATATTGTGTATAACTATTCATTTCTTGAGCCAAAATTTTCCAAAATGTTAAAACCCTAAATTCTGAAAGTCAGACTTCAATTTTTGGACCTTTATGTTTTTTAGGGTTTTGGGGGTTTGGGTACTTTTCATCCATCTGAGCTCATAAAACCTATAAATCTCCAAAAGCTCAAACTCTAAAATTTGGAGTTTGGGTTTAAGACTTCTTCTCCCTTTTCGACGCTTCATTTCATCGAGTCCCCAAATTTCACCTCGGCCTACCTCCGAACAACCTCACCTCTGAAGTATAAATTTCATAGTTCAAAGCTCCTTCGTTCCCCAAACTAGCTCAAACTCATGAGCTCCCTTGAAAAAAATTTTTCCCAATTCAACTTACTCGGCTCAAGCCCAAAATGTGATCTCATGGCCGAATCAATCCTCCTGTTTGTCTAATTTCTCCTGAAGGGAAAAATCAGATAACATTTATAAGGATGGTATTTGATGTGATGTTATTCCTATATATGCATGGCATATGCTGCTAGGAAGACCATGTCTATTTGATAGAAAAGTAATTCATGATGGGGAAAATAAAATACTTATACTTGTTGGAAGGATTGCACAAAAATAAATTTTCTACATCTTAAGGAAGAGGAGAAGGCTGAAAATGTGCTTTCTTCAAAATAATTTTTGAAGGAGGCAAAGGAAACATGGTTTTGTTATGTACTAGTTGCAAATAAAGATTAATCTGCAAGTGCACAAATACCAATAGAGACAACAAAATTAAGAGATGAATTTTTTGATGTTATTCCCAATGAGCTACCAGATAGGTTACCACCCAAAAGAGATATTCAACACCATATACATTTGATAGTAGGGTCCTCACTCACAAATTAAGTAGCTTATAGGATGAGCCTGAAATTACATACATGACTGAATAATAAAGTGATAGAGCACATGAGGAAGGGTGTAGTAAGGGAGATTATGAGTCTATTTGCAACTCTAGATTTATTAACTCCAAAGAAGGATTAAACATAGAGAATGTGCGTGGATAATAGAGCAATGAATAAAATAAAAATCAATTATATGCTCCTAATACCTCATCATGATAATATGATGGATGTGCTTGCACACAGACTACTCTACTTTCTTTAGTGACAAATTAAATGAGGTAAGAAATAACTACTCTACTAATTTTGTTTAATTTTATGCAATTGTACAAGCATTGAGGCATTGGAGGCATTACTTAGTACCTAAGGAGTTTGTGTTATTTACAAACCACATAGCCCTAAAGTATGTGAATACAAAAAAAAAATTGAAGAGTACGCATGTAATGTGGGTATCATTTTTGCAAGGTTATAATTTTTATCTAACGCATAAATCAGGAAAATAAAACCAAGTTACAGATGCATTGAATAGGCATGTGACTCTATTTATAACTATGGAGGATGGGGTGGTTTCTTTTTAAGAAATAAAGGATTTGTATTTTTCTGATTCTAATTTCAAGGATATTTTTGAAAGGTTAAGTAGTCTATTGTAAGGCAATGCAAGGGATGTCCAAGATGAGTACCTTTTGCTATATGGCTATCTATTTAAGGGACAACAAATATGTATTTCAATTGGGCCTATGAGAGAGAATATAGTGAAAGTGTTGCATAGCGAAGGATTGGTTGGGCACTTTGGTAAGGATAAGACTGTATCTTTGGTAGAAGATAAAAACTTTAGGAAAAATATAAAAAGAGTTGTGGTAAGATATGTGGAGAGGTGTAGAATTTTTCAAGTCTCAAAAGTTCATGCACAGAATACAGGGTTGTATAGGCCATTTCTTTTTCCCAAAGGAGCATGAACAAATTTGAGTATGGATTTTGTTTTGGAATTACCAAACACACAACGATGTAATAACTCAATTTTTTAGGTTGTATATAGGTTCTCTAAGATGGTTCATTTTATTTCCTAAAATAAAACTCATGACGAAACAAGAGTATAATATTTGATTTTTCAAAGAAATTTTTAGGTTGCATGGTGTTCCAAAAACCATTACATTAGATAGGGATACAAGATTCTTAACTCATTTGAGCAGGAATTTATGGAAAAAAATTAGAACTAAACTACAGTTCAACAGTTCCTATCATCCTTAGATTTATGGGTAAAGAGATGTGGTAAATAGGAGATTGAGAAACTTGCTAAGGTGCATAGTTGGGGAAAAGCCAAAATAATGGGACTTAGCATTACCACAAGATGATTTTTCTCATAATAGCTTAGTAAACAGATCCACTAGAAAGTATCCATTTTATATTTAATATGGGAGTAATCTAAAAAGGGTGTTAGATTTAGCACAACTACCAATTTATGGTGAAGTCAGAGATGATGAAGAAGCATTTGTAGAAAATATACAACAATTGAAGGAAGAAGTGCGAGAAAAGATGCAGAATAGTAATGATAAGTATAAGGAAATAGATAATGTGAACAAAAGGAAAAATGAGTTTATAGTGGGTGAATGTTGTATGGTATACCTTTGGTAGGAAATGTTTCTAAAAGGATCCTATAAAAAGTTAAAGTATAAGAATATTGGTCCCTAGAAGATCGTGAAAAATATAAATGATGATTTTTATCAAGTAGAATTTCCAAGAAATTTTTATATTTCTCCAGTATTTAATGTTTCATATTTATATTATTTTCATGGAGGTAGTGAAGAAGGGGGGGTTATTGAAGTGGTATATTAGAGGCAACAGGTTCTGTTATCAACGAATCATAACACCCAACGAATTGCTAGCTTTTGTGACTGAGTCATTTAATGTGATTGGGTATCATGGGTACCATCTCTCAAGCTGTGGGACTTTTGGGACCTCTAAAGAAGGCCAGATTCATATTCCTAATCTTACTGGTACACTACTCTTAAATTAAGAAAAAAAGATAATCTAATCCTACCCTAACACTTCCAAGGAGACATAGACAGAGGGAGAGCATGAAATAAGGGAAATCCTACGCTAAGGGGTGATAACACCAATAAAAGGGGTTTTTCGAAAAATCTCGGCCTTCAAATGGAGAAGGATTAAAATGGAGAGGGTGGAAATGCACCACAGATAAGATTTTACGTAATACACCATTGAAAATAAACACAACAATAACTAAATCCTGTAATGGAAACAAGAATATGCATAAAACACCTATTTTAGGATTAGAGGTGAGATAAAACAATAAACCCATGCAAGGTTATAAGATTTAACACAAAACATAGTTTTATTGATCCATAAAGTATGCACAATACATCGTGGTGTATGGAGAGGAAATTATATAATTACAATATTTAAAGTGAAGGCTTGAAGCCCCTAAATTCACAACAGTCGTCAAAGAAATTTGTAAGAGGGAGGAATTTCATATTTCTAGGTGTTATATCACCCACAACAGGCACCATGCCTACTTATATCATGTTATGGGAGGCCTTGTTGATGCCCATGCCTTTATTAGTCTACCACGTGGGAGAAGGATGTGTGCCCATGCTTCATTTATTACCCCTTCACCTACCTGGGAACTATTTATAACTGTCAGAATTTCTACAATTTTGAAGTTATAGATCCCCCAAAAATCAATTTACTATAGATCACTTCCCCCAGCTCCTCATCTCCTGGTGGGTTTTAAAATTCCTTCCCTGCATTGAGTTTTGTGTTGGTTGGCTTGGTCGGCCCACCTAGCTCATCTCTGGAATGCCCACTTACATTGAAATCCCTGCATTGAGTTTTGTGTTGGTTGGCTTGGTCAACCCACCTAGCTCATCTCTAGAATGCCCACTTACATTGAACTCCCTGCATTTCCACCACCTCTCACTAATCTCCATGAATGGCTCAATCACTCTGCCTACCGGGTGATGACACCTCACTCACTACCTTAGGATTTACCCTTAACCTAACATGTTGAATCCACCTAACCTAGAGAATTATTGACCTCTTCACTGTCAGACTTCAGAGTTTGATCCCTTGTTTTCACGAGACACTGTTCATCTGGATCAACACAATATTTTCTCTGAATGACCAAATTTTAAAACTCAATATTTTAGAGTTTATACATTGGAAACCTATCTCAACATTGCATGTAAACCTCCCCTCATTCTACAATGTTTCATTCCTTTATACTCCAATGCAAACTCCTCGATGACCCCCAATGCATGGGTTGAAGATCTTGCTAATTTCGTTCTTCAGAGATTTCTCGCATCGGAATTCTTATCTTCCTGTGTATGCACTAACCTTGTTATTTTCTGTATGCACTGATGTCGAGCTCTTTCCTAACTCGATCCTCCTACCCTATGTAATTCCCACATTTTCAACACCAAAATACAACACACATAATAACAACATTTTTTTTGGCTTACATTGCATTATACATAACATCACATAGAATCACTTAGGATAATGTATAACACATGGAATGTTTGCATAACCATGGACCCACATATATAAAATGAAACACATGATGCCCATCAAAGCTACATTGTTGAGGGATATTTTGTTGAGGTATACTTTTTTATGGAATGTTATAGGAAGGTTAGGACACTAATAGTTGTGACATTTTAATATTCTAATAAGGATGTGGGATAGATGTGGTGGTAAAAGGTTGTGAATAAGGAGGTGGTTGTTAAAATTATATTACAAAGGTAGCGGAAGATGGTGCTTGTTGTGGGAGATTCTGAATAAGAATAGATTTTTGTATGGAAATCAATGGCTGTGATGGTTTTGGAATATGTTGTGAGACAAGGGGTATAGAGGATTTTACTGAAACAAGATGAGTGGTGGTGATGGCACTATTATTGATTAAGGGAATGGATGTAGGAATAGACATTTTGATGTTTTGGATGGATTTGCTAACTGGTAGTCATGTTTTTTAAATCTTGATTATGGGATTGATGTCTCGTAAGTACCATAGTAAACAAACACACAATCACCAAAAAAAAAGTAACAAAGTGGGTTGATTATAAACAACATGCAAATCAAGAAATATTGATTTCTAAATTATCTTTATTTAATTAAATGAAATGTGAAAAATGGTTGATGGGTCCTAGGAAATAGCAATCTATGGCTGGTTTTGGGTATGTTTAAGGGTGGCATCCTTGATATACCTTAATATATTAGAGGCTCAACTATGTTCAATTAAATTCATGCAGCAAGAAGCAAACACAGGTGAACATCCATCAACACTTCAGAGGAGGTTCCCTTGTCATTTTTCTAGATCAGGTTTCCTAGATTTCATACTAGGCCATCCCAAGCATCCCTATCCTTCTCCAAGGACCCCAGTCTATCCAGATAGATTGGAACCATAATTTATTGGAATCTTGTGTGATGGTTTCCTCCTTCTATTAATTCAATTTCTATTGTAATATAGTCCTATGACATCATCGAATCAACTAATCCCTCCTTAACCTTCTTTGCACATAAGGGTTTCAAATTTCATTGCTTAGGTTTCTTGGGAATTATTTTAGTATTTTAATACTTTATTTACTCAATTATTTTACTACTCCTATATCATTAGATTACACTATAATAGTTACATTTTAGTTAATCACACATTTGTCCTACATCTCTCTTACATCTACTTAGACAAGTTGCACTCACTACCCAATGACACACACTAATCTAATGGTTCATACTCAACTTCTGAGGGTCCAAATCAAATTATAACTCCACCCAATCACACCTAAGTCATTTGACACTTTAATCTTCCTAATTGATCACTCAACTTTTTTTATCACACTATGTGACATTTTAGCCATCGCCTTCTTCACATATATCGTGATATACACTTTTAGGCTAACTCATCACCACTTTAAAACATCTTATCCATACATTTCATGATATATGCTTTTTGTTACATCATCATGTTTCCTAACATTATATACATACATTTCGTGAAATAAAATTTGTGCTTCATTATCACATTTCCTAGCATTCCATCCATACATTTCGTGATATATGCTTTGTGCTACATCATCACGCTTTTTAGCATCTTATCCATACATATCGTGATATACACTTTATGGTACATTGTAACTGTTATCCATATTTCTCCCTTAGGAAAAATATTGGATCAGCCACGACCCCACACAGAAAGAACTAGAGAAAGCACGTTTTAATCTTACAAACAGGTCATAGAAGGACTCAATAATGGAATGGTGGGGCCTGTGAAAGACTAAATGACCCTATGCAAGAAAAATGAGAAGAAATGTCTCTTTCGAGTGAATCTGTGCCTTAAACTCATCAAACAGATTATAGGTGGGCTTGGAAATGAAGTAGCATACTTGGAGAAGAAGGAGACAATGTCAAAGAAGCCAGAAGCTCAAAAGAGAAGAAACGGTGAAGGTACGAAGTCTTTGGGCTCTAAAATTGTTTAGAATGAGTCAAAATATCAACTAAGTATGGAGGAGATAGCAGATTCTGCCAAGTGTCCAAATGGCGCACCTCTAAAGATTAAATCCAAAGGGGAAGACCCAAATGAGCACCATCTCACCATGTATCCCAAGGTCTAAAAAGGTAAGAGGGGCCATTGAAAAGTCTAAGAGTCTACGGAGGTTTCCACGTATTGATCTGATGCTTCTTCAGAGGAAAAATCCTAAGTAGTTTTTAAGTTAGCGTAGAGCCTCGACGTGTCCCATTTCAAAAGGGGACAGGGTTGGGTTGAATAGTCAAACACTAAGACATACCAGTGGAGTGTGCCAAGTTTCAACACGGCACCAACTCAAGAGAAAAATAAAGGGAAGGTTTTCAAACAAGTGTCAGGCCACCGCTTGTCCTCGGTTAAGATATATGACCCTGTCAAGCAAGAAACTTAGCCAAAAATATAAGGAAATCGAGTAGGCCATGGAAGAAGCCAAGTGTCAACACCATGCCACTCCAAAAGAAAAATGCAGAGGCCACCCTCGTCTTGGTGCTCAAAATAGTCTCACCCCATTTTTCCTTTGAAAATCCATTGATTTACAGCCTCTATCAATTTTTGTCCCTCCATGTTTTTCCTAGAAAGTCTTTAATTTCCTTTATTGCCATAATTAATCTTTCCTTGGACTGAAGATCACATATGGATCTATATTTGCATCCTTGTTTCTTTGTTTCTCCAAAGAGGTCTGAGATTTGGGTCTCCTATCCTTTATTCATTCAAAAACTTAGACTTTCCCGTTCTTTCCATTTTTTACAGTCAGGATTTGCTACCCTTGCCATTTTTCCCGAAATACTTGATGAAAAATGAATGGATGTAGCTATGAAGAGTGTATTTGAGCATTACAACATTTCTAAATCCTCTGTCCTTGGAAAAAACTTCATCCCCAAGCTCAAATGGTCATTTTTTTTACATTTTATGGTTTAACAGGTATTTCCCGAGTCAAATTGGCATCCTTGCATTCGACACTCACGTGGCTTCTTTTGGTTGGTCAGGGGACAACGGGAAAATGCTTTAAATTATCAATTTTTTCTTTTTATGCAAAAGGAAAAATTTGGTCATATGGCTCCGCTCATTTCTGATTGGTTTTTTTGGTGCTTACGTGGCTTCTTCTAATTGGATAGGATGCAGCGGGTTTGTTTTTGAACTTGTTTCTTTTGGCTACTTCGGCAAAAGGTTTGAACTCACCCTGTGGCCCCACTAGGCTCTAATTAAAGAAAATTTTAAGTGGCGGGGAAAAATTCTTTTTTTGACCCCGCAGGAGGACACGTGGCAAAGCTAATGGCAGAGATGCAGGCCTTCAGAGGTAAGTTGAATGTTTTTTCCTTTTGGAAAAATGGAATAAAATTCTAAAATGGACGCTCACCCCCGCTAAATCATTTTGAAACCTTAAAGTTTTTGAAGTTGTGCCATAATAACACGTGGCAAGCCCACGCTCATTCAAGGTCTCAACCTTTGGGGATCATCTCAAGATGTGCCATTGTGACACGTGGCAATTTGAAAAGTCAAAGGGGCAGGGAAGCAGACCATCGAGGGAAAATTGGATTTTTTACCTCTTGTCATCAAAAGGATTAAAATCTCAAAATGGTCTGCAAGCTTGACAAGATGGATGTCAAGTGGCTTTGAAAATGTTAAGAGGCGGGAGGTAGGACATCGTGAGCAACTTAGTTTTTTGCCCCTTGATGTTCAAATGACTAAAATCATCAAAATGACCTGCAAGCCTGATGGAGAAAAGTCAACATTTGCTCCAGTCAATGGTGGAGGTGCGGACCCTTGGAGGAAATATGGAAAAAAATTATTTTAGGAGAAAAGAGTCAAAAGTAAAAAAGGAAGCGTGGTTCCACTAGGACCTATATTGGGACATGTGTCAGGCCCATTTTTCAAGGGCGGAACTACAGGGAAAACTTGGAAAATTTTCCCTTTTCCAAAAAGGAGGTGAAATAGCAGAAATTGGTCATGGTTCTTTTAGGACCCACCTTGGGACACGTGTCAAGATAATTTCTCAAAGGCAGAGGCACAGAGCAAAATGTGAAAAATTTACATTTTTCCAAAAGTTGGAAAAATTCAATGAAGAACCCTGGGCCCATCTTAAAATGAATCTTCCACATGGACGGCCCAAATTCAAAGTAAAGATCAATGGAAACTATGAGTCTGAATCTGATTTTCCCCCCATTTTTACTGAAACGCTCCTGGAAGTGCGAGTCTTCATGATTTCTTGGTATTTCCTACACACCAGATAGAGAGGAGAATTAATTTTGATATCTAAGTTTGGTGGAGGAGATATGGAGATGTCTTTCACCATTAAAATGGTCTGACTCTCAAGCTCAATCTGATTTTCCATTTTTCTTCTCCCAAGCACGCAAGGAACCAAATTTGATAGATTAGGGGTGGAAGTGGTTGGTAAGTTGAAGAAAGAGTGATCTACCAGAAGGAGGAATTAAATGCGGGAGATATTCGAAGAGATTTTGCCCCTGAGCACCTAGCTAATTTTTGCAGATCTAATTATGGAAATTGTGATCATGATCATGGCGAACACTGGTAGCACTCAATGTTATTATTTTTGGGGGAAAAAGGGGCTCTGTTGTAAATGTTATAAATGGCACAAATTTTTTGTGCAAATGGTTGGAGTGTTAGAGGTCGACGAAAATTCCCAAGAGGAAATTTTGACAAAGCTTGTCTTTTGAGAAGCCGTCTGAGAAACCTGGTTATCTATTTTGTATTAATTTTGATCGTGTTAATGTCATTTTTAGAATACATCCATTGACAAGCTCTTAGATTGTTCTAAAAACATTTCCTTGCTAATAAATTTAATCAAACTCGAGTTAATTTGTGTTGATCTTAAGCCAAATATGTTTGTTTTATTTCTGAATGTATGTAGATAGTTTTTTCTTGTTCCTGTTGTAATCTTGTATCAAAATCTATCTTAATCACATGGGTCTTTAGTAGCCTGAACCTTGCCTAGAAAATATCTCCACTATCTAGAGTGAGAACTCGTGAGAGTTAGATTTTGTTACATTGATCATATTTTCTCCAAGGTCTCCTTAAAAACTTCATTAGGAAGGATATCCCCATCTCCTCCATAAAAAACAAGCTACAAAAGGGTCCTCGTACCCTAGTTAAAAGGCACAACCTAAAATAGTGAGGATAGATCAAATCCTCTTAAGGTGCTACCCACTCCTTTTCAAATCCTAAGTGCTAAAAACTCAGATAGATTGCTTCCCTGACTGTAAAATGACATACATAATCATCTATCTACCTTTGAGAGTCCTATTAAATCCATGATGTCTCTCAGCCTTTGAAGGAGATTAAATTTGGGTACTAACATGCTTCTGGTGGCGTTATCAGGGACATAGTGATCACAGTTCATTTTTAGACCTTAGTTCTACAATCATATTTTAGAACATTTACACAAGGTGGAAATCCTTAGTGGTGACTCCCTGTTGATCTGATTATTGATGAGTACCAGTGTCTTAACCTCTGTCAAGTGAGATATGTTACCAATATTTTCAAAGTTGGAAGGAAGAAGATATTTCTTTTCTAGGGATCCTACTAGGACATTATTTCCAGAGCTAGGAAAAGCAAAATTAGAAGGATAAAATTATGGAGAGTTGTGAGAGATCAGCAGACAAGAATAGGGATCTTTATTGATGAAAGTGATCATCCTATCATTGAATACTTCTATTCAAGTGCTTCTGAATTAGGTAGCCTCTTTGTGGAATTGAATTCTCCAACCAGAGAGGGGCCTTCATTTGATTTTGAAAGGTTTTCTTCTCATTCTACCCCTGTCTTTTTAGAATTTGATAGGGATTTCCCAAAAACAAGGCCTTTAGGGGGTATCCATTTTGAAAGTTATACTCCTATGTTCCAAGGACCCTTTTCCCCTTATCAATTTGTTTCTCCTCCAAGGTCACCTCCTCAAAAAAATATGGCCCAGCCCCTACCCAGACCTCCATTTGTTGTAAACACTTTTGGTCCTATAATATTTGTGGTGATGGCTAGTTATCCAAATGCAGTTCCTCAAGATGTAACGAACATACTACTAAAGTTCCAAGGAAAAAATGCTATACCTAGTGATCAACACCTAAATCTTTTTATCAATATGATGGAAGATTTTGAGATTGAACATGAAGATGTATATATCAAGATGTTTATCCATACTTTGGAAGAGGATGCAAGGGACTGGTATAAATCTTTGCTAGATAATTCCATTGATTCTTGGACAGAGATGAGCAATGCATTTAAATTGTAGTATGGTGATAGAAATGACCCTAGGTTTCTCTTGACATAATTTGAAAACATCAAAAATAATCCTAATGAGTCAGTACATGATTTGAACACAAGGTTTAATAATAACTTGAGGATATTTCCTGTTAGGATAAGGCCATGTGATGAATCATGTTTGATCAAATATTCAGATGCATTTGATAAAAAGGTTGTTTACTACTTGAGGGACAAAAACCCTACTAATTTAAGGCAAGGCTTCAATATGGCTTTCAAAATTGAAAAAAATATCAAGGCAATTGGAAAGCCTCCTAATAGGGATGGTGTGAAGCTGATTAACCTAGAAAAGCCTCAAACAAGTAAATCTACTAATTTGGAGGAAGTTGTGAAGACTTTGGCAGGGGCTGTCAAAGAAATTTCCTACAAACTAACCCAGGATGAGAAAGGAATTGGGCAGAGCTCACAATGTCAACACATGAACCAAAGCCAAGATAGGTTCACAAAAAACCAAAGACCTAATGACAGAGGCAAGGGACCTGTTGGATTTGGAAATAGTTAGCCCCAAGGAAGGGAAAATAGAATGGTGCCTAATCCTTTGGCTGCCAGAGTTGTTTTTTTGGATGAGACAGATGTCATTGATTGGTGTGATAGATGTTTCATGCCCCATGCTCCTTGTGAAGAAGATCAGAAAGAATAATAAGTTGATGATGATAATGATAATGATGTCTGGATGATGGGTTTTTCCACGAGCTCAAAACAAGGGGCAACTTCAACTGAGGTGATAAGTGTCTAGACTGCTGCCACTTTTTGGGACTGCATTCATAGGGTACCTGTTCTTCCTCCCTCTCATACTTTAGAAGTAGATACTGTGTAAGTGTTTGAATTGACCAATAATGACTTTGAATATTTAAGGGCTCTAATGATAAAGAAGTATGATGGAGGAATCTCATCTGAGGAAGATAGAAAATTACTGATGAATGTTGCTTTGCTCAAGAAAAGGAATATAACACAAGTAAGGTTGTCAAAGGGACAGGGCCTCAAGCCAAGCCAAAATCTCCCTTACTTTCAAACATTCCTAAAGAGGCTCCTAAGAAAGATGCATATGCCAAATGTCATGTAGCTCCAAACAAAAATCATACCCCTCCTCATGCCCAAGCTGTCAAAAATCTTGTACCACCTAGTGAGTGTGTTACCTTTCCTTCTAATACTACCTTGCCAAAGAATTTCCCATATGATTGTTAGTGCAAATCTACAGCACCCCTGGATGTTTTCTCAGATTTCTAGTTTGATAATGGGCATCCAGTGTGATTGCACAACATAGAATCTTTTCCCCAAGTGTGGGACTTAAAAATGGGAAAAAACTCTCCAGATTAAAGGTTAGTTCCTCTACTCCTCTGATCAGGTGTATGCATGAAATTTCTAGAGGTTTAACTCAAAATCCTACTCTAATTTTGCTAAGGAGACAAGGATAGAGAAAAAAATAGGATACAACTAAACTGACAAGGTGATACACCAAAGGAGTGATGAACATTTATTTCTGCAAATTGACACAGATTATAAGAATGCAACAAAAAACATGCACAAATTGCTAAAAATGTAATGAAGGATCAGAATGAAGCAAACAAACACAAGAAAGGATTGAAAACTCATTCACAGAGCTTGCATTGTCATTTCCATTCTTTAATACGATGCATTACAATAGCAAGGAGGCAAAAAATGTGTTGCAGTCTTCAAAAAGGTCTTAAATTCAAAAAATTCACTTGCCAAGGTGAAGGAGGGAGCCTATAGAACATAAAAATATCCAACCCTTTACAAAAGAGCCAAATCTGGCTTTTAACAATGAAAACCTGAGTCCATAGGAAGGAGAAACATGGGAAAATTGAAATGAATGATTCAACCACTAACTAGATCCATAAAAATAGCATGGGTACCCTTAAAATTTCATTCCCCAAGATTTTTGACCATGTTGGAGAAGAATGGAAGCCATACTACATTAAAAATGGTGGTTGAATGTCGGTTCTACTCTTTTTCCCATGCCAAAGGAATTTTTCATTTTTCTCTCACCAAAATCCACCAAAAAACAAAATTTAAGATTCCATCATGTAGAGGACTTCAATATCTTTCCAATGACACCAAAATTGAGAAAAAATGAGCTTTGGTTCAAAAGATATGGCCCTCTAAAGATTTAGGGCAAAATTGGCAAAATTAGGGCAAAATGGGTTCGTGGGCCGAAATTTGAAAATTTTCCCCTTTTTTTGAATTTGGGAAAATTTTCCCAAAAATCTCCACCGGCCTAACCTCCACTACCACATGGCATCATCCCATTTTTCCATGGGTTCAAATGGGTTCAAATGGTCATTCTGCCCTTTTTCCTTCTTGAAAAAAATCACTTTGGAAAAAAATCCCCAAACACCCCCGTGCCCCACTCCGCCACTGCCACATGTCACTTCCTCATTAGCCGCGGGCATGCGCTTCAATATTTCCCCCTTGCGCCTTTTACAAATTTTGGCAAAAAACCAAAAAATTCCCCACCCCTCTGACTTCCACCTCTCACTAGACATGTGTCAGCTCCTCCTTCATCCGTGGGCCCACAGGAAATTATTTTCCCTTTCTTACCTCCGCCAACTCCTTGGCAATTTTCTCAACTTCACTACGCCGCTCCAACTCCCACCTAAAACAAGAAACATGTCATCCTCCTATTGGTCTGCGGGCCTTCGGGCCTCTTTTTTCCTTTCACCCTCCACCAACCCTTTGGTGAAATTTCTAACTTACCTCCGCTGCCCCAACCTCCGCTCCGCCATGTGGCACATTTCTATTGGCCACAGGCCTTCTCAGGAAAAATTTCCCCCACAAACTCCGCCGAGCCATAACTTGAGAAATACTTGGAGTTAGGAGGAAAATTTTACCTTTCTGGAAAGGTGAGAAAATTATCTATCTAATGAAGCCATACCCAAAAAACTTTGAGTGCCTGAAAAGTAAAAAAATTGATTGAGGCACAAAAGAAGGAAAGGGTGAAGGAAAGTTAGCCAAAATAAGTAGGGGGCTTATTTTGGATAACAATTTTGGTGACTCAGAGGGGTCATCTACCTACTGGATGAAGTGACCAGTTGCATGAAGCAATCCATTGAGAAATGGAGTCATCAACTCAACTGCTTGTTACTCTCAACTCATTAGAAAATATCTAGAAAGAAGATTGTGAGAATAAAACATTACTTTGATCTGGAACATGGCCTGCAAAAGATGCATCCTTGGGACAACAAAACTCATGCCAAAGCACTTAGGGAAATGTAAAACTAAGCTAAAACAAAACAATGTGCACAAGAACTTGGAGGAATGAAAATCTAAGCTAATATGTACAAGGTGAGGAGTTTCCCTTCTAGTAGCAATGCTTTAGATGGATTCCATTAACTGGAATCTACAGTTCTTCACCATCCAAAGTAGACAATTAGAAGGCATTGATGTTTTTACATTTTGTGACCATGTAGGGGCCACTCCAAATGGCATCAAAATTTGAATGCCTTCCTAGCTTTGCTCAGTCTGCATCCCATTTCAACACTAAATCTCCAACTTGGAAGGTTCTAGCCTTAGCTTTCTTATCAAAGCTTCTTTTGATCAAAGCTTGGTCCTTCTCCATTGATTGGCTTACATGCTCTCTGATTTCTTGGAGTTCCATCAACTCTGGATATCTAACAATCCAACAATTCCAATTTCTTCATGAGTTCCAATGTTGGCAACTCAAGTTACATAGGCAAGATTTCCCCTCTCCCATAAACAAGTCTAAATGGAGAGTTACCAGTGGATCTCTTGGGAGTTATCCTATCAGCCCATAAGGCTGATTTGAGCTTAGTGTGCCAAGTCTTCTGATTTTCATCAAGAGTCCTCTTGATGATCCTTAATAGATTCTTGTTGGTAGCTCAGCTTGGCCATTACCCTGAGGGTAATAATTTGATGAAGTGCTTAGATAGATCCCATTTCTAACAGCCCATTCAGTTAAATTTGATCCTATGAATGCCAATTGCATTATCTGATATTATAGTAGGTAGGTATACCAAATCTGGTTGTTATCCCCTCATAGAAGTCTAGAATGCTAGATTTATTTGCCTCTTTGAGTGCCACTACCTCGTTCCATTTGGTGAAGTAGTACGTTGTTGTTAGAATCCACTTGTGCCTTTGGCTTGAGTTTGGATTAATGACTCCAATGAAATCCAAACCCCACTGCATGAATGGCTGGTCAACTGAGATTGGGTGCAATGGAAGGGCTGCTAATCTTTCCTTGCCTGTGAAGAATGCACAATTCTTACACCTCTTGATCCATGCATAACAATCACAAAACACCTTGGGCCAATAATAGATAGCCTTCCTGATCTTGAGGGCTGTCAATCTTGGAGAAAAATGACCCCCAACTGATCCACCATGGAACTCTTCTAACATTTTCTCAATCTGATTTGTCTCAATGCATCTCAACAACACTCTATTGATATCCCTTTTGAACAAGACACCATCAACAAGTGCATATGGAATAGCCTACAATCTGAAGTGTCTTCTCTTGGCTTTTTTCATCTCTGGAGGGCATAGGACTGTTTGTAAGAAGTGTATTATGTCTTGGGTCCAGCAAGGAGTGAGCATACCACCATTTTCTTCTTGAACATCTCCTTGTTCTTGGTTGTCTTGCAACACCAAAACAACATTATTCTCTTTGCTTGCTTCCATTGATTGGCTCAAGGCTAGCTGCTCACACAATCCCTTACCTCTTACCAGCTTGGTGACTTTGATCTCAATGTCATACTCCATGACACAAGTAATCCACCTTGCACGTTTTTCATTTACATCTTTGTTGAGGAGGAAGTCCTTAACTCCCACATGAGAAGCCAACAGTTGAACCTTATTGTTTGAAACCAGATGCTTAAATTTCTTCAAGCTCCTAATCACTACAAGAACATGCTTCTCAATGAAAGAATACCTCACCTCATAGTCCTCCAAGCTTTGGCTAAAGAAGGCAATTGACTGCTCTATGTTTTCATTGTTCTGTTGTACTAAAATTGCAGAAATTGTATCATCACCTCCAAATGCATAAAGGATGAAATATTTAGAGAAATCTGGGTTAATGAGAGTTGGAGCTTGTGAGATAGCCTCTTTGATTTCCTCAAAACTTTCCTTACCTTCATCTTTCCATTTGAAAGCCATAATTTTCTTCGACATCATGGTTATTGGCTTGACAAGGGTTGCAAAGTCTAGAACAAACCTTCAAACAAAGTTGATTCTTCCTAAGAAACTTTGAAGGGGCTTCTTATGACTTGGTAATGGTAGTTATTTTATCCCTTCAACCCTTTTTGGATCAATTGCTAATCCTTCTTTGGAAACAATGTGGCCTAGGAGCTTTCCTTCATGAGCTAGAAAAATACATTTCTTGAGGTTCAAGGATACCCCAAATCTTCTACATCTCTGGAACACTTGTCTCAAATGAAAGAGATGATCTTCTACACTTTTAGAAAATACAGTAATATCATCTAGGTATATCAGCACTATTTTATTGATCAATTCCTTGAATGCCATGTCCATTTCCCTTTGGAAAGTAGCTCCGGCGTTAGACAACCCAAATGACATTTTTCTATATGCATAGGTTCCCCATTTGGTGGTGAAGGTTGTTTTGAACTGATCATCTTCCTTTACCATGATCTGATTATACCCTGAATAACCATCTAGCAATGAAAACCTCTCAGAGCCAGCAACAACTTGCAAAATCTACTCCATAGAAGGAAGTGGGTAGTGATCCTTGAGGGATGCTCTATTCAAATATCTAAAGTCCACACACAACCTGATTTCTCCACTCTTCTTTCTAATTGGAACCAAGTTTGCAACCCATCTTGAATGCTTGATGGGGAATATAATACTTACTTCTATTAACTTATTCAATTCCTTCTTCATGAGAGGCTCCATGTGTGGATTGACCGGTCTTTGTTTTTTCCTGATGGGTTTAGCACTTGGATCTAACTCAATTGTGTGTTAAGCTAGCTTGGGATTGAAACCTCTCAAGTCTTCATAGCTCCAAGAAAATACATCTGGGAACTCATGGAAAAGTTACATGAACTCAAACCTTTCTTGCTTGGTTGTCACTTTACAATTTGAAGTGATTTTCCTTCTCCAACCGAGATGGGCTACTGAATCCTCTCCCTTGACTTGGATGTTTTGATTTCTCTTTCCTAAATTGATTATTAGGATTAAAGATAGACTCCAAAGTGACAATTCCTTTTGGTAGTTTGTTGGTTCTCAGTTGTACCACTTGATCACCATACTGTTGTTCTAACCTTTCATGATTTTTGGCTGAGAACTCAGCTTCTTCTTGTAAGAAATTGATGATTTGTTGATCACTCTCAAACACTTACCAACTTATATTATTTTCTGACACTAATGGCCTCACAATCACATGAATGTTTGGCTATATTTTATCTTGTTTGATACTCTCCACAACATCAAAAGTTGCTGCAACTGCTGGAAGCCTATCAACAGACTTGGTTTTCTTTCCTATGGATGGAGTTGATGCCAAAGCCCTCAAAATCCTCAATGAGGTCCCACACTCTATTCTTATAACTCTTGAGCAGATCATTCTTGGCAGCATGTTATCCTTTAACTTGATTAACAATCAGCTCACTATCACCAAATACTTGTAAGTTCTTGATGCCTCTTTTCCTTGACCAATGCAACCCATGTATCAAGGCTTCATATTCAACAGTGTTGTTAGAACATGCAAACTGAAATCTAAAGGATAAATAATAGTTAATTCCATGAGATGAAACAAGCATAGCTCCTCCTCCTGCACCTTGTCTACTTCTTGATCCATCAAAGAACAACTACCATACCTCATTGTCATCTTTATGGTCTGGCTTGGTGATGCTAGGAATGGGCTGATTTTCTTCATGCATGTAATAGACTCCTAGTTCAGATTCTTCTATTTCCTTGTAGGGATCAAAAGCATGTATCTTGCTTTCCCATTCATCAAGAGTCAAATCTGGGATGCTTCCAACTTTGGTATCAGCTTCATGTGTGTTTGGATAGTCCTCTTGATCAAATGTTGAACAGTTGGCATTGATTGGGCTTGGAGTATGAGGCTCAATGTGGAATTTTGCAATAGGTTCGGACCTGATTGTGGCCTTGGCTCCATATCTTGTTCTAAACAACATGTGTGACTAATCAGACAGATAAGTAGCCTCCAATTTTACCTATGAAATCCCTTGACAAACATATGGCAAAGAGTGGTGGTAAATCTATCACTGACACATCTTGCAAAATAGTAACATTGGGGCATGCATGTAAGGTGAGGCTCAAATATTTAATTACCCCAACTGTTGTTACTACTATCCCATCTAGTTGCACCACCCCCTTAGAGATGACTTCATATTGAAGGCCTAGATGATCAGCTATTTTCTTGGGCATCACATAACTACTTGCCCTAGAATCAATCATACAATTATGTACTATTTTATCCCCAATGATCAATGAAACATAGAATGGAGGGGGCTTCAAAATTTTACCTTGCTGTCCTCCATGATTCCCCTCAGGATGAGTAGCATTTTTGAGTGCCTTCTCTTGCATATGATTTTTCTGATTCAAGGTTGACCAATTCTTTATGGCAGCTTGTAGTAGATCCCTTTGGCCTAGGATGGATAGTGACTCCCACATAGATATGTTCACATTTGTCTTCTTCATTTGTTCAATGATGTTAAATGGGGATGAAACATCTCTTTGCTGCACCTTAGTCTGCACATTCTTTTCTTGTACATGGGCTGCAATAGCTGGCATTTGAGCTGGTCTAGAAGGTGGCTTGGGCTGTCCTTGCACATTTGGAACTACATTTTTCTTGCCAACACCTTGTGGAGTGATGGAAGGTTGTGGATCACCTAGAGCTGGTGACTACCCTTCACCAATATTCCTCTTCTTTGACCATGTGTCAGCTGCTACACTCTATAGAATTTGTTTAATTCATACCACAAAAATATTCATCTTGTCAGTTCACAAGTGTAGTCTCATTTGGAGTTGTATTTTGTTGAGATGTTCCTTGTTGTTGGTTTGTTTTTGATTCGCCTCACTCTCTACGCCAATTATTGTCACCATCAAAGCTTGGTTCAAAGCAACATTGAAGCACATAAACTGGTTATGAGGTTCATTACATGGAAAACACCAGTTATATTCTTGAGCTACATTATTTTGCACCGGAACTAAGGCATTAGAGGTGGATGCAACAATGGGGTTATAGGGCTGAAATGGTCTATTGGCAGGAGGCCTTACTTGATTTTGATTTGCAGCTAGATTGGGTGGCCTGTTAGGCTGATATGGTTGCCTATTAGGCTGAGTTTGAGACTGATAAGAAGGCCTAAAACTTTGGGCTTGCTGCCTCTTGAGTGTAACCAGCTCATTGCCTAAACTTTGTAATTGTTTCATAACTTCTTGAAGCTCATTTGAGGCACTAGAGGATGAAGTAGAAGTTTCATTTGAACTCTGATTTCTAGGAGTGGGAATAGGAGCTAAAGTAGGTGCTTGACTAGTGTTGGGGCTTTCCAAGTCTGAGCATAAGAGCATATGAGGCCTAGGTGCAAGTTTACTAGCTTGGATCAAACAATTCTCAGCCCTAATGGTGATGCTATAAGCTGCAGGTATATTTACACCTCCCATGGATTGGATTAACATAGAAATGTCAGAATTTAAAGCTTTGAGATAGTATAAGAAAGCACCTTTAGCTGTTGGCCTTACTGTCACTGGGATTCTATCCCACATCCTTTGAAATCTGAAATTGAAATCTGTTAGCTGCTCATTGGGAGCTCTCTTGATAGTTGTCAGTTGTTCCAATAGAGACAAGTTGTCCCCTTTTTCTCCAAACTGGTCATGGAGAGCTATGCACAACTGGTTCCAATTTTGGATAGAGCCTGCCCCAAGGCTCTTGAACCATTGCAAGGCTTTCCCTTTGAATGAAGATGCCAACAATTTGACAATAATTTGCATCTCAACAATCTCATGGATTGCATAAACATTAGCAATGTCTTTGACATGATCACTAGGAGTGGTATGATTTTCCACAGTAAAGTATGGGATATTCTTCAATGCTGCAATTGGAACTGGGTTTTGTGCATTGAGAGAAATTGGGATGCTGCCAGTGAAGTTGACATAAGGATTGGGCTGTGCCATTGTGATTGGCCTGAGAACCCTTGTTGATTGGGTGAAAGGTCTACCAGGTGGAGGAGTTGATAGAGTTCTGTTTGGTGGAGATGGAGACCTTTGAATCCTTCTTCCCCTCTCTCTTCTTCCTGGGGATAATTGCAGATACTTAGACAATCCCTCTTCTCTGGTCCTTGACATTGTTTGGATTCTTCTCATGAATCTTCAGACTTGGACTGCTGAAACTAGTTGATTCTATCCCTTTGGAGTCGCCAGATGTGCAAATCAAGGCTCTTTTCAAGCAAGAAACTTACAAAAAATGCACATCAACTTGTTGTAATGAAGATGAAGACCTCTAAGGTCCCACTAGGAGTGCCAAAACTGTTAGTGCAAATCTACAGCACCCCTGGATGTTTTCTCAGATTTCTAGTTTGATAATAGGCATCCAGTGTGATTGCACAACATGGAATCTTTTCCCCAAGTGTGGGACTTGCAAAAATGGGAAAAAACTCTCCAGATTAAAGGTTAGTTCCTCTACTCCTCTGATCAGATGTATGCATGAAATTTGTAGAGGTTTAACTCAAAATCCTACTCTAATTCTACCAAGGAGACAAGGATAGAGAAAAAAAGAAGATAAAACTAAACTGACAAGGTGATACACCAAAGGAGTGATGAACATTTATTTCTACAAATTGACAAAGATTATAAGAATGCAACACAAAACATGCACAAATTTCTAAAAATGTAATGAAGGATCAGAATGAAGCAAACAAATACAAGAAAGGATTGAAAACTCATTCATAGAGCTTGCATTTATCATTTCCATATCTTTAATACGATGCATTACAATAGCAAGGAGGCAAAAAACATGTTACAATCTTCAAAAAGGTATGAAATTCCACAAATTCACTTGCCAAGGTGAAGGAGGGAGCTTGCAGAACATAAAAAACATCCAACCCTTTACAAAAGAGCCAAATCTGGCTTTTAACAATGAAAACCTGAGTCCAGGAAGGAGAAACGTGGGAAAATTGAAATGAATGATTCAACCACTAACCAGATCCATCAAAATAGCATGGGTACCCTTAAAAGTTCATTCCCCAAGATTTGACCATGCTAAAGAAGAATGGAAGTCATACTGCATTAAAACTGTTGGTTGAATGTCAATTCTACTCTTTTTCCCATACCAAAGGAGTTTTTCATTTTTCTCCCACCAAATTCCACCAAAAAGGATTCCATCATGTAGAGGACTTCAATAGCTTTCCAATGACACAAAAATTGAGAAAAAACTGAGCTCTAGTTCAAAAGATATGGCCCTATGAAGATTTAGGGAAAAATTTAGGGCAAAATGGGCAAAATTTAGGTCGCGGGCCGAGCCGAAATTTGAAATTTTTTCCGCTTTTTTGAAATTGGGAAAAGTTTCCCAAAAAGCTCCAAAAAAACATCTAACCCTTTACCAAAATAGCCAAATCTGGCTTTTAACAATGAAAACCTGAGTCCAGGAAGAAGAAACATGCAATTAGAATTCCATATTGATTATGTGTTCAAATCGGTGATGTTGAAATAAATGATTCAACCATCAACCAGATCCATCAAAATAGCATGGGTAACCTTAAAAGTTCATTCCCAAATATTTTCAACCATGTTGGAGAAGAATGGAAGCCATACTACATAAAAAATGGTGGTTGAATGTCGGTTCTACTCTTTTTCCCATGCCAAAGGAATTTTTCATTTTTCTCTCACCAAGCTCGACCAAAAAAAAAAATTGAAGATTCCATCATGTAGAGGACTTCAATTTATTTCCAATTACACTAAAATTGAGAAAAACTCCCTCTATTATTAACTTCGGTCGTATTATTTTGAGTTTTGAGCTTAGTTTCTAGTTCAAAAGATATGGTCCTCTGAAGATTTAGGGCAAAATTGGCAAAATTAGGGCAAAATGGGTTCACGGGCCAAAATTTGAAAAATTTCCCCTTCTTTTGAATTTGGGAAAAATTTCCCAAAAAGCTCCACCGGCCTGACCTTCACTACCACGTGGCATCATCCCATTTTTTTGCGTGTTCAAATGGTCATTCTGCCCTTTTTCCTTCTTGTAAAAAAAAATTGCTTTGGGAAAAAATCCCCAGACACCCCCAATTGGTAAGGTTGTTGGTAGAAGCCGGAGAAAACCATCAGTGGAAGAAATGTGCGTTGGCACATGTTCGAGTTTTGTGCAAGCCCAATTCTGCACATTTGCGGAGTTGATCATGAGCACACAGAGTTGGCAGGCTACAATCAGCGAACCTGCTCTGCCCGCTGCCACGTGTCGCTTAAACATTAAGGGGGGGAACGGGCATGCATTTCAATATTTCCCCCTTGCGCCTTTTACAAATTTTGGTGAAAAAACCAAAAACTTCCCCGCACCTTTGACTAGACAAGTGTCAGCTCCTCCTTCATCTGTGGGCCCCCCGAGAAAAAGTTTTCCTTTTCTGCCCTCCTCTAACTCCTTAGCAATTTTCTCAACTTCGCTCCTCCACTCCAACTCCCACCGAAAATAGGACACGTGTCGTCCTCCTATTAGTCCATGGGCCTTCAGGCCTCTTTTTTCCTTTCTCCCTCTACCAACCCTTTGGTAAAATTTCTAACTTGCCTCTGCTGCCCCAACCTCCTCCGCCACATGGCACATTTCTATTGGCTGCGGGCCTTCTTAGGGAAAATTTCCCCCACAAACTCCACCGAGCCATAACTTGAGAAATACTTAGAGTTAGGAGGAAAATTTTACCTTTCTGGAAAGGTGAGAAAATTATCTATCTGATGAAGCCATACCGAGAAAACTTTGAGTGCCTAAAAAGTAGAAAAAAATCAACCGAGGCGCAAAAGAAAGAAAGGGTGAAGGAAAGTTAGCCAAAATAAGCAGGGGGTTTATTTTGGATAACAATGATATTGCCCATTTTTTAATTCAAATCAAAGTGTCTGTTCCAATTGTTGAGTTGCTTAGGATTCTTAAGCACAAACAAAGAGCATTCAAATACTTGGGGTTGAAAGAAGAGAAGACTGCCCTAGGTAGAAATGCAAACATTGTGGATACTCCTCCAATCATTAAAGAATTAGAGACACCACCAGCATTAGAGGAATTAAGTGAACCACTGGAGATCTATTTGGGAAAATCCTTGGTGGATTCTCAGCTAAATGTGGATCCATTCTTCGCCACTTTGATCATTAAGGACAGACTACTCCACAAATACATGTTTAACTCAGGGGCATCATGCAATGTCATGCCTCTGGAAATCATGAATGAGTTGAATATAAAATTTATAGTAGCATACGGGAAGTGCACTGCCGTGGACTCTAGAGAAGTTACAGTAGTGGGATGTGTGAATGGTTTGGTGGTATAGCTTGCAGCTTACCCAGGTAAAAATTTAAAACTTGATGTTGTCATTTTTTACTACCCAACCAAGTGGGGCATGTTATTGTCTAGAAAATGGGCTGTAAGTGTTGGTGGGAGTGTCCAAATGGACATCTCCTATGCCACCATCCCAATTGAGGGAAGCCTTGCCAGGTTGTATGGGGAAAATAAGATGTTACACCTTATTGAAGATCCCAACAACGCATCCTATGAAGTATTGTACACAAATGTTGCACTTTGTAGGATTTGCTAATGGAAAGGAGCACAAGATTAAGGAATCCAGGTGTCTTGAACAAGCGGGCTCTCCTTAGAATATATTGTTTGATGGAGCTTGCTCCAAGTTTGGGAATGGTTCTGGTGTTGTTCTACTTTCTCCAGGTCAGGAAAAAAATGTTTTTTCCTTCAAACTCAACTTTGAGTGCACTAACAACACTATTTTTTATGAGGAATTGTTGTTGGGTTTAATAATTTCTTGGAAATATCGTGTCAAATACATAATTGTTAAAGGGGACTCAGAATTAATTATAAAACAAGTCAGAAAACAGTATGCCACAAAGAATTAGTGAATGAAACAATACAAGCATGTAGTTTGCGATTTCATTGAGATGTTTGATTCATTCAACATTGTGCATCATGCGAGGAAGTTCAATGACTTAGCAGACAAACTTGCAGTGTTGGGGTCTTGTTTTTAAAATTGTGCAATGTCCCAATATTTTGAATATGATGTTGAGATATTGACAAGACCCTCTGTCTCTGACAACATTAAACATTGACAGGTTTTTAATGATGATGCTCATATCAGAATATTTCTGTAAAACAAGGGAGAGTTTGCTTATCAAAGTTTTTATTGGGAGCCAATGTTATGTGCAACAGAGGGGAAGGAAACCTTTTTTGGCAAGGGAATCATCTAGCTAAAGACTAATACCATTCCTAGAGGGTTGGTTTCTCTTGAATCAAATTTTTATTTAGTCGTATTGTTAACAAATGCATGGAAACCTATATGGATATTGAGGAGCATGACCTTTGAACAAAGAAGAAACCAAGGAAAATTTTGTTAGGAAACAATCTCAATAGGGAGGAGAAGTAGTCATACATCCAATTCTTGAAGAAATACCAAGATTGCATGGCTTGGACCTATTATGAATTAAAAGCATACAGAGAGGACTTGTTTTAACATGAGATTCCCTTGGAGTCTAATGTAAATCCATTCAGGTAAAAACAAAAGCCAATCAATCCACTTCTATCTCTCAAATTGCAAGAAGAACTGAAGAAGCTAAGAGATGGAGGGATTATTCAGCCCACAAGGTATTCTTCTTGGGATGCAAACCTAGTACCAGTGAGAAATAAGAATGGTGATATCAGGCTGTGTGTAGATTTCAGGAACCTAAACAAAGCATCAATGAAGAATAATTATCCTTTACCAAATATGGAAAACATACTACAGTTAGTGACTAGTTCTGAATTGCTCTCCACCCGAGATGGTTTCTCTGGTTATAACCAAGTTGTGGTGAAGGAATTTAAAAGGATCATGATGGCCTTTGATACTCCTTGGGGAACGTATGTGTATGTTAGGATGCCCTTTGGTTTGATGAATTTTGGAGCTACTTTTCAATGAGTAATGGATGTTGCTTTTTCTAGTTACATCAATGAGTTTATTGTTGTTTAGCAAGATGATGTGACTATATTTTCTAAGAAGAGAAGTGATCATCTGTTGCACTTGGAGAAGATGCTGATAAGATGTAGAGAATATGTCATCTCACTCAATCCAAAGAAGTGCCATTTTGGAGTACAGAAGGAAAATTTTCTTGGTCACATTGTGTCACAAGAAGGGGTGATGATTGATCCAGAAAGGGTAGAGGCCATCAGCAAGGTCCCAGTTCCAAGAACCAAGAAAGGAATTCAATCCTTCTTTGGACAGATAAACTTCATCAGGAGATTCATATCGAACTTTTCTAAGTTGACCATTCCAATCAATTTCATGTTAAAGAAGGACCAGATCATCAAGTGGGAGAAGGATTCCATCCAAGCTTTCAATGGGATTAAAGAGGCACTAAAACATGCACCTGTTCTGGCAGCTCCAGACTATAAGAATCCTTTCCAATTGTTTTCCTTTGCTTCAGAGAACACAGCTACTTGTTTCCTACTACAGAAGGATGATGAGGGGGCTGAGAGGCAAATTGCTGATTTAGTAAGGCCTTGCAAGGGGCTGAGCTAAGGTACACTATTATGGAGAAACAAGAATTTTCCTTGGTAAAAGAAATTAAGGTTTTCAAGCCTTACATTTTGAGTTTTAAGATTGTTACTTATGTTCCCCACACCATGGTGAAAGACATTTTATTAGAGATGGAAGTCTCAAGCAAAAGGTGTAGGTGGGTGAACAAGTTGTAAGTATATAATATGGATATCCAACCACAAATTTGGTGAGAGGTTTGGGCTTGGCTAAGCTTATGGCTAAGAGAAACTTTCCAAATATTGACGTAAATGAGGTAGAAGAAGAAAGGGTAGGTGTTTTTGAAAAATTGATGAGTTCTGAGTGGTACAAAGATGTAATTTTTTATCTCAGACATCTGAACTGCCCTGATTATTTAAGTAAGAACCAAAAAAGAGCCCTTAGTTGGCTTCCTAGAAATATGTCATTATTGATTATGAGTTAGCCTGGAGGAACCCAAAAGGATTCCTATTAAGGTGCATTACTGAAGAAGAAGCCCCCAAGATAATTGATGATCTCAATGGAGGAGTTTGTGGGAGGCATTTTGCTGCAAGAGTCACATCACACAAGACCCTGAGGGCTAGTTATTGGTGGCCAAATCTCTTCAAGGATACAACCTTGTTGGTTAGAATATGTGAGAGTTGTCAATGCTTCTCTAGAAGACTGAAAGCTTTAGGCTCCCTTCGTTTTCAGCCTGTATCAATTAAAGCTCCATTTAAGCAATGGGGAATGGATTTCTTTGGTGAGATTTCAAACCCTTCATGTGCTGGCCATAAGTGGATTCTTGTAGCCACTGATTACTTTACTAAATGGGTGGAGGAAATCCCCACCAAGAAGGCAACACACCAAATTTTCATGGACTTTCTATTGAACCATATCATCTGTAGGTTTGGGGTGCAAGTCAAGATTGTTGCTGACAATGCCATGAGTTTCATAGCTAAACCTCTGGTGGCAATGTGCAAAGAGTATGGGATCAAATTGACATATGCTTCTAATTACAACCCCCAAGGAAATGGACAAGCTGAGTCTAGTAATAAAAACTTGCTAAAGATTATTAGAAAAACATTGGAGTTGAACAAGAGGAAATGGAGTGAATAGTTGAAGTTTGTTGTTTAGGTAGATAGGATCACTATCAAGAGAGTTACTGGAAAGAGTCCATTTGAGTTGGTATATGGGACTCAGGCCTTGCTGCCCCTTCATATGCAACTATCTTCAAATCATTTCATTCAACAGCTGGAGGATCAGGAGGTAAGTCCTTATGATACCCTTATTAATCAGATTGTTGAGCTTGATGAAGACAGGAGGGCATCCCACCAGAGGCATGTGAAGTTTAGAGCAAGGCTAAAGAAGTTACTTGACAAGAAGGTCACTCCCAGAGCTTTCAATGTTGGAGATATTTTTTTTCTGTGGGATAGTAGACATGAAGATAAGAGCAAGCATGGCAAGTTTGACCCATTAAGAATGGGCCCTTACTCCATTGATATTAGAATTGGTGAACATACCTTCTTCTTACAGGATTTGGATGGTGAATTTCTTGAGTTTCCTATTAATAGCAGGCATTTGAAAATTTTTTTGGATTGATCCCCTTGAATCAAGGTAAAAATATCTTGTACAATGCATAGTTTGTTTTTTGTTTCCCGTCTTTTGTGTTTTTTCCCGTTCTGGTCCTTGGTGACTTGTTTTTACTGGTTTTTCTGTTTCATTTTTTGGGAGATGGCTCTATTTCTCTGCTCTACAAGTTGACTCCTTTTCCCAATGGATATTTTGGCACTTAGCGTACAATTATTCTTGTGGCACTCACAGGGAATTCCCATCCCCGAGTCGACGCTGATGTTGGTGCTTAAAATAGTCTCGCCCCATTTTGCCTTTGAAAATCCATTGATTTACGGCCTCTGTCACTTTTTATCCCCATGTTGTGCCTAGGAAGTCTTTACTCTCCTTTGTTTCCATAGTTAACCTTTCCTTAGACTAAATATCACGTATGGATCTATATTCATGTCCTTGTTTCTATGTTTCTCTGAAGAGGTATGAGATTTGGGTCTCCCGTCCTCTATTCATTTAAAAACTAGGGCTTTCCCGTTCTTTCCATTTTTTACAGTCAGGATTTACTGCCCTTGTCATTTTACACCAAATACTTGATGAAAAATGAATGGATGTAGCTATTAAGAGTGTATTTGAGCCTTGAAACATTTCTAAATCATATTTCCTTAGAAAAAACTTCATCCCTAGGCTCAAATGGTCATTTTTATTGCATTTTACAGTTTGATGGGCGTTTCCCATGGTCAAATTTGCATCCTTGTGTTCGGTGGTCACGTGGCTTCTTTTGGTTGGTCAGGGGATGGTGGGAAAATCCTTTAACTTATAGCTTTTTACCTTTTAGCAAAATGGAAAATTTGGTCTCGTGGCTCCGCTCATTTCTAATTGGTTCTTTTTTTGTTTACGAGGCTTCTTCTAATTGGATGGTGTGTTGCGGGTTTGTTTTTGAACTTATTCCTTTTGGATACTTCGAAAAAAGGTTTGAACTCACCCCGCGGCCCCGCCAGGCTCTAATTAAAGAAAATTTTAAGTAGCAGGGAAAAAGTTTTACTTTGACCCCGTAGGAGGACACGTGGCAAAGCTAATGGCAGATATGTGGGCCTTTGTAGGTAAGTTGAATGTTTTGCCCTTTTGGAAAAATGGAATAAAATTCTAAAATGGATGCGTGCCCCCGCCAAATCATTTTGAAACCTTAAATTTTTTGAAGTTACACCATAACAACACATGGTAATCCTACGCTCATTCAAGGTCTCAACCTTTGGGGATCATATCAAGATGCATCATTGTGACATGTGGGAGATTGAAAATTCAAAGGGACAGGGAAGCGGACCATCGAGGGAAAATTGGATTTTTTCCCTCTTGTCATCAAAAGGATTAAAATCTCAAAATGGCCTGCAAACTCGACAAGATGGAGGTCAAGATTGGCTTAGAAAATGTTAAGATGCAGGAGGCGGGCCATCTGGGGCAACTTGGTTTTTTGCCCCTTGATGTTCAAATTGACTAAAATCATCAAAATGACCTGCGGGCCCAATGGAGAAAAGTCAAAACTTGCTCCGGTCAATGGCAAAGGTGCGGACCCTCAAAGGAAATTTGGAAAATTTCCTTTTAGGAGAAAAAAGTTAAAAGTAAAAAAGGAAGCGTGGTTATGCTGGGACCCACATTGGGACATGTGTCAGGCATATTTTTCAAGGGCAGAACTATGGGGAAAAATTGGAAAAAATTTCCTTTTCCAAAAAGGAGGTGAAATAGTAGAAATTGGCCACGGTTCTTTTGGGACCCACCTTGGGACATGTGTCAGCCTCATTTCTCAAGGGAGGAGCCACGGAGCAAAATCTGAAAATTTTACATTTTTCCAAAAGTTGTAAAAAGTCAATGAAGAACCCCGGGCCCGTCTTAAAATGAATCTTCCACGTGGATGGCCCAAATTCAAAGTAAAGATCAATGGAAACTGTGAGTCTGAATCTAATTTTCCCCCCATTTTTAATGAAATGCTCCTAGAAGTGTGAGTCTTCATGATTTCTTGGTATTTCCTACACGCCAGATAGATATGAGAGTTAATTTTGATATCTAAGTTTGGTGGAGAAGATATGGAGATGTCTTTCACCATTAAAATGGTCTGACTCTCGAGCTCGAACTAATTTTTTATTTTTCTTCTCCCAAGCATGCAAGGAACTAGATTTGACAGATTAGGGGCGGAAATGGTTGGCGAGTTGAAGAAAGAGTGATCTGCCAGAAGGAGGAGTTCAATGCGGGATATATTTGAAAAGATTTTCCCCCTGAGCACCTGGTGACTTTTTGCAGATCTGATTTGGAAATTTTTAAATTTCAAATTTTAGAAAATTTAATGATGAACCAACAAAATAAACTTTATTTAAGTTTGAAGGATAAGAAATCAATGGGGGTCCAAAATAAACAATATAAATGGTAAAAGTAAATACCTTTTGAAGAAGATGAGGGAAGAGATAATCGTCCCTACAATAAGGGAAGAGGTGGATATTCCACCCATTTTATCAAGGGGATATTTTAGTGGTATGGAAATAGAGGTGGCTGAGGTGTGGTTTGATAAAAAAAAAAATTATAAAAATATAGGGAGATGAATTTTACAAATTTTGTAGTGTATAAAATACAACGAGGTAAATTCCATTTCATGATGTTAAGACATGGATCATAGATAATGGGAGGGGGTGGGTCTATATATATTCACTTTCCTATCAAGAGGAGATTCCTTAGTGATTTTTATCTATACAATCTCATGGGATACTATCTGTTAGGAATATTCCTTGGATTAGTGCTCACATTATTGTTTATAATAGTTAAATGTAATATTCATATATTACATTAATAAGTTAGTGTGTTAGTAAGATATTAATATTGTTATATTAATATCATATTTATGTGAAAAAAATAAAATATTGTAATATTATTAATATGAGTCATAAAACAAATCATTATTACTAATACAAGATATTGTATTAGTTGTGAGTTGGTTATATAAACAACTCACATAGATTATTGTGTATGGAGATATTGGTGGGATATATGAGAGAATAGTGGTGAGTGATCATAGTAGAGATTAGTGGGATGATATTAGTAAGCCTCATCTCATTGTTTATAGGAAACGGAAAGGCTATATATAGTAAGCTCTCTCACCATGTAATTAGCTCCAAAATTATTCAATCAATAATATAGTGTGTTTTTTATTATATATATGTGCTCTAATTTTGTGTTTATGTTATTAGTTTCATTTTACAACATTGTCTCTTATTGATTTGTACAATTATATAATATAATTGTTGCTTATTTATATTACATAAGCTATCAATGTCATATCATATGGTATCAGAGAAAGATAGGAAAAGTTATTAGAGTCATTGCAAGACAAAATTATAGCCTCTTGAATGCAGATTTGAGAGTTTTGAAGCTTTCGTCATCATTTTCTGGATTCTGATCTTAAAAAAAATGACTGGTAATGTGTATGTTTCTCAAAAACCCAAATTCAAAATTTTCTGAAATATTTTGGGTTTGTTTTTTTTATTATGGGAAACTTTTGTGAAAAACTTACACAAACCCATTTCCTATTTTAAGAGAAATCATGGAAAAAATTCTAACGTTTCTAATTATTCTGTAAAAAAAAAATTAGTGACCGATTTCCAGCAATAAAAATATGATATGCTTTATTATTTTGGTTAAATATAAAGTTGATTATTATTGTAAGGCTAAATTATCATTTGAAACCAACACCCAATAGAATTGTAAAATGAGCCTCAAAGACAAATTTGAATAATTTAGTAGTATCATGATGGAGGTAAGAGGCAATGAAGGAAGGAGGGTGATCAGCACCTCTCATCATTCACCAACGATGGAGCCAAATTTTTCTATGGTGACTTCATTTTAAGTTGTGTGTTTTCTTTTAGCATGTGTGGTACTAAATAAGAATAGATTGATAATTCCTTTTCATAATTAGGAGCATATTTTCCTATATTTTGTTCTCTTTTGTAAAATATGGATGGGGAAACATATATGCTACTATGAAAGTGGTTGGTGGTCCACTAGAAAACTAATTTGATAATTTGTGAATCTCTTCAAAAATCACATACATGGTGGTTAATGGTTTCACTAGAAAATTGGTTAGAGTTTATGGTACTCTTTGAAAACCATCAGATTGTAGAACATGAGTAGGTACTAGACAGTACTCACCCATGTTTGCACTAAGGGGGAAATGTTAGGAATATTCCTTGGATTAGTGCTCACATTATTGTTTATAATAGTTAAATGTAATATTCATATATTACATTAATAAGTTAGTGTGTTCGGAAGATATTAATATTGTTATATTAATATCATATTTGTGTGAGAAAAATAAAAGATTGTAATATTATTAATATGAATCATAAAAAAACTCATTATTAATAATATAGGATATTGTATTAGTTGTGAGTTTGTTGATTAAACAACTCACGTAGATTATTTTGTGTGGAGATATTGGTGAGATATATGAGAGAATAGTGGTAAGTGGTCATAGGAGAGATTAGTGGGATGATATTAGTAAGCCTCATCTCCTTGTTTATAGGAAATGGAAAGGCTATATATTGTAAGCTCTCTCACCATGTAATTAGCTACAAAATTATTCAATCAATAATATAGTGTGTTGTTTATTATATATTTGTTCTATAATTTTGTGTTTATGTTATTAGCTTCATTCTGCAACATTGTCTCTTATTGATTTGTACAATTATATAATGTAATTTTTGCTTATTTATATTAGATAAGCTATCAATTTCACATCACTATCCTGGGAAGAAAGTTGTTTCTATTAGGCTATTTCATTTTTGTGCATCCTTGGTAGATGGATTCTAGGTAAAATAAAAACAATCAATATATAGATACATATTGATTATATTGTTTACCTTATGTATTGAGTATTGGAAACCACAAATTATTTAGGCCACTAGAAACTATGTTGGTAAGTTTATTAAATTGGATCCTAAGGAAGAAAATATGCATTAAATGGTATATGTAAGAATCAAGGTTAAGTTAAACCTTATTAAACCACTCATGAAGTTTATTTGAATATATTATTGTAATGACTAGTATGTACAACAAGTAGAGTATCAGGATTTTCTAAATTGGTGTTTTATTTGTAATTATCCCAATAATTTCTACAAATCTTGTATAAAGGGACTTTCTTGGAGGCACAAGTATGATTGGGGTATTTCTAGGAATTAGAGGAGATATAATTAATGATAACCAAGATATTAGTGTGAACATTATTAATATATGAAATTTCACCCCCTTAATGCGAGCATAGGAAAGAACCACATCATCTAACTAGAAACATAATCATATGTCTATGTACACTCATAGGTCTACATAATGCTATCTGGATCTTGTTGCACATGATCGTCTGCTTTACCATAGTAAAATTTTTACCAAAAGATCATACTTCCAAGATGTTCGATAGTTAGAGGATCTTTTTATTCATCTTCCCTCCTATAAAATTTTATACTATATCAATGTATGTGATATTCTCTTCTTTTAAAAAATAGCAAGGGAAATAATTACAATATTGTATTTTCATATATCAATCATACATTACAACTAAGAAAATAAATGTTCCACCAAAGATAAAGGTGGCCTCATTATTAGTGGTTGATGAGATGTGATGTGTATCCTCCTTCCTATGATTCCTCCAACCATCATTTCTCTGATTCCTAAAACATCAAATTGGTTTTATAGTTTACATATTCTCCATCACTTGAATGAGAAGAGTTGAAAGTATTACCTTACTAACCAAGTAGAGTCTTTCTCTTTAGTTTATCATTTATGAGATAATTTTATATTTGTATGAAATTGATCACCATATGTCATGAATTCTTACATTAAAAACACATGTTTTTTTCAATGCTTGGCGCATGTCTGTTTTCATCTTGTATACACCCAATTTCATTTCCAGGGTTAGGTATTTTGATCTGATTCTCGTCATCATATAGAGTGGAAATTACTCCTTCAATACTAATGTTAAATTTGTTTAAAGTAAATACTAAATTGAACTTATCCATTATACCCCTAGACTCAACAAAAAGAACGTAAATTTCTATAGATATTGTGTTCTATTTATAAATAATTTACTTTTGGAAATAACATTTACCACTTTTAGAAAAAGACAATTAATGACAACAAACAGTTGACTTAATTATACAATTAATAAAAGCACCCATATGAATACATACTAAAATATAAAATGCCTTTTCTATATAACTTACTAGTTTTGATACTCAATACAAAATATTAAAATTAATCCCTAAACAAACCGAAAAAATAAACCAAATGAAACAATGATTAAATACTTGCAACAAGGCGTAAATAATATACTCTTAGTTTTATTTTTATAATAAGTTTTTTTCTCGAAAATGCTCTTCCCTAACCCTAATGGATTTGGTTGTGGTTTTGGAAGAGGGTGCGATTTTGGTAATGAGACTATCTTGTGCGGTTTTTATGCCCTCGCCACTAAGCAAGACTACCAAAAACCTCTGCAAGATGTATCGGCCTATCAGGACGGAGTGGTTTCAACTGGAAGATTAGAGGAATTAATTTCAATGGGAGGAAATGCTTTAAGGGTCGGTGGCCTCAGGGGGCCTTTTGCTTCAGGGAGTGGCGATTTGGCCCCTTCAAGATCTTACTCAAGAGATGAGTTTTCTCTAGACATTGGTCGAAACAGTAAGGATGCTGCTAGGGTTTTTTTGACCTCCCCTATGATCAATGCTGAAAAAATGGCTGGGGATTTAGGGGATGGCCGTAATGTTATGGATTCCTCCAAGTATACTATTAGATCTGCTCCTACATGCACTGTGGGAAGTAAAATATTTCTTCAAATGGTTAAAGAGGCTGGGAAACCTAACATTAATCCCATGGCTTATGTTGAATCCACCCCCTCTGTTAGGTTTGGAGTATAGGTTGTGCATTCTGAAGCTTTCTTCATGAAAAATGCATTGATTTTCATATTTGATAACTTTTGTCTAGTTTTCCTACTCTTCATGAGTGGTTGTCAAACCAGTGGAGTCCCATATTAGAAGGTAAGCTTGATATTTACCCTACATCATGTGTGTTTTTTATAATTGTCTTTTCTAAAACCTCATATAGATATCATATTCTTGAAAGAATTTGGGAGTTTGAATCCCATTTTTTACTTTTAAAACCGTGGTTCCCTTTGTTTAACCCGGTATCTGATACTTTCCATGTCAAACTGGTTAGGATTCAACTGCATTACTTTCCCCCTCTAATTCTATGGATGGATAGTTGTTTAACCTCTATAGGTAATACATGTTCGGGAAATTGTTTGGCTATTGTTTCGAAAGACTGAAGATTATAGGAGTGACACTACCTTATAGGGTGGGAAAAAATATGGAAGACACTATGATATGGACCAATTCTGTAGATTTTCCATCCACTATTAAACTCAAAGTTGAAGAAATAATTAATGGACACAAAATTTGGAATATAAAATACTTTCCCTTTAGGTGTTGAACCTATTTTTCTCTTGGTCATTTAGCTTCATAATTTCATGATGGGTAGGATCAACATGTTAAAAGTATAAGCTCTTAGTGGAAGAACTCAAATCCTAGCCACCTGGCATTCATAAATGACATATTACAACAGTGTATTCCAATTCAGAGTCCAAGAAAGATGTTGATTGTAGAGGTCTAAGAATGAGGATAGGGGCAAACAATAGCCTATGCATATTTCATTCAATTTGATGACCTTTAGATGTTTCTCTTTATGATTTTAGTTGTGAAATAATTTTCAAATTTTTTTTATAATTGTTACATGATATTTGCATATTTAAAACTTAACTATTCAGGATACCCAAAATTCTAAGGAGCATTATTAAAAATATATATTAATATCCATATCCATATATATATGATATATATGATATATATGATATATATATATATGTAATAGTTGGATTGGATAATATTGTTAGCATACTTTAAAAAATAATAGGAAACATATTTTACTCCCCTAAAAGATGCATTTTACAGAGTCCCATGGGAAGTGGTTCATTAGGGATGATTTAACCATTGTGTTATTACATTTTTGGGTTATTATTTTGAGATTATACTGTCTAGTTTTTGAAATGCGCTGTTATTTGTTTCTCTATGCCATTGAAGTAGAGTTCATAGATTAAATTCTAAGCTTCCTTGAATGACTACAGGTATTTAAGTGTCTTCCAACTTAAATTACTACGGGGTAAAGGAAAACCCTTAACCCTCTTGTTAGACTTCATTATCAAAAAATATATCCATAGTATTGATTTTCACACTGAGATTTGGATCTTATCTTATTCCATTTCCTAATATGCTTCATAAAATCACTTTTGATATTTGAATATTGGCTAATATTATTATTATTTTTTAAGATAATATAATATTTTGACATTGTTTTATAGTACAATCTGTAATATGTTTGTATGTGAATTTATAAGGCATTTTATCAATGGAAGTTTCTTAGATATCAATTGGTTTAAATCTAACCAGCTTTTACATATGCTCATATGGTACATTTTCAAGATTATAATTTATATAGTAAAAATCACACAGTCATATCCCTAATTGATTCAGTGTATTTTTTTTAAATTATTAATGAGCTGAATTTTTGTTCTAAAAAATATCTTCCTCTATATTGGGCCTTGTGTTAAGTAGGTACAATGGAAGCTCTTTAGAATAACAGGGTACCCCCTTGCTCGCTAGAAATACCTTTACTTCTGAGCTTCGCATCTACATCAAATATGAGAGTTTATTTCATATTTGAAGATATCATGATTGTGGAGCACTTTGCACTCATGATGTATCAATGTATATTAAAAATGTCACAATGTGACTTGAAAAATATCATCATTCCTGTGATGGACAACAAGAAGCAGAAAATATGTGTTTTTGATGGGGTATTTCTACTTTTCATTGATTGTTACCCATTTTTGAAAGCTTAGGTGGTAACCATAGACAGATTTACTCTTAATTTATTGGCCATTTAATAAGTCACCCCTGAGTTCCAACTTTTTGCAAAAGTAACAATCTAGGTGATTCAACAAGATGAGCAATACGATTCTCGAAAATTATATAGTCAAGGAAGCAGATATCCCGAGAATTCCTATTTCTATTTGTTCATGGCTAGATGGCTATTAAGATACAACCATAAAGTTATTCGCGAAACATTTTTTTTCTTGAATTTGTTTGTTCTTTGGGTACGTACCTAACTATGGTAGGACGTAATAAAACTTATTATGTAGAAAATAGTTAAACATGGATTTAGGTTAACAATAATCTTGAAAACATGAGGACAATTGAGATTTCCTTATTCTGTTAGGCTTTTTAGATGAAAATTTTGAAGTACAACTATATAAGTTGTTTGTGCTAATTGGCCAGATCACGTTATAGTGGTTGTGATACCATCACATTGCATTGTCTTTGTATGCAATTTTCATAATTCATATGATTTTCATTAATAGTTATTGTGATGTATAATAATGGTCTACTTTTGTTAAAAGTAGGTCACATTCTTGATTCAATCTGTTACTTAAGATTCAGAGAGACTAAAAAAGGTAAGATAATGTTGTGAAATTAAAAACTAATCGCATTGCCATACTTTCCAAGATGAAATATTTTGAAAAATTACTTATCAAGGATTATTTCAATGGAGGACAAACATCAAGGTGTTCAAAAATAGCTTGCAAAGCACACATGGGTCTCATGTCAACTCAAAAATTTTACATGACTAGATATCCTTTCCTAACAAAGTCAAATAAAATGTGCTCATCTATATTTAGCATAAGAGGCTCAAATAGAAAAAATACTCTCATGTTCACATGTAAATTATTTTTCCATAAAATTTACAAAATGTTGAGTTATTCTGTGAAACAAATTAATTTGGTTCTTATAATGTCATGGTGTCTTCTTAGGGTCTCTAAGCTCAATTTCTACAATGGTAACTGTTATAATTCATCACATGATTCCATTGATATATTCTTCCTCACCTTCCGCTGCAAGTTTTGGAGTGGGTAGGAAAGTCTTGGAGAAATTGTCCATTGGAAATGCTTATGGGAAAATGTTTATGTCCAATATGTGATCCAACATAAACATAAATTGACTACACTCATCACTACTCTGACACCAAATAGTTCTGGTCCAGATCAATCGATATCATTTTTTGATCTACCAACCTCTATGGAACTTAGTCGTTTTGTATAGTGATCTAGACCTCTTTTATAGACTATGAAGAACATCATACCCTTCGGATTGTAGGAAATCAAATAATTTCCTTATGGATCACTTAGTCTCAAACTGTACTGGTGTGAAACACAGTAAATGATAAGGTTTTATCTGGGTAAACATGTATTCCCAATCTAGTGAAATGAAATGGTTGACAGGTAGTGTATACGAGATGATTTCTCAGAGGATCCCAAAGTCAGCCAAGAAGGCGAGTTTAGTTACATCATGGAGAAAACCATCATTTCTCCTCCTGTGTTGGGGCTTCATATTTTCTCATGAGACATGCTTACTGGTGTTCTGCTTACATTTTACATAAGGGATTGACATATATTCTTATTAAAAATAGCAACATTGGTAGTATTAATTGACCACTCCTTTCCTTGGCAATAAGGAAAATCTTTGAAATCTTGTTACCAATCCACAATGAGTTGCAAAATGTACCTATCTTTCTCAATAGGGGGAGGATGTAAACAATTTTGACAAGGAAAAAGTAGGAAAGAAAAACTTTCCCAATGGTTCCGCACTTAAGATGAACTTAAGATCCCATGGAATGGTGTACTCATGGGTGATTCAAACCCTTTCTATTTCATGACTCGGTCTTGGTATTTAGAATATTTCGTGAGGTTGGTTAAGAATATTTGACCAGTGCATCACCCTAGGGATGTTCCTTTACACATCCTCAGCTTGGTGATTTCGGGTATTAGACTTAAGAAATCTTATTAGACTGTTTATGGTCCTAGACCAAAAAGCTTCTCTTGGTTTCTACACTTGTGCTACCCTTAATTCTTATCTTTCAGTAGGTTGTACAAGGTCCTTGATCCCTTCAGAAATCAAGGCTTGATGAGGTACCTAAGTAGAATTTTTTTTTGCCATTTTCAGGAGGATGGATATTCCCAAACCCTAAATGTAAGAATTGACTTAAACATGATTTGTTTAATTTCTCAAAGAGCGTGAGAAACATTTGGTCAACCTAAAATAGAAATACATGCCATATTGTTTAGATTTAATAAATTGAACTAATGTACTACATCCAGGAGTGAACAAATACAAATAAAAATCAAGAAAGCAATCTTGATATGCTTGGTCCATTGACAAAGTAATGGAATCCTATAAATCTATATTGTGATTTCATTGTAAAAATAAGATAAATCTTGGTGAGTCGCAACATAGAAACCAAAGGCAATGAGGGATAACACTTAAAGACAAGTGAGGATGTAGTTGGTTAGAGGATTGACATCCACTATGTTGAAAATGTGCTAGATGTATGAGGACTAAAGTGTTGACGGATCAAAATGCCATGAACTGTACTAGCTACATGTACTATGTTTGCTAGTATGTTACCTTCAAATATACAAGGATATTGAATTAATGAATAATTTATGCATTTAGTGCATTCCACATCAACCATGTATAGATCCACATCGTCTTCATTAGGGTAGAGATTATATTTCGGTCTAGAAATGGAATGTGAAGGAAAATTCTGGTGGATCTGTCACTTTGAAGAAATAAGATTGGTCAACTACAGGATAGATCAATGTCTTTCAAAAGGTAATTTAGAAGATGTTATTGTCATTTTCTCTAATATTCTTGCACCCGACCTATACAATACTGCCTAGTGGACTTGTGATCTCATTCCTATGAATGCTCCTGAATCATGCTAAAAATCATTAAGGTTATGTTGAGGGCCTTAGATGGTAAAAACTCTGTGAAGTTATCTGAATCTTATGGATCGCAGTCATAGGTGGCTTGTCATGTTACTAGTGGATGGAATATTGTTTGCCACATGAGATTTCTATAGTATGACACATGATTGTTTTTTTTTTTTCGTTATTGTAGTTGTAGACACAAAATCAAACACTTTAAGTAATCTATTTAGTCCTGATTGCATACTACTATTCATATGATTCCTAAGTAAGAAAAATTACTAATCAACCCATGTCTTTGGACACCTTTCTTTGATTTCAGTTTCCCTTTTGGTCTCATTACCCTTACTTGAGCTCAGTATACCTTTTTATACCTTGACATTTATCATCCTGGACACCAACACCTAGCTAGGACATCAGCGCTAAGCACCCTCATCCCCTCTGGGTTTCCTTGACCTCAATATACTTTGTTCACACTTTTTAGGTCCTTTCTAGCCATTTTATCATCTTATCTTTTTGGTATTCAGCCTTTTTGGGGTTAATTATGAAATTCAAGTAAAGGAATCATATAAATATAAAGTTATGTGATCATAATAAAGGACCAAGCACTAAGCATTAGCTATCACCACCTAAGGTTGCATCCATCAAGCATCTAATAGCTCCATTACATATATCTAGAACCATCCAAGGGACACAAGGGCTGGTTATTTTACATACACTTCATAGGAGGGAATTTCATTCTATTCCATGCATGCATCTATTACATTTCTTTACATCTAGCTACTTTCTCACTATCAAGTGTGACACACACAAGAGCCACCTAGGGCACGATTCTGCAAAAACACACACATAGAACTACATTGGTTTTTAAGATGTAGTGCAATGCTCAATTTGTAAGATCACCATTGTGATAGCTGAGGATAGTTTGACCCCTCATTCTGCATCTTTCCTTTTTAGGATTTGATGTCTCTTTGAGGGTTTTACAGGTCATTATTTCATTGCAGGTTTCCAAGGACTTCAAATGATCATTGTGCGAGCTCATAGTGACCAAGTTAGAACAACAATGAATACCTCAAAACCACTTAGAGGAGGTTTTCCCAACATTTCCAAAAGACATAGGTGCACCTAAAAATAGGTCTAGGGCACTGCCCATAGGTGCCACCTATCCCTCTCCAGGTGCACCTTCTTCCAAGTTAATATCATCAACTTCACACACTTTTTGAGGCTTTGTGTGACACTTCTCCCTCTCTATTCATCCAGTCAACACTTCAGGCAACAGTCCAGGAATTTTTTTGAAATAACTAAGTCATCTTACCCTCTTCTTTTACACTAGGGTTTCATATTTTATTTCTTAGCTTGCTTGGCTTAATTTCTATACTTAATTATTTATTCATTTTTTACTGTAATAGAAATCAGATTAGGCATATATTTCCATATTTAGCTTAATCATTTTCGTGAACCCGACCTCTTCGAACACACTTAGGATCTTTCTTTTTTCACTTTTTACATATTTCTAAGATCCTCTCATCATGAATATTTCTATTCATGATTTCTTACTTCTCCATCCTGAGCTAAGGGATAAGATCATCACTCTCTTGACTAATACTCACGTTCCTTCTGACATTCATCTATAATTAGTCATATAACACATTTGTCAGATTCATTTTCTCATACATATTTCTTTTCAAGCTAAGTCCTAGTAATGTTTATCTTTTACTTTATATAATGATTATCCTTTATACATCATGATGTGCATCCATAATATTGGTGTCAAGTGAGTTATAGTCGATAATGGATCAGAACTTAACTTGTGCACTCTAACCTTTCTTAAGGCTTTAGGTCTCTCAACTGCTAATTTCAGTCCTTCATCTCTTTCTCTTCTCACATATGATGGTTCCATTCATCCATGCATCGACCATATTACTTTACCCATTACTGTTGGGACAAAATCCCTTAATACAATTTTCTTTTTCATGGACTTTCGAGTTTCATATAATTGCTTACTTGATAGAGCATGGCTTCATGCCATGAAAAGTTGTACCTTCCACAGTACATGATTGTGTCAAATTCTTACATGAGGGTATTAGGAATACACCATTGCTATGGATCGTCAACCATTCAAATATTGACAAACATGATCCCACATACTATGATCCCTACTCCACAATCTGTTACTACTGATGAACTCCATAATCCTATGGATCCTCCCATTTTCCTAACTTGGAAGGTATTATTTACATGTTGGATGTTGTTCCATCCATGTCATTGACACCCCCCTACTCACTACTAATTCTATACGGTACTTTATCAGGGTCCTATCCACACATCAAATGTCATTCCACCTATTGCATCGTCTCATGAGCAACCATTGTTAGCACAACCTCCTTTCACATGTACACTCTTCATGAATGATTCTTATTGGGAACATATTCCATTTGATCCTACTTGCTGATGAATAGTATATGCACAGAAGATGGATTGGCTCATTGGCTAGGCTTTAGAGTTTATGACATCCTTCCTCCTACCTCTATGATCCATCATCTTTACCATAGGTTTTTTCAAATCACCTGTTGCTTATGGTCTTCACAGTCTTTTTATCTCAGAAGTGTATCTTACCCTCACTCCTCCCCTCACTTCTTTGCTTACACTTGGATAGATCTTGGCTTAGACTTAATTACACTAGGGGAACATTAGACCCTGATCATATTAATATATCATTTCCCAATTTGCCTTTTGGTCATATGTATTCATTTTTTATGAATCATTTCTTGAAAATTCACCAAATCTTACACTTGCTAGTATGCATATGGGTGTCCACAACCTCCCTTTCACTGACGAGGAGTACACTATGTGCATATATAATTTTTCATCGTCAATGGTCTCCTATACTTGATCAAATTCGACACCATGGCCTATCATGTTTCATATGCTTTACCATTCAGATTTTTATCATGAAAATCACGACCTCCTAGATGACAGTTAATTCGATCACACTGATCATCTTACATAGTAAAGGGGGCATCACATCTCTTATAACCCCCCTCTAGCATTTAAAAAAATGTCATATTTTCTTATCGCTTCGCATCTAGTACTTGTCACATCCAACATACACCTCTTGACACACTCTAGTATCATCATCTACCCGGTGATGCAATCCTGTGCTTTAGATTCACACTTGATTGTTGAGGGCATCCTATACACATGAACCTCATACATGACATGTTAGATCGAACTAACACACTATAATACCACCTTGCATATTATACATTACACACTACATATTTTGCATTGTGCATATTCATATCTACATAACATTTATGCTACACATTCACGATATAGAATTTTTGTACATACTATATAGCCAACACACTTGTGACACATTCACTCTTGAAATACAGTCTACTCATTCCTATCTATCAATACAACATCAACATCATAACAGCATATCCTCTTTTTCTTAATACACGATCAACACTTTAACAACATACCCCTTTTAGATGACACATATTTCTTATGTGTAATCAGCACACACAACTTACACACTCTACATATCCATGGCACATATTTCTCAACACACAAAATTTCCCACTCAATGTTTCCATAGTCAATTTCTAACAACAATATTCAACATACCTTCACCAATGTCGACACATTCATGAAATCCTTCTCTAATGCACAAACAACACATTACACACTTCACACAACACACGTTATACACATTTGAAATCCTCTTATCACATCATCTACTCCACTTCTACGCACTACACTCACTTCCCTATGACACACTCTAGTTCCACGGTCCTTTCTAGATTATTGAGGGTCTATATCTCAAATGGACCTCACCACAATCACATGTTCAATCACTCACTCACTCACTCATGTGATTACACTCTATACTTTGTGCTTTGATGATGGCATCTTTTTTGTATGGCCCATTTCCCATTGACACACTCTCTTTTACTATTCATTCTTGACTGCTAAGGGGGGATGTACAAAAAAACCTCACTTCATGCATATACATCCACTTGGGGGGCACGCGACTCCTATCATTCACATTACATTATAATCCATCTCATCCAAAACATACTGCATATCTTGGTTTCATTTACTTTTTCTTACCTCTGCTTACATGTTGACTTTTTACATATGCTAGATAGATATCTTGTATGTCATTATCATTATCATACACACATGCATGTTCACTTTCTTTCTAGTTGTGATCGCAAATTATATACATATGTTACATGTAGCATGGATGCTTGGTGTGGTACCTATTACCAATTCCATAGCGACTCCTGGGGTCGTCCACTTTCATACACTACAGGTGTTATTGTTTATTTTTTCATAGCACATTTATATATTGAATTATACACATTTTTGACATATTTGTATCTTTCTAACATGTTAACGGGTGCTTCATGTGCAGCATTTTTTATGTAGGGATGTTTTCTTTTGTGGTTTTCTGTTACATTTTTTTTCATTGTTTGCTCTTTGTATGGCATTATTTGCGGTCTTTACCTTTTTTCTTGTGTGTAAAATGTCTACTTTTGGATTTGTCATCCTTGATTGTCTTGTGACATCATGAGTGATTTCCCATGTTTACAACCCACTTTTTCACAGTCTATATTATCTTTTTGTATGTTCTCATTGTCTTATTATGTCTTAGCTTACACAAATACATGTGTGTTTTTATTTTCTTATATTAACACTTGTCTCCTAGCCACTTTTTTTGTTTATGTATTGATTTCTACCAAGCACACTCCCTTCCCCATGCAGGGCATATTTTTAGCACAACAATCAATCCTCCTTTTGGTTGCATACTCCTTCAGTGACGTCGCATGCACCCCAAATGAGGGGGAAATAATTTGGTTGAATCATTCACCCCATACAACATCATACAATCATAGTTCAACATAGCGCAGTACCGGTACAACACTATCGTCGGTATTAGACAGTGCTTAGAATCTGACTTGGGTCCTTAACATAACATAGACACCAGTGTCTAAACCATGATAGTAGCACCTAGTAACCCCTGACCATTCCTAGATGCTTATGACCAGGGGGAAGTAACACAACATTTTGAAATTCATCAGTCTACAGAACTCCACACAGCAACTTAGCACTCGGCATGCATGCACTACACAACACTTTTTACTTTCACGTTGGATTGAATTGTTCACATTTTTAAACACCATATGTAGTGGTGTTTTACATTACAAGAAATAGGTTAAAGGTTAGAGGATAGCACCAGAATTTTCTCCCTTGGATTCTTCTTCCATGACTTGGCGTGAGATTATCCCAAAAACTCACGGTCGATGCAACTGGTGTAACATCACTCGAAAAAATTTTTACTCTACAAAATCATCAGGATTCTTTCTACACCCTTGTTCTCATCACATATCAAGTACACATGTTCCTTTTTCATTTTCATATTTTACATATTTTCCTTACATATGTTTTACACATTTTCAATCATATACAGGCGTATTTAACTACTTGATCATTTTTCTCTTTTGCAGGTCCGTCCTTATGGGAACTGGTAGTCACATCATATCACAACCTCAAAAACACAAATCACATTGACATCAACAACAAGAACCATCACGACATCTACACATGCGTTTTCACCCTAGGATCATTTTCATCTTCACTTTTTAATCTTTTTCCTCCTTAGCATCCACACTTCATATTTTTTTTTATCACTCCACGCTTTGTCTTGTACTTCAGCACACTCTCATCATAGATCTACATGGTTATTAGGTACGCATATCTTATCTACTTTATGTTATTGAGATTTCACTCAACAACATAAATTGGGGGAAATGTAGACACAAAATCACGCACTTTGGGTATCTATTTAGTTTTGATTGCATACTACTATTCATATGATTCCTAAGTAAGAACAGTACTAATTAACCCATGTCTTTGGCACCCTTCTTTGTTTTTTTTCCTTGCACCCTTACTAGCTCAGTATTCCTTTTTATACCTAATAATTTATCATCCTGGACAACAATAACTAGGTAGGACATCAACATTAGGCGCTCTCGTCCCCTCTGGGTGCCACTGACCTTAGTATACTTTGTGACACTTTTTGGGTCCTTTCTATCCATTTGAGAATATTATCTTTTTGGTAGTCGGCCTTTTCAAGGTTAATTACAAAATTCAAGAAAATGAATCATATAAATATAAAGTTATGTGATCATAATTGTAGTCATTTTTATACCATTAGAATAAAATTCTAATCCCATGTGCACCAACCTATCACACAGTGGGCGTTGGGTGCTCACCTGAGGCATGTGCGAGCACCAAGCCCCTCCTTTGTTTGAGTTGCGTGAGAATACATCATTTATGACAGATTCTGATAACTTAGGATGAGTTATTATACCAATGCATCCATTCAAATAACAAAAGAGAAGTGGCAAACAGAATGCAGATCTGGTTCATGACAAAAAATGAAATTCACTAGGGTTTATGTCCATGAACAACATATATACTTTATCATAACCTTATATTCATATTAAAAAGTTCAATAACCACAATACATTCATTAAGGCCATAACAGGTCAATATAACAATATAGATCAGAGTCATGAATTAGGATCCTAAACTATGCACATTACAAAAATAGTTATAGACTCATCCCTCTAAATATGTCATTACTCCTATAGTTATCCTTATCCTAACCCAAAAGATCCTTCATAATTCCTACAGAGCTTCGCTTATCCAACATTATATGATGCCACTCTTTGTGTCTCTTTTCTTCTACCTGAGAATCTCTATATATAGCTTTAGTCTCCACCGCCATGCCTTCTTGAGATAACAGATCAATTGCCAACTGTCCATGTGGTCCTCTAATGGAGACTGCTTCCTTTGATCGGAGCTCTCCACTCTTTACAATGACATATTTTTGGATCCTTCCATCACATGCATGGAATATTCCTTTCTTGACCACATAACTATCAGGTTGGCAGCTTAGCCACTCCGCATGCTAGAAGGGTCACGCTTTTCTCATGTGCTACTTGGGATGCCGAATATGTCTAAGTCCCAAAACCCCTATTTTTCTTTATGTGTGCACCTTGGGTTCTACCAAACCTTTCCAAAATCCTATCCTATGTGCCTTCACCCTGCACACATTTCTTCAAATAGGTACCACATGCCCATGTTCCTTCTTGTACTTAGTCAATATTCTGAGACCCAACATCACCCCACACTATGTGTGTTCTCTATCCTCAGAAACACTTCTCTTTAATGAATAAAGAATGGCGGGCTCTGAATAGAGGGAAAAATAATGAAGGAATGAATAATTGGTAGAAATAATAAAAGGATGGGGAAAATGAAAGAGGACAATGCTTATTTTTTAAAGAGGAGAGGGAAATCCTTCCATATTTCTACCTCCAACTTTTCCAAGGCATTAACCTAGCTCTGCGCTTACAAATAGATGTCTCCGACTAGGGCGCTCACCTACTCAAAAATTAGTTCCTCCCCTTTGGCACTCATTGTCTCAATAATACTCTCTAATTATTTTCCCAAGTCATCAAGTGCATCCATCTTGCAGGTGATCTGGGGGTATAATTCTGTTAGCTAGATTTTGATCGAGCCTTGTAAGGTCTCGATAGGTTCTGACTTCTTTTCTACCTCGGCCAGGATTTTATCCCTTTCTACTCTATTCCCCTTATTCTTATCTTGAAACTCCTTGATTTTCATTTCATGTGTAGCGACCAGGATGCTTGCCACTCTATCTCTATTAGCGCAATTGTCATATGTAGCTTTAACAACTTATGCAGTAGCCTTTACCTCTACAAGGAGTTTGGTTTATCAAGCAACGATCTCAATAACCTTCATCTTTTCTTCGTTTTCTTAACACATCAACACTTCTTCTATGATCTATAAGGAAAGTGGCCACCATGACATCATTAGGATGTGAGTCAAATCCTCCAAACACTGCAAGGCTGATTCATATTTTTGCTCAGACGGCTCTAGGTCGGGATGCTTAAAGACTATGGTATCTGTAATCATCTCCACCTTCTTAGAGACTTTGTGCACCTTTACTTTATCTTCCTTCAGTTCACGCCTTAACTACAAACTGATAAGCTCTTCTTGATTCAAATCTTTTCTCTTCTCAATGAGATCCTCCTTTTTCGTCTCCAATTCCTCCTCCAGGAATTTCATTCTATCATTTCTTCCAAATAGTCTGGCCTCAATCTCAACTAAAACTTTTTTGAGTACGTTACAGGCCTACTCATCTAACAACTATTGAGCATTCACTAAGGGATTTACTCCTTTCATCTCTGGCACCTTCATCGATGCTCTCTAACTTACTTTGAACTCAAGTTCATCCATGTGGACTCAAATGCCAAAGATAGCATCTTTTTGGTTTGTGGATATGCGCCTTCTTCATCAAAAAAATTCATAGCCATGATTTGTTCTATTGGTACGGTGCTCTTGAAGTGCACGTGTAACACCTTGCTTAGATCATTAATGTATCCCATTCATTTCCCTTGTGCTACTATTACGCCCTTCCCACATGTTCGCTCATCCTTTGGGAAGGTTACCACAAAATTGGGATTCCCACCCATGTTGCCATATTCTTTACCAACGCTCTCTTCTTCCATTTCCTTCAAAATTTCATCTTCACTCTGATCCAACTCTTGCTCCACCAAGTTCTTAATGATTCCTACTACTTCTCTTTTCACAAATTCTTCCACTTGTTCCTTGGTGAGGCTTGGGATTCTCTGATTTTTGGTGTTTACCTCTTCACTCACCCCCTTGCCTTGAACTTTAGTTTCCTCCTCATCATTCTTCTCTTCATCTTCCTCCTCTGAGTTGTGTATATCATATACTAGATGGTCTTGAGCATCCTCGGGATTTTCATCATCCCTGTTGACAATGTAGGCTTCTAGGCTCTCTATTTCCTCCGAGTCTTCATTTTCTACCACCTTTTGCTTCTTCTTAACTGGTGTTTCTAGTATAGGAGATTCTTCCATCTATTTCTCCTTAATAGGTGATGTCTTCCTTGGTGGATCTTCATGTGTGAGGCGCCCTTCATGCTCTAGTTACTCTTCTTTCAGGGTCTTTTCCTTGACTAGGGACTTTTTCCTATATGCGTAAGTGTTAGGCTTAGCACTTGCTTCTGGCATGCCCACAAATTCTGTTGTTTGCACAATTGGTGCCTTCTTCTCTGGTACCTCTTTTCTTTCCCTCTTCTTTGGCATGGCCTTTCTCCTCCCTGTGGGGTCTTCTAGAATGGAAAAATCAATCTCTAAATAGGTGCCTTTCTCAAACTTAGGCCTTATACATAGATATACCCTTGTTGCATCCCTTCTGACAATTGGTAGTGTTGTCAGCTTCGTCATATGTACCTCGAGGGAGACATAATTCTCCATGTATGTGCACTTCTGAGGGTATACAAACTTCTGGTGTAGCTCACGGTGGTCATGGTATACCTCACTAAGGTCTAACTTTATCCTTTTGGCCTCCTTGAACCAGTTGACCCATGCTTGGAAGTATTGTGTGGTGAAGAAGAAAGGTAGCTTGCACCATGGACTCTTAGTCCCATTTGTCAATGTAAATCTGCCAATGCAAAAATATTGATATACTACAAACTTTTCCTCTCCATCCATGAGTACGGGAAAATATTTAGGGATCCTCTACTCTGCCCCAAATGCGTTGTGCATTCACTCATAACACTTTTCTAGGCATGTCTTGTGATCGACCGTCATGGTATATTTCTCAAAACTTTTCGTGGGTGAGGGATTATCTTTTGGATACTCCCAAACAAACTTCTCTGGTCCATCAGGCACTCCAATCTCCAAGAAGACGATGGTGAGGAGAATGTTATCGAATAGTATCTTTTCTCCTTCCTACGTGTTGCTTATGATCTCATCTGTAATAAAGGAAAATAAGTTATAGATGGTCCCTTCTGATATTTTCTAGCATACATTTAACCATGCCATGTTTACTTGCATCCATATTTCTTGATCATTAAGCCCGGTTACTAAGCATGCACCCATCCTCCTAATAGGGTCAGGTATTTCTACGATTTCAAAGTACCGCGAACCCCTTTTGTAGTCATAAGCCTCCACAGATTCCTTGATGGCCTCCTTATCATCCAAGCCATTTTCTATGGAGTCTCCTTTACAATTCAGGCCAGTGAACTTTTATATAAGCTGAGGGATTATGCGCATATTATGACCTACAAAATAAAAGTGGTATTCATATACGTGTGACATCAACCACTGATAAAGCCACTCAGGATTGCTAAAATAAGGCAACTCATTTAGTTAGAACATCCCTGCCTTTTCCAACTTTACCTTTACTTCGTCGCTATATATTGGCATTCCATCTGGTGTCCTCTTGTTAGTTAGATGAACAATTTCTAATGTCATTTATTTCTTAGTAGTGCTCGTGCGATGGTTTTAATCGCTCATGACCATTTGTCACACGTGTGACACCCACTCTTTCCCCAACAATACTCCATCTAGGTACTGTATTACTACATACCATTCTTCATTAGAGCTAACGATGGGAGAATTTTTCTTTTCTTTTTTCTCTCCCTTATGTTTCTTTAGTGAAACGGTTTCCTTCTTTGGTGCCATGTTTTTTTATCGGCCTACAACCTAAATCCATTCTTCTTACTCTTATCTACTACTTTACTTAACTCTAAGGTTTCACTCCACAAAGAATCCTCCTTTTTCTGTGCCCTAGCTGTCAAACCCTAACTAGGAACAACTTCTTCCACAAGACAGTGTATTCTGAAAAGAACTCTCCCCATGCTCATGTACTCCTCCCTCTTTGGTTTGCAGATCAACCCTAGTCACGCACTTAGATCTTTATGAATCTTCTTCCTTCGCACAAATTTATTTGGATTCCTTAGTTCACAAGAGCTCTTTCACTTCGTACAAGAAAGGTAAATAATAATGTGCCCAAATTCATACTTATAGCTTTTTCTCCTCTCCAGCAATAAATGTTATACCACCTACCAATGTACTTAGCATTAAATGTAGTTTTTTCCACTAAATCGGATCTTAAGCGTCCTTACCCACGCACCCAATTCTACACAAAAAAACCTTATAGCATGCAAAAATCTAATCTAACCAAATACTCTTACGCGTACGTCTGCAGCGCCAAAGGCACATCTTCTTTCCTTTACCTAATTTTTTCCCTTGCCTACCTTATGTTGTTCCTGCACTCTTCATTCTTTTTACGTGGTCTTTGTTACAGCCTTCTTGACACCACAATTCATTATCCACCATTTCCCCACACTCTTTCTCAACCTTATGCACTTCCTTCTACTAGGGCATTTAACTTTTACTATTGGCTTATGCTTTACTTTACACTACTCCACCCCACACTAAAATAGATGCACAGTCCTTTGCGCATACACAACCTTAGAAAATAATGTGGTTACTGGCACATAAGGTGCAAAATAGAAAGAAAGGAACAACCAATGAGAAAGGGAAACACAAGAAAAGAAAAATCATAAAGGGAAATCTTAAACCAACTGGTAATACTACCTTATTTACAAACACCAGGAAGGCTTATTTATAGTAGGCCTTCAGCCTACTCCCATTGAAATGACCTGGTAATCTCATCCCATCTAGCACTTGTAACTATCAAGTGCCTTAATCAAGGATGTAAGAGATGATGTAAGGTCATATCTAATGGACTTTCAACTTCCCAAGATGGCTCAGAAACTTGGAATCATACAACAAGACCATGTGCCCAATCTTAAATTGTTTGTTCTTGATATGGCAATCATGTCAGGCCTTTTATATTTCCTTTTCTATCTTTTGAATCTATCTATTAAGTGATCACCTTTTGTCTAACTGCATCAACTTATCAATCCTCTCTTCCATCGCTTGTTCGTCATCTAATCCTCCTACGTACATTATACGCAACGATGGTAACATAAATTGAACCGACAAAATAGTTTATGTGCCAAAAACCAATTGAAACGGTGTCACCTTGTTCAACCTCTTGTATGTCATCCTATATGCCCATAGAACAGCTAGTACTTTGTCATCCCAGTCTTGTCTTCAAATTTCATATATCTTGGTCAATGTGTGACTTAATATTTTGTTAAATGCCTCAGCAATTCCATTCATTTGAGGGTGATAAGGGGTAGTCTTGTGATGGACCACCATAAATTCTGCTAACATAATCCTGACCATTTCATTCAGGAAATGTGTACCTCTATCACTTGTTAAGATTAAAGGACATTCCTACCTACTGATTATGTTCTCCCATAAAAATCTAGAAGCTTTCATTGCAGTGTAATCCTTTGTAGGTGTTGCCTCTGCCCATTTTTTCAGGTAATCAGTGCAAGTAATGATATACCGTGAACTAGTCCTTTATGCGGCTAGTGAAATTGGCTCTACAAAGTTGATTTCCCATTTTTCAAATGGTTCAGCACTAGCTATTGGTCACAAAGTCATTTCATCCCTCTTTCCAAGTTTGCCAAGGCACTGGCAATGGTCACGTGCCTTGCAAAAATCAATACAATATTAGTAGATGGTTTCCCACAAAAGCCCTGCTATTAGAATCTTCAATGTGGTACCATTTCCTACATAATGTCCTCCTGTAATCCCACCATGCACTTCTTCCATATATACCACACACTCATGCTCCGATATGTATCGGCATAGAACCTCATCACATCCTAACTTATAAAAATCTCCATTAATCAACATGTAGGGTATGGTGCGTATTGTTAACTATTTTCTCTCCAAATCCTTCATCTCGTTCGACACCACACTAGTTTTTAAGAATAAAGCAATATCTTCCAAGTTCAATGGTGTGCATCGCAACTTAAATAGTTGTGCGTTTGGCATGGTATCCTTAATTCTTTATGCATCCTTCCCTGAGTCAATCCTTAATAAGTGGTTAGGTCCTAAATTGATTTTTCCTCGTTTTAAAACCACCACGAACTCAAACTCTTGGAATAATAGGACCCAATGGCATATGCACTCTTACAAAACGGGATTCTTCACTAAGTATTTCAACACCATGTGGTCTTTATAGAATATAAAGGGTGTTTCTAACAGGTAATTTCTGAACTTATGCATCATGTAGATCATTGACAGTGCCTAGTTATGTAATTCTATTCTGCCTTTGTCAACTTCCTACTTGCAAAACATAAGGGGTGGTCATCAATCCCCTCACCAGGTTGTGCTGGTATTGCTCCAGTGGTTTTTTCTGAGGCATCAACATGTACATGGAAATTCTTATCCCAAGAAGGAAAATGTAGTATGGGCGCAGTGACAAGCCTATCCTTCAAAGTGTCAAACACCTTTTGTTGCACCTCTCCCCAATAAAAGGAACTCTTGTGCTTTACTAATTCCTCCAAGGGCATGGTGATCTTGGCATGCCCTTTGATGAATTTCCTATAGTACCCCATATGTCCAAGGAATTTGCACATTGTGCTTTGACTAGTAGGTTCCCCCAATCCTACAATAATTGCAACTTTGGCAGGATCCACTAGTAGGCCTTCCTTACATATAATATGTCCCAACAAGGTTCTAAATGGAGTAAAAAAGACACATTTCTTAATGTTAAGGGATATACTCAACTGCTGAAATCTCTCAAACATGAGCCTCAAATTGTCACAATGGTCTTTCACCAGCCCATACACCACTCAGTCGTCCAAGGAGACTTGAAGAAACTTACGGATGAAGTATTGAAATGTTTGTACCACAATGCACAAGAACACAATAGTTGCATTATTTAATCCAAAAGGCATGACCATATACGTAAAGCTCTTAGTGGAAAATTTTTTCTTTCCTTGGTCTTCCTTTATAATCATGACTTGGCGATACCCTGAGAACCCATCTGCGAAAGAGTAGACCTCGTTCCTGACTAATCCCTCTAGAAACTCTTACGTAAATGGGGTTAGGAAAGGATCAATGATACATACTGCATTCAGGTCCCTATAGTCAGCACATATCCTTATTCTTCCATCATTCTTGATACAGATGATCTTTGGGCTTATCCATTATGATTCCTCCACAGCCTCAATTATACCAAATGTTATCATCTTGTCTATTTCCTCCTTGACTCATGCGTGTAAATTTAAATTCATCCAATAAGGCCTCTTCTGAATTGGGTACGCACCTTCCTTTAACTTGATCCTCATCTCCCCCAAGGAATGGTGGACACCTTTGAGTTCATGGTACCCACGAGGGAACAAATCCTAGAACTCACGCAACAAATCAATGACCTTTGAAACTTATTTTTCCAACCAATAGTCCATAATGATAGCTTCCTTAGGTTTTGTCCCTATCCCAATGTTAATCTTGTTTGTTTTCAAGGGCTCATGGTAGGCACCTACTCTCTCATCAACACTATCTATGAACTCACACATACCTTCAGAATGGTTAACATCTATACTTTTTATATATTCACCATCTACTACATAGACCATTTTTCCTTTTTCTTTTTCAATGCATGTGCACTCAAGCTATATTTCTTTTTATTCTTATTCTTTGAGATGCGTCTCCAAACATGGCTCACCCAGTAACTCTAGTAGCCTATCTTCTTCCATAGCATTATCTCCCACTGTAAGGTTCTTGAAAACTTGCAAGGCCTTATCCACTAATGTCTTGGTACTCCAATACTCAAAAGCTTGAATGAGATCAGCCCTTAACTCCTCTCAATTCATAATCTGAGGGCTTGTCTTTGAATGGATATACCATGCACGCACATTTCCTTGTAAGGTGGAATATAACTTATGCATACATAATGAAGGTGGTAAGGCTTCTGTTCCCTCCATCCATGCCTTCTCACAAGCTTGGATATGGAACGATGCGGGATCCTTCCCATGGTGGTCTTGGATAATGATGGGCACGTTGCTTCTATAGAATATTATAGACAATTCATCTCTTACCTTACGCCATTCTAGGAGACTCTCGTGATGAGTTTCCCACCAAATCAGTGTAGTCCTGAGTAAGTTATAACTGAGCATACTTCTCCTTTCATCCTCATTTTTCTACTAATCCTCCATTTCTCGTAAGAATTCATCATCATTTTCTCCTCCGAAGTAACTTGGTAACTTCTTTCTTCCTAGGAATTTGACTGAGCGTGCCTCTATCACCCTTGTTACAAATCCTCTCAATTGTAACTCAATCAACTCATAAGTCCTATGCACCCAATTCTCACACTTTATGCTAGTTGTATCACTCACCGACTAAGCATCTTCAAATTGGATAACCCCTTTTATAGGATGAATTATTTCAGGGTCTCTGATGGAGTGCACATATATTATGTCGAGGAATTTCTCTCCTAAGGGCTTGGCATAAGGTGCTGATTTTCCATCTCTCAAGGGGATGATGACCCACTCCTTGTTCTTAAAACTTATATACCCCTTGTTAAATCGTAGGTTAGCATTGTTCTTGTAACACTAAGGGTGCCAAAGTAATGTGGGGAAATTATCCACCTCGGCGAGTGTTACAACTTCAAAGTCCCCAATGAACTTGGCCCCTTGAATAGTGATAATTGTATCTATCAAGAATCCAATCAGCATTTCCTTTGTCTTATTTGCCATAGACAACACATTCGAAGATGGTTGTAATGCAGGCCTTCCCATTTGATGTCATGCATCTAAGGTGATAACATTGGCCTCCGCCCCTATGTTGATGAGGATATTTATCAGAAGCCACCCATCAACAACTGCATTCAATGTAATCTCTTTATCATAGTCAAGGTTGTGAGGAGGAAGGTTTACATGCAAAACATATCTTTCGTGCTCAACCCCGGCACGTGGTACCTTATCCCGCATTCATTCTCCTTACAAGGAAATAATATTCTCTTTCCTTAACATCCTACATTCGTCCTTGACTTCATTCAAGCCCTCCTTTGGAGCCTCGGCATTCTTCATTTGCTCCAACTGCTTTGATTTCTCCTTTATACATTGGATTTCCCCTTGCAAACTCTAAATCACATCCATAGTCTCTTGACATACTTCCTTCTGATGAGTAGGGTCTAGATATTTCCCATGCACCAATTCTTCCCTAACAACCATTTTTTGTCTTGGCATCTCCCTTGTGTGTTCGGCCTCTACCCGTGTCGTTACCAGTATAGGTTCTAATCCTGACTCACGCGTCACTCTTGGCATCCACTGAGGGTTGGCCTTCTTTATACTCACCATCCTGGTACCTTTGTGTTTCTGGTGTTGTTAGCTTATGTGTTAAAAAAACTCAGGGAACTCTTGGTACTTATGTTTTTTCCGCACCATGAGCACTACAATAGGTCAGGACACTCACACTTATAATTCTCTGTAGACCCACAGTTATAACAAGTTCCTCATGAGAACTCACTTCTTCATCCTCCACAGTTAATGTGACCACAAAATCCTCTACGAAAACCTCTTCCACACACTCCTCCATCTATGCACCCTTCATAGTGACAATCATCATCCAGGGAACTACTTGCAAGACTAGTTTGGCGCACACCAAGATCAATAGCATCATGAATCTGGTCAATCAGCCTGCAGTCCTAGGTATCATGGGTCGTAGAGGTATAGATCTTCCAATGGTGAGAAACATTCTTACAGATTGTGCACTTTAGTACAGGACACCTATTTGCATCATGATCCCCATAGAAAAACTCACAGTCTATTTCCATGGCGTGCAACAACTTCTAAGGGAAAAAATTCTTTGCATGCCCTTCCACTTCATAGTTTGTACACCAAATACCATTACGAACCTCATGCATTGAATTTATAGACATCTTCTCCAACTACTTGGTCATTGCATTAATCTAAGCCTCCAGAAAAGGGCTAATGTCAGTCTCAACACTCCCAATAGTCTCATCTTGTAGGGCATCTTCCAAGGCCTTGCTCAGGTCTGTGAAAGTCTTATATGACAGTGCCCTTCTAAACAGTGTTATCAATCCTCCAAAAAACCATTGAGCATGTTGAGAAGGGTAAATTTCATAGGATAGTTTTGACAAGAGAGTCTTGAACCACACGTCATACTCCCACACACTCTTTGTCATTCCTTATTGGATCTCCTTCAGATCATTTTTGCTATTCTACTCAAATTCAGGGATATGGAACTCTACTAGGAATTCATTCTTCAATGCAGTGTAGTCTACCACTATTTGATGGGGTCATACTTCCACTTGCGGACATGCTCTACAACATCCTCAATAACCTTGTAGTCTGATAAGTGCAAAGACATCTCAAAGAATACTTATGGAGGTGGCTGTGGCCCTTGTCCTCCTCATCCAGAGCCTTGGTTCCTTATGGTGTTTTCTCCTCCACCAGATCCACTAGATCTTATTCATCTCAACCCACCAGATTCATTAGGTTCACCAAGTCCTCTAGCTTCTATACCACCAGATCCACCTCATGTAGCTAGAAAATGGCCTGAAGTGGTTGTGCCTAGTGTTCCTAACTTCCCATTGAACTACACGGCGATGGTTTGTGATATTATCCCACTTTCAATTGTGTGTCCCGTGCCACTTCCCGATGCGATACCAAAACCTTGTGTATTTGCACCTTGTCCAAAAATTCCTCTAAATATGGGAATGGTTTTCACAACCATAAATGTCCCGAATGATAAATTATATCTCCTAGGCGTAGATTGGTTACTTCCACCAATACTAATAGGATTATCAATACTTCTTCCTTGATCTGGGAAACTAAGCGTCAGGGGTTGGTCACTAGGTAGGTTCAGATGCATGCCGATGGCTCTCCTTTATCTATGCGACAAAATTTCATCAGAAGCTAAAGGTACTTCTCTCCCGCGCCAAGATGGGGTAGCACAGACTACTTAGGTTCTACATCCTCTGTGTGAACCTCAACTCCTTCCCACAACATCTACCTCCATAGATCCATCACACCTACAACCTCGCGTTGTCTAGCCATCTCTTTTTCATGATCTTCACTATACTTGAGTCATCTCTCTTCTCTTTCCCTTTCAGCTAAATTTTTTTCCATCTTTCTCCACCTTATATTCCTCACCCAGTGCTAATAGAAGCTTAGTCGGCCATAGGGAATGCTTCTAAGCTTAAAGTAATGACCAAGATCTTCATAGCCAAAAGAATAACACGTAAAAATGATCCTCTAGGCTCCCTCAGAAACTTGAACTCAGCAACCCCTGTTAGAGAATACGTAGATATGGTGTATTCTAAATTTTAATTTTTGAGGAATTATATCCACCAGTGATCAACAGCACTTGTCCAAGTTAGATCTGTATCCTGCAGCTTCTTGTAATCATCTCGGGTCCATATGTGTGATCTATAGTACCAGCTCGATCTGGATGCATATGTTGAAATCCATTCATATAGTTCTACTAGAAAACAACAAAATAAGGTCTCATACAACTCATGATATATATGCTTTTCTACCCATTTGTGTGCATTAAACTTAGGTCCGATACTAAACCTTTGAGTAAAATCATCCTCCATTCTTGTAAACCATGCTTCGACACTTTCCAAGGTCAATAACTCTGTCATCACACATCACAGGAACCAAAATGTATATCATTTCTCACAGCAACTTCAAAAAGAGGTCATGGCAATAGAACCAAGATTTAATCATTTTTATACCCTTATAACAACATTCTAATCCCATGCACATCTTCCTATCACCCAACAGGTGCTGGGTGTTCACCTGAGGTACGTACAGGTGCCAAGCCCCTCCTTTGTTTGATTTGTGTGAGAATACATTATTTATGAAAGATTAGTTGCAAGAAAGAAAAGAACCATGCATTCATTTTGAGTGCTTAGGATGAGTTATTATACCAATGCATCCATTCAAATAACAAAAGAGAAGTATTAAACAGAATGTAGATCTATTTCATGACAAAAAGGAAATGCACTAGGGTTTGTGTGCATGAATAATATATATACTTTAGAATAGAACCTTATATTCATATTAACAAGTTCAATAACCACAATACATTCATTAAGGCCATCATAGGCCAATATAACAATGAAAATTAGAGTCATACAGTAGGATTCTGAACTATGCACATTACAAAACTAGTTACAGACCCATCCCTCTAAATATATCATTACTCTTACGGTTCTCCTAACCCCAACCCAAAGGATCCTTCATTATTCCTACAAAGCTTCGCCTATCCAACACTATATGATGTCATTCTTGGTGTCTCTTTTCTTCTACCTAAGCATCTCTATATATAGCTTTAGTCATCACTCTCATGCCTTCCTGAGATAATAGATTGGTTTCCAAGTGTCTATGTGGTCCTCCAATGGAGCATGCTTCCTTTGATCTGATCTCTCCACTCTTTTTAATGATGTCTTTCTGGATCCTTCCATCACATGCATGGAATATTCTTTTCTTGACCATACAACTTTTAGTTCAGCACCTTATCCACTCGATGGTTCACGCTTTTCTTGTGTGCTTCCTGGGATGCCAAATATGGCTAAGTCCCAAAACCACTATTTTACCTTACATGCATGCCTTGGGTTCTGCCAAACCTTTCCAAAACCTTGTCCTACACACCTTTCTTTGTATAGGTCCCATGCACCCATGCGCCTTCTTGTACTTAATCAATATTCCAAGGCCCAACAATAATAAAGGACCAAGCACTAAACATTAGCTATCACTACCTAAGGCTACATCCATCAAGCGTCTAAGATTTCCATTGCATACATCTAGAACAATCCAAAGGACACAAAGCTTGGTTATTCTACATACACTTCATAGGAGGGAAGCTCATTTTATTTGATGTCCACATCTAATATATTTCTTTAAATCTAGCTACTTGCTCACTATCAAGTGTGAAACACAAAAGAGCCATGTAGGGCACAATTTTACACACACACAAATAAAACTACAATGGGTCTAAGATGTAGTACAATGCTCAATCATAAGATCACCATTGTGATAGTTGATGAAATTCCAAACCCTCATTCTGCATCTTTTTTTTTATGATTTGATGTCTCTTGTAGGGTTTCGAAGGTTTCTAGCGACTTTGACGATCATTATACAACCTCATAGCAACCAAAGATGAACAAAAAATAATAACTCATGACCACTTAGAGAAGGTTTTATGAGTATTTATATAGAAATAGGTGCCTATAAATAGATTTAGAGCACCCAGAGGTGCCTTTATCCCTCTTCAGGTGCCCCAGTCTAGGAAGATCTTAAACTCACAAACATTTCTTAGGCTCTATTCGGTAGATTCTAGGAATAATTGTAAAACAACTAAGTCATCTTACCTTGTCTTTGCACTTATGGTTTCATATGTTTTGGCTTAGGTTTCTTGGGTTACTTTTTATACTTAATTATTTATTCATTTACTGTTATAATAGCAATCAAATTAGGTATATATTTTCATATTTATCTTAATCATGAAACTATTAAGGGTTATAAACATATAAAGGGACTATATTCTTTGGGATTATTATATTTTCATACACTATATAGGATGTATTTCTTTTGTTCCATCCACACAATTTACATTCTATATAGCCATAGCCTGTTATCTTGGCATCATTAGCACATGGGAAACCTAAGGATTCTATTACACACACAATCACATAGAACTACATTTGGTCTGAGATGTATTGCACCTCTTGGTTGTTAGTTCACTTTTTTAATAGCCAAGGATAGTCTGGCCCCTCATTTTTATTATTTTATTTTTTAGGATTTGATTCTTTTGGGGTTTTTCAGGTGAATATTTTCTTATATGTTACAAGTGACATCTTTGAGAGTTATGTGACATACTAGTGATAGGAAGATAAGATCTATGATAACCTTGTAACCCTTTGGTAATCAATTCATGAGGTTCTAAGAAGACTCTAGCATCGAGATAGGGATCTTAGCGCCCAGGTGCCACAATACCAGCATAGGCACCCTGGTCCAGCCACATTCGATATCTCTACAATTTTCTATGTGGAATTGCAATAGCCTGTTATCTTTGTTTATCAATTTTGCAGCATCAAAAAATTTAGGATTTAGTGAATATCAGCTAATTTATTTTTCCTTCTTTATCACACTCAGGGTTTTAATTTTATTAGCTTATATACTTGTATTGTATAATTTTTTAATCATTTGTGACAGTGTAATATAAGTTTAGCATTCATATTTTTTTAAATCATTTGGTGAACCTAACCATAGTCAAAATCAATTCCCTAGGGTACCCATCACTAAAAATCAAACTTCTCCTAGGAAAGCTATGTCTCATGAAAGTGTAAACATTATCCTTGATGATGAGGTTGTTTTGGCTAAGCTTATTGCTCTTTATCGCTATGCTCAAACTGAAAACGAAGTTCAAAGAGATCTCTTCACTCATCAAGCTCAAATTCCTACTACTACTCCTAATGAATATGGTTTTCACATAGTTACACCTTAATAGAATTTCACGTGATTCTCTCCTTGTTATTCTATAAGATTGCATGTTGTTGTAGATTCTTCTCCCGATGTTGACATATAGGCTAATTTTATACATTATGTTCTTGGTGATATGTTTTCTTCTATATATATGAAAAAAAATATTTTTGGAAATGTGAATGCACATGCACATGATATTTTTTCTACTCATAGTTAAAATGCATTTAATGTTTTATCTCATAATGTTTCTAGTGATTACACTAATGTATCTCATGTTAGATATTCTAATTATTTATATGTTGATGATAGTTTAGAAGAATTGATTACTTGTGAAAATTTAAATGATAGTGACATAGATTTCATTTGTGATCATGAGCATATTAGTCAGGATATTCCTTCTTTCCATACCACTGAATGTGAATTTTCTACCCCACTTTATTCTACTTCTGAGATTACTTCCAATTTCATGCATGAATATTCTCCTCCTCTCATTTTCACTCTCTAGTATGTATCTGGTGTTTCTATCGAGCCTCTATGCTCTTCACCTCGTATTTTTATTTTATCTATCAGCGTAGCTCTGATGGTCTCTTCATAGGTTTCACCTTGCACTCCTCTTCAGTATCCATCTTCTGCACCTCCTTCCACATCACCTATTCTTTCACAATTTCTAATGATAACTCATGATGGAAATTTTCAACCACTCAATGTTCCTCTTCTTTCACAAACCATTCCATCACATGATATTTTATCATTCATGCATGTTGTTGGCCAATTGTAATCTCAGGTCCAATCTCACTCTAGAAAGAAAAGCCTACTATGTGTCTATTAATAACAATTATCTTCATGGCAATATTGTCCAAAAGAAAAATCATAATTCATCTTTTCCTAGGGATTTTTTCATGCCTACTTTCACTTACTTTGATGGAACATGCAATCCTTTCTTACATCTCAAGCATTATCACCTAGCTATGGCTCCCTATTCTTACGATTGATTACTACTCAAAACCTTTCACCATAGCCTTGTTGGTGATGCTCTCTAATGGTATACACATTTACCTTTTGGGTCTATTAGCACATATTATGACATGGAAGATGCTATTCTTGGGAGATTCATGCTTTAAAATTGTCCTAGAATCAATCATGGCCACTTTCCTATCTTACATCAAGGAAAGACTGAAGCTATATTAGACTATATCTTATGTTTCAATTCTTGCATGCATCAATTATTAGTTCAGCTAGTTGATTTAAAAAATCAATTTATCTTTTGTTGGGCCTTGATTCTTGAATTTAAAGAACAACTACAATATGATACATGTGAATAATTTACACTTGTATGCTATAGAGTCATCGATCAAGAACAAGACTTGATTGTTCCACGTGTTATATATCCTCCCCCTATTACTTCTACTTTTGCATCATCATTACTACAATTTTTCATCCTTGAATATATACTTCTGACCCGATACTCATTCTTATTACACCTCACCCTTTATATGAAAGGGGGGGATAGAATTGAGATCACTTTGTGATCCACCTTTGGGTTCTATGTAATCAATAGACTATCTTACTGTGATTATATTCAAACAAACAATTTAATCTACTCATCCTTCAAATGAATTTTCATTCCCCCTAATCACCTAAGATGGGGGAAACAAGCACAAATTTATCTGAATATTCTCTTAACCAATTCAATTTCATTCCCCCTAATGACCTAATCTAGGGGTTACAAGTGAAAAATCTCTCTACGAGTATTCTACTTCAACAAAATTAGTCAATGAGAAAATTTTATATCATCAATCGGTACAATAGGCACATTCTATCAATCCTCTTAAATGGCCTAACTTGGGAGATAAATTACATCACTCATCCTCTAAGATGACATAACTTGGGAGCTATAATTCTATCACTTCCAGATGACCTAACTTGGAAGTCATTAAATCAAAAAACTAACATGGATCGAACTGGATCAAAATGGAAATAAATTTGGTCTTTATACCATCTGAACTAGTTAGACCTTTTGAGGATGTAGTCTGAGTTGGAGATTAAAATTATACCTCTCTCCATAACACTCTTCCTTTGCGAGAAATGAATACCAAATCCTTTAGTTATTCAAACAACATATAAAATCATGTTGGGAACTGATCACTTCCTTCCCCCTTTGAGATCTCCACTTCACAACAAAATCAAAATTTTCAAATTATCCAAAAATCAAATCATCAATTCTCTATATAGTGTTCCTTATCATGGATTGCTATCTCTATTTACATCAGATGGATCAACATGTCAATCCATGGTTCACCATGTTATATATTATTCTGCATGTACTTTTGCAATAGGGCATCTCTGGATTTTTCATATGTATGTTCCTTTTCTTCCTTTACACCACTTGAATTTCATTCAAATAACATAAAGGGGGGGTATGTAGACACAAAATCACGCACTTACTACTACATTACTATGTCATAAAGTATGATGTTATATATATGGATCTCGAGTGAGAAAAATATTCACAAGTAACATATCCCCATGTATGTCCTCTTCATTTTCATTGTCTTCTTTTGTATTTATTTTTTATATTTGTCACTTATTCAAAATCTATCACTCCCGCACTTCTTTCTGGTTAGGTCATAAGGATCCCTATCTGTTATTATTTTCACATATTTTGTCATTTACTCTAGGACACTAGAACCCATACTGGACACTAGTGCCCAGGTGCTTGTGTCCAAATCTAGGAACTCCTATCCTGCTTATTCCTTATTTTTATCTTGACATTTTTAGTCATTCTTTTTTATTATCTTACTCTTATCCCAAGGTCCCAGTCGGCATGTCGTGTTACTAGTGTTTAAATTTAAACAAGAGAACCCTATATATACACATCATGCATACAATTATTAGGGTCTGGAAACTATCAAGGGCTATCTACTTACAAAGGGACTGCTTTATTTGGGATTCTTATATCTACATACACTACATAGGAGGCATTTATTTTGTTCTATCCACACATTTTGCATTCTATCTATCTATAGCCCGTTGTCTTGATATCATAGGCATAAAACCAACGTAAGGAAACTATTGCACACACAACCACATAGAACTACAATGGGTCTGAGATGTAGTGCATCACTCAATCATAAGTTCACTTATGTTACAGTCAAGGATAGTCTGGCCCCTCATTTACATTATTTTATTTTTTGTGATATAATGCACTTCAGGGTTTACAGGTGAATATTGTATTATGAGTTATAGGTGACATCTGTGGGAGTTCTGGGACATACTAGCGACTGGAATAACCTTTTGACCCTACGAGAATCAATTCTTGAGGTTCTAAGTAGACTCTGGATCCCAGATAGGTATCTTAGCACCCAAGCGCTATGGTACTAGCCCAGGTACCCTAGTCTAGCCACATCTGACATCTATATAATTTTCTGTGGCATTACGATAGTCTGTTATCTCTGTTGATCAATTCTCTAGCATCAAACACTTCAGGATTTAGCAAATATCAACTAATTCATTCTTCCTTATTTATTTTACTTAGGATTTTTATTTTATTATCTTATATACTTTTATCGTAGCATTTATTAATCATTTGTGACACTGCAATTTAAATTTAATATTCACATTTTGTTAAATCAATAAGGCAATAGAATTTTTCTTCTTTCTTGACCAACTAATTGGACCTCAACCAAGTGAGAAACTGTAGCTGGAAGTAGAATTATGATCATGAATATCACAAACCTAATATGAATTTGCATACCCATTCAATTCAATGCCAATTCCTTCTCCATATTGAATCCCAAAACTATGATTACCCTACATGTAATGGAAACTCCACTTATGTGCTTTCCATTCTAGCTCATGTGGTTCCTACATAAATATATAGATCATTCCCACTGAATATGAAATGTTATGTATAGTGTGTGTAAGATAGATAAGGCATCCAACAATTTTTCAATACAAGGTAGCATCAACCAAAGGATATGGACCATCAACCTCAAGCTTCACACTAGACAGAAGGTATTTCTAGCTGGATTTGATTCATCCATGTAAAATTATGTAATAAAATGGAGATAATACTAGGATTATGTAATAGTGATCCTAGTGTCAGACCAAAAACTTTCAATCATGCGTAAGTAATGCAACAAGCCTAAGTTAGTCATTGAGGACCTGTCAAACAAGCAGTTTTCATTGCGATGATGGTGGATGAAGAGATCCCTGTTATCAATTGGTCATCCAAATAAAAAAATAGAATCAATATTGAATCATCCCACCAAAAAATGTAGAGATTTTGGTTATAGTTACATCTGGTGAACCCAACTAAAAGAGTAAATGAGTCCATCATGGCATACTAACACCATGGGGATTTTTAGAGGCCATAAATAGATTTCCAAAATTTGTAAACTAAGGAATAATATTCCACACATCATTTTGATTTATCTAGTATATTTCTTCTTCGATTTCACCATGAATAAAGGAGCTTGTAATGCCTCGTTCATGTCCAAGTTGGTAAAATAGACAAAGGAATCTTCATGCAACTCTTTTTTTTTTAATTTTTGTATCAAGAAGTTGGTTCCTAACCACTTTTTTTATTGTTTCCAACATACTAACAGCATGAGCTAAAATGGGAGCCTAGGATAGAGTGAGGATGTCTATCAAAGCATAGAGTAAGTCAATTTTTGAGTCACAAGCCATATCCTTTTGTAGTTTCTTTTTAGACTGTAGGGATTGCAATATCTGCATATAATTAATTTTTTGAAAAGACTTTGGAAACTTTCTATAATGATGTGTATTGGCAAGATTGCATGTAAAAGGAAGGATGGAGGGATAAGACACATGAACTCTTTGTGAAGATACATTGAAGTGTTTTGGTCTCACAAATAATAAGGATTTACGAGATTTACATGAATCAGATTTGTTGAAAAGGATTTGGAAACTTCCAGAAAATGTGTGGGCTGATATAAATCTAAACACTAAAAAATTGGAAACATCCTACAAATTCATACCAAAATAAGAGCTTTAGAGAAGGTTATGGAAATCCATCAATCATAGTGGGAAAAAAATTGTATTTATTTTTTTGTCTTTTTTTTTCCATGGTAGACATGTGGGGAAAGAATGTGGAAGGAAAGACAAGGGCCATAGACTATTTGAATCAGAGACAAGGGGTAGTTTCACAAAATGTAACCAAAAAGTGGCTATTGTTAGTGCAAAATCACAGCACCCCTGAGTGTATGCAACTCGATGGGTTGAGACTCTCAATGCAATTGCATAACATGGAGCTTTTCCCAAGTGTGGGACCTTGCGAAATCAGAAAATCTCTTTGGATGAAGGCCGGTTCCTATTCCTCTGTTAAGATGCACACAAAGAAAACACAGAGGGTTTACTCAAAATCTAATCTATCTTACCAAGGAGACAAGGTAAGAAGATGCATAAAAATAAACCTAAACTAACAAAGGTGATGCACTAAGGAATGAAGAACACCTATCTTGCCAATAAACATAAACCATTAAAATGTGATGCAAGATCATGCACAGATAACAAAATTTGTAGTGAAAGATCAGGAGGATGCAAATGAACACAGAGAGGGTTGAGAATCATCCACAGACATGCATTACTTGCTCCAAAGATTGATACAATACACTACATAACGCCAAGAGGCAAAGTTACATCACAATTTTAAATGAGAGGTTTGAACTCCACAAATTCACCTGCCAAAGAGAAGAAGGGAGGGGCAAAACAAGAATGTCCAACGCTTAGAAAGAATCCCCTCCTTACAATTTATAGAAAGAATGAGAGAGGGAAGAGAGAGGAAATCCAAATCTACCCCAACCACCTCTACGTTGCATTTAATCATCTCATTATAGTGGTAGGTGAGAACCCTAGCAAACTTAACAGTGGCGAACTGTATTTTGCATTAAAACTAGTTGTTGAAATGTCACTTCTGGCCATTACCACGTGCCAGAGACGTTTCTTGATTTTCTCTCTCCAAACTGAACCAAAATGCAAAACTAACTCTAGAATCTATGTAGAGAATTTCACCAGATTTCCATTGATATAAAGAACGCAGAAATCCGAGATCTGGATCGAAAGTTATGGCCATTTGAAGATTTAGGGCAAAACGGGCTCAAAACAAATCGACGGGAAAAAAAATTTGAATTTTACCTCTTTTTTGCATTTTGGAAAATTTTCCAAAAAATCCCCACACATCCGCCACTTGGATGACACATGTCAGGCTCTGATTCGATGCGGGCCTTCTTTCCTAAATTTTCCGCGGGTCGCTTCGACATTTTGACTTGGACACGTGTCAAAAACCCCATTAGATGTCGGGTTTGACCCTCCAAAATTTGCAGGATTTTCCAATTTCTGGCCCAACCTAGACACGTGGCGAGATTATATTGGCTCATAATAAGGGGGGCAGGATAAGACACTCCTTTTGGATTTTTGGTGAAACACTTAGCCAAATTTCCAAAATTTTTTCCCCTTCTGACATGTGGCATGTTCTGATTCGTCCACGGGCCTCCTTGTCTTTTTTCGGCCATTTAACCTTTTCATGTCCCACGCATCCCTCGCATACCTTTGTCCCATCTGTCCTGGATGAAAATCTCCTGCTTCGGCCGATTTGGGCTTCCTTGTTCCTGTTTGCGGCCTTTTTGCCTTTTCGCGTCCCTCACGTCCCAACGTCCCAACTGTCCCGCGGACCGCCTGGGACAAAAATGTCTGACTTAGCCTATTTTCTTTGATTTTTCAGCCCCAAGCTTAGTATGACAAACCTCAATACGACCCGAACGACCCGAACTGGTACGACCCAAACCCTTTAGACCCGAAATTCTTTAAAATAGTCATGCAACCTTATTTTTTACATTTTTTCCATTTTCTCTAACTTGTTGGGATTTCTTCTTGGATGAGAGAGTTAGAGAGAAGCCGAGGAAGCCCCAAAACATGATTTCGGGCCTTGAATCAATCTACTTGCTCGGGACTGGATAATTTGATGCATGTTATCAAAATTACCTTGAGGGGTGAATTTTGGATAACAATTTTGGTGACTTAGCGGGGTCATCTGCCTGCTGGATGAAGTTACCAGTTACCTGAAGCAATCCATTGGGTATGGAGTCATTGAATTCTCTGTTTGATACCCCAACTGACTAGAACACTACAAGGAGGAACATGGAATATCACCTGATGGAGCAAGGCCTGCAAACACATTCCCAGGAACAGCAAGCCTGTGCCAAAGCACTTAGGGAAAGTAAAACTAACCTACAGCAAAACAATGTGCACAAGCACTTGGAGGAATGAAAACCTAAGCTAATATTTACAAGGTGGAGAATTTCCCTTTAGTAGCAATGCTTTAGATGGATCCCATTGACTGGAATCTATAGTTCTTTGCCATCTAATGAAGACAATTGGAAGGCATTGCTGTCCTTACACTTTGTGACCATGTATGGGCCACTCCAAATGGCATAAAATTTTGAATTCCTTCCCGGTTTTGATCTATCTGCATCCCATTTTAACACTTGATCTCCAACTTGGAAAGATCTACTCTTGGCCTTCCTATCAAAGGTCTTCTTAATCAAAGCTTGATCCTTCTCCATTGCTTGGGATGCCTGATCTCTGATCTCTTGGAGCTCCATCAACTCTGCATATCTCACCTCCATGGGCCCAAACTCTAGCAACTCTAAGTGCTTAATGAGTTCCAATGTTGGCAACTCAAGTGACATGGGCAAGATTGCCTCTCTTCCATAAACAAGCCTGAATGGAGAGTTACCTGTGGATCTCTTGGGAGTTATCCTATCAGCCCATAAGGCTGATTTCAGTTTGGTATGCCAAGACCTCTGATTCTCATCAGGAGCCCTCTTAATGATCCTCAACAAGTTCTTGTTTATAGATTCAGCCTGGCCATTACCCTGGGGGTATTAGTTTGATGAAGTACTTAGGTAGATCCCATTCTTGACAGCCCATTCAGTCACCTTAGATCTAATGAATGCTAACGCATTATCTGAGATTATTGTAGTAGGTATGCCAAATCTAGTTACTATCCCCTCATAGAAGTCTAAGATGCTAGACTCATTTGCTTCCTTGAGTGCTACTGCTTCGGTCCATTTGGTGAAGTATTCTGTGGCTATCAAAATCCACTTATGCCCTTGGGTTGAATTGGGATTAATGACTCCAATGAAGTCTAAACCCCATTGCATGAATGGCTGGGTCAACTGAAATTGGATGCAATGGGAGGGCAGCAAGCCTCTCTTTACCTATGAAGAATGCACAGTTCTTGCACCTTTTGATCCATGCGAAGCAATCACTGAAAATCTTGGGCCAATAATAGCCAGCCTTCATGATTTTTAGGGCTGTCACTCTTGGTGTGAAATGACCACCAGCTGATCCACCATGGAACTCTTCCAACACCCTATGAATTTGATTTGTGTTAATGCATCTCAACAGCACTCCAATCACATCTTTCTTGAACAAAACACCATCTACTATGGCATATGGGACAGCCTGCAATCTGAAGTGTCTTCTTTGGGTCTTGTTCATCCCTGGAGGGCATAGGCCCATGCTTAGGAAGTGTATTATACCTTGGGTCCAGCAAGGAGTGGGGACAGCATTATCTTCTTCTTGAGTGCTACCTTGCACATGGCTGTCTTGAACTGTCAAAACAGCCTCTTCTTCATTGCATACTCCCTTTTGCTTGCCCAGAATTAGCTTCTCACACAATCCTTTTCCTCTTACCAGCTTGGTGACCTTGATCTCTATGTCATACTCCATGACACGAGTGATCCAACCTGCTCTTTTCTCATTCAAATCCTTGTTGAGGAGGAAGTCCTTTACTCCTGCATGAGAGACCAACAACTAAACTTTGTTGTTTGAGACTAGATGCTTGAATTTCTTCAAGCTTCAGATTACTGCAAGTACATGCTTCTCAATAAAATAATATCTCACCTCATAGTCCTCCAGGCTTTGGTTGAAGAAAACAATTGGCTGCTCACCACTGTCCTTGTTCTGCTGCACCAAAATGGCATAAATAGTATCATTACCTCCAAATGCATAGAGGATGAAATCCTTGGAGAAATCTGGGTTGATGAGAGTTGGTGCTTGGGAGATGGCTTCTTTGATTGCTTCAAAACCCTCCTTTCCTTCTACTATCCATTTGAAAGCCATGTTTTTTCTTCAACATTTTGGTGATAGGTTTGACAAGGGCTACAAAATATGGGACAAACCTCTGAACAAAGTTTATTCTCCCCAAGAAACTCTGAAGGGCCTTCTTGTGGCTTGGCAATGGTAGTGCTCTTATGGCTTCAAACCTCTCTGGATCAATTGCTAATCCTTCTGTGGAGACAATATGGCCAAGGAGCTTTCCTTCATGTGCTAGGAAGATACACTTCTTAGGATTCAAAGACACTCCAAATCTCCTGCACCTTTGGAAGACTTGTCTCAAATGAGAGAGGTGGTCTGCTGCATTCTTTGAAAAAATAGTGATATCATCAAGGTATATCAGCACCACGTTGTTGATGAAACCTTTGAATGCCATGTCCATTGCTCTTTGGAAGGTAGCTCCAGCGTTGGACAGCCCAAATGGCATTTTCCTGTATGCATAAGTTCCCCATTTGGTTGTGAAGGTTGTCTTAAACTGATCTTCTTCCTTCACCATAATCTGATTGTAGCCCGAGTAGCCATCAAGTAGTGAAAACCTCTCGGAGCCAACCACCACTTACAAAATTTTGCTCCATAGAAGGGAGTGGGTAATGGTCCTTGAGAGATGCTCTATTCAAGTCTCTGAAGTCAACACACAAATCTGATCTCTCCACTCTTCTTTCTGACTAGAACTAAAGTTGGCAACCCAACTAGAATGCTTGATTGGGAATATGATCCTTGACTCAATCAACTTGTTCAATTCCTTCATCATGAGAGGTTCCATGTGTGGATTAACTGGCCTTTGTTTCTGCTTGATGGGCTTAGTATTTGGATCCAACTCAATGGTGTGTTGAGCTAACTTGGGTATTGAAACCTTTCAAGTCTTCATAGCTCCAAGCAAACACATCAAGGAACTCCTGACACAGCTATATGAACTCATACTTTTCTTGTTCAGTTGTCATCTTTCTAATTTGTAATGGTTTGTTCTCTTCCACCAAGATGGATACTGAATCTTCTCTCTTGACCTGAATGTTTTCTTTCTCTTTCCTAAACTGATCATTGGGATTGAAAATGGACTCCAAAGTGATAAGTCCCTTGGGCAGCTTGTTAGTTCTTAGCTGTACCACTTGGTCACCATACTGCTGCTCTAACTTTTCTTGATTTTTGGCTGAGAATTCAGGCTCTTCTTGCAAGAAATGGATGATTTGTTGATCATTTTCAAACACTTACCAACTTACATTGTTATCTGGCACTGAAGGCCTCATAATCACATGGATTTTTGGTTGTACCTTGTCTTTTTGAATGCTCTCCACAATGTCAAAGGCTGCCCCAACTGCTGCAAGCCTATCAGCAACTTGGTTCTCTTTCCTAGGAACTGATTTGATGCTAAAGCCCTCAAAATATTCAATGAGGTCCCACACCCTGTTCTTGTAGCACTTGAGTAGATCATTCTTGGTAGCATGCTACCCTTTGACCTGATTTACAATCAATTCACTGTCACCAGAGACTTGCAAGTTCTTTATTCCTCTCTTTATTGCCCAATGCATCCCTTGCACCAAGGCTTCATATTCAACAATGTTATTGGAGCATGCAAACTGAAATCTAAAAGCTGAATAGTACCTTACTTCTTGAGGTGAAACCAGCATGGATCCCCCTCTGGCACCTTGTCTACTCCTTGATCCATCAAAAAACAGCTGCCATACCTCATTGTCATCCTTGTGGTCTAGCTTGGTGATGCTAGGAATTGGCTGATATTTTTCATGTATGCAATAGAATCCTAGCTCAGATTCTTCTACTTCTTGATAAGGATCAAAAGCATGCACCTTGTTTGCCCATTCATCGAGAGTTAGATCCGGGATGCTTCCAACCTTGGTGTCAGCTTCATCAGTGCTTGGGTGATCTTCTTGATCAAATTCCGAACAGTTGGCATTGATTTGACTTGGAGTGTAGGGCTCAATGTGGAATTTTGCAATAGGTTCAAACCTGATTGTAGCTTTGGTTCCATACCTCGTTCTGAACAGCATGTGTGACCAATCAGCAGACAAATATCCTCCAATCTTGGCTATGAAATCTCTTGACAAAGATAGGGTAAAGAGTGGTGGAAGGTCTATAACTGATACATCTTGTAAAAAAACAACATTTGGACATGCATGCAAGGGTAAGACTCAAGTTTCTAATCACCCCAACTTTTCTTACTGCTGTCCCATCCAACTACACTACCCCTTTGGATATGGTTTCATATTGAAGTCCTAGCCGATCAGCTATTTGCTTGGGCATCACTGAGCTACTTGCCCCGGAGAATCAATCATGCAATTGTGCACCGATTGGTTTCCAATGATTAATGAGACATAAAAAGGAGGGGGCTTCAACATTTTACCTTGCTGTCCTCCATGATTTCCCTTCAGGCTGGGCAGCATTTGTGAGCACCTTCTCTTGCATTCAGACTTGCTGATTCAAAGTTGGCCTAGTCCTTCATGGCGGCTTGTAACAAATCTCTCTGGATTGGAATAGATAGGGATTCCCATATTGATATATTTACATTTGTCTTCTTCATCTGATCAATGATACTAAATGGTGATGAAGGATCTCTTTGATGTCCCTTGGTTTGCATATTCAATCCCTTGTATGTGGGGTAGCAACAACTGGCTTTTGAGTTGGTTTAGGAGCTGGTTTGGGTGCTCCTTACATTTTTGGGACTACATTTTGTTTGCTAAAAGCTTGTGGAGTGGTAGAAGGTTGTGGATTACTTGGAGCCAGGTGGCTGTCCTTCACCCAAATTTCTCCTTTTTGACCTTGTGTTGGCTGCAACACCCTGAGAGGGTATTTGATTCATACCACAGAAATCTTCAGCCTTGCCAATTGACAAGAGTAGTTTCATTTAGAGATGTTCCTTGCTAAGGTGCTTCTTGCTGCTGATCCTCTTTCGTGGCTAGATTCTTGCGACCCACCAATGGTTTTACACCATAAGAGCCTGATTTAATGCACCGTTAAAGCACATTGATTGGTAATGTGGCTGACCACATGGGAAACACTAATCATATTCTTGGGCCATGTTATTTTGCACCGGTACCAAAGCTCTGGATGTGGATGCAACATTGGGGTTATTGGGCTGAAATGGTCTGTTGGCAGGCAGGCCTTGCTTGATTCTGATTTGTAGTTAGATTGGGTTGTCTTTGAGGCTGATATGGCTACCTGTTAGTCCGAGCTTGAGGCTGATAAGAAGGTCTAAAACTTTGGGCTTGCTGCCTTTTGAGTGTAACCAGCTCGTTACTTAGATTTTGCAATTGCTGAACATGACTTCTTGAAGTTCGTTTTGGGAACTTGGAGATGAAGTAGAAGCTTCATTTGAACTCTGATTTCTAGGGGTAGGAGAAGGAGCTAAGACAGGCACTTGACTAGTACTTGGGCTCTTTAAACTTGGATATAATGGCATTGGAGGCCTAGGAGCTAGTTTTCCAGCTTGAATTAAACAATTTTCAACTCTAATGGCAATGCTATAAGCAACAGGGATAGATTGTGCCTCCCATGGATTGATATCAACATAGAAATATCAGAATTTAAGGCTTTAAGGTAATATAGAAAAGCACCTTCTGCTGCTTGGCCTTACAGCCACTGGAATCCTCTCCCAAGGTCCTTTGAAATCTGAAGTTGAAGTCGGTCAGTTGCTCATTGGGATCTCTCTTGATAGTTGTCAGCTACTCCAAAAGGGACAAGTTGTCTCCCTTTTCCCCAAACTGCTCATGGAGGGCTATACATAGCTGATTCCAATTTTGAATAGAACTTGAGGCAAGGCTCCTGAACCATTGTAAAAGCTTTCCCCTTGAATGAGGATGCTAGCAATTTGACAGCAACTTGCATCTCATTGATTTCATGAATTGCACAAAGGTTTGGCAATGTCTTTAACATGATGACCAGGAGTAGTCTGGTTCTCTCCAGTGAAGTATGGAATGTTCTTCAATGCTGCGCCTGGGATTGGACGTTGTGCATTGAGAGAAAGTGGGTTGATGCTAGTGAAATTGACATACGGATTCGGTGGTTGCGCCATTCTGATTGGCCTGAGAACCCCTTGTTGATTGGATGAAAAGGCCTACCAGGTGGAGGTGTTGAAAAGGTTCTATTAGGTGGAGATGGAGATCTTTGAGCTCTTCTTCCCCTTCTTTCTCTTCCTGGAGATAGGTGTAGATGAACAAACAATCCTTCCTCCCTAGTTCTTGACCTGGTCTGTATTCTTCTCATAAATTTGCCAGGCTTTGGACTACTGAAACCAGCAGATTATGCTTCTTTTGGAGTCGTCAGATTGTGCAATTTTAAGCTCCTTCAAAGCTGGAACTTACAACAAGTGCACATCGATCTTGTTGTAGTAAAAGTGAAGACCTCTACGTCCCACCGGGGTTGTGCCAAAAATATTAGTGCAAAATCATAGCACCCCTGAGTGTCAGCAACTAGATTACTTGAGACCCTCAGTGTGACTTCATAACATGGAGCTTTTCCCAAGTGTGGGACCTTGCGAAATTGGAAAAGCTCTTCGGATTGAAGACCGGTTCCTATTCCTCTGTTTAGATGCACACAGAAGAAAACACAGAGGGTTTACTCAAAATCTAATCTATCTTGCCAAGGAGACAGGGTAAGAAGATGCATAAAAATAAACCTAAACTAACAAAGGTGATGCACCGAGGAATGAAGAACACCTATCTTGCCAATAAACACAAACCATTAAAATGTGATGCAAGATCATGCACAGATAATAAAATTTGCAGTGAAAGATCAGGAGGATGCAAATGAACACAGAGAGGGTTGAGAATCATCCACATACATGCATTACTTGCTCCAAAGATTGATACAATACACTACAAAATGCCAAGAGGCAAAGTTTCATTACAGTTTTAAATGGGAGGTTTTTAACTCCACAAATTCACCCTGCCAAAGAGAAGAAGGGAGCGGCAAAACAAGAATGTCCAACAGCTTAGAAAGAAGCCCCTCCTTACAATTTATAGGAAGAATGAGAGAGGGAAGAGAGAGGAAATCCAAATATACCCCAACCACCTCTAGGTTGCATTTAATCATCTCATTATGGTGGTAGGTGAGAACCCTAGCAAACTTAACAGTGGCGAACTATATTTTGCATTAAAACTAGTTATTGAAACTGTCACTTCTGGCCATTACCACGTGCCAAAGACATTTCTTGATTTTAATCTCTCCAAACTGAACCAAAATGAAAAACTAACTCCAGAATCTTGTAGAGAATTTCACCATCTTTCCATTGATATAAAGAACACAGAAATCTGAGCCTCTAGATCGAAAGTTATGGCCATTTGAAGATTTAGGGCAAAACGGCGCTCAAAACAGGGATCGGCGGGAGAAAATATTTGAATTTTTAACCTCTTTTTTGCATTTTGGAAAATTTTCTAAAAAATCCCTGCGCATCCACCACATGGATGATATGTGTCAGGATCTAATTTGACGCAGGCCTGTCTTTCCTAAATTTTTCGTGGGTCGCTTCAACATTTTGACTTAGACACGTGTCAAAACCCCATTGGATGCGGGTTTGACCCTCCAAAATTTGCAGGATTTTCCAATTTCTGGCCCAACCTGGACACATGGCAAGATTCTATTGGCTCACAATAAGGGGGGCGGGCTAAGACACTCCTTTTGGATTTTTGGTGAAACACTTAGCCAAATTTCCAACTTTTTTTCCCCTTCTGACACATGGCACGTTTTGATTCATCCGCAGGCCTCCTTGTCTTTTTTCGGCCATTTCACCTTTTTGCATCCCACGCGTCCCTCACGTACCTTTGTCCCATCTGTCTCGGATGAAAATCTCCTGCTTCGGCCGATTCGGGCTTCCTTGTTCCTGTTTGCGGCCTTTTCGCCTTGTCGTCCCTCGCGTCCCGACGTCCCAACTGTCCCGCGGACTGCCTGGGACAAAAATGTCTGATTTAGCCGAATTTTCTTTGCTATTTCAGCCCCAAGCTTGGTACGATGAACCTCAGTATGACCCGAACTGGTACGACCCAAACCCTTCAGACCCGAAATGCTTTAAAACAATCCTGCAACCTTATTTTCTGCATTTTTTCCATTTTCTCTAACTTGTTGGGATTTCTTCTTGGATGAGAGAGTTAGAGAGAAGCCGAGGGGGCCCCAAAAACATGATTTCGGGCCTTGAATCAATCTACTTGCTCGGGACTAAATAATTTGATGCATGTTATCAAAATTACCTTGAGGGGTGAATTTTGGATAACAGCTACCAGATCGGTTCACATTTACCACCACATTCCCCAAAGTGTACGTTGAAATGGGTACTTTGAATCATGACAGCTAGATGTAGCTGTGAATTTTTTCTTATACCTGAATGAAAAGTGTGGATGTAGGTACCAAGCACATGAAGTTTTTTTACAAAGTTCCATATACCAGTGGATGTTTTTTGGAGTAGAGGTTGTATCAGAACATACAAAAATTGAAATGACAAACACGTAAAGGCCAAGGATACTTTCTAAAGTATTTGTTGTTCTTACAGACTTGGGAAATAATATTTTTGAGGTTGGGGTGTGGACACATAACACAAGGGTTTCATGTGTTTTGTATGTTACTGATAAAGGTATAGGTACATCAGTTAATGATCTAAAAAGCCTTACAACAATTAAAATAGAGTATCTACAGTTATCAAAAGAGATAATGAAATACAAAGTGCCAAAATTGTAGTTTCCATAGGGCTTAATTAGACTAAAAGGTTTCTATATGAAATGATTTTTTTGAAATATATTTGAGTGAATGGAAAGAGTGGAAACATTACGTGATAATGTCAGGCCATTAGTAACAGTTTATAACTATGATGAGAAAGGATATTTTGTTGTTAGTGTGTGGTGTAAGGATACAGAAAAATCTTCTTTTTTATATAGTTTTCACATGGACAGACATGTAATCTGTATTTTATCATGCTTCCATCAATTCACAAGGCCCCAAAGCACATTGGAATCTAAAGGATCATTACATTAGACATACAGATGGTTGAGCATTGAATTCATAATAATTGAGGCAACGTGTGATTTAGTGTTTAGAGGAAGCAATAGATATAAGATTCTATAAGTAATCATGTTGGTCTGATTTGTGATGAAAAATGGTCCCATGGAATGTCATGATTTTTGGATATGTAAGAAATGGATTTTTGGAAAAGAAATCGGAAATTTTTAACCAAATGTTTTTTTCTAGTTAAGAGCCATGGTGAAAATCCCCAAACTGATGTCTCCACCAAGTGTCAGAAAAAGGTATGGATTTGCTTTCCTCTTTCATCAAAACTTCACATTTTATCGTTATTATTTTAATTACTAAATTTGTAGAACAAAACAAAATACAACTCAAATGAATAATATAATTCTTACCCTACTAAAAAAACCTTTGACACCACACACATGGAGCGCTATGTCAAACTGTCTTACTGACTAGAAATTATAACATGATCTATGTTGATCCAAGACACTATGAGGAACCTTATATGAACTTTCAAAATCATTTTGACATAATGTTGAGATGATTTTTGAAGCCCATTATATTTTTCAGCCACTTGTGGTGACATTTACATTTTAGGAAAATGTAACCAGTTTTGGCTTACAGTTGTCATTTCAATATGGAAAAACTAAAAAACTACTCCTACCTACCTCTAGACATCCATTAAGAGAACTATAACCAAATCTCATTTTAACAAAAAATAATTCGTAGGTTATTTTTGAAAGTGGGTTTTAGGGCCCAATGGTCATTATGTGACAAGAGTTTCTAATATTATTATGATAAATAGCCCTCAAGCTGCTTTGGTATCTTGAGCCTTGCTCATCATATTTAAATTCCATCAGATGCAATGAATTCTCTGTAAATAGGTGAGTAATTAGGAATCATTAAACTTTGTGGTTGAAGTTAAAACGAGCGTCTTCGAGGCCCAATTTTTAATCACTTTAACCGTTTTGGCCATCTTTCACAAAATTGTAACTTTAGCTAGACCAATCTTATGAGGGCTTAGTTTGACATCTAACCACTCATAGAACCTATTTTAATATCATCCCGTACTTTATAGAGTATGAATTGGCCAATTTCTTGTATCAATGTTTTTTGGAAATTTTAATGTTTTCTCTCTCTTCTCTTCTCTCTCTTTGGAAAAACATATGAAATTTTGATCTGTTTTGAAAATGTATATGGATTTGAAATGAAATGAAAATCGATACATGATGTATGTGGTTATGATATCATGAATAGAAAATAAAATGAATTCTAGACACTCTCTCTCTTCCTTACCCTCTGTAGAATAGAAAAAAGAAAAGTACAAAGGAATGTGAAAGTGTGACAAAATGACCTCTCTCCCTATCTCTATCTCTTTATCTACCTTTTTTGGAATTAATTTAAATTATGAATGTGTAATTTCATGCTTGAGTGTAAGGTATTTCCATACCATTCCTAGGACTGACCCTGCATTGGTTGCAGGTACTCCAAACAAGAAGGATAAAAAATGTGATATGGTGTAATCAATGAGATGAGAGTGAGATATTGTACATTGACATAGGGTACAAATGTTAAATGAAGGTAAAATAAAGATAATTTCATTATTAAAATTAGTATGTTGAAGACTTTTGTTTCTCTTGGAATCTTATGTTTTAAGCATTGGACATGGAAAATTATGTTGTTTGTATCTACGTTTTGTTAAAGCTAACTTTACAACACTAGTAGAAATGATACATAATGAATGTAGTACGAACTATGTTAGCTAGATACATGAGGATGATAGTTGACAATGTAGATGGATAAAAATTGGTTGTTTGCTTCATAGGTGTTAAGTCCATTTGGATTCAAATTTGGTTCTTATGGTTTAGACGATTGAATCAATCACTTGCCTGATAGTTATTGTGGTTCATACATAAACTCAAAAATTTTGGTGGTAACTTATCATTTTTACATGAAGTGCATATTCAAACTTTATCCATAACCTCCCTCTCGATCAAGTCACATCCAAGTTTTTAAAATGATATCACCTTAGGAAATAATGTAAGCCTCATAATTAGACCTCTTGCACTACACCTAAGAAAATTCTTTAAAGGATCATTTCTATAACTTAAGAGTCCTTGTTCGAAGCAATAGCTATGTTGTGTGACTTTACCATATATGGGGTAAGTAAAGATAACACTTCCTTGGTATCCTAGTAGACCACCAAATTCTTATGAAGTTAGATAGGAATAACTTCATCATCTAATGACCTCTTCATGGGATCTAGATGATACAAGTGGAGATAGTGAACTAGTTGTTCTATGCATTAAACTCTTGTTAATGATATTTGTAATTCCTCATAGAGAAATGTGTTACATTGGCTAGTAAAAACATAACACCTTTATATTTTATGAAGGTTTTATAGGATAAATATGTTTTCACACCTTAAAATGATCTATAGTCGGACTTAGATCCCTAAGTGCAATTGGAATTAAACTAAACTGCGACTAATTAATAGGTTAACTTGTGGGTGGAAATTGTAACTAACTCTTAGTAAAAAAAATTATTTTTGGAATATCTTGACTTCAGAAAAGAGAAATGGGGAAACTAAAAACTTGGTCCTGTAATAACTAGTTATGTCCTTTCATGACATTAAGGATAAAATAAATGTCCCATGCATTATCATGAAATACTAAAAACATGAGCTCTTACCTAGAACATGAGTCACTTGTGATTCATGCATAGTTTAAAATGCTTCTAATCATTTATTCTTCAAGATGTGAAGTAAATTCTTTTGGAACTCATTTTTCCATAAAGAAACGCCTATAAGAGACAAAATTAACCATGAAAGTGTAATGAAAACAAGAGTAGTTAAGATTTTTGTTTAGGAACAAAGCTATACATGTATTATTTATAACTAATTTAGGTATTTTCTTGTTGTTAAAAATGAATATGAATTGTTCTTGGTGAGATCAAACTTTCAAGAAAACATAAACTCTTAAACATATATAAATAAATAAAATTCCAGGATGTGAAAATGTTGAATCGATTCAAATCAGCTAGTGAATTATATCAATTATAGTAGGAAAATAAAGGTACTATTTTGGAGGAAATTTTATAGGAAGAGGTAACGTAAACCTTCATCTTCTTAAACGTATAAGATTTATTCACCTTTATCTTCAAGTTATTTCCCTTGCGTAATGACAGTAAAATTAAACATAAATTAAACATTTTTTACGAAACTGAACCCTAGGATAAGAAAGGGTATCAGGAGTTTGTATGTGTTTAAAATGTGTCAAATAAAATGGAGTTATGGAAAATTATTGTAAAGGAGAAAAAAGCCAAATTAAGTGTACTTTTATTAATTTAAATCTTCAATGAAATTTTCAAAAAAATCTATTGGTTTAGAATGATAATTTATGCTTCCTCAATAAATTCTCTCTGAATTTTAAATTGAAAATAAGATGTAACTATGGTGATGATGTGTTGTGGAACGTGCCTATCCTTAAGCTCTGGTGTGGTTGGGTCATAACTTGTATATGTTCGTTTTTTAAAAGTTCGCATATTCATGCACCTGGTGTTATCATGTTGTCTATGTGGGTCCATGCTTGTGTAAGTGTCTTATGTGATGTTGACTTTCTCTATTTGAGCCCATGTGGTGTCGTGTTACAAGAAATGAGAGACAAAAAAATTTATTCTATAAATTTTACTGTTGTCCTTTGATGTTGAAATTGTGTGCATAACAATTGATATCAGAGCTAGGTTTATAACACTTGAACCTTTGGGGTAACTTGGTAAGGATATTTTGTTCCTTTTGTCATGTGGGTTATCTGTGATGAGGTTTATCGGTGTGTTATGGGGATCCTATGGGATTGTAATTGGTTCCATTTGTTGTAATATGCATGTGGCTCCTGATGAGCATATTGTAAAGGATTCCTAACCTTTTTCTATATTTCAACACTATGTCAAACCTATATTGGACACCTTTGAATTTTGTGTGGTTTTTCTTGGAGCTACTTTTGGGAATAGTGTTTTCAATGTTGCTAGGAAAACTGTTGTGGAAAATATCCAGAGATTGTTGGATCATTCTTGAGCCTTATATCACCAGTGGTTAGGACATTTGGTTTTGGTATGTGATAGCAGCTACATATATGGCTAGTTTGGTATCTTGGAGGCTTATTTTTCTACCTAAGAGAGAGAAAAGACCGTTTCATATATCATATTAGATCTATATTACTTATTTATTCCAAGATGTGCACTCATTGATATTTACCCCTTCAAGAATCCATGAAAGGTTGTATAGTATTTGGGATGTGCATTTTTCATGTGTTATATTCACAAACTTGGAATTTTCCAACTACCCATAGTTTATTTATTGAATTATTAAAAGATCTGAGATTGTACTTGTTGTTTTTGGTTTTGTTATGAGATGTTTGAATGGATACTTATCCATTTCTTTTTTTACTACTAAGATTTCATGGATTTCATCTCCTTTTGGTGAATCAGAGCCTTATGTGTTTTTTTAGGCCACTTGGCTATATTGTTGTCAATACTTATTACATGGTTTTTTGTGCTTGAGTTGTGAGTTGGTTCTACTTTGTTCATGTTGTGCAATTTTCGTATGGGGGTATGCCTAAGGTCTCATGATTATTGGGGCTACAGGACATTCCCTTGGTTTTGAGGTGAGGGGCTCTATGATTCTAGGACCATGGAGTGACCCAAAATCACTCTGATATTGGACACTCTATCCTCCTTTGGTGGAGTGATACTTGTGATATTTGGTCTTCCTTTGGTGGAGATACATTATTGATTCTGAGTCCTCTTTGGTTGAGAGACTCCTATGATTTATTTGGTCTTCTTTTATTGAGATACCTCCTTAAATGGTTTCTTTTTTATTCTCCAGATTGGATTTGATGATATAAAATATTGATTAGTGTTTTGGCCTTTATGATTATATAGTATTGATCAGTGGATTATGAAGTGATTTATGTTTCTCCTTGTTTTCTATGATGATATTATTCACCAGTGAGATGGATATTGTAATTAATTGAGGATTTTTGGATCATGTGTGGGATTTTTCACACCTTCTTAGCTATGGTTTACTGGAGGATAGTGTACTTATGGGATATGAGGATTCACTGCTAGAAATACTAGAAGTTCAAATGTGGTGATGTTAGTATTATTTGGGAGAAGATCTATATGTTTTGAATCATAATAATTCCTTTGGTAAGTATTGATATACTTAAATTCCTTCTGGAATTGAGCTTCAGGAAATGTATTTAGGTCACGGGGACCCTTCTTCAAATGGATATAGGTCATACTCTCTTTTTTTAATTTTAATTGTATCCCGTTATAAACCCTTGGTGTTAGGTATAGGCATTAACGGTTGTGTTCTAGTAAATTTTTATAATCTCTAGACTTAGTATGGAAGTTTTTTCTTGGCAAGAAACCTTGATATATTTAAAATAATTTGACTATTTCATATTTGAATATTAATAGTCAATTAATGTTTTGACAGTGATAGGGTTGATAACCACTCATCTAGTGATTTACATATTGGGGGTTAGTCCATAAATGCTTCTACCTCTAAAGAACTATAACAAAACTCCTCGAACACTTAAAGACTAATTTTCACTCCTTAATTTATTCCTCATTGAATCTCCTATAGTGACTTATTGAAAAATACTTTGGGATGCATAGGTAACGCATATCACTCTTAATAATTCCTATATAAGCTTGGTATTCATGTTTTATTTATTGGTCACTTTTATAATCTACTCATCTTTGGATTTGTGTTGGGAGGCTTATGGAGATTTTGGAGGCATTAGGGAATGATATGTATGATCTATGAGTTAATGTTGTAAGTGATGTTAAGCATTGTGAAAACAAGACTTATCTTGTAAAAAAAATCATATTGAATCATACTGTCATGAGAAAAGGTGTGAAAGTTATCTTGTGTAAAATAATCCTTAAGGAAATGTTTGTAGCCAACCATTATTACCATGTCTTGCAAGATTAAAATAACATCCTATAATTGAAAACCACTTATCAATCCTTATGATGAAAATATTATTGTCATGATGAAACAAATGAACATAACCATATAACATACTCTTTGCATCTTATATTTTGTATGTATCATTTAACTTCTCTATGTATTACCACATGTACAAATCACTATCACCTCCAACCCTTTAACAAGTTGAAACATGAAAAGTAGTTGATGAAAAAAATGGGAAATTGACATTTTATCTAAAACATCACATTAATAGCCTGTGTAAGAGATAAATCCTTAAATGCCCCTATAATCCTGGAGATCCTATTCAATTATGTGCTTAAATAATGAAAATTTACTGACTCACGATATTTGGTTACTTTTCTGGATGATAGTGGTTTTGTTTATCATGATATTGGGAGGTGTCGTTCATGTTTAGTAATTTTTTTATTAAGGATAAAGGTTTTTTGACTAGGGCCCTACCTAAGAGATATAAACATAGATTCAAAACCCAAATAAAACAATAAAGGCCCAAAAAACACAAAAGAACAGCTACCTAGCAACTCAATAAATAGAGAGAAACAACGCTACTAACAAGTAGTGAGAACGTAACAAAAAAATAACTGAACAACAACCAAAAAGAGGGTGATTAGCGTCGAGGAAGATAATATCTTTTCAATTTTCTTGAAAGAACTTTGTTCCATCCCTCTTCCTTATAAACGTGGTCAATGAGATCTTCATGATTTTTAAAACCAAAGGTTTTTAAGATGCAATTATTGTAATTTGAACCTTCCCATAAATCCAACACTTTGATTTTATTGGGGTCACATGGATATTTTTCCCCAAAATTTTGTCCCTTTGAATCTAAATTTGATCCTAGTTCTTCAATGTTTAGAACGATTTTGATATTCCCAATGGTCGGGATTTCAATCAAGCCTCCTTTGATGTCCTCTTCTTCTATCGAGCTTCCCTCATCCTCAAATTCTTCATCAATCAAGTTGTCCTCACTGTCATTTTCATTTTTTGAAGCCATATCCATATCTTTTTGAATCACCTCTGCCAAGGAAGAATCCAAAATCTGCGAAGTGGTAGGGTTTGTAATAGAATCAATGGGAAGACCAATACCAACTAGCTTGCATTTAATTTTTAGAATACATGTCTCTGAGGTAGACTACAACTCTAATGCAGGAATACACGTCTCAATAATAGGTCTATGTTTGGTACTTTGGGAGAAATTAGTACTTAATATTATTTGGTTCGTGGATCTTGTTGGGAGTGATTGATGTTGTTATGCCATATTTTGGTTCTTATGTTCATTGATGAGTCACTTATATGAGCCCTTTTGTTATGTATCATTATGTTTGAGGATTTATGTTCCTCATTGATTACATGTGATAACTTGATCTTATCATGGGATTGTGTGAATATAGTCATGATTTGAGTCATGTGATAACCTATAACATATGTATTGTTCTAATTCCTTAATGTTATGTTAGTCATGTTGTGAAGTTTATTTTCTAAGCCAAGTGAATGTGTACTAGTTTCTACGATGTTATACTACGATGTTATACTATTCATTCACTCCCATGGTGGGGTTAGCAGTCTTGTTGTGATGCAGTCATGAGAATGTTTTAAAAAGGTGTTTTTCTTGGGTTGATTGTGTTGTTCTTTGGACCTTGTGTGACGGTGTGATTGACAAGTGTTTTTGGAAACCTATTGAAAATTTGATATCTAAAGTTATTAACAAGCAATAACATTATGAACATTGAATAAGTGAATGTTGTAATCAGTAAAACTAATAAATTTTGAATACGCTTATGAGAAAACACCTACGAACGTGTTTCAAAATGATTATCAAATTAATAAGTGAAATCATTAAATATTTTATCTATTGAACAATGAATTATGTTGAGTTTTGATACTTAGAAAAGGTAGTAAGGAAAATATTATTTGAGGAAAAAAAAAGAGAAATGCCAATCTTCATAGAACATTGAAGAAATTAAATTTCTAAATGTCACATTTTGAGTGTCTAAGCCTTTTCATTAAACATAACTATTGTTGTTGACTATCCTATTTTTCTTATTCCTCTTGCTAACATGGTGTTATGTCTCATCAAGTAAGATGATCTTATAAGAGGAGGGATATGTAATGCCCTATCTATATCTACATTGGCACAAAAGATAAAGGAATCTTCATGCAACTCTTCTTCTATTTTGTTGTATCAAGAAGTCAGTTCCCAAAAACTTTGTTTACTCTTTCCAACAAACTTAAAATATGTTCCAATATGGGATCCTGGGATAGAGTGAGGATGGCTATCAAAGCGTAGAGTAAGTTAGTATTTGAGCCAAACACCATATAATTTAGTAGTGGTTTTTTGGACTGCAGTGACTGCAATATTTGCACAAAATTAATTTGTTGAAAAGAATTTAGAAAATTTCTAGAACAATATGTATAGGAAGGATTCTATGTAAAATGTAGGACACATGGATAAGGCACATGAACTCTTTGTGAAGATGTGTTTAAATGTTTTTGTCTCACAGACAACATGGGTATGCAAGATTTACATAAATTGGATCTATTGAAAATGATTTGGAAGCTTCTAGAAAAATTTTGGGCTGATATAAATCCAAACATCATAACATTTCCAACATCCTCCCAAGTCGTACTCAAATAGGATATTTGGAGCAAGTTCTGAAAATCCATCAAATATAGAGGGAAAATGATTTTTTTTGTCTTTTGTTGTCTTGTTGTTGCCCTGGTTGATGTGTGGGGGAAGAATGTGGAAGAATAGAAAAGGGGCATATATTGTTTTGAATAAGAGACATGTCCTCATGGATTATTAGGGGTGTTTCACCAAATGAAACCAATAGCTGGCTACCAGATCGGTTCACCTTTTCCACCTCATTCCCTTAGGTCTACATTGAAATGGGTTCTTTGGATCAAGATGGTTGGATGTAGTTGTAAATGTTTTCTTATACCTGAATGCAAAGCATGGATGTAGGTACCAATCACATGAAGAATTTTGAAAATTTTCCATGTATTGGTGGATGTCTATTGAGGAGGTGTTTTGGAGTAGAGGTTTTATTGGAACAAACAAAAATGAAATGATAGGCATAAACAGGCCAAGGATAATTTCTAAAGTATTTATTGCTCTTACAGACTTGGGAAATAATATTGTTGAGACTGAGGTGTGGACACATTAAAAAAGGGTTTCTTGTATTTTTTATGTTACTTATAAAGCTACAGGTGCAGCAATTCATGATCTATAAATGCTTTCAACAATTAAAAAATGGTATGAAAAGATATTATCACATACAATGCCAAAACTGTAGTTTCCACGGGGATTACTCACACCGAAAGGTTTCTACATGAAATTATGTTTGGTGACATAGATTTTTAGTGAATGGAAAGAGTGGAAACATTGTGTGATAGTATCAAGCCATTAGTAATAATTTATAACTCTAATGAGAAATAATATTATGTGGTTAGTGTGTGGTGCAACGATAGAGAAAAGATTATTTTTTATATAGTTTACAAATGGACAGACATGCAATATGTATTTTATCTTGCTTCAATAAATTCAAGAGGGTCTGAAGGATATCACAATCTATAGGAGCATTACAGTAGACATGCAGATGCTTAAGCATTGAATTCATAAGCGATGAGGTAGCGTGTGATTCAGTGTTTAGAGGCAACAATAGAAAGAAGAATTTCAAAGAAGTCATGTTGGTCTTTTTTTTGATGCAAAATGGTCCCATGGAATACCATGATTGTTAGATAGGCAAGAAATGGATTCGTAGAAAAGGAATCGGAAACTTTCAACCAAATTTTTTTTTTCAGTCAAGATCCATGGTGAAAATCCCCTAGCTGATGTCTCCAACAAGCGTTGAAAAAGGTATAAATTTCCCTTCCTATTGCATCAAAACTTCACATTTTATAATTCTTATTTTTGGTATTAAATTTGTAAAATAATATAAAATACAACTCGAATTAACAATACAATCCTTACCCTGCCTAAAAAACAAAAAAAATGACCTCAGACACCACACATATGGAGCGTCATGCAAAACTGTCTTACTGAATAAAAAGTATAGCATGATCCATGTTTATCCAAGACACCATGAGGGACCTTATATGAAATTTCAAAATCATTCTGACACCTTGTTGATACGAGTTTCGAACAGGGAAAATTTTAGTGGTGAATATGCGTTAATTCACGAATACTCCAGTTTTTTAAAATTGAAATTAGCAAATTTTTAGGGTAGGAATTAGGACCAAGTCGTCAAAGGTTTTTAAGTAAAATTAATTTTATGGTTCAATTCATGATTCCCACGAAATATAAATTCTCGATATTCACCTTAATGTTTTCGGTCAGTAGCATTTTTTTATGCTACTGGCCAGTAGCATTTTTTATGCTATTGGCTAGTAGCATATTTTATGTTACCGATAGGTGGAACATAAAAAAATGGGAATTTTTTTTTATTTATGCCATATTTTGGGAGGACAAATTTCTCATTGAGATGATCATTTTAACTGCTAACATCAAAAAATTTCAAAACAAAATCATTTTTTTAAGTTTTTTTTATTTGTGTAATATTTTGTGAGCACAAATTTCTCATCAAGCCGTTCATTTTAAATGATATTTTCAATAACTAATTTTTCAAATATATTCATATATTTTTAGCTGACATCGTATATTATCAGCCAACAACATAATATATGTTTTTCGGCTGGTAGTATAAAAATGCTACCCGTTGACACCATTTTGGCATTTTCTTTATATTTGTCATTAGCACGAAATTAAATTTTCACATATTTTCTAATGAATTTATATGCATTTGTGGGGGGGGTATTAAAATTTTCCCTATTTTCAAAGCCCATTATGTTTTTCAGTCACTTGTGGTGATATTTCTATTTTAAGAAAATGTAATCATTTTTGGCTTATGGTTGTCGTGTCAATTAGGAGAAACTGAAAAATACTCCTACTTACCTATAGACCTATATTAGGAGAAATATAACCAACTCTCATTTCAAAAAAAAATTATTTCAGAGATTAGCTTTGCAAGTGGGTTTTGGGGCCCACTGGTCGTTGTGCAACAAGATTTAATGACGATATTACGATAAATGGCCCCGAAGTGTCCTTGGTATCTTGAGCCCTGCTCGTTGGATGTAATGAATTCTCTATATACAAGTGAGTAAGAATCATTAAAATTTTTGTTTGAAGTTGAAACAAGCATTTTTGGGGTCCATTTTTTAAGTGCTTTAACCATTTTGACCAGCTTTCACATTTAATTACAACTTTAGTTAGACCAACCTTTTTTGGGCCCCGTTTGAATTCTCACTACCCATCAAACATTTTTTAATATCATCTCATACTTTATATAGTGTGAATTGGTCAAATTATTGTATGAATGATTTTTGGAAATCATAATGTTTTCTCTTTTCCCTTCTCTCTCTCTTTGGAAATAATTATGAAATTTTAATTGGTTTTGAAAATGTATATGGATTTGAAATGAAATGAAAATGGATATGTGATGTATATGGTTATGGTATGGTGAATAGAAAATTAAATGAATTTTATACTTTATCTCTCTTCCTTAACCTCTCTAGAATAGAAAAAATAAAAGTACAAAGGAATGTGAAAGTGTGAATGTGTGATGAAATGACCTCTCTCCCTATCTCCGTCTCTTTCTCTACCTTTTTTGCAGTTATTTTAAATGATGAATGTGTAATTTCATTCTTGAGAGTAAGGTATTTCCATACCAATCCTAGGAATAACCCTGCATTGGTTACAGGTACTCCGAACAAGAAGGATTACGAATGTGATATGTTGTAATCAATGAGATGAAAATGAAATATTTTATATTGACATACAGTACAAATTTTAAATGAAGGTGAAATAAAGATAATTGCATTATTAGAATTAGTATGTTAAAGACTATTTTTTATCTTGGAATCTTAAGCTTTAAGCATTGTAAATGGAAAATTATGGTGTTTGTATATGTGTTTTGTTAAAGCTAACCTTACAACACTAGTAGGAATGACACATAATGAATGTAATACCAACTATGTTACCTAGATAAACGAGAAAGAAAGTTGACAATGTAGATGGGTAAACAATTTCTATTTTCTTCATGGGTGTTAACTCCATTTGGACTCAAATGTGGTTCTTATGGTTTAGAAAATTGAATCAATCAATTTCCTGATAGTTATTGTGGTTCATACATAAAATCAAAATTTTTGGTGGTAACTTATCATTTTTAAGTCATAAAAATGAAGCAAGTATTCAACCTTTGTCATAACCTCATTCTCGATCAAGTCACATCCATGTTTTCAAAATGATAACACCTTAAGAAATAATGTAATCCTCATAATTAAAATTCTTGTACTACACCTAAGAAAAGTCTTCAAAGGATCATTTCTATAACTTAAGAGTCCTTGTTCAAGGTAATAACTATGCAGTGTGACATTGCCATATATGGGGTAAGTAAAGCTAATAATTCCTTGGTATCCTAGTGGACCACCAAATTCTTATGAAGTTAGATAGGAATAACTTCATCATCAAATGACCTCTTCGTGGGATCCAGATGATACAAGTGGAGTTAGTGAACTATTTTTTCTATGCATTAAACTCTTATTAATGATCTTTGTAATTCCGCATAGATAAATGTGTTTCCTTGGCTAGTAACAACATAACACCTTGGTATTTTATGAAGGTTTTATGGTATAAGTATGTTTTCACACCTGAAATTGATCTATAGTTAGACATAGAGCCCTAAGTGTAACTAGAATTAAAATAAACCTTGATTGATTAAGAGGTTAACTTGCAGGTGGAAATTATAACTAACTCTTAGCAAACAAAATTATTTTCGAAAGATGTTGAATTAAGTAAAGAGAAAGGGGGAAACTGAAAACTTGGTCCCGTAACCCCTAGCTATGTCATTTCATGACATTAAGGATAAAATAAATGTCTCATGAAGGATCATGAAATACTGAAACATGAGCTCTTACCTAGAACAAGAATCACTTTTTATTCATGTGTAGTTTAAAATTCTTCTAATCATTTATTCTTCAAGATGTTAAGTAATTACAATTGTAACTCATTTTTTCATAAAGGAATGACTATAAGAAACCAAAGTAACCACACAAGTGTAATGAAAAAAGGAGTAAATAATATATTTGTTTAGGAAAAAAGTTATACTTGAAGTCTTTATAATTGATTTAGGAATTTTCTTATTGTTAAAAATGAATATGAATTGTTCTTGGTGAGACCAAAATTTTGAGAAAACATAAACTCTTAAATATACATATATAATTCAATATATATATATATATATATATATATATATACACACATACATATATATCTATGTGGATGTGAAAAAAATTTATCGATTAAAACTAACTAATGAACTATATCAACTATAACACGAAAATAAAGGTGCTTTTTTGGAGGAAAGTTTAGAAAGAGGTAAATTAAACCTTCATCTCTTTAAACTCATACAATTTCTTCACCCTTGTATTCATGTTACTTCCCTTGCATTAGGATAGTAATATTAAATTCCAGTTAAATATTTTTTGAGAAACTGACCCCTAGCATAAGAAAGGGTATCAAGAGTTTGTATGTGTTTAAATTGTGTCAAATAAAATGGAGTTATGGAAAATTATTGTAAAGGATAAAGAGATCCAAATTAAGTGTACTTTTATTAAGTTAAATCTTAAATTAAATTTTTAAAAAAATTGCTTTAGAATGATAATTTATGTTTCTGTAATAAATGCTCTCATAATTTAAAATTTAAAATAATATGTAACGATGGTGATGATGTGTTTTTTAATGTTCCTATCATTGAGCTCTTTTTTGGTTGTGTTGTAAGTTATAAATGTTCGTTTGGAAAAATTTTGCATCGACTTGCACCTGGTGTTATCATGTTGTCTATTTGGGTCCATGTGTGTGTGTCTTATGTGATGTTGACTTTCTCTATTTGAGCCCATGTGGTGTTGTGTTACGAGAAATGAAAGACAAAAACAATTATTCCAGAAATTTTATTGTTGTCCTTTGGTGTTGAAATTATGGGCATAATAGAACTCTTCACATTCATTTTATGAACATCCCATTTATGTGGTGCGTAAATGGAAAAAGTGAGTCAGATTGAGTTCATTTTGGAAATTGGGGAAAAATTCTTGGTATGGTCACTCTACATCGAACAATAGGTCACAATGCTACAAATTTTATTCGATAGATCATTCTACATCAAAAAAAATTTCTTCCCTTCGGAAGAGGGAATAAATCCCAAGTTTTATTCCTTAGGAATGAACCACGCTCCAATTCTATGGAATTGTCCCACTTGTGAGTGCATGTTTCCTCAAAAAATGACTTTTGATTAGAAATGGATGTAATGAATGCATGTGAGGCTTTATAGAATGGTGAATGTATCTACCTATTGTCTGATGGATCTTCTACATAATTACCAGCATTTTAAAATATCTATCTAGCCCAAAGAGGACCAAAAGTTTGAGAGTCATGAGGAAATCCTCATCCTCTGAAGATATCCTGTGAGGAGGAGGTGAGTCACCATCACTAATCCCATCATCAGAACTAGAAGAATAATCTATATCATGAGGAATTTTCTCAGGTGGATCTAAATCAATAGAATTTTCATCAATTTCTAGTGTCCAAGGAAGAGTGAGAAGTTTCAAGTGTGGATTTTGAATAACCATCTTGATAGTGAACACTTATATCAAAGAACAACTCATGAGTGGTGGACTGGATAATCATATATCCCTTAACACCCTCAGGATATCCCACAAATATTCAAGGTTGAATCTAAGGTTCCATTACCTTACATTTCTTCTTAAGAATATAGGCCATAACAAGAAAACCAAACACTTAAAAGCACATAATTGTGGGTTTCTGACTACTCCATGCTTCAAAATGAGTGACTTCCTTAAAATAAAGTGCTCAAATATTTTTTTAATTACAATATTAAATAATACTATATTTGGATTTTCCAGTAGGAGGGGGACTATCAGAATCCTATCCAATCCTGGCATAAGGATCATATTTGTACTTACAAATATGTTTCTCTACAAAAGGAAATGACCACTAGTCAATGGAGTCCAACCATTGCATGTACACTAGATAAATTCATTTTAAATATATATTTTCAAACTTTTTTTTTGTTTTATTAATTTTTATGTGATTATTAAAAGTGGTTTATTTTACTTTTATGTAGGGGACACAAAATATTGTCTTTGATAACAAGTGGAAAAATTCCTTGAGAAATGAATGAGCCGCATCACTACTAGGGTTATCATTAAATGGATACTTCAGATAGTGGAGCCAGTGGGGATTTGGACAATTTATATTGTGTTCAATGTTTTAATGATACTATAGTGGAGGGTGATGATACTCAAGAGCATGGTAGGGATGAAAGCTAAGGCAAATTAAGATGATAACCCTAATGTTTGAGTTGAAATTGAATATTATTACTTTATATTGTGGATGATAGCCCTAATATTGGACGGGGTTAATCTTGACTCTATAGATGTTTTTTATTATAATATTAATAAGAATTTCAATTAATTATTGAGGTGTTTAAGTATCATGTTTAATTTATTATTATTTCCTTAATTTGTATATTTTTGTATTCAATTTTCTACTTAACATTATTTTCAATTTAATGTATATCATTAAAATTGAGATTAATATCAAAATATTGTAAGTTCTATAATATAATAATATAATTAAATAAATGAATTTCAAAAAACATTATATTTTATATCATTGTAATGACTTAAGTCACAAAACAAGTCATACATAAATTGTAATTAAAGTTGCAATAAATTCAAAATTAAATGCATACATAATTCACAATTAAATTCATACTAACTAGAGTTGTAAATAAGGAAATGATTAAGTTAAAATTGTAGAGTAACTAAATTATCACTAGTGTCACAATTAAAGTTAGATGTAGTGTAGCAATTTAATTCAAGATTATGGTTGTAATTAAAGTCATATTTGAGGTCACACATAGAGTTATTTTTTAAATCAACTTACGTATGATGTAAATATGAAGGTTGTGACCTTATTAAATTTAGTACTAATTCATACTAAAGTCATGAATTAAGTCATAGATAAATTTTCCTTTTAAGTCACCTTAACATCCCAGTTTAAAACACTCTAAGATCATGCTAACATCACTTAAGGGTGACATTAGGGGAGAAATTAGGGTGACTTAAACCACAATGTTACGGTTTCATTTGTTTGACCTTATAATTTATGTCATTTAAAGTCATATTTTAAGTTTCCATTTTTGTGACTTTAAATTTGCATTTAGGGTAAATATTTGGAATTCAAAAAAATTGTATTTGGTAACTTATAGGTGACTTAAATATAACTTAATGGTGACTTAAAATATGACTTATTTCATTAAATAACATTAAATAATGCACAAATTTGAACATGACATGATAGTACATCAGTAGTATGAAAAATCAGAACAACCATGGTTCAATGTTTTTTGCACATTTGGTCACTTTCCAACTACTTATACATCTTATCACTCACATATTATACTCTCTTTACTATTTGGACTCTTTATTATCTTCATTTCCTCAATTTTAGTTATTATTCTTTTGTGATGCCTTTGACATGACTTTGAATGTGCATTACTATTTTTTTTGTTCTCTTCTATAATAGAATATTTAATATTTGAAGTATGGTTCCATTTCTTAGTTCTCACCTATCTCCTATTACATCATTTTGGACATACATGAATCTTGTTTCATTGTATCCTTCTTATTTCCTTGATAACTTTTATTTTTATGTTTGGATATGGATTTTTAGCAATAGATATATCAAAAAGCCTTTACAATTTTGTTCATTTGTCATGCATCCAGTTTTTTTCTTCACTTTATCATGTTATGTTGTCTCGTTGATGTGGGAATCACATTTTTCACATTTGTTTGTTTCAATACTTGGATCTATCTATAGAAAATTTGTGTTATATTTAAACATGTGAATTAAAAGTAAAATAGGATTATAGTATTGATGAGATGTATGATATATTGCATGAAGTTACAAATATATTGTATAAATGTATCATGTAATACATAAATATAAATAACAAAACATACACATAAATGTAAACACAATGTTTAAGTGGGGGAAATATGGTTATTGGTAAGAAATCCCAATGCAAACCACATATAGATTAAATTAAACAATAATAAGACGAACAAATAACATGGCACTAATAGACATAACCCAACACAATTCTTCCTCACTCTTCATCAAAAAATCATTTATTGCACAATACATACATCCAAATGTATGTGCAACTACACAATTTCCTTGATAGGGGATCGTCATTTATAAATTGTGGGTGATTCGATTGTAACATTTCATTCACACCATTTCACTTTTGAATCACAATTAATTTATTTAATTGAACATAACTTTACAAAAATTATTTATAAGTTATATGTTAAGTTTATAAATAAACTTAGTTTGGAGATTTTATTTGATGTGGTGGTCATGTGAATGTTTTCGGTCCAGAAATATCACTACTCCAAAACTCCCCCTTAATGTTTAGTGGGGATACATGCCAAGGTCACATTTTTATACAATAGGAATTGCAATCCTTAAACCATATAGGATTATTTTAGGATATCATATCTATAAGGATAATCTAACAGTCATGTTCCTCCTAGATAAGTGCATATATAAAGTGTTACATTGGTTTTTGGAGCCTTTTATAAAACAAGGAATCTTAATAACATAATTATTTTTTTGGGTTACAAGTAAAATCACATACGGTGATGTTTACAAAATCACATAGAGTGATATTTTAAAAATACTTTTTAATAATATAGAAGAAGAATAGAGAATGAAGATACAAAAATTCCATTATGAGGTGGAATTATGGTGCACACTCCCCCCTCAATGGAAAATCCAAAAGGTTGAGCATTTCTTGAAACATATAAAACTTCATATTACATAGGGTATTTGTGATATATCTGTAAGTTGATCCTATGATAAGAAGTATGTCATATGATCATCTGATTTAGAGGTGGAGATCAATTTTTTTAATATGATCATTGAATTTAAATTATACCAAATGATCATTAGATTCAAAGGTGGTGGTCAAAATGATAGTTAGATTCAAAGGTGGTGATCAAAATGATCATTAGATTCAGAGGTGGAGATCAACTTCACAATTGATGAATTTTTCTTGAATAAACTACACATGAAACTTGGTATGCTTTATTCATTGGTGTTAAAATTTATTTTTTGCATGATCTATACACTCTAGTTATCACACAAGAGTGGATTACTTTTTTTTACATCCATATGGAGTTCCACCAATAGTATAGTCTTCCACATTGCTTATTTAGTTTATTGCATATAAATTTTACAATCTTCTTTAATAGAAAAGAGAAATGTTTGGTTTCTACTTACTACTTCAAGTGATATCACCTCTACCAAACTTAAACAAAAATCTAGAAATAGATTTTCTATTTATCACAACATGGTAAGAATCACAGAAAACCTTTAAAATTGAGCATTTATTTAGAAAAAGCATAGTATAAAACATAATTGGTCAAATTTATAATATTATAATATTTTTTAGCCGTTTTCATCAATCATCATATGTAAATATTGCATCAATTTAGAAGCAACACCAACAACAAGATAAATTTCAGACCTAGTAAAGGTTAGACAAGGTAAACTGCCAACAAGTTACCTATACTAAGTAGGGTCATCTTAAACACATGCAGATTTAGAATTAGGTTGGATATAAACTCTAATAATAATAACACAAGTTTATTATCAAATATGATAAGTTACTATTATTTTGAAATAGTATCATAATGTTTTGATCATAGAAAACAACTACGCATACATAATGATAAACCGGGACTAAAACATTTTTATTAAAATATTCTTTTAACATAAATTTTAAACTATGTTTATATCTAAAATGAATAATCTCAACATTATAAATAAGTAAAATTAACTGAATTTTTAGAGATAATAAATAATCAACTCTAGATTTTACAATAACTAGTATTTAGTTATCAAGCTATAGGATCTTGCGATGAGTCAAAGGGAAATTTTTTGTTAATTTAGAAACATAATGTTTCTTACTAAGATTTTCAGATATTGTAAAGAGAAATAGTATCAATTAAATTTAGCTTTACAATATTTGAAGATCTTAGTAAGAAACGTTATGTTTCTAAATTAAAAAAAACTTCCCTTTGACTCATCACAAGATCCTAAAGCTTGATAACTAAATACTAGTTATTGTAAAATCTAGAGTTGTTTATTTATTTTCTTTAAAACTTTAGTTGATTTTATTTATTTTTATCATGATAAAAATGATTAAGACTATTATTAAAATAATTATATACAATTAGTAGTGGATGTCTCTAATACAAAAAATATGGGCCTCCCAAAGTTTTATGTGATGTGCATATAAATTTTTCCTTATTTATTAGTTGTGAAGCTAATCAAACTTAATGTCAATATAAAAACATCATTATAATATAAGTATATTTATACTTATAAGTTATTAATGATATTTTCGTCATCTCATGTACTCAAAAAAAGGTTAGACAATGGGGATTTGGGGGTGGAAACCCCCAGTGGAGTTGAGGGGTAGCACCGCTCTTACAGTCTTGTTGGTCGTCAAATAGGACTTCACGAAGAGCAACAGTCAAGGGACAAGAAGTCCCTCCTCTTTAATGGGAGAGGTTCCCTTATTCAGAAACGAACCTATTTACACATATAAAAAAACATGATTTTCTTGTGGAACTTGGATATTTACGAAAGTGTTTTCTATAAGGATCATCAATTACAAAAGGACTGAGGAATGAGAAAATGAGAACGAGTAGAAAGGCACCATTTAGAATTATAGATGACAGAGTAATTCTTTATGCATGCGAAGGTACAGTGAATTGAAACAAGATCATTTGTATCATACTAATAAGATGAAATTTGAAAGACACAAAGTTCTATCAATAACATCTGCAAGAATACAAAGCTTCTTAATATAATATAGACAAATGATCTTAACAAGATTAAATGAAAAGCTTAGGGATAAAAGAGATCAGATAGACGAAGAATGAAAAGCCCTTCTGTATTGATTTCTTTATGATTTATTTACACTTTCAGAAAATAAGCCAAGTTCTTCCCTCCTTTCAAAATGGTGAGGAGAGGCCATTATATAGCTTACAAATCATTTATTGTTAGTAACTACTTCTTTTAACTAAAGATTAGTTAAGGATTTCCAATTGCAATACCTCAACTTATTACAATAAATCTGAGAAAAAGAATTGGAAGAGAAGAGAGGAATAAGGAGAAGAAGACAGGTGCTTATGACAGGGAGGGGACCCAATGACTTCAAAATCCGTTGTCTGAATCTCTTCAATGCCTTGGCTATGTCTCTGCTATGTGGGACTGACATGTTGGCATGTAGACATGGGTCTAAAATCCTCAGTGTACTTCTCCATTTCCTTAGCGTCAAACTCGACAATGAGCTAGGGCGCTTGAGACAATTGGTCAATTAACTCGAGTCAGGGTTGAAATGAGCTCCGCATGAAAGCACTGTATCTGCACATTGCACAGAGATTGGGAAACCACCAGCGAAAGCCAAACTGCATTGTCATGAATCATCAGTGTCATTGGCGTAGGGTTTGCATGTCTGTCATCCTTAACCAAAAATCACTAAAGTCAAGATGGCAAACTTCACTGTCCCTGATATCGGGAACGAGCAGACTCTAGTGGTGAGATTGGTTCTTGCCCCTGAAATTTTATCTTCATGTTGGTAGTAATTCTGAGGGTGAAGATGCAAGCTATACTTAGGAAGGAATTTCAGAGAAAAATGGATACGCGCGAAGGAATTTAGATTACAAATGTTCGAGCAAAAGATAGCAAGAAAGTAGTGTGTAAAACGCATAAGGGGTTCACTCATTATATAGCCATTTAGGAGAGAGAAAGGCAATGAATGTGTATTTAATACATACCTACTAATTTGAAAAGCAAGGTATTCAGGTAGAGCGGGAAAAATTAGCACGAATGGCACTTGGTTCATTTGGGACATGAGGGATGTGAAAGCGCGAAGTACGCGACTCGGCCGATTCGGGCGATAGCGGGGAAAAGACGCACAAATGCTCTTGGGACACACAGTGGGATACGCAAAGTACATGACTCAGCCGAATCAGATGAAAATGGAACTGTTGTTGCCGGGTCACAGCACCCCTTGCACATCAAGCTTCTAGGGATGTTTCAGGCATCTAGTGTCCGACGGGCACGAACATGGAACAGACTTCGGGTGAACCAAGTGTCGGGACTTGTTAAACTGAGAGAGGAATCTCCAGATTGAGGCTAGTTCCTCAAACTCCTCTGATTAGATCTAATGCTTGCACAACTACAGAGGTTTAGATCCTAATCCTACTCTAAATGAAAATGGAGACAATTGGATCCGGAGTGCAACTTGGGACATTTGAAACTAACTAAAGATGGTCCGATGGGCCCGAAAAGAGTAGACTTCGGGTGAATATTTTTGATCATGCAAATAGACAAACCAAAGATTGAACATGGGATCATACACAGGATGATAAGATATCCGATTTAGGGTTTAAAATGAAGCACACATAATGACCAAACAAAGGATTGAAACCTATTCACAATTTCTTGCACTTATTCACTTTACCAGTTCAATAGTCAAAACCACTGCATTACAACCTCAAAGAGGTAAAAGCTGTTACACTTCCTTGAAGAGCAGTCTAATTCTTGCAGTGGACAATCAGTTGGCTCCTTTGGAGGATGACTTGGCATAGAAGTCTGCTATGCCAAAAAATGTTCCCCCCCTTTGACAAACTGAGCCAAATCTGGCTTTTACCATTGCATTCGAGCCCAGGAGAGAGGAAAACGTACAAAACATGGAAACCCAATCCTTAGACTACAAATGCATTAAAATGGCATGGGGGACCTTACAAAACATACCCTATCATTTTTTACCGAATATGGAGGAGAGTGCGACTCCATTCTACATTAACTTTGACGCTGAAAATTTTAGGTCACTTCTGCACTATAAGGAACATGCGGAGAGCTGTTTCTTAAACTTTCATCTAATCTAGACTATACCAAGAATTCAAGATTGACCCCAGCAATCATGTAGCATAATCTTTATAAGCTTTCCGAATTATATAGGGAATGCAAATCTTGCTCTGGATGCGACGAGGTATGGCGATGCCTGAAGATTTAGGGCACAAAACAGGCAACAATGTCTCCAGCTTTGAAATTTTTTCCCGCGCTTCGCCACCTGGACAGGACACGTTCAGACTTTTTGTTGGATGAGCAGATTCTCTCTCCTTCCCTTACCCGCGGGTTTTCCTTGAAATTTTTTGACTTTTTGCAATTTTGTGAAGGTACATTTATTCTCTTATCCCCCGCATCATTGCCACTGGGATCTTCAATGGCATGATCTGGTTGGAGGACAGGGACGCGGGGTCATCCTTCACCTTTTAGTTTTTGGCCAAAAATTTTGCCAAGCTCTCTAACTCCATATACCACTTGAAAAGCTCCGACACTCCCCTGGCTCCTTAGGACACGTGTCACCCTTTTATTGGCTCGGGCCAGTGCTTCAGCATCATTGCCCTTTGAAATTGTGACAGCTTTCCCTTGTGACACATTGGCTTTTCCTGATTCGTCCGCGGGCCACCAGATTTTTATTCCCTCGGATCCCTATGGCCTGGTTGTCCCAAACTACCTGAGGACAGTAATTCCTCCAGAGTCCGCCCGATTCGAGTCTGCCCTGTCCCTAACAAAAATGGCCGATGATCACATGGTGTGATTTGATTGGCTTTTGAAGCTCCTTCAGCTCTCCGCGTCACAATCGTGTACTTATGTACACCATACCTTACCAAGATGTTTTCTTTGATGAAACTGCACACCACTTCAGAAGTAGTACTCTTTACTGGAATGGCTTCTACCCATTTTGTGAAATAATCTGTAGCAATTAATACATGAGTGTGTAAAACGCATAGGGGGTTCGCTCGTTATATAGCCATTTAGGAGAGAGAAAGGTAATGAATGCGTATTTAATACATACCTACCAAATTGAATAAGCAAGATATTCGGGTAGAGCGGGAAAAATTAGCACGAATGGCACTTGGTTCATTTGGGACATGTGGGATGCGAAAGTACGAAGTATGCGGCTTGGCCGATTCGGGCGAAGCGGGGAAAAGACGCACAAATGCTCTTGGGACACGCGGGACAAAAGTACGCGAAGTACACGGCTTGGCTGAATCAGACGAAAATGGAACAATTGGTCCGGGTGAACTTGGGACATTTGGGACAAAAAAATTCGACAGGCCCGAAAAGAACAGACTTTGGGTGAACCAGATGATCGGGGAACAGAGGGCCCAATTGAACTTGGGACACATAGGACAAAAGTACATGAAGTACGCGGCTCGGCTGAATCAGACGAAAATGGAACAATTGGTCTGGGTGAACTTGGGACATTTGGGACAAAAAGTTCTGACGGGCCCGAAAAGAACAAACTTCGGGTGAACCGGCCGATCGGGGAATAGAGGGCCCAATTGAACTTGGGACACGCGGGACAAAAATGTCCGATAGGGCCGAAAAACACACAAAATGACCCAAAAATGTAAATTTTCTCAATTTCTTGACTTTTCACTTTACCAGTTCAACAGAGAAAACACTTAAACTCAAAATTTTAAATTTTCACTTTCTTAAGAGTAGGGGAATTTTGAGTGGACAACAAGTCTAAGGGCAGCGTCATTGGTACACTCCCTGTTGCAATATAATATGGGATCTAGGGGAAATGTACCTTGATTCCAAACATAATTTATAACTTTATCAACCTTTAAAATGGTATTAAAACACCCTTCAGAAAAGGGAAAAACACGCCCCCTTTTTGTACAATATAGGGATCATATATATACCTAATTAGGGTTTCACCTAAAATGATGTGGTGGATGCTAATTGATAGCAAACTATATGTCAATTTGAAAACCAATTAAATGTATAAAATGTATAATATATATATAAAATCAAACATGTATTATGAAAAAAATTAAAGGATGTCATTCAAACTATTAGAAGAGATAGACATGTTTGAATCCCTTTAAGGAATTTTTTACACCGTAAGTCACTCAAAAGTATGCATTTTAAGGCCTTTATAGGAACTATAAGTGTCGTGATAGAGATGTCATTTATATCTTCATATTAAACATTAATCTTCATTTATCCAAACCACTAGCATGTGACAAAAAAATAAGGAAGGTTTTAGGACTCTTCGGATCTGCTTGGCTTCCCATGCTTTTTCCTTCCTTGTTTTTCTGCAAAAATTGTATGTTCTTAGCCCTTCTTGTAGTCTCCCCTTGGTCTTATCATAGTGATTTTCAGCCTTTTTCCACCACTTAGGTAGTGTTTGTGCCTATAAATGGCCAGCACTCCCCTCATTTCAACATCTGTTGATATTGGCAACCATGGCTCCTAAGTGCGCAAGGAATTTTGTACCGAAATTCTATGACGAGGTATGGACTCTAATCCCACCCCTAATTTGGTTATTGCTAATGATTTTTTGGATCCTGTGGTGACCTGGTATCATAACCAATATCTTATTACTTTTTTTTGTGACCGCATCCCATCTGAGACGTATTTACATAATTGTATGAAAAACCATTGGGTTTCATCCAGCATCCAAGTTTCTGGAGTCTGGAATCTCACCAAAGGTTTTTATCTATTTACCTTTCATGAGCCCTCACAGGTTCATGCCCTTATGCTTAAGGTTGTTTGTTGGTATTTAGGTAACACCCTTCTTTTGATATCCTCATGGACTCCATATTTTAATCTGAGTAATCATGTGTTGCTCAAAATACCTATTTAGATTAAGCTCACTGGCCTTCCCATTCCTCTCTAGTCTTTTTTGGATCAGATAGTCAAGCCCATTGGCAAGGTTTTATGCCATGAACAAGACATTTTTTCCATGCCTTTCCTAACAAACGAGTGTATGTTTAAGTGGACCTTGCGAAAGATTTGTGTGACCATCTGAATATTCAGGTGAGGTCCATATAACTCTCTCAAAAAGTTTATTTATTTTAACCTCCCAAATACATGTTTTCGCTGTCGGGCCCCAGACCGTCATATTAGGGATTGTCCCCTTTTATCTCACTCTAAACCTTCTCCCACACTGACCTCGGAGCCGAAGAATGTAGTTGGCCCTCATGCTAATGGTTGGAAGGTGGTTGGTTCGAAAAATAATTCATGGATGAGGGCTTTTGTGGAAGTTTCACCCCCATCTTCTCCTTCACCGCCACCAACTAGGGATGAACCTCTGGTGGAGCAGCCTAGTCCTTAAGTTTCTATTCCAACCATATCCTTGCATAGCCAAGATTTGTAGATGACTTTTGAGAATTTTGGGAATGTTGGATCAAACTCAAGCTACCACTGTGACATTTGCACAGTCCACCTTGTGAGGTGTTGCACAACTCACTGGGAGTAAATGGGGATAAATGTCACTCCATTCAAGTTGAGCTTGCTAATTCAGACCAGATTCTTCCCGCTAATAATTTTACAATTCTTGGCTCTGATGATGGAATTCCAGATGGGCAGGGGGATTTTGACATGTCTGATTTTTCATGAATTTTATGTCATGGATTTTTCACGGTCTAACAGAGCCCTCACGTAAATTATTTGTCTGGTTAGCTTGCCGATTAATTAGCAGTTTAGATGTTCTTTGCTTACAGAAAATGAATATTTCTGGTTTTTTACTTCAAACTACGCTGACATGTATTGTCCCTAATTTTGTGCACTTTCAAACTCAACACATTGATGGACGAGATGGTGCTAGCATTTCCATCACATCGATATTTTTGGAATTAATTATTTCATTGGGCCATGACCAAAGTTATCAAGCAGTGTGGGTGATTATGAATATTAATGATATGTCTTTTGGTATTCTCAATGTTTATGCTCCTAATGACGGTACCAAAATAAATTTACTATGGAGGTGGTTAGGTGATAACTTACCCATTGCTTATTGGTTGGTTTGTAGTGATTTTAATATGGTGGTACATCCTAACGATAAATGTGGCACACTCTCAATGCTCTGGTGCCTCAAGGAATGTGTTGTTTTTTATTATTTTAAAAGTTGTTGTGGCCTCTTTGATCTGATTCTAAACTGGTGGCAGGAATTTAAGGACTCCACTTGGTTTACTTGGACCAACCTCTAAGAAGGATCTGATCGAGTATTAAAACACCTCGATTTTTTTCTTCTTACTCAGAAGACTTTTTTTAATGTTGACACGCATGGCTCCATTGTTATGAAGGTCTAGGCTGATATGTTTTTGTCAAACCACCATCCAATCACATTTAAGGTTGTTTGGCAGAGGGGCCCTCCCAAGGTACCTAGTATGCAGTTTTTTCTGAATGTTTCACTGCTACATCATCCTAGAGTAATCCATATCATCACCAAAATATGGAACATGGAGCCATGTCACCCTTTTATTGCTATCTAGATCTCTTGGTGGGAAGTGGTGATCTAACGTACCACCAAATTTCTCCACCGGTTTGGTAAACAGGTTTCTCGGGTTTGAAGAAGGGTCGATTCTTCTCTGCATAAAAATTTTTAGCGGGTCTCTATGCTCCTGGAATCCAATCCCTTTGATCTTTAGCTTCAATCTCAGGTTACAAATATTTTTCATAAGCTCAAGCTCAATGAATCTTACGTTGCTCGAGGTGCTCAGATCCGGTCAAGGCTCCACTAGCTATGGAAGGGAAATAAATCTTCTAAAAGCTTCTTCAAATCCCTCCAAGCCAAGCATGCTCATCAACAGATCAAGGTTATATATGAGTCACACCAATGGCTTACTGAGATTTGAGAAACCTCTTTTTCTTTTGTCAAGCATTATCATCTGATGTTCCGAGCTCAGGAGGACTCTCTTAATCGAGCTTCTACTTTATAGAAATGAATTGATTTCATGCCTTTGCAACTCAATCCTTGGGATAAGGCTCCCTACGATGCTCCTCTTACTTTAGAAGAACTTCATGCATCCTTTCTTTTCTTAGCCAATGATAAATCTCTAGGTCTGAATGGCTTTCCCAGTGAGTTATATAAAGCAACTTGGTCCTTTTTTAAACCTAATCTACTCAAAGTGTATACTGAGGCTCTCTAATCTGACACTTTACGGAGCTTCATCAATCAAGGAAACATCAAGTTCATTCCTAAATTAGGTTATCCAGAGCATATTAATAATTGGTAGCCTATCACCCTACTGAATAATTCGTATAAAATTCTTGCTAAAGCTTTGGCTCTTTGGATTATTTTTCCGAAGATTGTTTGGCTTAAGAAGATGGTATTTTTCAAAGGTCATTATATTCTGAATAATCTTCATATGGTTTGGGAAGGTATGGAATGGGCTCAAATTTCTTGTCAGAAGCCTCTTTTCCTAAAAATTTATTTTGAAAAATCTTATGATCGTATAGAATGGCCTTTTATTCTGGATATGTTCAAAGCAGTAGGTTTTGGTGTCTTCTTTTGTTTTTTTGAGTCTACTATGTTCTCCAATGCTTCTACTTGACTCATCATTTATAGCCATCAGTATCTAGCCATCAGTCTCTACCACTCCATCAAATAGGGTTTCCTTCTCACTCTGGCCTTAATTGTTCTTATTGTTGATACCCTTGGCTACTTAATTGCTCATCAAGTAGACTGGGGTCATATTCATGGAATTGTTTTACCAGACCACATCACACAATTGATAAAAATAAATTTTGTGGACGATTTATGCCTTATGGTTACCGATTCTGAATAGAATCTTGCTGCAATATTTTATTATTTATCTACCTATTGTATAGCCTCTAGCTCTAGCATTCATATAGCAAAAACTCTTTTTTTTTCCAGAGTTTTTTTCTACTACCAAATTAGCTTAAGGCTTAACCCTAGAAATGTATTGGTAGTGGTGAGAAATTTTAATTCTTAGGCATTTGTTTTTCCTTTAATAGTGACTCTACAACTCTTTGGAATTATGTAGTTAATAGAGTGGAGTAGAAAGTGAGGAAATCGTCCTCCAAACCACTATCTTTTGTGGTAAAATTTCAGGTGTGCACCAAAATTCTTTCCGCAACTCATGCTTATTATTTTTCTTATCGGTTTCATTCTCATGCTTCTTGCAATTAGTTTTCTAAGCTTTTGTGGGATTTTCTTTGCTGTAAAATTTCTGGTTTAGCTTGTTTTCACCACATTTCCTGGGATGTTTTGTGTCTCCCTCGTGAGCAAGATTGTATGGGAATCATTGATCTTTACCAGTATGACATGGATCTATGTGCTAAATGGGTCATTCGCAGTCTTTCAGGGGCATAATCTTGGTAAATTTTGTTGAGACATTGTATTGAATCTAGTGCCTTGAATGGCAAGAAAAGTTAGAAAGGCATTGGTCTGCATACCCTTATTATTACACATATTCCAGTTAATATTAAGGGTACCTTTATGGCAAAGAGTATTCAGAAATCCTTCGAGCAAGTTAAGCCTTTTTTTATGGTGGATTGGCGATGGATTTCTCATAGGCCTTTTGTTTAATGCTCAAAACATCTGGTGGTCTCCACTTCTCTTTGAGGGAACGCTTCCATTAGCTAAAATCTTGTTATCCTAGGGAAATTTTATAGGTAACCATATCAATTTTTTTCCTGGTCCCTCGTCGTGGACCCCTCTGCGTTTGAAACGTTGCAAAATCCCTTTCTGGGAAATCTAGTTTTCCGAACTTAGCCATTTTGGTCCCTTTTTTGGCTGGGCGCACCTTTTATCTACGTTACACGAGTAAATCTACGCCCCCTTCATTTCCTTTGGTGCACCATTTTAGGTGTCGACACATGTTTTGGTGCACCTTCTCGTGATGCGCCATTCTTGCGTGTGTCAAGGTGCATGTGCCTTCGTGTTGACACATCAATTGTTGCGCCGTAGTTTGGTGCACCAAAGGGCGCATGGCATAGGATGTTGACAATCGTAAACTTGCGCCAAAGGTGCAAGTATCTCTGTGTTGACACACATTTATCCACGCCAAAGGGTGCACTGTTTTACGTGTCGACATGAGTTTTGATGCACCCCTTAAAAAAGTGGTTGGCACATTTATTACACCTTTGCCTATATATAGGCACATCCACCTTGTCACTTTCACCAGTTAGAAAAACACGTGATTAAATTTTTATTCCTCTGCACCTGTCAAGCACGCCTGTCGTCCTCGTGTCGCGTTCATGGACCTCGTTTCACCTCTCACATTCTATATATTCCAAGTAAGTGGTCCTTGTTACTCTCATGTTTTAGTTTTTTTGTTGGTTGTGTGTTTGTGTGGTGGGGTAGATGGATTTGTAAACACCCCCCCACTTCTGTTGTTCTGGTTGTCTTTCTCCCCCAAGCTCTTCCTTCTCTTTCCAGATCTGCTGGTAAGGAGGGTTCTGCCTTAAAAATAACTTGGATCTTCTCGCTGTGCACCCCCTTCACCATCCAAAAAACCCTATAAAATAATCCTAAAATATATGCAAACCTGTCAGGAAAGAAAGAAGACTCAGAAGTTCATATTAGACTGCATTTTCCCTCTTGGTACATTCGCCATTCCCGCTGCATAAAATATAGTCGCGCCCAGAAGGCACACTTTTCTTGCTTGCAACACCCCATAACCCTGCGCCATTAGGCGCACCGAGCTTCTCTGTTACATTGCAAATATTTACACCATTGGCGCACCCTGCCCCCATGCGACACCAGCATTACTTGCACCAAGTATAAAACTACGTAAACGGCGCAAGCGCATCCCCTCTTACAACAACAAAATTTCATGCAAACCTTCCCTGCACCGTGCCAAGTTCCCCTTTTTTACACTTAAAGCCTATGTTACACACATCAACCCTGCGCCCTTCGGTGCACCCAAGTTCCATGTAACAGGAAAAATGTATGCGCCTAGCATAAAACGCATATGAATGGCACAGGCGCACTTCTACTTACAATAACAAAATGTCATGTGCAATGTTCATGCACCCTGCACCCTTTGGCGCTAATTTTTTCCATGTAACACCCTTCTTCCGTGTGCCATACTATTAACCCCGCAGCCTATAGTGTTCATGCGCCTTGTGCCATGAGACTTTAAAATTGCTAACTCCTCACTCTTCCTTCTATCAATGCTTTAATGGGAGATCTAACAGCTGACATGGATTTTTTGCATTTGGTTTCACTTCTTCTTCTTGCAGATCAACAATTGAGTTCAAATCCACATATGTCTACATCAAGCAAGAGACCAACCAAGTCTAAGGGTAAAGCCAAGCTTACAGAGGAAGAGATGAAGTACAAGTACCAAAGGGTCAGAATGCCCGAGTCTCAGGAAGAGTGTGACCTGGATATAAGAGACTCAGAGCTCAGTCACATCGATATGGAAGAATTCTAGGCCAGAACAAGGAGGGTCACAGGGAGTCCCTAGATGGACAAACTAGTGGGTAGCGGCCTGCACTTTGTTGGGGGGATCCCCGTCAGTGCAGTGAATAATTAATTCATGATGGTAGTGGCCCACTGCTACAACAAAGACACTAGGTGTGTCCAAAATGAAAAGGGCGAAATCGTGATCAATCTTACTGCCCGGCACTTCGAAATCATGTTTGGCATCCCTCACCACTGGCACTTTGTGGCTATAAGCCAAGAAGACTGCACCAAGGCTTGGGAGGACAATGAAGATCAGTGTATGCAGCTGATGAATGAAGTATATTTAAAGAACAAGAAGGTGGTAACTAGATGGCCACAAGTTATTCACCGAAGTGATTTCTCCGAGGAACTGAGTGATACTATCACGTTCCTAAGCAGAGTATTTGGGATTTCTGACACCCATTACTTTCATAAGTGGATGCTCAGGTACTTAGAGACCATGAGAAAGAACGTACCTAATCAACACTTTGAGTGGGTGGAGATAATAAGTAGTACCATATCCGAGCAGCTCCAACAACTCACCACAACGGGGAGGTTCTACATGAACTCCTACATAGTTTACGCTACAGCCTCAGAAAGGGATTATCCAGTATTGAGCCGATGTGGGGTTTGGCCCCAGGTGAGAATATATGAGTACTACCCGAAGCTGAAGCTCGAGAACAGCATCTCTCAGTTCACCAAAATCAATGATGCCTTTTTCTACAGCATCTTCTTCTTATTGAGGCCCAACATGACCCACGATCAGACGACCAAGAGCATCATCGCAGCAAACGAAAATTGGGGGGCCTTATTCACACAGTTTCCCACCTTCACCTATCTCAGGCCAGCTAACTTCCTGGGTGAGCCCACCAAATTGCCGAGATATACGGGCCCCAAACTAATCCTGTTAGAGCTGTCTAGACAGCTCGTAAAGTATCATGAGAAGTGCTTGAAAAGAAAGAAGGGTGGAACTCCTTTCCCCCTCACAGTGGGTAGATACACCTGCGTGTCTCATCACAAAGCCTAGGAAATGGTTGCTGAGCTAGAACTGCTCAATTTGAAGCACAACTTCCCAGCAAGGCCCACTTTCGATCCAAGGAATTACCTTCCCAAGGAAAAACTTGATCCTATCCACCTTCATCAGATTGAGGACATTTATATCGACCTGTACCATGAGGTCGAGCTCAGAAGAAAGGACCATTCTCGCCTGGCCCTGGCAGAGATCATTCAATACAGCATGGTCATTGTCCCGAAGGGTTATCAAACTACCGATCAAGAAGTTGATCAGGTATATCTTGACACAGACGGGGACAACTGGCCGTTTACTACAATCAACAGAACCAAAGCACCCCAGACCATTGAAGAAAGGGTCGAAGAAACTCTGCGGCAGACAGAACACTGGTGCAGGATGAATGGCCTCATCTACCTCGGGGTACATTTCAATACATCTCCATTGGGAAACACACCATCCAGGCCAAAACATCTACCGAAAGTAAAAGGCAAGGATAAGGAGGGTGAGTCAAGCTCTGCTCAGGAAGAGGCTCCTGAGAGTCCCTCTTCTGCTGCACAAGAATAGGTTGTGATCCTGTTATCTCCAGAGAAAGAAGTGGCTGAAGATGTTCTGATGGGCACGTCCACTCAAGATGTTGCCACTGCTACAACTACTGAGGTCCCTTCTATCCCTTCCCCCTCTCCTCCTTCTCCTCCTCGTGTGACCCAAGCGACCATTCCTTTGGTCGTATCCTCTCCCCCATCTTCTACTGTTCCCCCCTCCTCGTCATCCATCTTATCTTCTCTCACGGAGCTGTCCCCCACTATTTCTTCTCTCATCTCTCAGCTCCCTTCCATATCCTCATCTTCCTCCCCTGCAGTATCCCTTCCTCTCTTGAGTACTTTGTTGGCCTCTCATTCAATTCTGCCACCAAGTGTCTCAACGCACTTTCCCTCTACTACTGCAGCTGCTCCCTCTTCTACTTCTGGTCCCACTCCCATAAGTCCAGCATGGATCTCTCAGCACCTAAGCCAGCAAAAGAGGAAAGTTCCTATCACACCAATGGACTTCTCCGTCATCCCATCAAAGGGGGCCAAGAAGAAAAAGCCTATAACCAGCTTCTCTCAGAGTGCATCAGGAGAGAGAGTAATGGAGATCGCGTATCCTGATCCTTTAAAGGATAAAAAGGATCTGTCTCCGACAGATTATACAGTGACCCAAGTCACGATCGAAACATCTTCATAAATCCTTCAAGGAGAGGCCCTATCTGTAGTGGATTCCCTTTGCAAGAAAATTCAGGAGGCAAAGGAAGAAAAGAGGATATTAAAAGAGCAAAACAAACATCTTCTCCATGCCTTGTAGAAAATGGGCAGTGCACCTCCTACAACTACCACCAAAACTCTTGAGCCCCTGAGCCAGGATAAGATAAATGAATACACCAAAATCGGTGAGAAAGGTATGGCAGTATCCTCCTGAAGAGACCAAATCCTCAAGGAAAGTGACGAAGTAATCATCATGTTCACCGAGTTGTATCAGAACATCAATTAGGTGAATAAGGCACTCCAAGCGATTGTGTGACCCATCTCCGAAGAGTTGGACCATGCTAGGTTGCAGCATGAGACCTTCCAGAAAATGCTCGACTGTTCAGTCAAAGATCTGGTCAAGTTCGGTATCTTCAATCACCCCAGAGCACCCAACAAAGTCCTGTCTACTTTGGACTACCAGGTTGATCAGTTGGATTTTGTCCTCGAAAAGATAGATAAAGTCAAATAGGAGGCCTTGGAGGCTATGCACTAGATGGAGAAAATCATCTTGAGAATGTCCCCAGGATTTTTGACTCCTTCTTTCTCCCTAAGGAAGGTAGACCAAACTATTCAGATCTTTAAGGAGATCATCTCGCAAGGGTTAGGGCCAGAAGCCACGTTCGACACCGAATGCATCAACAACCTTCTTGGCCTGTCGTGACTTTATAGGGTTCCTGATAGAGGCTGGAAATGAATATGCCAAGCTCCCAAAAAGGCTCGTGGATGAACGTGAAACTTGTAAAGTTATCAGCGATCACCACAAGGATTCTTCTCAGGATCAACTTCAGCCCATGATCAGCAAGTTCATGGAGTATCGGGCCTAGTTCAACATCACTTCTCCCGAGCAACATCAGAAGCAGGACACTCCCTTTCGACCGTAAGATGATGACGAATAGTCTCCTTCCTCTCTTCTTCTTTTTGTAAATATCTAAGAGTATGTTGGCATAAATGATGACATCATCCATGTTGCACCATGGCATGATGTCATCCACCAAGTTGCCAAAAGTCAACAATTGACTTTTAGATATTTTGTAATTAGGTGGTTGGTTTTCTTTTGCCTTCTTTCCTTCTCTTCTTCTATAAATACTTGAATACTTGTTGTATTCAAGGGGTGGATACTTTTCAAATGAAAAATAGAAGTAAGAAGAAAAGACTTTGAACTTTTTGTAACATAAACAAATATTTATACAATATTTAGACTTTGAGCTGAATACCTATGTTTTACATCAGACCTTTCTTATGTTAGATTTGTATGTTTGTTCTGTTGAATCTACTTCTACTTTATTGTCATTTATTCATCAGTATTGCTTTGTTCGTCTATGTGAGTAAGTTCAGCTCTGTTTACTACCAGCCCAAAACATAGATCCTCTGACCTTTCTGCTTTGGAATTCATTTCTTTTCTCCCTCTAGATCTTTCCTATCTCCCCACCTTGTTTCTTTCCCTTCTTCTATAGTTGAAAAAACCTCTACTGGGATGAGATCCCAACCCCCGAAGGTAGGATATTGTGAGACTTGCACAGATTCCTGCTGGTAGAATAGTAATAAACCAGTTTCACTTTGTTGAATCAAAGAGGGGCTATGCCCTGCACACTGTTGGCTTGTTTATCCATAGATCTATCCACCCAACAGATTTTCAGACCAACAAATCCCCGGCATCAAATCCACTCGGCTCTTTCACAAAGGAATTCACACTATACATGATTTGGTGCACCGTAGGGATTAGATCACTTGGCTTAATATCAAAGCTAAATTTACTTTACATAATTATAATTTTTCTTTTATTTGTAAAATTCAGGAACTTCTTCCATATGTGATGCTTCATAAACTTGGCCTTCACCCACCAGCTTCCTGGTGGTAGGACTGGCGATGGAATGATGATATTATTTTTTTGCACTATAACACCCACATAATTTATCAGCTTTTATGTCCTATCACCCACAATTGATAAGTTAAATTCTCATTGGGGACTCTAGTCTCTACCAGCTACTTGGCTTCATGAGTTTTCTCATGCTTGGAACCCTAATCTTGAACCCAAATTTAACCATTTTTTGTGGTGTTTGATTTATCAAGGTTTTCCCTTAGGTGAATGGCTTAGGCATATTGGCATACCCCCCCCCCAACTTTCCCCTTATCTTCCTGCCCTGAATCTTTCTTGCATTTATTTTGGTGTTTCCCAATGTGTGCATGTTATTTGGTGATAGATTCATTCCTTGTTTCAACCTTATCACCCTAAGTTATTCTCATGGTTTTTGGCCTTATTTAGTGACTTTATTTCATGGCCTCATTATATAGCTAATATGTGGCATGTTTTTCATGCATGCATTTTATTTCATATATGAAAAGCTCATAATGCCTTTATTTTCAAGCATGATCTTATAATTATCAGCTTTTATACTAATGACAAGGTGATTATTCTATCTATTGTATGAACATAGATTCATGCTTAGGCTGTTAAAGTTTATAATTCATGCACCTTAAGGAGATTATAGATCACTGGGGTTGTGTTTCATGCACTATGAGTGGAGTTCCACCTGATCCACCACTTCCACCACCTCATCTTTCACCTCCCCAGCGCCCACTTGTTGTAGGCACACGTCGGAGAAGCCACTCATATAGCCATCGCTCTTCCTCCCCCAGGACCGTGTTGCCCCGTCATCCTCTGGATCAGGTTGGAGTCCACCCCCGAAGGGGAAAGGCGTTGTCAACGCTCCTTGGTGGGGCTCTTCGCCACCAGCTATGAATAATCTTGCAGGATTTCCACCCCCTAGGTGGGGAATTATGGTTCCTCTTTGGATGTGGTTTCCTAAGCAAGAAGATTGGGAAGTGGATCTGCCATCCGCAGAGCCTTCTAACAGAGCTTTCATCCCTCCCTGGGATGATCCTCCCTTCCTCTTAGTGCGGTAACAGCATGAGCTTAATGTTTTTTAGATGATTTCTTATTTCCCTTTGGTCATGCTCTTGTAAATCCCTAGTGGTATTTTTTGTTTTCCCATGTGGTGTTCTTTTGCTACCCTCGTGGTGTTTTATGGGATCGTGAATTTTCCTGTCACCCCCTACTATATAACTTTCCTTTTTATTAATATAAAGGTTTGTTCCAATAGTAAACCACTGCCTTGTAAAGCTAGTACCCCCACAAATTTTAAAATAAATGGTTAAATAGGATTATAATACCCTTGATTAAATATAACACTTACGTGTTAGGGTTTGGGAAGTGCAATGATTTTTGTGGTAGTATTAGCACATTTTTTGGAGAAGTATTATTTCATGCTTTGATGAACATTAAAGTTTTAATATTTGTAACTTTAAAATAATACTGACCTCTTTTTTATGTTTATTTTTAGGGTTGCTAATTTTGGTGGAAATCAAGTAGTGCAAGTATGCATTCATATGATCAGTTTCATCTAAACTTTGGATGACACCATATTTGAGAATGGTTTTAAAATTAATTTGAAATTTATTTAATGATATTTGAGATTTTCTACCAAGATAATTAGGACACAATTTTATAATATCACTTTTTGTTTCATATTGTTTCACTTTTTGTTCTATACTGGCCACCTTTTGAATATAACTAGGAGAATATTTTCAAGGAGAGGAAGGTAGAAACCACTATTTATAGATCTTGAATGGACTTCTTTGTGAATGGAATACAAGTGTACATGTAGTATTGACCATTGTGTGGAGAGGACATTTCTTATTGTTGTTTCCCCTACTACATAGTTTTAGGGAAGAGTCTCCTTCCAAGATATTTTCCAACATAACATAAGAGGTATATAGTCTAATTTTTATCTTGAAACAAACTAGGGCCATATATATTTGAGGTCGTAATTATGTGGTTCACTAAGAGTTAATATAATCCAAGGGATTCAGACATTTCTGAAAGTTTCAAAAAAATGTGACAATACATAAAATAAGGTGAAAATTGTGCACTACAAATTAGGCTAAACATTCTTCACATACTAAAACAATGATTCTTATTTTTTCCTTTGAAAAATAATAGTTTTTTGAGAGATAAACCATGAGAAACTAATGAATCCTATGCACATCAAGATCATTTCACTCCAACATAAATGAACATGTGCTCTAAGTAATCATCAAGAATTAACCATAAGCCAAAAATTCATGCTTAAAGGAAAATCAGGCTATCATTCTTATAGATTAGAAAAGAAAAGGTACAAGTAGGAGTGATGTGTAACTCCTTATGCAGGACACATAGACATAGTTCCTAACTAAGGGAGAAATGATTTATGATCTCACTAAGTGAGAATGACTAACAACACTGAGTTAGAACATACAATGATTGTCGACGAGACATATGATAATATTACACCAACAAAATTTTGTCATACAGCACTTAAGGCAAAAGTCATACCTAGGACCTTGGTTCAGTGATCAAGAATCACTATTTTTGTGAGGTCGAAGGTTCCTCGTTGATTGAAAAAAATGGATTTAGAAATAATACCTTACAATCACTTCGGTATTTAACGATGAGATTTACAAAAGGCCAGACTATAGCAAACCAGAATAACCGATAGGGGTCCACTTTTGTAGTCGGAGGGGGACCCATGCCGCAATGTGTGTGATATAGGTCCCATGAATTTCAGGTTTGATTTAGGTTACACTATAGTTTACAAACATATTATTTTGTGTCCTTTAATGATGATAAGTGGTAGGTTAAGAAGAGCATTAGATGATCCCAATTGAAGATGAGGTCCATGCATAGGACCTGTCCTCAAGATGCCACATGAGTAAGTGCCACCATCATTGAATTCCATGCTGAAGCTCATTGGTACACTTTTTCCAGAACCTGAACACATGACATCCACATGGAAACCAAATTCTAATTCAAAAATGTCTCCATGGATTCAACTCTAATATGAATAGCATTAACATCTCAACTATTTTAACCATGACGCACTAATACCTTCACAAACAAAATATGCCCCAATGGCCAATCTAAACATTGCCACACTGTAATCATAGTAAACAAACACTCCCACCCTCTTCTACAATATGTGGGATACAACATGCTAAACATAATCCCTAAGTAACTAATACATCTTTAATGGGATGAGGTGATTACAAGGAAATTCAAACTACTAATCTACCTTTGTAGAAAATATCAAGCACGCCTTACCACTTCCACTCGACCAACTTGCAAGTGTTACCCAAACCAAGGGGAATTTTGTATCCTGTAAAGGGTCACATATTTCTGACTGATGTATATCATTGTCCCACTTAGGGAAGTATATAAATCAAACTAGATGGAAATTTAGGCCATCATAACGAATTGTATGTCATAACTCAGTCAGTGCCACTGAAACATAGTGAATGATCCACATTTCTAGAAATGCTTCATATTGATGTCATTTGTTTTCTCCATAAATCTGGAGTTCATGTTGACGTCATTTGTAAGCAGATGAAGTAAAGCATTTTGACGATAGAATGTAAGCTCCTCACTAACTAGTGATAAAGGGTGTCATCGACTATGGGAAGGTTAGGAGACATTAGTTGAGTAACTTAACTCATAGTATTTTATAGGTAGTATGGAGAAAGGTTACAATCAGTTATTTTGATTCCATTATGATATTATAAGTTTTAACAATGTACATAGGTTGAGAAATCATATTTATAATGGATTCAGGTTCGAATGATCTACATCCCGAAGATGTAGTGCATTTTACACCGAACTCCAGTAAAACAGATTGATCTTTTGAAAAGGTAGTCTTCACAATTTCAGTTTTCGAGTATTATCTACCAATTTATATCAAGATTTAAATTATCATAAAGATGAGGATAAGTATAAACTTATCTTTAAATTGATTATAGAATGTTAGGGTTGAGAGAGATATGCATAGTGAACCATGAATGTTTAAGTTAAGATAGTGTATTCCATTTATGAATATTTCAATCACTCACATTCATTTTTGGTTTAGATTCTATAAAGATACTTACATTTAGTTTTTAATCAGATATTAATTTAGTGGAAATTGGGAATTTGATAGGTTATTCCGTATCAGTATTTCATTCCTCTGAAACTATTTAATGATTAGGAAGGTCTACTATAGTTTATGGATCTATTTGATGACCTTCCAAAACTACTATTGGTAGTGCTCCCGAGGGTCATTTGAATGGAATTTATCTTCATAATGCGATAAAATGTCTATGATTAATCAACCTCATCTAGCTCGGAGAAACCCTTAACTATATGTTACACTTTAAACTTTTTGATGTTCCCATTGGAACCATATGTCTTTTGAGGTGCACCCAGTGGACAAGGGGGACACAAATGTGTGCTCTTCCCACTTATCAGACTAGGGGTGACACATGCAAAACCAAGTATTGTTAACTCCCAAGTGCTAAGTTTCAGGCTCCTCATCTATCGTAGAATCCCGCATCAAGAATCCCATAATCCTCTTGTCACTATGTGAGGGTCAAAATTGTTTGTAAAGATTAGCATTTGGTCTAGCGAACTTCAGTCCCCTTATATCTCTCCTTCAAAGGATACCCTATCTAATATCCAACAATTTACAAGGTCTTCCTATTCCAATGAATACCAAGAAGAGATTCATGCTCAGAATATGTAGATTATTCACCTGAGTCAAAAGGGTACAGTAAGAGGCTTATAATGTATACTATTAGAATCAAAATTTTTTTTAGCATGAGGAGTGAGAGGATGTCAAAACTAGGTACAGAGGATCATGACCCATGAGGATCCTTTTTGATCCCCTTTATCAGAATTTTTATAGGTCATAACTCAAGCACTAACCTCCATAAGGACTCTAGTTAAGTTTTCAGGTGTCAAAGTTGGAAGTTACAATGCATCTCATTCTCACTCAAACCTCAGCATGACACTTTTCATCATCTGGTTAAAAGTTGATGACTAGTTGGTTTCAAACCTTTTTAGACCATTTTCCCCTCATCAGTTTAAGGTACAAATTTACAAGGGCACTGATTCCATCTGAGAGTGAACCATGAGGATTTAATCCCAACCTAGGTTAGATGTGAGTTAAAATGAAAAGGAGTGAGTGAAATGCTTCATACTTAAAAATTTATCAAGAAAATATTCGACAAGATTCAAACCCACTACACAAACTGTGAAATGAGTCCAAATGGAGAGGTGAAGGAAGCTCGACGATCTCAAACAAGGTTAGCTCGGGTGAGGAAAAAATAAAACTATGTGAGTAGATATCCTTGCATAAGATCTTAGTAAAGAGAAAGGGAACTGAGATGGCTTAAAAGGTAGGCAAGCTCAAGGAGCTCATGGCAGAGAACATCGATTTATGGAAGAGTTTTGGTAGAGCTTGAGAGGTATAAGGAGGAGCTCGGTAGTGAGAGAATAGTGTAGGACAAAAGGGAGGTAGGATAGAAAGGTTTGAGGGGAAAATGAGAAAAAATTCATAACTCGATTAAATGAAAAATCCCAAACATAAATCCAAAAACACATAAATACCTCTAGACTAAGCCTCAAACCAAATATAGTTGTAACTATCCAAATCTAGAAGAGAAACTCCTAATTACATGAGCACAAAAAAAAACCACAAAAATAGAAAATTTAAAACAAACGTTAACCAAGATTATCATAAATAAAAAAATGATTAATAAAAACTTGCACAAGAAGCAATTAAAATTTAAACTAGAATTAATTAGCAACAATCTATAGCGAGTACACATTTACTGATAATACAGCTCTGATACCATGTGAGAGTGAACCATGAGTGATATAGAGGATCCTCGCTGAGAAATAATGATCTATAATAGTCTTAGAATTAGTTACAGGTAGTTTCATTGCATGGAGAAAAATTAAATCTTTCCAGCAGTATCTTGTTTGTAGAAAACGGAGCATGTATGCTGAAGTTATAGCCCCCTGAAATTTTTGGTCAAATGGTAAAAAATCTGGACTGCGCGTAAGTGACATGGATTCGTGCACATCCCACAAGTGTACCAATGAAATTAGGACACGTGATGATGGACAAGTGGGGCCCGCTATTTGTTGGATGGGGGATCTCACCCAGGTTTGACACACTCATTTGTAGAGGAGTGCCTTGGCCACCATTTCTTAATATTAGCATTGTAGAACTTTTGTGTGTGTGTGTGTGTGTCTATATGTATATATATATATATATATAACAAGGTAAATGTGGGAGTATTTTATTTGCATTTTAAATATTATATGGGTGGCTCGGTGGATAGCCCAACTTAGCAAGCTGAGTTGGCTCAGCCGACCAAGTTGACCTACCCACTGACCTCTCCTTTTATTCTCCTAACTACCCACCAGCTCATTATCTTATCTCCTACACTGCCAAGCTAACTACTTTGTTAACTGTCACCTCAACTTATCTCCTCACCCATCCACCTAACTCCTTCCAACTCGTCATCTATCTCCTTATCCCTCCATGCAACCAGTCTACGAGGCATGAACCAACTTAGCACCCAACATAGCACCCAACATAGCACATAGGCCAACTACCACACAATGAGCGGCCAAAATAATGGTTCATAATCCAATACAAAACATCCACCGCATAGTTTTTAAATAGCCTTCCTACCTACCTCGCACCCAATATGAGATCGAATTCCCCAAAAGGAAAATCTTAAGTGGATAGGGGGACTCAAACCTTGGAGGGCTGAGTAAAAGGATAAGTTCCCAAACGATAGGCTCGTGGATGTTGAAACAATATAAAAGGTTCGCTATTGTATTTGAATAACATTGTTCGACAGACTGTGTAATTTTTAAAAGTCTTATTATGAGAGCTAGAAGGATAATTTTTGAAATGTGCTAAAGGAGACTAGGCTTATTTTCGCAAGAGGATCACAGTGAGAAGGTCAAAATCATATAATACTATTGTAAGTGTAATTTTTTCATGATTTTAATATATTGTTTCCTTTAATTGGACCTGGAGACATATGCCACAAGTTCTAAACTCCATTATCATGTATTGTGTTGAAATTTTTGTCAAATTTTCCTGGTTTATTCTATAATTTTACCCAGTACTCTCAGTTTTTTAATATTAATTAAAAATACAAGAAAATCGCAATGTCAATTTTAATTTAGAAAATATTTGTATAAGAATTTTTTTTGGTTAAGTGTGTAAATTTTCTTAAGATTTTTAGATCACTCGTATCAGAGCTAGTTTATGATCTAATTAATAGTGTTTGGATTGTAATTTTTTTTGTTGAATATTAACAAGGTACCAGTGTAAAAATGGTGAAGAAGAATTAGTAGAATAGGATCCCAAAATAGGTACAAGAATATCTCGACGTCCATCGATGGAGGAATAAGAAAAAGTATAATCTCGTCAATCATTCCTTCAAATGAAAGAGATGGTGGAAGAATTGTACCGAGATAGATAGAGGGATAAAGAAACTAGAGAAGTTTTAAAAGAAGAAAGCTCTAGTTCTGATATTCCTAAAGGTGAAACTCAAAAATCTAATTCTCTTCCTTCATTAAAATTAGATATCAAGTTTGAATTTCCAATGTATAATGGAGAGCTTAATGCAGAGAAGTTAGATAACTGGATCAAGCAAATTGAGGTATATTACAATTTTCATAAAATTGTTGATGATGAAGAAATAATTCATTTGGAAACTCTTCAAATTGGTGGCATAGCACTCATCTGGTGGGAGAGTAAGCTTCATGAAGTGGATGAAAAAAAGATAATGAAAACACTTCTTGTTATGATATTTTTCGAATTTAGATAACAATTTAATCCTCTTGGATATAAACAAAAAGCTATGATGGATTGGAAAAAATTGATATAAACTAAGGGAAAAAGTATTTAGGATTATACACAAGAGTATAGGAAAATGGCTTTTATTCTTGGTATTTCTCTCAATACATAAGAAACATTACTTTAATATATTGTTGGATTACATATTTATCTGACATATGATTATCATTCTAAATCTTACTAATCTCAATGTGGTGTGTGTGCAAGTTACACATTTTGAAGCAAGAGGGAAAATGACAAAGGAGACTTCTTTCTCAAAAAAAATAACAAGCGATCCGAAGGCAAAGAAAAAGGTTTCAAAGAACAAGGAAAAGGAAAGGGTAAGCAAAAGACAAACTCTACTGTTAATAAAGAAGATGATCAACCATTTTGCAATCATTATAAAAATAACCATGATGAATTAAGTGTTGGAAATTACATCTGGAAATGAAAACTAAATGGATGACTAGTAAGAAAGGAAAAGACGAGAAAGGTATACAAAACAAGGTTGATGATATGTTATCTAGACCTCCAATTGTTGTTGCATCTATTCTTTTACAACATAGTTCTTTGGCTCATGATAGTTATAAAGAATAATATGTGTATGATGCTGATTTTAAAGAATTTAATGAGGACTTAATTATTGGGAAACAAGTAGGAGAATTGGATTATCTATGCACAATGGAATTTTATATCATTCTGGTAAACTTTGTATTCCAAAAAATGAAAGAGTACATATGATTAGGAAGCTCATACTTCTCTTATATCTTGACATTTTAGAATTGGTAAAATAGTTTCACATTTACAGAGGTATTTTTATTTTCCTAAAATACATGAACATGTAACCAATTATATAAAATGATGTTTTTTTTGTGCCATGAGAAAGCCTAACAATAGGAATTTAGAACTTTACACTCTTCTTCATGTCCCTACACATCCATGGGAAAGTATCTCTATGGATTGTTTAGGAGGCTTTCCCATGCCACAAAGGAAACATGACTATTTATATGTGGTTGTGGAGATATTTAGTAAGATGTGTGTGTTGATTCCTTGTACTAAACAAATAACTGGTGAAGGGACTACACATTTATTCTTTCAGTTTGTATGGTTTCATTTTGGTTTTCCCACTTTTAATATTTCAGATCGGGATTCTAGGTTTCTCGGGGAATTTTGGTCAAATTTGTGGGATTTTATGGACACTAAACTAAAGAAAATAATTTCTTTCCATCCACAAATTGATGGTCAAATAGAGGTTTTTAACTGCACAGTGGTACATTTTCTTAAAGGCTATTGTGGTAAACATCCTAAATTATGGGATGAACATTTATATTATGTGTAGCATGTTTATAACCGTGTCTTACATTATTCTACTATGAAGTATCCTTTTGAGAATTTTTATTATTATCTTCCTAAATATCCATTAGATTTCTCTTTTAGACAAAAAAAAAAAGTAGTAGACTTAGTGATACTAAAAAAGCTAAAAAGTTTGTGCAGCGAATACAATAATTCCATCAGTATGTTTGAGAACAGTTAGAGAAAAATTCAAGAAAAATATAAAGCAAGGCACGATAAACATAGGGTTGATCACAAGTTCAAAGTTGGTGATTTATTTTGGCTTCACATCAATAAAGAAACGCTGACAGGTGAAGGGAAAAACTTAAAACCAATTCAATATGGTCCATTCTTAATTTTGGATAAAATTGGTAATAATGTTTTCTGGTTGGATTCACCTCCATACATGCAAATTTATTCAGTTGTGAATGTTGAAAATTTGAATTTGTATGAACCGCCTATGATCATTGATCATGATGCTAAGGTTGTACCTTTTGTTGATGATTTTGCACCTGAGTATCTAGATAAGTTATAGGAAGACATCATTTTGGAAAAGAAGGTTAGAACCTCGGGAAGGGGTGATGTTAAATATCTTCTTGTGGGTCTAAAGGGTATGCATCCAAACAAGGAGAAATGGATGGAAACCAAAAATGTGAGGGAGAAATACCCTCACCTATTTACTAATTAAATTAACTTTTGGAGGTCCAAAATTTTCTCAGTGGGGAGGAGTGATCCAGAGGATCCTCACAAAGAAACACCAGTCTATAATCTTCTCATAATCGGTTACAAGAAGTTACATTGCGTGGAGAAAAATTAGAGCTGTTTGGCGGTATCTTGTTTACATAAAATGGAGCATGTAGTATAACTTATGGTCCACTAAAACTTTTGTTAAGTTGGTAAAAATATAGATTGTGCCCAGGTGACATGGACTCATACACATCTGCCAAGTGGACCAATGAAATTATGACATGTGGCACAATAGATCTGAAGTAAAAAAAATAGTTTTAACATCGTTATTCGACACTCGATGATAGACAGGTGGGCCCTACTATTTGTTAGTTGGGGGACCTCAATCAGGTTCTACACACTTGTTTGTGGAGGGGTGCCTTGGCCTACATTTCTTAATATTATCATTGTATAACTTATGTGTGTGTATATATATATATATATATATATATATATATATGTTCCTGATTTTTATAACAGGGTAAATGTGGGAATATTTGATTTGCATTGTAAATATCATATGGGTGGCTCAGTGGACATACCGAATCAGCGATCCGAGATGACTCGGTTGACCAAGTCAATTTTCCCACTGACATCTCCTTATATTCTCCTAACTACCCGCCAGACCATTAGCTTATCTCATGCACTTACAACCTAAATTCTTTGTTAATTGTTACCTTGCCTTATCTCCTCACCCAACCACCTTACTCCTTCCAACTCATCATCTTTCTCCTTATTCCTCCATGCATCCTTCTTACCAATAATGAACCAAATTAGTTCCTAACATAACATGCATTCCAACTAACACATAATAAGCATCCAACAAAATAGCTCACAAGCCAATACAAAACACCCACCGCATAGTTTTTAAACAGCCTTCCTACCTGCCTCGCGCCCAATGTGGTATCAAATTCCCTAAAAGAAAAATCTTAAGTGGATATGGGGTCTCGAATCTTGGTGGGCCAAGTAAAAAGATAAGTTCCCAACTGATAGGCTCATGGGTGTTGATACAATATTAAAGGTGATGTGTTGTATTTGAATAGCATTTTTCAACAGACTATGTAATTTTTAAAATTCTTATTGTGAGAGCTAGGGGAGAATTTTGGGAAAGTGTCAAAGGAGACTAAGCTTATTTTTGTAAGAGGATCACAGTGAGAAGGTCAAAATCATATAATATTATTATAAGTGTTATTTTTGCATGATTTTGATAGATCGGTCCCTTTAATTAGACCCGGAGACGTAGGCCACAAGTTTTGAAATCCGTTATCACTTATTGTGTAAAAACTCTTATCAAATTTTTCTAGTTTATTCTTTGATTTTACAAAATACTTGTACTTTTTTAATATTAAACAAAAATACAAGAAAATCGTATTGTCAATTTTAATTAATAAAATGTTTGTATAAGCTATTTTTTAATTAAGTGTACAAATTCACTTAATATTTTTAGATCAATGAGAATCTAATGGATCCTGTGCACATTAATATCGTTGCACTCTAACAAAAATGAACATGTGCTCGAATTAATCCGTAAGAATTAACCTTAAACAAATGATTCATGCATAAGGTAAAATCAGGCTATCATTCTCATAGATTAGAAAAAAGAGTATAAGTAGGAGTGTTTTGTAACTCCCAATGCAAGACCCATCATACCTCCACAAGGGAGAAAGGAGTTACAATATAGAAATGGATTGTAACTCCTATATGATGCACACTGACACATATGACAGAATATGTCATATAACTCCTAATGACACCACCTATGACTCATCTAAAAGAGATGACTCACTATGTGTGAGGTGGAAAATGACTTGTAAGTGAATAAAGAAAATAATCATACCTCACACTAATACCCCCCTTAAACAAATCTTAAGTAGAGGCATGACAAGATGGGACAAGAAAGAGTACTCTCCGTCCTAGTAACTAAAGGCCTTATGAGGCACCCTTGTACAAACTATAATATTTCTATAATAACAAGAAGAAGAGAAGATAACTAGAAAGCATGAAGAAATGAGGGGATGTAGATGACCTCACTCCAACAACATAGTGCAAGTAAAGTAACTTGGCTTTAATGAAGGTCTTGGGAAATATATCTTCAACATGATCAAAAGTTTGACAATACAGCAAGTCTATGATGTGTCCATGGATCAAATCCCACATGAAGTGCATGTGGATCTCAGTATGATTTATCCATTAAAGTTGAACAAGATTTTTAATATCAATACAATGCTCATGTTATCACAATAAATGATAGTATGCCACCAAAAGTGAATACCAAACTCTATCAGAATCCCCTATAACTAGATAGCTTCTACGGAAGTGTTGACTACACATAGTTTTCCTCTGTAGAAAATATCACAATTTCATTGTACTTCTTGCTCAACCAACTAGCAGGACCCAAACTAAGAGAATTTTTTTAGCCTGAGGTATACTTCTAATGATCAAGATCACCAGCTCAATCAAAATCTGTAAATTCAAATACATTAATCTTTTCCCTCATAAGTAGTGTAATCCATCGATATGAGTGCTACAAACATAGTGAAGGATATAATTTTCTACTCTCTAATAAAACTCTTGAGGCCCACATAAATTTAGACACGATTCCAATAACATACAAAATATACATCTTAGTGTGAGTTAGGTAGATCAAGTTCCTCACCAACTAGCGATAAATGGCACCATCAAAGTAATCAGCAACTAGCTTCACCCCGGAAAGGAAGGGAGTATGAGATGGCTTATAATCATACATGTGAAACCTGGCTATCAAATCAAGGGCATATAATTTGAGCAATCACAATTCCATAGTCAGATTCAGTAAACTATATCACAAGGAAGTAGTGAATTAAATCTAAGTCAGTCATGGATAATTTTTTGGCTAAGGCATTCTTCACATAATCAATGATCGAGGAAGATCTACCCATAAAAAACAAGCCAATAACATACAAAATGAAGATAAAAATGGAATTATTTTCCCATAAAATATAAACTTTGGGGTGAGAGTGACACCTAGTGAACCCTGATGTAAGAAAAAATGATTCCATCTTGGCATACCAATCCCAATGGGCTTATTTAATTCCATAGAGAGGCTTCTTTAACTTAAAAATGAGAGAGGAATAGTGGACATAACCTGGAGGTTGTTCCATATCGATTTCTTACTCTAGGTCCCCATGAGGGAAGGTACTCTTAATGTCTATTTTATGGAACTCCCATATGTTTGTATCAGTGATGGCGAGGTTCAATCAAATGGAAGTAATCTTCGTAATGGGAGAAAAGGTATGTGAATGATCAACCTCAACTACTTAGGAGAAAAATTTATCTACAAGTGAAGATTAAATTTTTCAACGTTCCCATTGTCACCATACTTTACTTGGTAAACCCAATTACACGGAATTTTTTTTTCCTTTCAAAAGAGTGACGAGATCCCAAGTATCACTCTTTATGAGTGAGGATAAAAGGAACAATAACTAGATCGTACCAAGCCAAGAACACAAATGCTAATCAAACATCTCGGTCAATAAGATGAAAGCAATTTTCCAAAATAACTTTACATAAACATTTGCAAACAAATGAGTAGAAATATCATATATTATTATGTAACTCAATGAAATACAATGAGAATGGGCCTTACTTATATAGTCAAGGAATAACAATCTAAGAACCAGTCAAGGTTTTAGATCAATCCATAAATCATGGAAAGAACTAGTCAAGACCATAGATTTAGGAAAGAACTAGACATCAAGGATCTAGTCAATACCATAGATCAAGGAAAGAACTATACCTAACAACTAGATAATATCCCCCTAATATCTAAATAAATAGAAATAAATATCCACACACATAAGTGGGTGAGGATAAATATAATAAAATTAAATAAAATACCTAGGTGAACATGAGCTAAGGTAATTACCTACTCTAACAGAGGAAAACTCCTCATCTATGATAAAATCTAAATCTCAGAAGCCTCTCAGAAAAAATGAGGGTTGAAAGCAGAGTAAAATAAATCATAGGCTCTACCATACTCTGAATGACTCCTTATCTCATCCAAAGGATCCCCTATATAATCTCCAGTGATTTGGAAGGTCTTCCTAGCCCAACGAGGAACAGGAGGAGAGTCAAGCTAAGAATATGTAGATTCTTCACTCGAATGAGAAGGTACATAGTCCTCATCATCACTACTATAAAAATTGGAAGATTATGAAGTGTGAGGAGTGGGTGGAGTAGGAGGATCGGGAGGAGGAGGCTCAAAAATATCATCATCATCATACGAATTAGAATCAAAGAGAGGCATAAGAATGTCAGTAGGTAGAGAAGTGGAAGTAAAATATGACTCATCAAAATTCACAGTTCTCTCAATATAAATTTGATGGGTAGTAGGGTTAAACAATCTATAGCCCTCCACACCATCAAGGTACCCTAAAATGATACAAGGGGTATGATACCATGTGAGAGTGAACCATGAGGATCTAAGGGAACCCATGCACATCAAGATTGTTACACTCTAATGGAAATGGAAATTTTGCTCCAATTAATCAACAAGAAAAGGTCTAAGAAGATTCAAACCCACCACACAAACCATGAGCCAAGTTCAAAGAGGGAGGTTAAGGCAACTTGACGAGCACAAACAGGGTTATATTGGTAAAGGATAAAAGAAAAAATAGTGAGAATATATCCTTACAAATACGATTAGGAGGTATAAGGAGGATATAGATGGTGAGAGAATAGTGTAGGGAAGGAGGGAGGTAGGAGAGTAGGGTTTGAGGGGAAAACCATAGAAAATTCTGTACTGAATTTAATGAATAATCCCAAACATGAACCAAAAAACACATAAATACCTCTAGAATACACCTCCCACCAAATATAGTTGTAACTATCTAAATCTAGTAGAGAAATTTCTAACTATAGAAGCACAAAGCAAAACAATGAAAATAGTAACTCCAAACTAGAGTTTAACTCATATTAGCATAAATCAATAAGTAATTAATGAAACCTTGCACAAGAACAAATTACAATTGAATTCAGAAGTAATTAGTAACAATCAATAGCAAGTACACATTTATCAATAATGCAACTCTGATACCATGTGAGAGTGAACTACAAGAATCTAACAGAGCATATGCAAAGCAAGATTTTTGTACTCCAATGGAAATAAACATGTTCTCCGAGTAATCAAAAATAATTAACCATAAACCAAATTTTCTTACATAAGTAAAAATTATGCTAGCATTCTCATAAATCAGAAAAAAAGTACAAGTAGGAGTGTTGTGTAACTCCCAATGTAGGACTCATCATACCTTCACAAGGGAGAAATGAGTTATGATCCAGAATTTGAATGTAACTCTTGTATGATGTGCACTAACACATATGATATATTTTATGAGGCAATCTCTCATATAACTCCTAATGACACCTAAGACCTATGACTTGGCTAAGTGAGATGACTCACCATGTGTGAGGTGGAAATTCTCCATAAGTGAATAAAGGAAATAATAACACCTCACACCAACAAGTTCATACTGTGAAAGAAGGAAAAACAAGGTTCAAAACCATATTTGTCTTCTTAACAGTAAACCAAGTTTTGTATTTGGGTTTTGCATGGATATAGACAGCCTAATCTCATGGCCTAACAAAAATTTATACAAAATAAACGTGTAAGAATAAATATACTCGTTACAAGATAGATAAAAAAGGGGTAAGATGGAACCCAAGATAAGTAGTATTCAAAATAAATTCTACTTGAAAACCAACATCAAACTTTTCAATATTGTTCTACTAAATATTCTCATTCAACTCATTCCCTTGCCCATTTCCATATATGTATCTCCAAAATCCTAAGACCTTTATATTTATAATTTCATTTCACTTCTCAAACCCTTTGGAATTCTACCATTTTGATTTATTTGGAGGTAAAGAAATCAATCCCCTCATTACACCCAAAAATAACACTACACAATAAATACAACTCAAACCATTTGTAGGAAAAAAATTCAAAATCATATCCTTCCTGCCTTGATTAATATTTTTCAACCTTGACTAGAAAAAGAGTAAGGAACTACACTAGTAATGATATTTTATATAGATATGTGTGGGATATTAAAATTGTCAAAATGTTTTTATTTTTATATATTTCCTTATTTTCTCTTATTATATATACAATTCCTTCTCTCATCTCCTTTTCATGTTATTTGGAGTTCTTTTCTAGTTATTTTCTTCTAGAATCATAACAAGACATTTAATTTTTATTCTCTATGGTGACATTGGGTTCACCAATGCAAATCCACTGAGGATCCATATATTTTGTTAAGCATATGTGATTAATGAATAGAATACGCAAGTTACAGGTGTTGATAGGGAAAATCATGTATAGAATTCCCTCATGGTGCTCACATATGCAGTTTGATAAATAATATTGTAAATGATATGCACCAGTAAAATAGGGTTTCAATAATTAAGTAAAGTTTCATTTTCTTAGTTTTTAGTTTTGAAATATATTTATAAATATCGTAGAAATTTGTAAATACTTCAAAATCTGTGTAATTATTTTTAAATATTTTGTAGTACAAAAGACCCCTTCATAAAGATAGTTATGATTGTAAGCACAAGATTCTAATTTTCATGTACATATTGATTAACAAAAATATAGAAAGGCTCCTAGACTAATAAGTAGAGGGTATAAATTTTAATCTAATTATGAGGACTAAAACAATGTATAAATTAAACTAAAATAGTAAGAAAAAATTGTAATTAATTATTCTAAGTGAAATGAAACCCTACATGTGCAAGAGAAGGGAGAGAAGGGGATTAGTTTATTCAAAGAGAATGTCATAAGTTTTTACAGGTTTAAAAACAGAATCTTGAAGTATAGATGATCACTTAGAAACCCTTTAAAGACTAGATCTCGAAGATCTAAACTGACTGGGGTGCCTGGGAAGGTAGCCCCAGAGGTGCCCTGGTTTGCAGATTAGGCCCTAGTCTCTATAAATGCTCCAGATATGAGTTTGGTATGGTCGCAATTTGATCTGAAACTCTTTATGTCTTTTGCACTGGATTCATTGGATTGTGTGGTATGTGATGAATAATGACCTGCAAGAAGAAGAGAAGTATCAAACCCTAAGAAAAATAAAGATGTAAAATGAATGGGTCGGGCTGACCTCAGCTACCAAACTATTGGTCTTATCACAAAGCATTGCACTACATTTGGGACCTAGATGTAGTTCTAGTGAGTGTGTGCATATCGTGCCCTAGGTTCTCTCATGTAACTCACACTTTGTGAAGTAGCGAGCAATAGTAACTATAGAAAATGTAAATAGCAAGTTTGTATGGAATAGAATAGAATCCATCCTCCTATGCAGTGTTTTTGTTGTAGATATCCTAGCCTTGATGCATGACACTATGTGGATGCAAGTGATGTAATGGATGCAACTCTAGATGGAGTGATAGTAGTATGTGACGCTAGGACCCTCATTATGGTCTTATAACTTTATATTTATAGGGCTCTCAAGCTTAATTTCGTAATTAATACTTGATCAAGGCCGACTGGGAAAAGGATAAGGATGAAAAATGGATAGAAAGGCCCCAAAAAGAAGTGGAAAAAAAGAAACATAGACCGAGGGGCGGGACCAAGGCACCCCGAGGCACCCTAGTATAGGTTGGGGTGCCCTGATTTTTGGATAGAATGATGGAGCAGTTGTGAAACAAGTGGATAATTATAGAAAAATACGTGGGAATGATGAAATAAAATATAAGAAAATGATGGCCAAAAGCTGGGATTAATTAGTACTTTACTCACTTGAGAACCTTCTAAATAGTAGAATAAGACTGGGCTAAATAATTTCTAAAGTGCACAATTTTGTGTCTGCACATATGAAATGCAAGCTATAATTTTAATAATAAATATATACACTTATTTTCATATGCTACTCTAGTTTATTGAAAAAATTGAGGCATACTTGTATGCTTTCAATTTCATAATTTAAACATCCACCAACTCATAAGTCTATCATTCTAATACACTTCTTTTCATATCTACTCTAGTTTATTGCATAATTGTCGAAGGACACCATGTCCTATAGAGGCCGTTGTGTATGGATTTCATAGATTGGTATGAACTCACTCACCATATCTAAACCCACTGTCGCGATTTTTTTGGGTGATCTCACACCAACCAAGGTATATGTGAAAAGTTTATTGTACTAAACTGGTGTAGTTTTTTTGGTATCCAATGTTGTGTTAGTATGAAATACCCTCATGTCCTATGATTGGAGTTCGTCTGGTCTTTGGGGATGCATGCGATGTCGCTGAGAGGAGAATGCAGCCCCAAAAGAGAACCAACTGCACTCTAACCTATAGAAATATACCCTGCAGGGGAAAGGGTAAATTCTTGCTAGATACTAAGGTATGCACAAAAGTGGGATGGCTAGCTAAAACAAGTATTAGTCTGAAAACACATGCATGCAATATTACTAGTGTAAAATACGTAGACAATGTAAGAACTACTAAGCACATTAGTGTAAACATGCAAGAAAATAAGTAGACCACACAAAGAGGGTTTCAAACATGGTAAATCACTCACAATTTCACAAGACACTCAAGGTCATCATGGCCACAAAAATCAGACAAGTGTGCACACAAGAAAAAGGAAAATCCCACATACAATGGTAAACAAAGCAAACAAGTAGAAACAAATAACTAGTCATGAAAACATGTAATCCCATAAAATAATTGATGCAAATGGAACACCCGTTAGCATGTTAGATTGATAACCAATATGTCAAAGCATGCATAAATAATTAGTAGAAGATGTTAAGTTCAAAATGAAATAATAGCACTTGGATAAGACGAATGTGTATGCCTCCAGCGACCAGTATAGGAAGGATAGAAGGTGAGCATCCATGTCACGTGTAAATTCATGTATCTGCAATCACACTAGAAAAAGGTGTGAATGTGCATGTGTGTATGATAATGACATATAAGAAATTAGTCTAACATGTGTAATAAATTGATCATACAAAACACTAGGAAGAAAAAGTAAATGCCCCCAAGACAATGCAGTATGTTGTGGTTGAATGGAATGGAATGAAAAATGGAATTATATGAGAAACGTGCCCCCCAAGAGGATTAAATGTGTATACAATGAGGTTCATTTTGATTTCTCCCTCAGTAGTCAAGAATGAACCATAAAAAAGAGTGCATCATCGGGAAATGGTCGAATAGTGTTGGTTGTGTCTAACATGTCGTAATGAATGTGTATATGTAACGTGCTATGTACCTTGGGATATGATAATATAATATATATGGGTTGATGGAGATGCTGACATGTGGCACACATCCCCTTAGTTATATGTATGGGTTTACATGTGATATGATAATATAATATATATGGGTTGTGGCATCTCCATCAAGCCATATAGATTATATTATCATATCCCAAGGTACATAGCATAACGGTGATGAAATGTGACATGTGGAGAGATGTGTGTGGACCCTATAGCCTAAGTGTATACCATGACTTATTGAATGGAAGAGTGATGATTTATCCCTAAGCGTATTTCACTATAAGATGAAAGGATGAAAGAAAGTGATGATTCAACATAGATCGTATGTTACTAGGGGATGAACAAGAAGGGAGTGGTGATGTACCCTAAGGTGTATGACACTATAATATGATAATGGGGGTGGCTATTTATCCTAAAGCATATACCACTACAAGATGATAAGATAGATGAAAATTTAACCTAAGGTGTATGTCACTAGCATGGGAAATGTCGTATGAGGAAAATATCACATTGGTGAATGTAAGGTCCATTTGATTGGTAAGCCCTCAGCAATTGAGTATGAACCGAGGAACTAGAGTGCATCATAGGGTAGTGAGTGGACTGTGTAGAAGACAGCGTAGTATAAATGACCAAGTGATGGATATGGCATGTAAATGTGTAGCGTAGGTAATGCAATGTAGGATGTGTAATGTATATAGAATATGTAATGTGTGAGATACAATATTAATTGTATATATAAATGACATATGTAAGTATAATAAGATGAAACTAGACACATATATAATGAAATATAGTGTAGTATGTAGAATGCATATGATGAATAGATGTGCTATGTGAATCATACAATGTAGGATGTTTCGATGATATAAGGTGCAGTGATAGGTATAGATAGAATATGTAGTGATGATATGTAAAGCTAGACCCATATATAATGTGACCTAGTGTAAATATAGGATGTAAAAATGGGATGCAAAACTAGACGCAAAAGAGATGACAACTAGTGTAGTATGGACAATATAGATGATGTATAAATGACTAGGAGATGTGGGATGTATAAGATAATTGATGATGTAGACTAAGTATAGAAAGGATGATGTATGAGGTGTGGTATATGTGAGAGAGTGTAAATGTGTAGAACCTATAGTGTCATGTGTGGGGTTCAGTGTAATGGTAATCCCTCAACAGTCCAGTGTGAACGGAAGCACAAGAGTGTGTCATCAGGTGATGAGGGTGCTAGGATGTATGAGAGTGGTGACTAGGAAGATATGCAGAGGAAAGGGGTGGGGGAATGTAAGTGTACCACATGATAGGTTTCTCCTCGGTGATAGTGTGGCTAAGAAACTGGCGTTAAGTCATATCATTGTTGTCATGATCAAAACCAACTGGAGTTGTATTAGAAACTTGATAAGAAATAGAATGAGGAGGATTGTAGAAGGACACAGTGCGATGAAGGGTATATGCATTCATTGTGTATTCTTCATCTGTAAAAGCGATGTGAGCAGTCATGGGTACGCCATCACGAAATGTTAGGAACATATAAAGTAGAGGAATCATTAGTAATAGAGATAGTGCCGAAGGGCATGGGGAACAAAAGTGAAGAATTGGAGTAGGTCAAGTGTACCTCCAATATAATCAAGCCAATACTATCCTAGTGTAAATGGTGAAGCACGGGGGGTGTGTACAACAAAATTTATCAGATGAAAAACCCGTAAGCCATAAGTTATCATGGTATGGAAGTATCCATGATAGAGATACGGTGAATGAAGGGATGGTAAGATGTCATTAAGTGTCAAGCTGAACCTAGGTAAGTAATCATGTGTAGATATAGTATCAAAACTTAGCGAGATCAAGACGGATATGTTCCCAAAATATCCTATTAATGTATAATGTGCATGTAAACGGGGATCATGAAACTATTTCTAGTGGAGAATGAGATGAAATCGCATCGACATTGTTGATAGATCCCTTATATAGGACCATAGCATTAGTGTATGGAGGAATTTTGAACCGATATTCACCTAGGCTATCAGCTAAAAATGTTTCTTTGAAATAAGAATTGTCCACACCGAGAGGAGTAAAATCAAGTTGTCGTAGTGACTCATCAGTGAGTTCTATAACATCAACCTCATCATAAAACCTGGTGGAAATGTCAATATCTGTGTAGTAAATTTCTCTAGTGCTATTGAGGACATTTGTAGGTGGTACGGGAGTGGGAGGCTTTAACAGAAGTAGAGGATAGCAAAGGTGGAGCACTAGCAAGGACAAATACAGTGGGTGAAATTCTATTCGAAGTGTGAGTAGATATAGTGGGAGTAATGTCAGGAGTAGTGGATGTGGGTACACTAGATTTACCAACATCATATCTATCAAGGTTAGCATACGGGATGCATTGTGGTGGTGGAATAAGCATAGAGGTGATGGGATCAATGTGACAATATTTGAATGGTTCTGAATCAGTGCTGATAGTGTGTTCATAGCCATTATGAAATAATTTTACATATTGATGTATAGTGGATGGCATGGCTTGCATGGCGTGAATCCAAGGTCAACCTAATAGGATATTGAATTGGAAAGAAGCATCGAGGATGTAGAATTTGGTGAGAATTGTTTTAGGTCCAACCCGAATATGGAGGGAAATAGTACCTAGACATGTGCGAGTCGAAGAATCATAACCACGGATGAGGGTGGAGTTGTGGGATATGAGATTATCATTGATACCTAATTTTGTAGGAGAGAATGGGTAAAAAGGTTAACTACAAACCCATTATCAATAAGGACATGCTTAATTCAAGTATTAATAACGAAAGTGGTAATGAGAAATGGTGCACAAGGGTTATGTTTGGAAAAGGGAGATATATCCTCATCTATAAAAGATATAGAACGAGGAAAAATTCAGAGAGACTGAATGATATGCACAAAATACTCAATAGAGTGGTCATGTTCAACATGAATAGCCCATATGGGTAGCCTCGAGTGTGGTTCATAAATCTGGCACATTACGCAATAAGTCATAGAGTGATATCTTATCCAGTGTATTCTTGAGTTGATCAATAATGTCGTAGCCTTTGGAAGTATCTAATGGAGTGGCAGGTGTGACGGTTGGTGGCAGAGAAATGGGTGGAGTAAGGTGAGTGTGATGAGTAGTAACTATATTGATATATGGGTCAGATGGAGGCATAAAAAAGAGAGGGGCTGTTGTGTATGAGGCATCACAAAGTGAGGGGGTGTTGTGTATGCACATGTATAAAGTTGGTGGCAGTAGTAACTATATTGGTGACTTTGGTAGGTGTTTATGTGGGATAAGAAGATTGTGCCATAACTTGGTAAGGATATGAAATGGTGCAAAAAGGTGTGAACAATGAATGTGAAACTATAAAAGGTGTTAGAAAGAGACATTGGGTTCACCAAAATGATTAAAATATATATATAAAGGATCCTAGACTAATGAATATAGGGTATTAATGTTAATCTAATTACGAGGACTAAAACATTGTATAAAGTAAACTAAAATAGTAAGGAACAATTGTAATTAATTATTCTAAGTGAAATGGAAACCTAAATGTGTAAGAGAGGGGAGAGAAGGGACTTAGCTCATTCAAAGAGACTATTGCAGGTTGTTGTAGGTCTAAAAACATAATCTGGGAGTGTAGACGATCACTGAAAAACCCTGTGAAGACTAGATATGGAAGATCTAAACTGACTGGGGTGCCTTGGTGTACCTTGGTCTGCATATTAGGCACCCTAGTCTCTGTAAATGATTCGAATTTGAGTTTGGTATGGTCACAAGCTGATACGATACTATGTCTATTTGTCACACTGGATTCATTGGACTGTGCCATATGTGATGAAAAATGACCTACAAGAAGAAGAGAAGTATCAAACCCCAAGAAAAATAAATATGCAAAATGAATGGGTCAAACTGACCTCATCTTTCAAACTAGTGGTCTTATCACTAAACGTTGCACTACATTTTAGACCCGGATGTAGTTCTAGTCAGTGTGTGCATGTCATGCCCAAGGTACTCTCGTGTCAATCACACTTTGTGAAGTAGCGAGAAATAGTAAATATAGAAAATGTAAATAACATGTGTGCATGGAATAGAATAGAATCCCTTCCCCTATGCAGTGTGTGTGATGCAGATCTCTTAGCCTTTATGCATGGTACTAAGTGAATGCAAGTGATGCAATGGATGAAACTCTAGATGGAATGATAATAGTATGTGACGATAAGACCCTCATTATGGTCTTATAACTTTATATTTATAAGGCTCTAAAGCTTAATTTCGTAATTAATCTAGACGAGGCTGAATGGGAAAAGGATAAGGATGAAAAATGGCTAGAAAGGCCCCAAAAAGGAGGAGGAAAAGAGAAACATAGATCGGGGCACCTAGGGTGGGACCAGGGCACCTCGGGGCACCCAAATCTAGGTTGGGGCGCCCAGATTTTGGGCTAGAATGACGGGGAAGTTGCGAAAGAAGTGGATAAGTATAGAAAAATACGTGAGAATGACGAAATAAAATATAAGAAAAGGATGGCCAAAAGGTGGGATTAATTAGTATTTTACTCACTTGATAACCTTCTAAAGTGCATAATTTTTTGTCTACACATGAAATGCAAGCTATAATTTTAATAATAAATATATACATTTATTTTCATATTCTACTCTAGTTTATTGCACAAATTGAAGCCTACTTGTATGCCTTCAATTTCATAATTTAAACAAGCACACAACTCATAAGCCTATCATTCTAATACCATGTTAGATTTAAATAGGTGAATTAAAATTAAACCAAGATTATAAGCTTACTGAGATTTATGACAAAGTGTATGAAGTTCCAGATATATTGTATAAATGTATTGTGCAATACAAAAACCTAAATAACACAACATACACATAAACATAAACACAATATTTAAGTGAGAAAATCATGGTTATAGGTAAAACCCCCACTATGAAGCTCACTTCATATTTTATTATACAATAATAAGAGAAATAAACAACCTGACATAAATAAGCATATCCCATCATAATTCTTCCTTCCACTTCTTCACAAAAACGTTGATTGCACAATGCATATAACTAAACATGTGTTCAACTACACAATCTTCAATAGGATATCATCTTTTATAAAGGTTGGGTGATCCAGTTGTAACCTTTTGGTTGCACCATTTCACTCTTTAATCACAATGAATTAATTTATTTATTTTTTATAATTGGTAAAAAGGGGCATTTTTCCAGGGTCCCCACCTTATTACAGATAAGGATCTACCATCTAGATAAAGCAATGAAAAATGTAAGGATCAACATTAGACCAAATCCAAACATCTTAAATATCCAGTCCAAGGATGGCTGAAAACTAGAATAAAACCGCAAAGAAACCAGGACTAGCATAGAAGACTAAAAATGCCTAGGTTTTTTCTTTAGTATCATGACTCCTAGTCACTCTCGGGGGGTGACATAAAAAATGCAACATTTTATTTTTAACACTCATATAACCTTCTTCCCCTCCTTTGCTAGTTAAAATCTCTACTTTACCCAAAGTAGAGACTATTTATATTACCTTAACACCTGGCTTAGCAAGGGAATCCACTCCCTTCACTGTCTTAACCAAATCCTTCTGGGGTTGCTTGATTATTCCTTTAACATTATTATCATGCCTTGTAGTGTGTTAAAATTCCCTCATCCTTCATCCCAAATCCTTATTGGGTTGCATGAAGATAAAAACATTAAACCTCTATTCCATTAGATAAACATCTTGAGTATATTTTTCATTTTTGGAATTAATGTCATGCTTTCCTGTAGGTTCTTTTTTATGCTTGTGAGCAATAAATATGGGACCCTTCCCCATGTTACTGCTAACCAAATCTTCTCCACACGAGTTGATATATTTTTGAGTTGTTCCAATCAGAACCATCGTATACTGTGGAAACTTTGAAATTGTTTTAAGTGGGATTGCAACCGCCTCCTCAACCATTGAGACTCCCACATTTAAGAGATCCATGTCATCCAAAATTAGTGCTGATGAATTATCCATGTTTTTTTCCACCTAGCTTGAACCAGTCGTTGACTCACCATCTAAAAAAATTAGCTCCACGACAACATCTTTGACATTATGTGATGCTTCATCAAGTGTCTCAATGTTTTGCAAGGGGGATTTCATCTTGAGCACAGATGGCTTCATCTCATTTTATTTGGCATCATTATTGTGCATTGGCATTTTGAATTTGTATCCAAAATATCCATGGCTAGTTCTCCAACATTTTCCATAGAATACCGTGCTAGGAAAAAAGAGATAAAATATGCAGAATAATCCCTCATAGAGTTGCAACAGTAGAAACTAATATGCAGAAATTATTACAGATCTCAAATAAAAGTGCAGAATAAATAACACAACACAGAGAGATAATATTTAATGTGGTTCACCCAATTTGGGCTACGTCCACTAAGAATCACTTGCTCAGATTTTATTACAAGCCTCCACTCTCTCAATACAATACCCAGATCCGTTTGGAGCTATGCTCAACAAACTCTACAGAATTCACAGCCGAATTCAAAACACATCTGTAATGTTTTTCATATCATCTATCATATGCATAAAACCATATAAGTAGACAACAGCTTAAGCAATTTTACAAAACCGTGGGTATCAAAACCATGGGCAAAACTCATCCCATAAACCTATGGGTCAAAAATCTCACCCATATGAGAAAAGCATGTTTCCCGATATGTCGAGTGCATTTTTTCGAGGCCAAAAAATTTACGCCTAAAAAAATTTACCACGAACCCTGGCGAGGATACATGAAAAGTGTACAGTACTCTTAGTGTATAGTCTTCAACACTTTCACACATGAAAACAGGCTCCACAACCTAACAATCTCCCACTTGGACTAGTTTTCCTCTGAGCAAGCTTCTCAACCCTTCACTAGTTTCTGTGAAGACCAACCAAAGCTGAACACACCTTCAGTTTTTCCCTTGTGACCACCTTGGTCATCATGTCTACAGGATTCTAACTGGTATGAATCTTCTCCAACTTCAACTTCTCTTCCTCCAAAGTTGTCCTGATGAAATGGTACCTTAACTATATATGCTTTGTCCTAGAGTGGAAAGCAGAGTTCTTAGCTAGGTGTATAGCACTCTGACTATCACTATACAGCTTACATTCCTCCTGCTTATGCCCCAACTCCTCAAGCAATTTGTTGTAACCAAATCATCTCTTTTCTTGACCTCTATGGTAGCAACATACTCAACCTCCGTGGTTGACAAAGCCACTAACTTCTGTAGTCGTGAAATCCAGCTCACTATTGTCCCACTTATAGTGTAAATATAACATGTCGTGCTCCTCCTGCTGTCTACATCTCCAGCCATGTCTGAATCTACATAACCACGTAAAGTGATTTCTAATCCACCATAGCACAAAACTATCCCCATGGTCCCTCTCAAATACCAAAGGATCCACTTTACTGCTTGCCAATGCTCTTTACCTAGATCACTCATAAATCTACTCACAGCTCCCACTACATGGGAAATATCAGGCCTAGTGCACACCATAGCATACATCAAACTGCCAACTGCTGATGAGTAAGGTACCTTGAACATTTGGTTCCTCTCCTGCTCTGTCTTAGGAAAATGGTCCTTTCATAACTTGAAGTGGCCTGCCAAAGGAGTCCCAACCAGTTTAGCATCCTACATATTAAACCTCTCCAAGACCTTCTTAATGTAATCTTCCTAAGATAAAGTTATCTTCCGTTCCTTCTTATCCCGAGATATCCTCATACTAAGGATTTGTTTGGCTGCACCTAAATCCTTCATAGCAAAGGATTCACTTAGCTGCTTCTTGATTACTTTTATTTCCTACATGTTTTTACCTGCAACTAGCATGTCATCAACATATAAACACAAGATAATATAACTTCCATCCTCAAATTTCTTTGTATACACGCAATGGTCATAATGACATCTGATATAACCTTGCTCCATCATGAAGCTATCAAACTTATTATACCATTGATGTGGAGCTTGTTTCAGGCCATACAAGCTCTTCTTCAGTTTGCACACCATCTCCTCTTTACCTTTGACCTCATAGCCCTCTAGTTGCTACATATATAGTTCCTCCTCCAAATCACCATGGAGAAATGCAGTCTTTACATCAAGTTGTTCTAAGTACAAGTCTTCTACTGTAACTATTCATAGAACAGTTCTAATAGAAGTCATTTTTACTACAGGAGAAAAAATCTCATCAAAATCTATACATTTTTTCTGTGCAAACCCCTTGACTACCAACTGGGCCTTGTATCTTTTCTTACCTCCTTCTTCCTCTTTGACTCTGAACACCCACTTGTTCTGTAATGCTCTTTTTCCTTCGGGTAGTTCTCCATGAGAGCCTGATGCTCCTCATCCATGGCTTGCTCCCACTTCTTCCTGACATCTACCTGCATTGCTTCATCAAAGCTTTCTCACTCTCCACTGTCAATGAGTAATAAATAATAAAGATAAGGAGAAAAACGTTCAGGTTCTCTTCTTACCCTAGAAGACCTCTTCAATATAGGATTTTGGGGTTCCTGTTGAGGGGGTTCCTTAACTGATTTCATGTGTCACTTTCCCATCCGGAAGATCCTCTACCACTGCATATTCTTTCTTGGATTCTTCCCTATTTTCCTGCAACTACTGCTTATACATGACTTTCTCATTAAAGACCACATCCCTAGTTCAAAAGATTTTATTGTCCTTAATACTCCAACATTTATATCCAAAGTCATCACCACCATAACCAATGAAAGTACATTTTTCTGATTTAGCCTCTAGCTTGGTCCTATCATCCTTGTCTATATGAACAAACACCTCACATCCAAAGATTCTAAGAAATGAATAATCAACTTTCTTACCATACCAAGCCTCCTCAGGTATGCCTCCATCCAAGGCACTTGAGGGTCCTCTGTTTATCAAGTACACAGTTGTTCTCACCACTTCTGCCCAAAAAGAAAGAGGTAGTCCTGCATGTAACCTCATGCTCCTAGCACGTTCTATTATTTTTATGTTCATCCTTTCTAATACCCCATTCTGCTGCAGAGTTCCTAGAACCGTCTTTTGCCTGCGGATTTCATTCTTAGAATAGTAATCATTAAATTCATTGCTACAATACTCCCCTCCATTATCTAACCTGAGACATTTTAGCTTAAGACCTGTTTCATTCTCTACCAAGGCTTTCCATTTAACAAAAGTGTCAAATACATCAGATCTATTTCTGATACAATAAACCCAAACTTTCCTTGTTACATCATCAATAAAAGTGACATAATAACTTGAACCCCCAAGAGATGATACCTGAGCCTGCCACCACACATCAGAATGTACTAGCTCTAACCTACTCTCTTTCTTTGTAGGTCCAACCTTGAGAAACCTTACTCGCTTTTGTTTCCCATATATGTAGTTCTCACAGAAATCCAAACCTGTTTCTATATATCCAAGCAAATTCTTCTTTATGATGTCCATGCCCTTATGGCTCATATGACTTAGCGTATAGTGCCATAATGTTGTATCTACATCTGATGCCACAAGATTACAATCATTAGTACTATCAGTGGTTAAATATAAGGTTCCAACATTCTTACCTCTTGCCACCACAAGAGTACCCTTGGTAACCTTCCAAGAGTCAACTGTAAATATCACAGTACAACAATCACTTCCCAATTGCCCCGCCGATATCAAATTTCTCCTTAATGTAGGCACATGTCTGACATCCTTCAATAGCCATGTATTCCCATTTTGTATCTTAACCTGAACAAAACCTTTTCCAACTATACTGCAAGGCTCATCATCACTAAGAAAAACATGCCCAAAATCCCCTTGAACATAATCAACAAAATAATGCCTATGTGGAGAAGCATGGAAAGAAGCCCCCGAATCTAAAACCCAAGATTCAGCAATATTGTGCAAAGAAAGAATCAAAGCATCCTGACATACATTACCCATTGCCACATTTTCCTCCTTTTTTTCTTCCTGTTGTTTCTTATCATCCCGAAGCTCCCAACAATCCTTCTTTACATGCCTAGGCTTTCCACGGTGCCAACATACTATCTTGCTTTTGGATTTTGACCTTGCCCGACCCTTTAATTTTCCACGGACTTCCTCTATTCTTCTGTCTCCCTCTAGTTTCCATTGTCAAAGCATTCCCTGAAGTAGAAGATTCCTGGAGCTTTTTCTTCACATTTCCTCGCTTAGAATCACCCCTACAACATCCTCAAACTTCAAGTTTGAGTTAGCTGGAACTGAGTTACTTACCGCCATTACCAGGCTATTCCAACTCTCAGGTAAAGAGCACAGAATTAATAAAGTCCTAACTTCTTCATCAAATTCTATTGTAACCGAAGCTAGCATATTCACAACCGTATTGAAATCATTTAAATGATCTGCTATTGAACTATTCTTAGACATCTTCATATTAAACAACTTTTTCATTAAAAATATCTTGTTAGAGGTAGAGGGTTTTTCATACAACTTCCCTAATGCATCCATTAGATCTTTTGTAGTCTTTTCCTTTGAAACATTAAATAATACCGAAGATGCAAGACACAGCGGAATCATTCCAAGTGCCTTCCTATCTAGCAAATCCCATTCCACATTTGTCATACTTGAGGGTTTGTTCACCTTCTCAGAAAACGGAGTATAAAGATCCTTCTGATAAAGGTAATCTTCCATCTGCATCTTCCAAAGACTGAAATTTTTCCCGTTGAATTTATCAACCCTAGATCTTCCATCATTTGCCATAGCTCCCACTCAAGCTAAAAATTTTCCCTATGATTCAACACTTCAGCAAAACCAAACCAAGCTCTGATACCAATTGTTAGGAAAAAGAGATAAAATATGTGGAATAATCCCTCACAGAATCGTAACAGTAGAAACTAATATCCAGAAATTATTACAGATCTCAAACAAAAGTGCAGAATAAAATAACACAACTCAAAGAGACAATATTTAACGTGGTTCACCCAATTTGGGCTACATCCACCAAGAATCACTTGCTCATATTTTATTACAAGCCTCCACTCTCTCAATACAATACCCAGATCCGTTTGGAGCTATGCTCAACAAACTCTATAGAATTCACAGCCGAATTCAAAACACATATGCAATGTTTTTCATATCATCTATCATATGCATAAAACCATATAAATAGACAACTGCTTAAGCTATTTTACAAAACCGTGGGTATTAAAACCATGGGAAAAACCTATCCCATAAACCTATGGGTCAAAAATCTCATCCATATGAGAAAAACACGTTTCCCGATATGTTGGGTGCATTTTTTCGAGGCCAAAAAATTTACGCCTAAAATTTTTTTTCCGAACCCCGGCGAGGATACATGAAAAGTGTACAGTACTCTTAGTGTACAGTCTTCAACACTTTCACACATGAAAACAGGCTCCACAACCTAACAAACTGATGAGTCCTCAAAGGCTAACTTTTATTTCCAAACTTCAGCTTGAGACACCAATTTTATGAGCTCCGAAAGGTAAGATCCTATAGAAACATCAATGCACATTATTACTATAGTGAAATGAGATTTGACAACAGTAGTTGGGTCAAGAGAAATTAAATTCCCAAAATCTTTGGCAATTCCTTTCAGCACATCCACTTCCCATAACTCCAGAGGTAGACCAGGAAGCCTCACCCAAATAGGGTTATGCAGACGAGATGTGATTTTTAGAGCATGGCTTCCATCTGACTATGGAAAGATTATTTCTCCCATAGAACCACAACCCACCTCGTAAAACATGAAATAAATCTTCTTCAAGGGTGAAAATGAAGAGGAAACTCTTTTCAAACATAGAAAAGGTGTTAACTTGCCCCAAAATCCTCCATTTCTTCCTTATCCATTTTCTTACTTGATCAATATTTGGTCAAATTACAGAAAAATACCCCATTAAAGACAATTTGTTCATACCAAAGGCTCTTCCCACCACTATTTCTGGAACCTTCAATCATGGCATTTTCTCCCAAATAGGTTCAATATTTTTTTGAGGTTCTTAGGACTATCTTTTGAAAAGCTTAAAATACCACAAATGGTGCAGACCATCAACTTTCTCTTTCCTCTCTACTTCTTTCTCTTCCCCTCTTTTTTTGCTCTATCTTTTGATCCTTTGCCTCCATGTTTCCCCTAGCAATCACTCTTAAAATTAATTAATTTAGTTAATCCTAACTTTATAAAAGTTGTTTATAACTTATAATATTATTGTTGGGGTTAATCACACCAGTTGTACAAATATATATATCATATCTAAGCATATAAGCAATAAATATGAAAATAAACTAGAAAAAATAATACACAAGATATAACTTGGTTCATCCAGTGTGGGATACATCCACCAAGAAACAACCAATATATTATTCAAATCTTCACAAAGGAAATACAATGAAAATCTGTAATCTTCCACACCTCTCATGGATGTATAGTACTTTCTTCCTCATTAGCTTCTCTTTTTCTCTCTCCAAGAATTCCTTCTTATAATTCTTGTAATTCTAGCTTCTAACCCTAGCCTTCTAGCTTATATAAGCATATACAAAGCTAGGGCACTTTAGATATGTAATTACAACCATAAGATCACCTTTATATCAAATGTTAAATCTAATTCTCATGACTGAAATAAAAGCAATCACACACAGGTAACCAATTTTGGTTACCCTAACCGATACTAGTTCCTACTTTCTTGGTTGATGTCAGTCCCCATGTGACTGACAGCAGTTACCAAACCAACACATGTTACTAGGTATTCTAGCAATTTAATAAAACATGTTATTTGTGAAGTAATTGAGCTCCACAACTCAACAATCTCCCACTTGGAGATAAATTGTTGCACTGTATCGTACAACTCCATTCTTAGATCCTTTCCTTGGCTTGTTTCTCCCTCTTCAAGTCTCAAACTTGAAGACCAACAGAAGTGGAGTGAATATCCAACTTCTCCTTTGCAAACGAATTCATTAGCATACCCGCAGGATTCTTATTCGTATGAATTTTCTATAGTTTTAACTACCCATCCTCCAACACCTGGCATATGAAGTGATATCTCAACTAAATATGTTTCATTCTTGAATGAAACACTGAGTTATTTTCTAGATGAATCACACTTTTACTATCATTATACAATCTATAATACTTTTTCTCCTTTCCCAACTCTTCCATGAACTTGATCATCTATATCATCTCTTTTATAGCCTTTGTAGCTGCAACATACTCAGTCTCTGTAGTAGACAAGGCCACAACCTTCTACAATAGATAAATCTAAATAATTTTCATCTCACCTACTTTGAATACATATCCAGTGGTGTTTCTCCTGCCATCCAAACTCTTTAGCCATATCTGAATCAACATAACCACATAAAGAAGTATCATACCCTCCATAGCATAACTACATGTTGGATGTCATTCTCAAATACCTGAGAATCCATTGGACTTATTTTCAATGCTCTTTACCTGGATTGGCCATAAATATTCTCACAACTCCCACTACATGTGCAATGTCTGGTCTGGTACAAATCATATCATACATAAGACTTCCAACTACTGAAGCATATGGAACTTGTGCCATGTATTCGACCTCCTCATGTGATTTAGGACAATGATCTTTGCTTAATTTAAAGTGTCCAGCCATAGGTGTACTTACAGGTTTTGAATTTTTTCATATTGATTTAATGTTCCTGACAAAAATACAATTTTTTGTTCTTTTTGTCTCTAAGAATTTGCATGCCAAGGATTTTATTTTCATCTCTCAAATCCTTCATTGCAAATTTATAACCTAACTTTTCTTTAAGCTCACCAATGCCTTGAATACTAGATCCTACAATAAGCATATCATCCACATACGATAAATAAATAAATAAAGCTTCCATTTTGAAGATTCTTTAAATAAACACAATGGTCAGATTCACATCTCATAAAACCATATTCATGCATGAAACTATAAAAACTCATATACCATTGCCTCAGGGCTTGCTTGAGCCCATACAAGATCTTTTTCAACCTGCACAAAAGTTTCTCCTTACCCTTGACTTCATATCTAAGATGTTGCTACATATATATCTCTTCTCCCAAATCACTGTGAAGGAAAGTCGTCTTGACATCAAGTTTCTCTAAATGAAAATATTCTACTACAACTAAACTCAATATAGTATGTATGGAAGTCATTTTTACTAGAGGATAAAATATCTTACCAAAATCAGTACCTGATTTCTATGTAAATCCTTTTACCACAAGCTTTGCCTTGTATCTTTTTTGTCCACCTCTTCTTCCTTTATCCTGTAAACCCATTTGTTCTGAAATGTTATTTTACCTATTAACAACTTGACCAAATCCCATGTTTGATTTTGTCTCAAGGAGTCCATCTCCTCATCCATGTCATGCTCCCACTGCTTATGGGTTTCATCCTACATTTCTTTTTTAAAACTTTCTAGTTCACCACTATCACTCAATAATAAATAAGGTAAGGAAGATGTTAATCTTTATGGATGTTTACTTATCCTTCGTGACCTTATAAATAATATATGGGGTGCCAGAGGCTCAATCTAGACATCTTGTGTATTGGTATCCACTTTTGATAGTGACCGACGTCGGTCACCTCTTGCTGATGTCGGTCATTCTCTTCTGTAGCCGATATCAGTCCTTGCAACCAACGCCAGTTCTGTTTAACTAATACCAGTTCAGGATGACTAACACTGATACCTGTAGATGTCTTTTCTAAATCCAAGAATGAGTTTTCTTCCACAAAATTTCCAACTGGTTTGTCTATTGGAACTAAAACTTTATCCATGTACATTCTCTTTTAATTCCATTTAATGTCACGACTCCTAACAATCTTAAAATATTTTAAATCCCAAAAACATAATCCAAAATCACCTGAGCCATAACCAATAAAATTACATCTCTCGAATTTAGCATTCAACTTATTTTTATTTTCTTTATCAACATGCACAAAAGGTTATAAACCAAATACTCTAAGAAAAAGAAGATCTACCACTTTTTTCAGTCTAAGATTCTTTTGTTATTCTGAAGGAGTGTAGGACGAAGACCTGGAAGGAATTCACGTGCATCGAATAGTTGCAATTTACCAAAGTGTAGGTGTTGCAAGATTGAAGCAAGCAAGCTTTGTAAAGCAATGTGCATGCATATGAGAGCTCAAGTTTCGAAAATTGGATTGGAATGGAATCCTTAGCTTAGCTTGTATTGGATTGTCATAGATCAAAAGAGGTGGTCTACATATAGGGGAGTGAATGTGTAACTCCCATGTAAGAGAATATTCCTCCATAATGGAGAAGAGGAGTTACTTTCCCAAATGCGAATGTAACTCCTATGACACACTTACACATATGACAGATTCTATAAGAGAATCTGTCATACCTAAGATGACACCTAGATCCATGTCCACCTAAGTGAGATGACTCACCTGGTGAGGTGTAATAACACTAAATAAGTGAATAAGTATACCACCTACACCAACACCCCCCCTTCATCGTAACTTAGGATGAGGTGGCAAGTCAGAAACAAGAAATGGGTCCTAGCACAAAGCCTGAAGAGGCACCCATGTATAAGAAGAAGTCCCAAGCAGTAAAGGAAAACCCAGTGGGAAAAACACCCACCACAAGAGAACAAAACACTCTCTAATCTAAGAAAGATACCAAATATGGGTCCCATCTAAGGACGATCCGGAAAGGGTACCCATGTACAAAGAGGCAATCTCTCGAAAAGAAGAAGAGAGAAGAAGAAGGAGACGAGAGGAATGCAGAAGATGCCATGGACGGATCTAAACTCTGCAGCTCTAGGAGGTCTCCCAGAAGAATGTCGATGACGAGATCCTCTACCTCTGGACTAAAGAAGAGCCACCTGCAACGAACTGTGTGCCTACCCTTAGGAAGGAAAAAAATGACATGCTGGAAGTCTTCCCACTCCACAAAGAAACTGAAGGTAGGAACACGAAGAACTCTGAGTCTTGTGCACTGAAGTGTGACATATGTCTAGCGAGTGAGTGCCAAGGAACCGAAGGTAATGCCACGTGCGTAGAACTGTCAGAGTGAAAAAGAGGAACACCCACAGAAAGGATGTCCAAGTGATGTGAAGGGAACAAAACATCCTCCACAATAGAAAAGGGATCCACAGCTGAGGGTGGATCAATGAAGGTCTCCAGAAAAGTGGAAGTGGTATGAGTCCCAGAAGGGGCACTCCCAACAACGGAGATAATGAACTCCTCTGAAACACCTGTAGATGGATGAGGGACCTGTAGATCATCACAAGTAGACTCTGTGAAAAGACAACTAAGGTCAGGTAGATACTTGTCCCAATGAGGGGGCTCAACAAACAGAAGAGCGATGTATGATAGGTATGAGTCATCCAATGAAGGTAGAGGAGTGGAATGGGCCTCGCACACTAGAAGTGGAAAGGAGGCAGGTGTAATGACGGTGTGAGACTGAGTATGAGACTGCTCGATATCTGATGAGATGTGCGGGGTGATAACAATGTCTGGAATAGTGAGAGAAAGAGGAGAAGAGTCCTCTATAGTACTCTTGACATTAAAACTGGATGCACAATCCTTGTCATCAGAAGTAGAAACAAGAGAGCCCGTGTTAGTGGAACTGTCATCACATGAAGAAATGGAGGAGACAACTGAATCAGTAGCATCAACAATGGCAGCAGTATGTGAAGGGTCTCCATACAAGGACTGAAGAATGCTCCAGACACGGTGAGGTGGATCTGAGTTTGCCATGTGAAACCAGAGAGAATGAGAGACATGCATCATCATGTGACCATAGATGTGGTCCTAAGTGTCAAGGAAGTCCTCTAGATGATGATGATCAGTGGGTGTAGGAACTGGCCCAAGTAAGAAGGCCGAAAGACCCTCGTGGGTGAAGTAACGTTCCATGGAAGCACGCCAGGCTGAATAGGTCTCTCTCCCGGTGAGAAGTGGCAGAGGCTGTAAGGTGATCCTATGACGCTCAAGTATGGAAAGAACACTCTCCATGACAAAAAAATGTAAGATGTAAGGTGCACAAAAGCAAGACGTCAGACTCGACCGATAATGCATTTGCGTGTGTAGGCCCAAGAGTACAATCAACCCCCCCAGAATGCGGCACTTTATAAAATTATTGCATTTACAAAAATAATAATCCCATCACATAATGTGTAAAAAATCATACAACTTTGACCAAGGAAGTGCTCAGAAACGAGCAGCGAGTCAAAAGTTATCACATTAAAATGATTCCCGCAACTGATGGAAAAATGCACTAGACACTGCAAACGCATTAAAAAAGTGCATGAAATGGGTGCAAAGGGTATCGTGTGGGTACTCGTTGGAAATGGCATCAAATTTTAGTAGGGGTTTGTTTTGACTACGAGGGGGGGTTAGCCTCCTGCCAACCCTGGACCTCGCCCTCCGTCTTCGACACGCGAATGAAGGACATAATACAAGCCCAAAATTAATACAATGCCATGAATGTTTTTTTTTTATTAATAATCACCCTAAAACATCAAAAATAAGGTGATGATAGGGGCCCACATTGAAGTTGTTGCACTTAAGGAAATGCCACATCCCATGTTTGCTTAGTGTAACCATTGTTTGGAAAGAGCTGCCCAGCCTAGTGAGTTGTCCACGTGTAGAGCTAGCTGGAAGGTCTGGTTTGAGCCAATAGGCTGGCTGTTGACTGAGCCAGGAAGAATGGGCCAGGTGGACTGTCAAAATAGAGATTTGCAGGGGGTAACCGACACCAAGATGAGCATGCAAGATACCAGGGAGGACATGGCACAGTATTCAACCCGGTGCACTCAGCAATCAAAAAACTTAGCAACCAAAAAAAGTTTTCAAATGGCAAGTTAAAACGTAGAATCCAAAACGTTTTTCAATGCAGAGGCACCTGAGTTCCACGTTGAGTGAAAGGGTCAAATTCCCACATTGAGTGAAATGGCCTGAGTTTCTACAGTGGGTTGACCCTATGTAATGGACAAGGAGTAGACCTCCACGTGGAGCCATTGGTAGGAGGGCCGAGCAGAGGAGAAAACGGTTGAAGGCGCAGGTAATGGTGGAGCCGTTGGAAGGAGAGCCAGAGATCTGCAGCAACGAGCACGAGGGGAAGGCAAAGCCTCAACACGAAAGAGAAAAAATAGCAAACCAGGAACTCGTTTTTGTTCAACGGCCAAGCAGAAAAATCCCCCAAGGCGTAAACAATCAATACTGTAATGAAAGATTCCACACAGGTTTTGAGCTGGGAGATGCTGCAGGGAGTAACCGTTCGAGCTGGAGTGAAGGTCACGTGCCAATGAGAGGCTGCAGATTCCACGCAGGTTGCTGGAGTGGTCTATTCCTTCGCTGCCTCCTAACCAGTGAGCAAGACCCAAGGTGTAAAACGACCCGCACAGCAAATGGTTGAGTCGCTGCAGATGGGGTTTAATAACCTGAGTTGGCGAGCTGAAAAGGGAATGCAGTTGAGATGTTATGAAGACAATACTACGAGCTACATTCCAGCTTGGTTCTAGGATCCAACACAACACTTCTCAAATACCAAGAAATGATACTCCTTTTATCCTGCAAGAGTTGAATCTGAACACAACCATAACCACCAAGTAATACAAAAATAACCCACAAAAAAACAACCACTAGAATCTCAAAAATATGCAAGTAAAGCACATGCAAAAGCGAGAAATTGCACAAGCAACTACACGGTGGAGCAACAATGGTGAGAAACGTGATTCCGGTCCCCATGCTCTGATACGATGAAGGAGTGTAGGACGAAGACCTGAAAGGAATTCACGTGCATCGAATAGTTGCACTTCACCAAAGTGTAGGAGTTGTGAGATTGAAGCAAGCAAGCTTTGTAAAGCAATGTGCATGCATATGAGAGCTCAATATTCGAAAAGTGGAGTGGAATGGAAGCCTTAGCTTCGCTTGTATTGGCTTGTCATAGATCAAAAGAGGTGGTGTACATATAGGGGAGTGAATTTGTAACTCCCATGTAAGAGAATATTCCTCCATAATGGAGAAGAGGAGTTACTTTCCCAAATGGGAATGTAACTCCTATGACACACTTACACATATGACAAATTCTGTAAGAGAATCTGTCATACCTAAGATGACACCTAGATCCATGTCCACCTAAGTGAGATGACTCACCTGGTGAGGTGGAATAACACTAAATAAGTGAATAAGTATACCACCTACACCAACATATTCCACCATCTAGTGCACTTGAAGGCCCACAGCTAATTAAATAAATTTTCATGTCTATTGCTTCTTCCCAAAATTGCAAGGGTAATCTAGCATGTATCATCATTCTTCTTGCATGTTCCATGATTTTCATGTTCATTCTTTTAGTAACACCATTCTCCTATTGTGTTCTACAAACCGTTCTTTCTCTACGTATTCCATTCACTAAACAATAATCATTGAAATTCTTGTTGCAGTAGTCACCACCATTTTTAGATCTAAGGCATTTTAAATTTGAATTTTATTCATTTTCAACACGGGCTTTCTATCTTTTAAAAGTCTCAAAAACATCATATTTACGTTTAATACAATAAACTCATACGTTTCTTGTGACATCATCAATGAAAGTTACATAATATTAGGATCCTCCATGAGAAGCTACCTGGGCTACTCCACACACATCTGAGTGCACAAGATCTAATTTTTTCTCCTTCTTTGTTGCCCTAACTTTGAGAAATCTCACTCTCTTTTACTTTCCAAATATGCAATGATCGCCAAAATCAAGATCTACATCTTTCAAATCTGATAACTTACCCTTATTCTTTAAAATTTGTATTCCTTTTTGACTCAGATGGCCTAGGCGATTATGCCACATGCTTGCATCTAAATCCAAAGGAGATAGCACAGAAAAGGAATCAGTAATATAGGTAGAAAAATACAATGTTCCTACCTTCTTGCATCTTTCTACAACAAATGATCCCTTGGTAACCTTCCAAGATTCGGTTGTGAATGTAACCATGCAATCAAATCCACCTAGTTGTCCTATAGAAATTAGATTTCTCTTGAGGCTTGACACATGCCTCACATATTTCAATAGCTATGCATTTCCACTCTATAATTTTAGATGAACTTATCATTTACCAATAATATTGCATGGTTCATCATCTCCTAAATAAACATGCCCAAAATTACCCTTGACATAATTTCCTAAATAACCCTTATTAGGGGTAGCATGGAAAGAAGTTCCTAAATCTAAAACCCGTGATTCAATTTAATTATCCAAGGACAAAATAAGGGCATCTTGCATTACCTCATAAGATGCAATATGTTCCTCTTTACCTTTCTCTGGTACATTCTCTTTGTTTTCCTTGAACCAGCAATCCTTCTTTACATGTCCTTTCTTTCCAAAATTCCAGCAGGTTATTCATTTACCTCTTGATTTAGATATGCTATTCTTAGACTTTTATTTCCCATTATTCTTTCTCTTGGATCTCTCCTTCTCCCTTCACCTACTTTCTGCATTCGAAGCATTACCAGATGATAATTCCCCTGTACTTTTCCTAGGTATTTCTTCATTCAGGATTATACTAACCATATCATCAAAATTTAAAATATTAGTAGCATACATTGTATTACTAACATACATTACCAAGTTATCCTAGCTATCTGGCAAAGAGTATAAGAATAAAAAAAATTTCACTTCATCATCAAACAGAATATTAATCGATTTTAATTGATTTACAATAGAACAGAAATCATTCAAATGACTTGATGCAGATTCACCTTCTTGCATATTTGTATTAAATAATTTCTTCATCAAATAAACTTTATTTAAAGCACTAGGTTTTTCATATAAATTTTCTAAATATTTCATCAACTCTATTGTGGTTGTATCTTTCGTAATATTTGAAGCCCTAGATGTTTTCAGGCTCAATCTTATAGATCTTAGAGATTTTTTTTCAAGAATTTTCCATTATTCATTAGTCATCTTTGTAGGTATTTCCTTCTCATCCAATGGTAAGTATAGATCTTTCTAATACAAATAATCTTCCACCTACATCTTCCATAATTTATAATTAAGGCCTTCAAATTTCTCAACTCTATATTTCTATCTTCTGCCATTATTGTAGCTCCCACTCAATCAAAAATCCCTCTGTGAGTAAATTTTTTAACACATAAAACCATCAAACAAAAAATCTCTGATACCAGTTGTTAGGGTTAATCACACTAGTTGTACAGATATATATCAAATCTAAGCATACATCCAATAAGTACAGAAATAAACTAGAAGAAAAAATATACGCGATATAACGTGGTTCACCCAATGTGGGCTACGTCCACCAAGAAACAGCCAATATATTATTCAAAGCTTCACAGATGATATACAGTGAATATATGTAATCTTCCACACCTCTCTCGGATGTACAGTACTTTCTTCCTCACAAGCTTCTCTTTTTCTCTCTCCAAGAATTCCTACTTACAATTCTTCTAAGTCTATCTTTCTAGCTTATATAAGCATATACAAACTTCGAGAACTTTAGTTATGTAATCACAGCCATTAGATCACCTTTATATCAAAGGTTAGATCTAATTCTTGTGACTTAAATAAAAGCAATCACGCATAGGTAACCGATGTCAGTTACCCTAACCGATGCCGGTCCACAAGTGACTGACGTCAATTACTGTGTATTATAGCAAGTTAATAAAGCATGTTATTTGTGAAGCAATTGAGCTCCACAACTCAACAATGATTTATATGCTTAGTTTAGAAATAAATTTAGTTTAGAGTTTGTAAATGATGTGGTGGCCATATGAATGTGTCCCCACAAATATTACTGCTCCAACACTTTGAATAAATCATGTCTTTTTTTCAAAATGTGTGTGTGTGTGTGTGTGTGTGTGTGTGTGTGTGTGTGTGTGTGTGTGTGTGTGTGTGAGACTTTGACTGTGCATCAAGTGATTTTTTTGGTTATCTTCTATAACGGGATATTATTGTTTGAATCATGATTATCTCTTTTTTCCTCATTGGTCTTCCATAACACCTTTAAATTCATATATGGGATGGGTAGGGCCAATAATGGCATCCACTAATGGATGGGCTCATGAGGAATTATGCAATGAGATATGGAATTTTATGAAGTTAGATTGTGTCTTCATGGATGTTCGTGATATATGAAAACTCTGATACTTTGGTTATCATTATATAATTGTTGACTATTACAATAAAAATTTGGTGGTTGTATTTGTTTGTAGGCTTCTCAAGACATTTAACTTCTTCGTTAATAGTTTTTTTGTACAATACAGTTGAAGTTAATGGGCCAAAAAACGCTTTTGTTTTATGATTCAAACTATATTCATAAACAAATTCTTTTGAGAAATGGTTGTTTTTCATTTCTCTTATCACTCTCCATCTTTACATCAATTGATAATTTTTTATTCATTTTATTTATTCTTTGCATGTAGTCAATATATAAGAAATTAAAATTTTCACTTTTTTCCATGTTTAAACACACGTTTAATATGTTATTCGTTTGCATGTACTATTATAATACATCTTCAACAAGATTTACTATTCAATGGTGTAGTTTTTACATTAAAATTTAGAAATCATTTCACAAATAAGAAAACTAATAGTAAAATGATATCTTCCATTATCTCCTAAATTGTTATCATAAAATTAAATTTCGATCTGATAATAAAAGGAAAATGGATGATGGGTAACATTAACACTCAATATGGGAGAGAGATCATTCACTTAAGAATGTACATGTATCTATTAACTTAATCTGATGTTTTTCCATCAATTATATTAATAAATTTTTTATGATTCAAAACATTGAGAGATGAAGCCCATGGTGACATGTCTTTATATTTAAAAAAATGATAATTCTAAAATCTAAGTTCCTAATGCAAAGTTTATAATTCCTAACTTAATGACAGATAATGTCTAGTGTCACATGCCATAAAATTGAGATTTCCAGTTAAATTTTATTAATTACCAAACATTAACAGATGGAGTACGTACTCCAACATTATAATTTAAATATTATTTGAGATAAAATAGTTGAGAGAAATAGTAATCTTGCTTAGTTATGATTTTAAATTATTTAGAAGTTATTGATAAGATTTGAACATGGTTTTAGTGAATTATTGAATAAATATAAAGGATCCAAAGCATTAACTTGGGAAATAGAAGTAACATGTTTCCAAGTAATGATACACAATTCTCTTTCCGGTACATGCGGTAACACCAACTTATTATATAAATAGTTCATAGAAAGCTTCCCATACAAGCGATTATTAGAGTTCTTTTTCTGGTTGATTTGGAGAAGATGGAGACCTACAGGTTTTTGAGAATGTGGTTATTGATGACTCTCTATATTTTCACATATATTTTTTTTGGTTCAATGGAGGACTATCAAAAAGGGTATATTTCCAGGCCTGATTTGGTTAATGTTATGCTTGCTCGGTCTCTAAGAGGAAAATGTTCAGTGTCATGATAAAATAGAGTCGTGATTTTGTTGTTAAAAAAAAAATTATTGAAGGATAAGTATTGAAATTTATTGGACAATAATTGTATAGATTAGGTGTTAGGATTGCAATACAGAGGAGCAATAAAAGTAGAAGTAAAATAGAAATAAAAGAAGATGCAATCACAAGATAAAGCCAAGATTTAATGTCGTTCACCCAATTTGGGATACATCCACCAGAAACAAGTCATCCTTCTCCTTTATTTAGTTGTGAGGAATAGAATACAATTCTCTCTTTTACATAATACAAAGAGTAAATCCATGCACATATATATAACTTGTGCACCTCTTTTGTAAAAGCTTGCTTTAACCAAAAGCAACCTAAATATCACATGTTTATAATAAGACATGCATATAAATAAACATAAACATAAAAATAAAAACTCTCACTTATTAATAAGACAATGCTATTTATATCCATGGCCATGAATTCCTCCTAAAAAATAGAAAAAAGAAAACCAAAATGTCACTTCAACTTACGTTCAGGCTCCACAACTTGAACAATCTCCCACTTGGAGATTGACTATTGCAACCCACTGTTACAGCGCATCCTAAGACTCTTCTCTAAATTTTTTCTCTTCTTCAAGATCAATCTTGAAGACCTACCAAAGCTGAACAACCTTCCATATTCTCTTTTCTCACCGCCTTTGTCAACATATCAACAAGATTCTGACTTGTATGGATCTTCTCCAACTTTAGTTGTCCATCCTCCAAAACTGGTCTAATAAAGTGATACATGAGTTATATATGTTTGGTTCTCGAATGGAATGTTGAGTTCTTCGCAAGATGAATTGCACACCAGATATCACTGAATAACATGTAATAATTCTGCTTCTTTCACAACTCTTCCATGAACTGCTAAATCCATATCATCTCCTTGTTTGCTTCTTTAGTAGCAACATACTCTACCTCTGTAGTAGACAAAGAAACAATATTTTGGAGTTTATAAATCCAACTAACTGTCATGCCACGAACAGTGAATATATAACATGTGGTGTTCCTCCTACAATCCAAATCTCCAGCCATGTCTGCATTAACATATATGTGTAAGGAAACCTCTAACCCTCCATAGCACAACTGTTTTCTACTAGTCCCTCTCAAGTATCTGAGAATCCACTGGACTGCATTCCAGTGCTCCTTTATTAGATTACTTGTGTATCTATTGACAGCTCCCACTACATGGGAAATGTATGGTCTTGTGCATACCAAAGCATACATCAAACTTCCAACTGCTGAAGCATATATAAATTTGGACATATATTTGATCTCTTCATGTGTTTTAGGACATTGTTTCTTACTCAACTTGAAGTGTCTTGTCAACGATGTACTCATTGGTTTGGAATCTTGCATCCTAAACCTTTCCAACACCTTGTTCACATACTATTTTTGAGAGAGTCAATATTCTACTCTTTCTGTTTCTATTGATTCTCATGCCAAGAATTTTCTTTGTTGCACCTGAATCCTTCACTTAAACTGTATTGGCTAATTGTCTTTTTATTTCATTTATATCCTGCATGTTTGACCATACCACAAGCATATCATCCACATACAACAACAATATAATATAGGTACCATTATCTAGTCTCTTAAAATAAACACAATGGTCAAAATGACATCTAGAGTAACCTTGTTCTATCATGAACCTATCAAATCTTAAATACCATTATTTTGGAGTTTACTTAAGACCATACAAGCTCTTCTTCAATTTGCACACCAATTTCTCCTTCCCCCTGAATTCATATCCATGTGGATGCTCCATATATATTTCTTCCTCCAAATAACCATGAAGAAAAGAATTCTTTACATCTAGTTGTTCAAGATGTAAATCTTCCACAGCTATGAAACTTAAAATAGTTATAATAGAAGTCATTCTAATAACATGAGAGAAAATGTCATCAAAGTCTATACTTTTTTCCTATGCAAATCCCTTCACAACAAGTCTTGCCTTGTACCTCTTCTTGCCACCTTATTATTCCTTCAACCTATAAAACCACTTGTTCTGCAATGCTCTCTTTCCCACATGCAACTGAACCAAATCCCAAGTTTGGTTGTGTTCCAAGGAGTCCATCTCCTCATCCATTCCCTGCTCTCACTTTTTGAATGTTTCTACCTGCATTGCTTCTTCCAAACATTTTGGTTCTCCACCATCCATCAACAAACAATAGTAAAGTTAATACAAATATAATCTTGCAAGGGGTCTACTTACCCTAGTAGAACATCTCACAATATTTTATGGAGTTTGAGGATCTTTTTTTCTTGTTGATTTTGATCTACAGAATCGACGCCAACTGTGCCAGGATTAATGCCAACTTTTTATATTTTTCTGTACTAGTTTATTTTCCATCCATTTCATAACTTCTCTATCTTTTAACTCATAAATTACTACATACTTAGAATTTTCTAGCTTCTTATCCCATAGTTGTTCCCTGTACATAACCCTTTCATTGTAAAAACATCCCTACTCCTAATGAGTTTATTCTCATCCAAACTCCACAACCGGAATCCAAAATCATTAGTTCCATACCCAATGAAAGTACATTTCTTTGACTTAGCTTTTACCTTGGTCCTATTCTCTTTATCAATGTGATAAAAAGTTTCACAACCAAAAACTTTCAAAAAAGAATAGATTACCTTCTTACCGGTCCAAGCCTCCTCTGATACTCCACCTTCCAAAGCACTTGAAGGTCTTATGTTTATCAAGTAAATAGCAGTATCTACACCAGCCACCCAAAACTGTAAGGAAAATCCATCATGTAATCTCATGATCCTTGCACACTCCATGATAGTCATGTTCATCCTTTCTAACACCCTATTCTGTTGAGGTGTTCTAGGAATTGTCTTCACCCTACATATTCCATTTTGTGAACAATAATGATTAAATTCATTGTTGTAGTTCTCTCCACCATTATCTGATTTGAGACACTTCAAATTCAAACTTGTTTCATTCTCAACCAAAGCTTTCCACTTCTTAAAAGTATCAAATACATCATATTTCTTCTTTATACAGTAAACTCAAACCTTCCTAGTAACATCATCATTAAAAGTAACATAACATTGTAAACTACGAAGAGAATATACCTGATTCAGCCCCCACTCATCCATATGAACAAGATCTAACTTGTGTTCCTTCTTTGTTGATCCAACCCTAAGAAATCTCACGCACTTTTGTTTCCCATACACACAATGCTCACAAAATTATAGTTCTAGGTTTTTGAAATCTGACAACTTTTCTTGTGAATGTAAAATCCTTATCCTCTTCTCACTCATATGGCCAAGTTTGTGATGCCATAGAGTTGTGTTTATACCTGTAGTAGCTAAAATAGAAGAGGGGTTAGTACTAACAGTGGATAACTATAAATTACCTACTTTCTTACCTCTTACAATCATAAGAGCACCCTTAGTAACTTTCCAAGAATCTGCTATAAGTGCCACCATACAACCATCATCTCCTAATTGCCCTACAAAAATTAGATTCCTCCTCAAGATATGAACATGTCTGATATTCTTCAACACCCATGTGTTACCATTCTGTAATTTAACTTGAACACTTAACTTTTCCAATAATGTTACATGGCTCATCATCACCAAGATATACATGCCTAAAATTCCCTTGAACATGATCTTGAAAATATTATCTATGTGGAGTTGCATGAAATGAAGCACCAAAATCTAAAACCCAATATTCTAATTTACTATCCAAAGAAAGAATAAGAGAATCTTGTAACACATCACCTACTACGTTTGTCTCTTTGTTCCCTCCTTATTGACTTTTTCCCTAATTTTAAAGACCAACAATCTTTCTTTGCATGTCCTATTTTTCCATAATTCTAGCATACCATCCTACTTCTGGATGTAGATATGCCCTTCTTAGACCTTCCATAGTGTCTAGGACTCTGCTTTTTTCTTATGTCTTCCCTTGTTCTCTACACTCAAAGCATTACCAAATAACTCAGCTATGCTTTTTCTTCTCGTCTCTTCACTAAAAAACACACCAATAACATTATCAAACTTTAAATTGTTTGAACCAGAAACAAAATTACTCACATCCATAACCAATGTATTCCAACTTTCAGGAAATGAGCACAAAATCAAAAGATCTCTAACTTCATCATCAAAATTTACTCCTACAGAGCTTAATTGACTAGTAACCATGTTAAATTCATGCAAATGATCATTTATTGACTCACCTTCTGACGTCTTCATATTAAACAAATGTTTCATGAGAAATACCTTGTTGGAGGCTGAGGTTTTTTCATACAATTTACCCAATATTGTCATTAGTTCTACCATTGTTTTGTACTTAGAAATATTGAAAGATATCATTGCTATCAGGGACAACCTTATGGCCTTTTGATCAAGAAAATCTCATTCTTCATCTGTCATAGCTGACGGCTTCATATCTTTCCCTTTCAATGGTAGATAAAGATCCTTCTGATATAGGTAGTCCCCCGCTTACATCTTCCATAGCTGAAAGTTATGGTCGTTAATTTTCTCAACCCATAACTTATTATCTTCTGCCATTGCTTCCACTTAAACAAGAAACCCTCATGTGAGATTTTTCTGCCAAAACAAAATTCAGCTCTGATACCAATTGTTAGGATCGAAATACAGAAGAGAAATAAAAGAGGAATTAAAACATAAATAAAAGAAGCATGCAATTACAAGTTAAAGCCAAGATTTAATGTGGTTCACCTAATTTGGGCTACATGCACCAAAAACAAGTCGTCCTTCTTCTTTATTCAGTCGTGAGGAATACAATACAATTCTCTCTTTTACATACTACAAAGAGTAAATCCATGCATATATACATAACTTGTGCACCTCTTTTGTAAAAGTTTGCTTCAACCACAAGCAACCTAAATATCACATGCTTATTAATTAGACATGCATATAAATAAAATAAACATAAAAATAACAACTCTCGTCTATTAATAAGAAAATACTATTTTTATCCATGGTCATGAATTCCTCCCAAATAAAATAGAAAAAAGAAAACCAAACTGCCACTTCAACTTGCATTCAAGCTTAGATATTATGTTAGTTTCATCGAAAACCTTTTTATTATAAGAATTGATCTTTTGTGAAACAAATAACTTCACCAATCCAGAAGAATTAGGAATACTAATACAATACTCATTCCTTATGATGTTTGAAGGTGAAAACGGATGACAATAACTAGGAAGAGAACGGCTTAATATATGGTTTTTGATTGAAGGATATATATCATAAGTTTTTGGACAATAAATGATTTTTTTTTGTGAATCAAACAACTTCGCCAATCCATAGCAATTAGCCAATACTAATACAATAGGCATTCCTTTATGATGTTTGAAGGTGGTAATGGACAACAATGGCTAGGAAGAGAAGGGCTTACATGTAAAGGCGTAGATGGCACTAAATGTCAGTACTCCAACTGTGGACAGGGTCATCTACTTCCGAAATCCACCATAGGATTCGCAAGAGGAGTTACAGGTTGGCGAGGAGGATGACAATCCCAGTGTTCCTGCTCTAGGGACATTGCGATACGGAGTAAAGCTCTATGCTTCAAATCCAAAGGGAGTCTAGATCACCTTTTTTCTTGACATGACAATTTGGCTGCAACAAATGATGCTCGTCTTCAGCCACACCACCATAGACGACAGAGGAGTGAGAGCAATCATCGTCAGCTCCGCCATCGGTCTGAACATAGTTCAGAACGTTATTATCCACAACATTTGAGATCAGCGATACCAGCTTTGAGGCAGCTCATATATTTGAATCCAGAATTGTGTTGATCGATCATATGACCTCCTTTAATGGGAAGGTGGATTTGATTTCTGCAGTCCAAGGCTCCACTGACGTTACTATTTCCAACTGTCGTCTATCTTGTAACCATTACAATATGTTGTTAGGGGCACAAGATTCAGACACCATGGATAAAAATATGTTATTCACTGTTTACAGAAATTGGTTTAAAGATACAAATCAGCGTAATCCTCACTGCAGGTAAATTCAATCACCCTAGTCGATCTTTTGTGCAGGGTATGATATTAATAGATGTCTTGAGGGAAGATAATAAATAGCTCCTTTGGGCAGTCAGTTAGCCCAAGGTGTATCACTATATAATAGTGTAGCTGATGGTAACTAGCACGCACAAATTCGGTGGGACCCACACTCTGTACCAATCAAAAAATTAAAATTAAAATATATATATTATATATATATATTATTTATTAATTTGTTAATCGATGCAGAGTGCGGTTCCTATGCAGGCCCTACCAAATTTATGCATGTTAATTAAGGATCATCATTTTATTGTTATCTACATGGCAATCCATTCTAAATGTGGATCATTTTATAAGTAATTGTTACTTATATAGTAATTTGTTTTGACTTCGAGTAAATAGACTGCCAAAAATCTAAACATGACTGTCAGTCTATAGTCATTTACAGTAATCAGTACTCACAAAGTTGTGAAATCCATACCAAAAAGTGTTAGACACTAAAAATAAAAATTGGTGAAGAGAGATGGACTAGATCACTTCGTGACTACTTTATAAGTTCCACCATCTACAGTTTATATTATTAAACATTCAATGCTCATCAAACATGAACACGCCTGTTGTTCAAATAAAGCCCGTTTGATGTACGATTTTTTGGAGGGAATTTATTATTGGTTTGTTAACCAATCACCCTTACAAACATGTGTGATGTTTAGATTGAATGATTTGATGTGGGTAATAATTCTATTTACATATAAAATGATTGTGTTGTCATGTTTTACATATTAAACATTAAAAAAAAAATTAGTGAAGAGAGATGAGCTAATGCCACCTTTTGAGTACTGTATAAGGTCCACCATCTACATTTTATATTAATAAACATTCAATACTAATCCAACATAAACACACATGTTGTTCAAGTGTAGCGGGTTTAATATATTACTTTGAAGGGAATTTATCATTGGTTGGTTGATCAGTCACCTTTACAAACATATGTAATGTTTAGACTAAAGAAGTCGATGTGGAGAATAATTTTATTTACATATAAAATAATTATATTTTCATGTTTTACAGATGGGAATAGTGTCATGGTTATGACAATTAGGGATACTATGCAATTGGAGCAAGAGTACGTGCCAAGATTTACTCATAGAAGTATGTTTCTAACCTGGAAAATACAATGAGGTCACTGAATGGTATCCAGGCTACGAATTTAAATGGGACACCACGCCTAGAATCCAATCCAATGATGATCTACTTCTAGGAGCTGCAACTTTCCACCAATTCCTTTGTACAGGGAAAGTTGATGCTCACAAAAAGCAGACGCATTATCCTCCAACGACCACTGCAGGAAATGTTAAAAATCTAGTTTCCTGTTGCTCTGGAGTTCTGCTCAACGCAAGTATTCGTTCATGCTTCGCACAGAGATGAGAAAATATGGTATTAGGCAGCCTAAAATAATTCGAACTGAAGTTCATGAGTATTTGGGTAGGATTAATTGTTTATGAGAATAAGTGTCTTTGTTGTTCTGTTGGGAATCTGAGTGTTGGATTTTGCAAGCCGTTTAGATGTTTGTAGTCATTTTAAATGTCAAAATACAACCATTTTAAAAATATGACTGTCATGATTGACAGGTAAAAATATAATATAAACGTCAATATGACATGTATGTTCAATTTTTAACAGTCAAATATATATATTAAGAAAAAATTCAAATTGAATTTTACATTACATATTATGAATTTGGGAGATATATAACAATTAATATCAACAAAAATTAAAATAATAAAAATATCTTAATATATTATAATCAAAATATAAACATGTTAATATCTCAATGATAAAATAGAAATATCTATTAGTTTTTATTTGTAATTAGTTTAATTTGATTTGTTTTTCTTTGATTTTTCATTGTTTGATTTTTTACAAATATATATTAAACTACAAACATTTGATTTGGGATTTTTTAAGAAAGGTGAAATTTGAATGTTGCACTTGATCTGAAAGTTATAAATTGGAACTCATTTTCTACATAATTGCAAGCTTACAGTAATGATTGCTTTCTATATTTTTTGTATTTTTTTTTTATTATTATAATTTAAAATAGTATTTTAATAATCTCATATACTTTAATAACGTTTCTAGCTCTTTTATTTTATTAGAGAAGATATAAATGATTGGTGCACAATCGATATTTATGAAAAATAATTGTATCTCTAATAAACTATGAAATTTTAATGTAGCATTTTTTTTATTGGTTTATAATTGTACAACAAAGGCCCAAAAATTTATAAAGATTAAGTTTGTTAAAATCATTTAGATTCAATCAATTAGAGAATCCCACAAAGATTTGTAATTATAATGCAATTTAGAAAATATAAAATATAAAATATAAATACCCACCATAAAAGTTTATGTAATAATTTTTTTATATTAAATACCAATATTGGTTACAACTTAAAATCTTGGTTAGCAATTAGCTACCTATTTTTGTGTCCATGTTGTTCTCTCTACAAGGAGAATAGAGTAAGAACGATTAAATAGACATTTTTGTGTTAACAATGGGATGGTTAATTGTTGTTCATGAATGTGTAAGGATTGACTTCTTCCTACCTATGAATTATCAAGGATTTATAAAAAAAGAGTACTTATCTCCAATCTCCCAAATATATAATTAATTTATTCTATATATTTGTTAATAATTGATATACATATTTTTGATGTGCATATTAAATTTTGAACGTCAAATAACATTCACAATTAAATTTGGACCATCGCCTATTTTTTTGTGACATATAACCTTGAACATCAAAATCCAACACTAGTTGGGATTCTCAGGAACAACGTCTCATGATTAATGGAGAAAAACTTTTATGAGAGAGACACTAACAAGCTTTTTTGAGTTGTTAATTTGAATTTTTTTTAAAAGTTTTCATGAGTTGTTAATTTGAATGTGTCGTAGGTATCTACAAATTGTTAGATGTAGATTTCTCTTGTCTAAAACAACCATTCTTATTAAATCTTATCAAAATATAAATTAAAAATTAAAATTTATAAACCATTAATCAATTTTTTTTGTGATGTGTAACATTAAACATTAAATTTTAGATGAAACCATAAAGAACTTTATATTATATATTATAAATTAGTATTATTATTATTTTATGTAGTCAATTTCAATTCATTTAAGAGGGTGAAAGTTTTTTTAATGGGAAAATAATGATTTTACATAGATATTTGGTATCTATGTTTTATGATAGAATGGAGATTATATATAGTTTTTGAACACTTGTTGAGTATGTCTATAACTTTCTTTGCCTAAGCCACTATGATTAGTGACATCCAATTGGTCAAAATCACCCTCGTAATGATCTCTGCCCTATCCATTATGACTCCCCAATGTCTAGAAGAATTTCTACACTAGTGAATAGCTTTATAAGCCATCATCCCCACCGTTGGAGGACATCCCTTTTGATACAATGAATATCATCCCACATACTACTAGTGGGGATGAGACCCCAGAAGGTAAAAGCCAGCACCAAATGAAAAAAAATGCCCTACAAAACCCAACAACAGAGAAATTAAACACCATGAACTGCCACCCCCGGCCGCCGTGAACCAAACCCAAAACCAAGTGACAACAAAAACCATCAAGGACGAGAAAGAAGCGGATGCCATGGTAGAGAAAGGCTTTCCTCTGCCACCACCAATATGGAGTAGAAAACAAAATGTCACCACCATCACCATGTTAAAGCAAAACAATACATTCTCCAAGCAATGATCCAAAGGGGCCTAAGATCCCCAACTCTGCATCCCTCACCATTGGCACCCCAGAGCGATGCTCTAAAGGGGAAACCCTAACCCTAGGGTTTGAGGGGACGAAGAGATGGCACCGAGGAGCCCCTCTTTTTCTCTCATCTTTTCATTACTCACCCAAAAAAGATTTTGAAAGTTGGCATTAAATTGAAGTTTTTAATATACTTGCATGGTGTCTTTTTAATATTTTTAACTTCTAAATATATAATATATTTTTCGGCCCATTGTTTTAATATTTTTTATAATTAATTTTTATTTTATTTTAAAGATGAGTGTATTGATATACTCATATAAGTTTAAAACATAATTAAAATGCATTTAATATTGGATTATCAATATTGAATTTTGTTTTTAATATATAATATAATATATGAGATAGTGTAGTATAGACAAAAGGGTGAAGCCAAGGGATAAAATAATGATCAATGTGAAATTCAAATAATATCAACATAAGAATATAATAATGAAATAAGAATTCATTCAGAGAGAAGTGACGCCATGGGAGAAAGCAAAAATTGTGAATTCACATTCGGTGAAGTTTTTGATTTTGATCGAGCTGAAGCAAAGGATCTCGGAAGAGGTAACAAATGTCGGGTTGATGGAAGGAAGGCTAATGTGGAAGGATACATTGGGGAAGATTAGTGGTGAAGGGTTTCAAAGGTAGGAGAAGACGGAGGAGAACATGCCTCCTTTCCCCCTTACTGGTGCAAATGCAATTGTTGTGGGATGGAATGGTTTCAAGTAGGCCCTAGCTGAAAAAATTGTTGGGGAGGGATGGGAAAGTCAGAATTGGAGGATGAAGATGATGGGTTTAGGAATTGGAATCTATTTTTATCATATTGTAAAAGATGAGTGGTAGGGTGTGAATGATAGAATGGATTGCTTGGGAGGAAAGAGGGGGTCTAGAGAGCTTCCTCATAGTTAGAAGGTGGTTATCATATATTTGAAGGGGAAGTGGAGGTTTCGGCAATGGAGGAGGAAATCTTAAGGATAGCGAAGGAGGGAGACTCCATGATGAGTTTTAGTATGGGGGAAGTTGAGATAAAATCTCAAGCAAAGTAAATATGATGGATGCCAGTGCAACTTCCTTGGAAGAAATATGTGAACAAATGATCCAGAAAGCATTAATTTGTAAGTTTATTAGTTCCTAGCCATCACAAGTTGAACTGGCGGAATGGATTAACAACAATTGGATGATGAGGGTATGCCTTGGGATAATATTATTATCCAAAGGCTTCTTCCAAGTCTACTTTAAAATTTTGGTTGACAAAGATAATGTCCTTTTTGGCATACCTTGGTTTTTTTAAAATGTTGGTCTCTTTCTCAGACCATGGTCCCCTCTTTTAAAGCCAAAAAGAGGGATTCCTTGGAAAGGTTACCCTATGTATTAGGTTATACAAACTACCTCCAGAATTTTGGGGGTGCTAACCCCTATAATTGATAGAGAAAGCATTAGGTGAACCGGTTAGGATTGGGAAGGAGACACATGAGAAAACATTATCCACTTATGCCATAATTTATGTGAAAGTAGATTTTTCTAAACCTCTAATGCAAAAAATAAGAGTAAATACTCCCATTAGATTTCAGTATCAAGTAATAGATTATGATTTTTTCCCTTTAGATGCTATAAATGCAAAGAGGTTGGGCACGAGATGAATAAGTTTCCTTTGATGATCGGAAAACAACCAAGAAAAAATAATGAAAGGACAGTGAAAATGAAATTGGCCTGAAAGGCTATGAATATGGAAGGAAAAAATCAGACCTCCATTGAAGAGAATAATGGAGCGAATTTGGAAAAGGAAATTGGTGCTCCTTCTATGGACAATGAAATACTAGAAAAGAAGGAGGTTAACGGCCAAAATCAGACTTCCACGAAAGAGGATAATGAAGGGAAATGGAAGAGGAATCCATGGCTCCTTTTGGGAACAGGTGATTTAATTAAATTTTAATCAATTAAATATAAATAGTGCAAAGTCACTTATTGAAATAAATGATAAATTACAAAAATGACACAAGAAAACTAGGATCTAAATATGAAACCCTAAGCAAAGGATAGGGAAAGGATGACTTAGTTGGTATTTGTGCATTCTAGAACTGATAAGGGATAAGTGATGAACGAGATGAAAGGAGCATTGTTATTAATCTATGTAAATTCTAGAGCTCATGAACTAGGATGGACATGGGATCCTGTAGCAAAAGAGGGGATCCTGGGCGTTGATGACTAGGTCAGGGCACCCGTGACTGCATAAAATCTTTGGATATACTTTTTTTGTATCACTAGGGTGTCACAATTATGCTATGTTGATAACCTATTGTTAGTAATATGATAAAAAAAGGTACCTATAAACTGCAAAAGAAGAGTTCACCTACAAAAACCCGTAAAACACATCAAACCTAAAAAGGAAAATGCAGAATGGGGAGTCATATTGACCCTGGCGATCACTCCGAGAGTGGACTTATGATTGAGATACTCCATCTAGTTCTTGTGAGTGTGTGTAGAAATTGTGCCCTAGGATGACCGTGTGCAAGTTACACTTAGTAACAGGATGTAGCTAAAATGTATAAATGTATAGTATGTGTGGATGGAATAGAATGAATTTCCCCTTCCTATGCAAATATTATGCATCCCTTTTCCCTTGAATGGATGCTAGATGGATTCCTTTAAGTGCTTTAGGTGCCTTTTGAATGCAAGCTTAGGTGATGATAGTAATGCTTAGTGTTTGGTGCTTTATTTTGAACACATAACTATGTATTTATATGATTCCCTTGTTTGAGTTTCGTAATTGACAACTAGAAGGATGACCCATAAGTGAAAAATATTCCTAAAAGATAAAAGAGACCCAAAATAAGTGAGTAAGGTGAGAAAAGGGTCAGCGGCGCCCAGAAGGGACAGGTGCGCATGGGTGCTACTGACCTAGTTGGGCACTAGTGTCTAGAGACATAGAAGATAAATCAATAAAATCTTGATTGGTTTATAGTGTGTGTAAGACTAAAAAGAAAGTAAGAGAAATATAAAATAATCTAAAGATATTTGTCAATTACTATTTTTCTTTCTTAGAAATCATGTAAATGCTAGTATGCTCTCAGGACCTAGAAATGTACCCAAGTGTGTGATTTTGTGTCTACATTTTCCCCCGCTTTATGTTGTTGAGTGAATGCTCGATAACATAAAGTAGATAAAATATGTGTGGTGAAATTCATGCCGAGTGGAAAAGTTAAGTGTGGAATGATGCAAAGTGAAGCATGAAGACTAGGAAAGGAAAGTGACCCTAGGGGTGAAGCGTATGCATTGTACCGTATTGTTGTAGCTTATGATTGTTGCATTTTATAAGGAAGGACTTGTAAAAGAAGAGAAAAAGAGTAGTCGAAGTCATGTATATAATAAGTCAGAGAAAAATATATATAATCATCTAAAATCATGTAAAAGTGTGTACCTGATGTAAAAGAGTGTAAAATGATAGAAAAATGTCCTGAAATGTTGTGAAGGGTGATTTTTTGGGTGATCTCATGCCGATAGCAATTTTTTTGGGAAATCTCACACCAAGTGCAAGTTTTTTGGGTGATATCACGCCACTTGTGTGAGTTTTTAGGCAATCTAACGCCAAAGAGAAAGTGTTAGGGAGAGTGTTCTAGTGTTACTCTCCATCCATGACTCTTCCTGATAAGCACCGTTGAAAATGGTGCATCCCTGATTTTTTCTTGTTGTCCCGAATTAGTTTTGATTGTAATAATTTTTCTGATTAAAATGGATTGTAGGATATTGCATTCATGTTGTAACTAGAGGATGGTGCATGTAACTATAGAACTGATCTAAAGGATTATGTGAATTATGATGATCTAAGAAGATGATTATGTGTGCCCCTAGGATATTATCACCTAATGGAGGACATAGACGCCCATATGTTACTATCTGATTTTGGGAACTTGTGTCTGTGTTGTGCTAAAGATCCAAGTCAAATTCTAGGTCATTCTATGATTTTAATTCTTTTTCATTTTTGTATTGTGCATATATTTAATGTAGCTCTTAGGTGAGCTATAGGGGTGATTTTTTCACCCAATGTATGTCCCACCCTCATTTTGGGTGCATGTAATGACTGTAGGAGAATGCATCCCAAAGGAGAGGACCTGATGCTGAGATGAATTGTATACCTGTAGGGGGTAGGGGATGTGCATGGTAGAAACCAAGGCACATGCAAACAAAGTGGCTAGTAATATGTGTTAGTGTAAGAAAAATATGTAATAGAAAAAAAATGTAATAAGAACTAGAGTGTGTCGTAGGGTGATGACGGTACAATGTGTGTACCAAAGCTGTAAGAGTGTTGAGAAGGATTAGTCGTGAAGCACAGAGCGTGAAGTGCTGTAGTAAACACTAGAGACAGTTGATCAGGATATGTTGGCAAAAATATGTTATCATTGTGAACAAGAGTAGACAGAGTATGTATAGTGCATGAAAGTATGTATACCGTATATAGAAATTAGTATGTGCACCATGAATAGAAGGTTCCATAAGTAAGCATGAGTAGCAAAGCATGTATGGAGTAGTATAGGAGCGTAGAGAGATGTAGCAAGGTGTGTTCATAGTGTAGATATGAGAAAGTGGTGCTAGTAATATTGATGTGAATTGCAAAGCAAGAGTAATGTATAGATGTGTATGTGAATAATATAGATAAACAACTGCTAATTAGAACATGTGACTATGAGGGGGGAGAATTCGATGCACCCCAAGTGTGTGAGTTGTGGAGATGTATCTGAGGATGGAAAAGAGACCGTGCCATGGTGGTGGATGTGGAAATGTGTCAGGAGTATCAGTATTGATGTTAGGAAGATTAGGTTTTCCAAAGTAAGTTGTAGTGTGGAGAACAGATGGAAATTACATTTTTAATGGTGAGTATGTGAAATAGTGTACACCTCATGAGGAGATGTGGTGGGAATAAAAGGAGAAAGCGGGGGGAGATAGCCAAGGCCGAGTTTGGTGGGTTGTGTGAGAATAGACAATGGTTTTTTGTCTCCTTGACCATGTCAGCCTAAACCAATACCATAAAAGCTGTAATGGAGAAGATAATAGTAGCCAAGACCATATTGAGATAAATGAGGATTATATGTAGAGGAAATGGGAGTGCCTATTGAATGTTAAATAGTATTACAAAAGGAAAACAAAGAGGGATCTACCAAAGCCTCATAGACAACACCTTGATAGAGAAATTTAAGTCGTGCATGAAGAGTAGAAGGAACCACATGCATGGCATGGATCCAAAGCCTCCCAAGAAGGATGTTATAATTAAGATTATTGGGCATCATATGGCATGGGATAGGTAGATTACATGCCCTAATGGTGATGGGAAGTGTGATTGTACCCAAGACACATTTAGGAATGTTATCAAAACCACTGATAGAAACAGATGAAGTAACCAAGGAGTCTTCAGAGAAGCCGATTTGATGAAGGAAAGCTAGATTAAAAATATTAATCCCAGATCCATTATCGACTAAATCATGTTTAACCCCAACATCATTGATACAAAGACAGATGTAAAGGGGGGATCATTATCTTAAATAGTTTGAAAAGGAAGTTCATCATATGTAAAAGTAATATGTTCTTCATTGAAAGATAAAGCAATGGTAAACTTATGATATACATATTCAGGAGAATTATGAGGATGAATGTAAGTATTATTTTAAAAAGATATGATTTTATTCTCACAATTAGGATTATCCTGCAAGAAGGTCGAGATGGAGACACTCATGGTGGGAAAATCCTAGGGTATTGAAGATAGACAAGAAAGAAAGATCCAAGAGTGTTCGAACATTGAGTTCACCAAATGATTTAATTTAATTTGAATTAATCAAATCTAAATATTGCAAATTCACTTATTGAAATACATGATAAAATACAGAATTGACACAAGCTTAAGTTGTAAATATGAAACCCTAAGCAAGGGATAGGGAAAGGATGATTTAGTTTGTATTCGTGTAATTTGGAACTGATCTGAACATGGAGAAGTGATGAACAAGATGAAATGAGCATTGTTATTAATCTCTATAAATTCTGGAGCTCACGAATAATGCTTGACAAGGGCACCTATAGAAAGACAAGGGCTCATGGGTGTTGATGACTAGGTCTGGGTTCCCATGACTACGCAAAACCTCTGGATCTATTTTTTGTTGTGTCGTTAAGGTGTCACAATTATGCTATGTTGATTACATGTTGTTTGCACTATGATCGCCGAAGGTAGCTCTAACCTTTAAAAGAAGAGTTCACCTGCAAAAACACACAAACTACATCAAACCTAAAAAAAATGAAAATATAGAATGGGGAGTCAGATTGAACCTGGCGGTCACCCTTAGAGTGAACTTATGACTGAGAGTTCCACTACATCTCAAACTCCATGTAGTTCTTGTGACTGTGTGTACAAAAATTTCCCTCGGATGCCCTTGTGTGAGTTGCACTTGATAGCAGGTTGTACCTAGAATGTAGAAATGTATAGCACGTGTGGATGGAATAGAATGAACTTCCCCTTCTTATGCATTGTATGTAAATTTGATGCAGTCCTTGTCCCTTGTATGGATATTAGATAGATGCCTTTAAGTGCTTTAGGTTCCTTTTGAATGCAAGCTTGGGTGTTGATAGAAATGCTTAGTGTTTGGTGCTTTATTTTGAACACATAACTACGTATTTATATGATTCCCTTGTTTGAATTTCGTAATTGAAAACTGTAAGGATAAACCATAAGTGAAAAAGATGTCCAAAAGATAAAAGAGACCCAAAAGGAGTGAGTAAGGTGAAAAAAGGGTCAGGGGCCCCCAGAGGGGATAGGAGCACCTGGACGCTGCTGACCTGGTTGGGCGTTGGTGTCTAGAGCCATATAAGATAAATCATTAAAATCTTGATTGGGCTATAGGGTGTGTAAGACCAAAAATAAATCAAGAGACAAAGAAAAGAGGCCAAAGATACTTTTCAATTACAATTTTTCTTGCTTAGGAATCATGTAGATACTAGTATGATTTTATGACCTAGAAATGTCCTCAAGTGCGTGATTTTTTGTCTACAACAAGAAGAAGACATCAAAGGGGGAGGTTGTGGATCCTAATGCTTGGGATCATGAATTATTTGATCAAGGCATAGAATTGAAGGAATCTAAAAGGTCCTTGAATCCATAAGATCTTGAGATCATGTTGGAAGCATTCCAAATGACGAATAAATAACCAAAGAAGGAACTTCAAAAATTGGACAAAAGTGACTCCCCTAGATAGAAGATGGTCAAGGTGTGTAAATGTGGTGTCAAGGTAAGATAAGAAAAATCGAAGATGCAGTGTTGTTATAGGAGATTCACCAGAATAAAAAACTAACACACACTCTTCAAAGTAATTCCAAGAGATTGGATTCTTCTAATCAAAAATCTCAACCTTTTATAGGGGTATATAAGAACATCAAAAGGAATCACAATTCTTTAACATCCCAGATGGAAGCTAAGATCAATATTGACATTGGCAGTCAAAGAACCTTAGAGGTTTATATGGTTAGTGGAAGGAAACCTCCTTCCACCTAGGGATTTTGAAAATCCTAAGTTGGAATGTCAGAGGTTTAAACTTATTTGATAGAATTTTCTCAGTTAAGTGACTAAGGGAAATAGAAAATCTTGTCATTATTCTTCTGCAAGAGACCAAAAATGGAAAAAGAGGAACTGATAGGTGTATGTAAGCATATATGGATCACTGGTGAAAATGAATTTGTATATTCTAATGGAAACTCGAGAGGATTAGTGACACTATGGAATCCCAAGAGCTTAAGGGGTCAAGTGGCTTCCTAGGATAGGTGGAGTATCATCACGGAATTCTAGGATTACAAAACAAGGGATAAGCTCGTAGTGACTAATTTTTATGGGTCAACAGGTGTAGAAGAAAATAAAGCATGTTGTGAGGTGATAGGGGGTCTATTGGAACAAATGGACTACAAAAAAGGTTGCGGGGTGATTTTAATGCAATATTGAAAGCCGAGGAGAAGAAATGAGGCATAGCATTACTTCCTCAGTGTGTGATCTATCTAAATATATTTTGTGAAAACCTTTCCTTAATTGATGGTGAGAAAAATAATGGCCTCTTTACTTGGACAAATAGGATAACGTACTAGGAAGCAAATATGGATAGATTAGACATATTTTTTATTTGCCCGAAATGGGGTATTGAAAATTATTAATTTGAATTAGATATTTTGAAGATAGCTGGGTCATACCATGCCCCTATAATCCTGGTTTTGATCCTGGAGATAAAACAAGTTGGGATCCCCTTCAAGATGCAATTCATGTGGTTCTTGGATCCATCCATTGAAGAGCATTTAAGAGGGTGCTGGGAAATCAAGGTGGCATAATGTAAAAGATATAGATTGGTGAAGAAATTGAAACATGTGAAGGAACAAGAGAATTCATGGAACAAGGACACCTTTGGTAATCTTTTTAAAATGAAGAATGAGATATATTTAGATCTAGAGATAATACATGAGGATATCATGTAAGAGGATGCCACCAAGAACTTACTTGAAATGGAAAATAATGGTCTAGAGTAACTTAATCAGGTCCTTCAGATGGAGGAAGTCTACTGGAAATAGAAATCAAGAGTTAAGTGGTTAAAAGAAGGAGATATGAACACTAAGTTCTTTCATTTATCTACAATTGTAAGAATAAATGTTAATTGGATTGATAAATTATCGCTCCCATTAGGTGAAGTGATTTTGGATAAAAATCGAATAAGGGGAGAAGGGCTTTCCTTTTATGAGAAATTGTTATCTAAAGAGGATGCGGGAAGGGACATAGGCGAAGATATTTGTTATCACTGAATCCCAACACCCTATGGTTTACACAAGTTTGTGTGCTTGAGCTCACGCTGTGATTGGATAACATGGGTACTATCTCCAAGTTGTGGGACTTGCTACTTGAGATAGACCTCCAGAGAAAGTTGGTTCTTGCTCCTAAACTACCTACCACAATCTACTCTAATGCAAGAAAACTATGTATCCTAATCTTTCCAAGGGACCAGAGAGAGAGAGAGTGCATGAAAAAAAAACCTACACTAAAGCGGTGATACACTAGAAAATGAGGGTGTGAGAATAGTATCCAATGTGTGAAAAATAAAAGCAAAGTGCATACTAGAAGGGTTGATATCAGTTCTCCACAATCTAGCAACTGCATTCAAAACAATATTTTATGCACACACATTGATAATGAACCCCTGAAATAGCATAAGGTAGACACAATATATTTGTAATTAGTTTGAAAGGGAAAGAAGAATGTAAACAAACACAGCAAGGGAAGAAGTATCCACAAACTTGTATCTATTGCTTCATTGATATGTACAATCCAATCTATTACAGAATAAGGACCTGGATCACCATGCAAGGAGTCTGCTACAAGGTACTGTAGCGTATTGGCTTCACAAAACAAATTTGATAGATTTTTTCTACTCAAAACTATCCCCCCTTTTACAATGAACCCAACACTCTTATTTATAGCATTCTAAAAGGAGTGAGAGAGAGAGAGAGAGGGAGCAAATAAAATCCTGAAATATGACTTCCCACCAATTACAAGATGTAATAAATGAAGTGAAATTATGTTATGTTGCTTGCAAAAGGCCCCCCATACTTTGCCATGACTTGAAGTAGTGAGAAATGTCATCCCATGCTTCATTGAATGCATCCCAACTACCAAATAAAACCATTGTTCTGAATTGGGCACGTTTTCTAAAAAAACACCATCTATTCCTCATCAAATTCTAGATTTCTTAATTTCTTTTCATCGGGCTTGGAAACATGATTCCAATGGTACCAATTTTGTGTGTTAGCATTGAGAAATGCAAAAGTTATGGTCTTCTGAGTGCGGGAAGTTATTTTGGGTCTGTCAAGCATTTCTGTCATTTAACGGGACTGGGTATTTAATTCATCAGATCTGGGGATGTTTCCTTTATTTTCATATACCTACTCTCATAAAAATTAATACTGTGACATAAAGGACGTCGTGCTCATTCCAGAAAGTCAAATTTCATGAAAATCAGAGCTCCAAGTCAAAATTTATGACCGTTTGAAGTTCGGGAGGGTCATACATTGAGTTTTCCTTTGTATGCGGCTATTTCAGCTATTTCGGGTCTTGGTGTCCCGGATGTCCCTTATGTGACTTGGGCCAAAAACCTCTTCTTCACCTGCATCACACTTTACCTGCTTTACAAATCGGTGATGTTGGCTTTTTGGGGAACTCATGTCTTGCATGTACCTGTGTGGCCTGGGCCAAAAATATCTGACTTAATTGATTTGAACTTCCTGCGGATTTTTCAGTGATGCACATCCTGGTTGTCACTACGTCCTGTGGACCGTCTAGGACAATTTTTTCTGACTTATCCACACCCTTTGTAAATCAGTGATTTCGTCTATGTGGGTCCTGCGCGTCCCGATGTCCCATGTGCGGCTTGGGATATTTCGACATTTCACTGTCCTCTTAGAATTTTAGGCCCGAATTTGGTACAATAATCCTTGGTACGATCTGCCTTGGTTCCATATACAGCTCTCAGGCCCGATTTGCATTAAAATAGGCCTGCAACCTCATTTTTTTAGATTTTTTGCAATTTTTACTAACTCCTTGGATTTTCTTGGATAGGGGAGTTAGAGAAAAGAGGAGAGGTACCCCAAAAATCCAAATTTTGTCCCTCGAACCATTTCAACCTGCTTGAGCTTGAAGAATCATGTAAGTTGTCTAATTCACCTTGAGGGGTGAATTTGGGATAACAATACCCTAATCTCAAACATTCCCAAGTTAATTTTAGAAGAGGAGGTGATCCGTAAACTAACATTGATCTCGTGTTTTAAATATTTTACCAAAACGGATACTTTAAATAATCATTTTCCTCATTTTAATGAATAAGAATTGATTAAAAATATGATCCAATCTGATTTAAATTGGTTTGAAAACTGAATCGAAACTAATTTTAAGTGGTTATAAACTCATTTGTTTCTAGTTACCCATTCAAACTGATCAAATATGATTTCCCATAAATGTTGTAAAAATGTGATTATTGGATCAAAATCATTTAAATATTGATTTAAATCTATATTAAAATCATAAAACAATACTAATGTAAAACTAAAACACACAACACCAATGTGATAACAAATTTTTCCAGTTGTTTACGTCTCTGGGATCACTAAAAACGTAATCATATCTATTTAAAAATTAACTTGTAAGTACACCATATAACTCACAAATGTTAAATAGACCATGTCACTTGCAAATAGAGCTAAAAATTTGATGTGAAGACTTTGAACCCTATTAGCAAACATCTCCAAATACATCCATGGCTCTGTAAGGTTTTCTTTCTCAAAATGGGATCCTTTTTACCTATAAAAAGTGTATAAAAATTCTATCATGGATTAAATTTCCTTCATGAAGTGCACTTTGAGTTTACACAGACATCCCTAAAGAGAGAATTTCAAAAATCTCTAACAAAATGGTGATAAAATCACCCCATAGCAAACAAATTAGAGCTCACCCTTCACCATTTGCTTGCTAACACAGTCGGAAAACATAACTTGTTTAAATAGAAAATAACCCCATTATCACTACTTACAACTCGTAGGAAAGTTGGTTGGGGCGCATTATCTTTTGCAAGAGGTTCCCAGTTCGAATCCCCCCAAAACACCTTTAATTTTTCTTATGGGATTGGGTTCATCCCACATGTGGTGGGTGGAGCACCAGAATAGGCTTAAAATAACCAAATACAGATATGTTTCAACGTGGTTTGCCTATTTTTTACGCCTAAAAATCAACATGTGATTCTAGATACACTCGACCTCCCAAGGTCATGTCAGGACAGTCAAGAATGTGCAAAGTAGTGGGAAATACTGAAAGGGAGCTATAAGAGAACCAGGTACTAATAACGGGTAGTGTGATTTCCTACGAGCTGAATTGGAAAAGAGGGAATTAGAGGCTATGTACAAGTGCGTGAGTTCCCTATGGTCTAATTTTCTGGTTTGATTTGAAATTTAAACTAAGTTGATGTTTGTTTTAAAAAATTAAGAAAAGTAAATATAACTTCTTTAATCTCTTAACTAGCTAGATTCATTCCCGATTAATTAACCAAAATGAAATGAACAATTTAATATGTTTGTTTGTAAGGAAATTAACTAAACAAAACCAATATCTACCTTTTCAGTAACTAATTAAAATAAAGCTAATCTACACACACGGATGAATTACTTCTAATTAAATAGAGACTGCTTTTACTCTAAAATGAAATAAACTAAACAGTGAAATAACCATATGTAGTTATTTTTCCATTGCGGAATGACTTAAATCTAATCTAATTAAAATAAAGGATTTTCCTAATTTTTAATTGTGGATATGATATCTTCTAGTTCTGCCTCTGAATCACGGAAAGATTGGAAAGATTCTAAGAAGTAATTTCTTCCGTGAGACTTCCCTGGTAAAACACTAAAATCTACATAAGCATTTTAGAATCAAGAAACTCAATGAAATGCATAAAAATGGAAACTTCTTCAAACTCGCTTCCCTTGCAAATCTGCGGGGATAGGCAGGGAGGAAGTTCTCAGTAGAAGTTTTTCCTGTATGCAGACACAGAATAATTAATATAAATAAATAAAACTATAGGTGCTTCTAAATGAGGAAATGAAGTACTCTATGCACAAGAACTTCCTTCAAATCCCTCCCATACAAATCCACAGGGATGAGCTGAGAAGAAATCCTCAATAGAAGTTGGCAAAAAAACTAATGTGAATTCTACTTCTTTAAAAAAATGAATTCTAAAAGATTACAGATTAAAATCTAGCTAATCAAAGAAAGCTTCTAGGAATGTAAATAACACCTCCAACCTGGAAATGTAGTGCAGAGACAATTCCAATGTTGATTATGCTTTTTGATCCCCTCAGCTTCTTTTCCAATGAGATATCCAAATGTGTCTAGGGAATTGTGTTGGAAATGTGCAGAATAAATGGAGTGTTGGAGCTAGCTAGTTTGCAGGCACTCTGGTAGTAATGCAAGCAAGAGAATAACAAGGAAAATGAACTATGTTTTCTTGTGTACTTCATGGTAGGATTCTGACAGCATAAAAATGCAATTCCAAATCAAAATACTCCAACCAATGCTTCGGGAAAAAGCTTGGTTTTTATAGAAACTTGGCAGGGAAATGATCCAAGACACTTGGCAACCACGAAGTACCATATCACCACAAGGAGGGGAAGTTAACTTACTAATAATAGTAAGTAGGGAAGAAGAAGTCTGTATGCATCTAACAAGATCAAGAACATTTGTTTCGGTTAATAAATGAGCGAGAGAAATGACTTATAAGAAAGAAAAACACATTCAGAACACGCTGTAAAAGACTCAGTTAAATGCGCACAGAACCGTCAGTCTGCATAAACCGGTGGTTGCGTAAGCGCCGCTCAAAGCATATCGGTGGTTGCCCAACCACCGCAGCGATTATGTAACTAAAGGCCAAAATTCTAGGAAAAGGCTTCAAAATAACTAAGGCGGGAAAATATGGAAAATAAATAAGCTAAGTAAAATAAGCTACAAGAATATGTTGCAAGAGATAAGACTTGGATATCATTGGAATCGATATCTTATCATTTTTGGGTATTTGAACTATTTCGACAATGTAGCACCATGAAAATTTGGGTGCATATATATTTCCCCCTTGGAGAAGTGTTTTAGTCATAAAGAGGTGTAAAACATGGATTCCGAGTATGGAGCTCCCAAATGGGAATGTTAGAAATTATACCTGATACATTCGTCTTTTAAAATTACACTAATCCAAGCTTCCCGCAACTTGCAAGAGAAAATGCGAATCAAGTTCAGATAAAAGATATAATTGACAAAATATTCTAAATTAAAACAACAAGAGAACTCACCATATCGGTGAGGATGAGAAATATACATGCATCAGCACTCCATCCCTACGTACACACATACTCAAAATGCCATTAGAAAATGTTATATATACAACTTTTTTACTACTCATTTTTAAATCATTTGTGTTTTGCTAGTGTTTTTAATTTAGAACTCCCGACTTCTGGAGAACATTTCATTTGTGAATATGGTTACATTTAAAGGTATTTAGAAATGGTGGTGTCGGAACCAGTGAAAGTGGAAGGGACTTAGGAAGGGTTTAAATGCGATAGATTTTGGTCTTTTCGCATTAGGCTTGCATTTGAGAAGAACTTGTAGGAAATTCCTAACCAAAGCGGTCGCGACGGGTCTCAAAGAGATGGACGGGCCTTCAGCCTTTATTGCTTTAGAAAAAAATTTGACATGTATATCTATTTTTTGTTGAATTTTTGGTTCATAAATGAGCTTTTTGACCACACTTGTTAGAGTGTAATGGCAATATACATGAAAACTTGACATTATTATAGATATATACAAACATTCTTTTTTGGTTCGACATTCATTGTAAGAGTTGACTTTATTGCAATTTGTTTCATCTGTGTACACTTAAATGGTTTGGAATTTCTGATGATTTTTTATGTTTTATGGATGCATGCTATGGATGATTATGTAATGTGATAAATAGAATGATCTTTTTCTTTTTTTATGATGCACATGAGAACAAATTGTAATTAGATACTTTAGTTTTCAAGTAATATTCAACACTTTTGTTTTATTGGTAAAATGTCATGAATGTGATATAATAGAAATATGAACTTGCTCCATTCCTAACTCCACGCAACTAGTAAGATGTGAGGGATCATCACCAAGAGCTAGGAAGGAGGCAAGTTATATGATTTTTATGAATGGAAATGGTGACAAGAAGACAAGATTTTGATAAAGATCCAATTAGGAACCTACAACTCAACCCTGAGCAAGGTCAACTAACCATTTTCATAATGTTATTTGCTTGCAATTTTATCTAGACTTAAATCCGAAGATGGCCTTTTGATTGACAAAATCTAGTTTTAGGGATTAGCTCTCTTGTAACATACACATCTAACTCATTTTCTTGGGATTTTTAAGATTTCAAAGCACTTATTTACAACTTATTGACTTATTTGACGGGATCCCCTACATCTTGCCACATGCTACCAGTAAGAAGCATGGGCACATCACCAAGGATAATACATAGGTGAGTAAGGGCACTTCCCTCTTTTTCCAACCTCACGCCACCATCAGGAAGCATGGGCTCATCACCAAAGACTAGGGAAAAAAAGTATAGTTTTATTTTGAAATGAAATCATTTTTTTATTTATCGTTGATTTATGTTAGATTTTTTTATTGATCTTAGACACATGCTTTTAGGAAGGAAAACTTTCCCCTAACCTCAACCCCATGCAACCAGTAGGATGTGAGGGCTCACCACCGAAGGTTGAGATAGGTGGACAAGGGCTCTAGGTGTAATTTTTAGACTATTTCTCATGAGAGATATTTTTAGGGAAAGATGTGACATCAAGAAGTTTCTAGAACAGACTATGGGCAAAAACACCTAAGCTAGAAGAAACCATGAATAGAACTAAGTGTGCCAGTCTTGGTAGGACCAATGTAAAAATTCTATCTTAACTGCTGAAATGATGAAGAGATTTAAATAATTTGGAGATGATATGATGGAAACTTGAAGAGACATGATTGAATGTTTTTCCAATATTTGAAAGTTTTAAAAAGTTTCTTGTAAAATAAGTTTCAGTTTACAACTTAACAAAATGATAATGCAAATGATAAATAACATGGATGCAATAATGTATAGAATGGAAATGCAAGTGACTATGCATGGAAATGTTTAAGGCGAAGAGAGTTGAAGGACATCAAAATCCTCACCTCCCAAGGTACGTAAATGATCTGAAGGATTTTTGAAGTTTTCTTTTTCTTGACAAGGGCCTACTACCTTGGGTTTAAACTTACAACCCTTGCCTATTACCATACTTACCCAAACATATAATTTTGATGTATGACCATCTGTTTGAAAGAGGCATTCATAAACCTCTTTGTCATGTTTTTGACATATCGTATTCATGTGAACATGACTGTGCCACTCAACTTTGGTCCCTACGTAGGGAGTAGTGGTTACATTTGATGTTTGTCCCACTATGGGATTATGTCTCATGGACACAATAAGTTTGGTTTTTGATGTATTTGTGTCTAGACCAAGGTTAGGTATGGAATAATCCCTAGAGATGGATTTGATGGGCATCGTCTTGTTCTCAAAATCCTCTCCTTCCTTTTTTATTTCTATCATCTTTATGCCTAGGTAGGGATCATTGGTAGGAAGAGGAGTTATACCAGGGAGGTTACCCATTCCTTGTGGTTCAAAGGGGAGAAGGATCGGTTCATCACTCTATAAGATATTCATAATCTCTATTGTGGTTTTGGTGGACATAGTTTCCACAAATATTTCTTTACCTTTATCTTTTTTGCTACCTCAAACATTTTTGGGTCATCAATTTCAACTTTCGGAACACTCGGGGTGGTCATGACCAATTATTTTAATGGAAGTTGTTTGTTTAACTGGTTCGCAGGGATATCATATTCTGAATGAACCCCTGGCTTCTTCTTGAGATTTTTCATATGTATGTCTAAGGGTTTAGGATCCCCTTGAGCAACAAAGACCTTTCCCAAATGTAGAAATCTAACTTCTTAGAAAAAAGTAGAAGGAATGGCCTTCATTCAGTGAATCCAAGGTCTACCAAGGATCACATTATAATTCCTCTCATTGTCAATAATGTAAAACTCCTTCAAGATGGTTTTCCGTCCAAGGGAGACATGAAGAACTATAGTTCCAATTGGTGTTTCCTTAAGACTTTCATATCCTCGCAACATTTTTCTCATGGAGGAGAAATTAGTCTCCCCATATCCCAACTTTTGTAAGAAAGAGAAGGGAACCACATTCACAGCAGCCCCATCATCAATCATAGCCCTCTTGATACAATTTTTATAAACCCAAACTTGTAGATATAATGCAAGATCCCCTCTTTGGGCTATTTCAGCATTAGATGGCATCTTGTTTATATCAAAAACAAACCCGGTATCCCTATCACTCTGCCCTGGAAGATGAATATCAAATTCTATATGATTTATTTGAGCTCCAGGAGGGGGCGTAACATGTATTAAATGAACAAGACCCACTACATCAAAAAATACAGAACGATGTGCATGGGAATTCTTCAACATATCTAGAAACAATATGTTATAAAAGGTCTTGTTCAAATCCAAAATCAAATCATAAGCTCCTACATGTTTTGATACTATGGGAGCATCCTCCTGCAAGAGAGAATGAGTGGGAAGGGGTTGTGAAATGTATTCCCTTGTCCACGTTGTCGTGTTAATCTCTAGATCAACCTCTAACTCAACTAATCCCAAAATCTTTGCATTTTATTTGAGTCGAGGTTAGGAGAAACTCGAGAGTTATCAGAATTTGAGGCCTCTCGGTCGTTATTCCCCACAAGAATACCCTTTTTTAATGTTTTGAGGATTCGCCTTAACATCTTCAGGACGTTTAGGGAACATGTCCCGATAGATGCTTAGGTTTGCATTCTGAGGTGCTACGGGTTCTATATAACTTGGATATGAGGTTGTTTTAGGATTTCCTAAAAACATGCCCACAAAGAGTTTTCTTTGGTTCTTGGGGAGTCTTTGTATGAAATTATTACAATCCCTGCAATTTCTAGTGTCATGGCCAATAAAACGATGAAAGGCACAATAAATATTGGGATCGTAGTCTTTTGGTCTTTGGTTTGAGTTTTATTGTTGATTATAACCCTGGTTATAGTTCTGAAACTTGTTGTTATAACCATAATTTGTTGCCCCTTAGCCAGAGTTCTGGTATTGGTTCGGGCCTTGGGTTTGATCTTGTTGAGGAGGGGGGCAGTTGACATCGACCATGTTGACAGAGGAAATAGAATTAGGGATTCTTTTATTTCCCAAGTTGTTGTTATTGGTATGATTGTTAGTGGTATTATTGTTTGTAAAACCAACATTCTTTGCTTGGTCGGTAACACCATATTTAGTAGCACCGCAATTGCGATTCGAGACCTTAGGTCCTTGATTGTTAGATCTGTTGTTTTGATGGTTTACACTATTTTAATGAGGAGACACCAATTTCCCTTTGAGACCGTAAGTATTACGCTTTGATGAGGAGACACTGATTTCCCAATAGCGGATTGGTCGATTCAAAGCGCACCTTCCAACACTTCTTTGTAGTTGTGGAAAGGAAACTTTTGGACTTCCTCCTTGGTCTCTCGATTGAGTGAGTGAAGAAAGAGGTCACAAAGTTCCATTTGGTCCATGTTAGGTGCACTTGCAGAGGAGTAAATAACTTGACGCCATCTCTGGATGAAATAGGAAACTAATTCATTTTTCTCCTACCTAATATGCAGAAACTCTCTAATCCATGTTTGAAGAAACTTGTTCATATCAAATGCTTGAATGAATTCTGAAACAAGCTATTTTAAGGAATGTATGGAAGCTTCTAGAATCCAATACTACCGATCTAATGCAATTCCCTCAAGTTTCTTTGGAAATATCTTAGCTACTACAGCATCCCAAGGGATAAATCCCCTAATAGCAATAGCATAGGCCTTGATATGAGCTTTTGGGTCTCCTTCTCCCTTAAACTTAAGAAGATCAAGCAACGGGCATGGAAGCATGACACCCTGTACGGTAAAGTCAAGGGGTTCTTTCAAAGACTTGGCGTAAGTACCCATTGCATAAGATTCCACCATTGAAACTACCTGATGAGAAGGTGGATTCCCTTGGAGGAGTTGGATAGGCTACAATGTAAGCATTAGTTGGAACGTATGGTGTTTCTTTATACGACATATAAGGAGTATGGAAGGTATATGGGTCCATCTAGGGGGACTTTGAATACATATGCAAGTAAGGTGGAAAAACATTAGGAAATAGGCTAGTGGGTGTGAAACTAGGGAATGTCCCATTGCCTGATGGAGTGGCAATCGAGAATGCACTTTTGGCCAGCCCTTGCGTAGGATAAGCATGAGAAGGATGAGGACCCATCCCTAGTGTGTCTAATCCCGTGAGAAGATCACCTAGATTCGATTGGACTGGATAACCTTGTTGCACATGATGTTGAATCGGTTATGCATTGGTAGGAGTGTATCCCTTATTGTCAACAGGATAACCCAAGTTCAACCCTACTGCATAAGTGGTGAAGGTTGGACACTCTCTAGTTCTCTAATCCTCCCTACTAAGGTAGAAATAACATCATGGCATGAGGATTGAGTCTCTTGTTTGGGTGCATGTTGTGTCGGATTTGGTTGAGAGGACACATGATATCCTTTTATGAATTTCTCAATGTTGTGATTCTTGTTTTCCTTAAAAATAGGAGTCCCGGAATTTGTGGTTGATACATTGTTATTGAATAGTTATGAGCCATGAATCTTCATCATATCTAAGGACTCATCTATTAGGCGAATGGGATTAGCAATCCATGTAAAAATATCATCTTTTGTTGATTACATGTTAATGTGAGGTCTCAACAAGACTCTAGGGTAAGGACTTGTTTCACTCATAAAAACCATGTTGTTTGAATTGGGTTGAATGTATTGCATGTTTAATGGTTGGTCAACCTCCTCTATTCTCACATGACTAGTGGGGTTTGAGACGTAGCTAGGGGAGGCTTGCATATTTTTTGTGTAATTTTCAACCCATCCGGAAAGGGAAGGGGATTGTTATGGTTAAACATTGGTCTAATATCTATCAAAGCCAAATGGCACACCAAACTCTCTACCATACATATTTGGGGAGGTATAAAATACCCACTGAAATAGGGGAATAAATGCAATGGTGAGGTAATAGCGATGAAAGAAAAGGAGATAAGAAGGAACTAATCTTTCATGTCGGGTTCACCAATTTTGTGTGCCTAAGAATCTACGCATGATTCTAGATACACTCGACCTCCTGAGGTCGTATCGTGATAGCCGGGAATGTGCAATGTAGCGGGAAATACTAAAAGGGGGCTATAAGAGAACCAGGGACTAAGAATGGGTAGTGTGATTTCCTATGAGTTGAATTGGCCAAGAGCGAATTAGAGGCTATGTACGGGTAGCGTAAGTTCCCTATGGTTTAATTATCTAGTTTGATCTGAAAGTTAAACTGCGTTGAAATGTTTGTTTTAATGAATTAAGAAAAGTAAATCTAACTTAATTAAAAGACAAATGTGTATTAATCTCTTAACTAGCTAGATTCATTCCTGATTAATTAACCAAACTGAAATGAACAATTTAATCTACTTGCTTGAAAGGAAATAAACCAAACAAAACTAGTATCTACCTTTTCACTAATTAATTAAAATAAAGCTAATCTTTTCACTAATTGGAATTAAGTAAAGATAAGCTAGATAGATACATATATGAATTACTTCTAATTAAACAGAGACTACTTCTACTCTAAAATGAAATAAACTAAACAGTGAAATAGCCAGATGTAGCTATTTCACTTATGCAAAATGAATTAAATCTATTTTAATTAAAATAGAGGATTTTTCTATTTTTTAATTGTGGATATGATTTCTTCTGGTTCTACTTCAGAATCACAGGAAGATTGGTAAGTTTTTTTGAAGTAATTTCTTTTGTGAGACGTCCCTAGTAAAACACTAAAATCTACATAAGCTTTTTAGAATGAAGAAACTCAATGAAATGCATAAAAACATGAACTTCTTTAAACTCACTTCCCTTGCAAATCTACAGGGATAGGCAGGGAGGCTACTCTCAGTAGAAGTATTGCTCGTATGCAAGCATAAAATAATTAATAAACAAAAGAAAACTACATGTGCTTCTAAATGAGGAAATGAAATATTTTTCGCAAAAGAACTTCCTCCAAATCCTTCCCAGAAAAATCCACAGGGATGAGCTGAGAATAAATTCTCAATGGAAGCTAGCAATAAAACTACTGTGAATTCTACTTCTTTAAAACAAATGTATTCTAAAAGATTACAGATTAAAATCTAGCTAATCAAAGAAAGCTTCTAAGAATGTAAATAACACCTCTAACCTGGAAATGTAGTACAAAGACAATTCCAATTTTGGTTATGCTTTGAGATCCCCTTAGCTTCGTTTCCAATGACATATCAAAATGTGTCTAGGGAATTGTGCTGGAAATGTGCAAAAAAAATGAATGAGTGTTGGAGCTAGCTAGTTTGCAGGCAGTTTGGTAGCAATGCAAGCAAGATAATAACAAGGAAAATGAATTGTGTTTGCTTGTGTACTTCTTGGCAGGATTCCAGTAGCATAATGATGTAATTCCAAATCAAAATACTCCAACCAATGCTTCGGGAAAAAGCTTGGTTTCTACAAAAAGTTGGCAGGGAAATGGTCCAGCACACTTGGCAACCAAGAAGTGTCAAATTACCACAAGGAGAGGTAGTTAACTTAATAATAATAGTAAGTAGGGAAGAAAAAGTTTGTACACATATAACAAGCTCAAGAATAGTTGATTCGGTCAAGAAACGTGCGAGAGAAGTGAGTTAGAAGAAGACAACATGAGTTCAGAACACATTGGAAATGTCTCGGTTAAATGCACACGGAACCGCCAGTCTGTGCGGACCGGCAGTTATGCAGCTGTTGCAGTGAGTGTTTAACTGCCGCTCAAGGAAAACTGGCAGTTGCACAACCACCGGCGTGGTTCCGTAACTAAAGGCGAAAATGCTAGGAAAAGGCTTTTAAACAACTAAGGAGGCTGGAAAAGTTGGAAAATAGATAAGAAAAGCAAAATAAGCTACAAGAATATGTTGCAAGCGAGAAATTGGACTTGGATATCATTGGAATCAATATCTTAACATCATCGGGGATTTTAACTATTCTGAAAATGTAGCACCATGCAAATTTGGGCGCGTACAGTGGCCCATTAAACCATCCATTCTTTAGGTCACAAAAAGAATTTGGGAATGCTAATAAATATGGATATGCTTAAATCCTATGATAGGGTGAATTGGAAATTTATGGAGGTTATCCTAGAGAGGTTAGGCTTCCTGAAATATTAGATCCAATTGATTCAGAGCTACTTCTCCTCCCCCAAGTTTTGTGTGTTGATAAATGGGGCTTCGGATGGACACTTCAATGCTTCTAGAGGTTTAAGACAAGGATACCTAATCTCTCCATTTTTGTTTATAATAATGGTTGAGGGACAGGGCAGAACAATCCAACAGGCAGTATCAAGAGGAGAACTGAAAGGGTTGAAAATCAGCTCCACAATAGAAGTAATTGTTAATTCGCAATTTTTGGATGACACCGTGTTAATGGGTGAACCAACAATAGCAAAAGAAAGGAAATTCCAAGAGATAATGACTTCATATGAGTATGTGACAGGACAAAAGGTGAGTGTTGAAAAATCTATAATTTACTTCTTCAATGTCCCTATGGAATTACAAAGAAGAATAGCAATAATTTTAAGCTTTTCAATTAGATCCTTTCCAAGCAGTTATTTGGGAATTTCATTGATCAATGGATCTGTTGGGGAGAACCTATGGAAATAAGTGGTTGATAAGGTTCAAGGGAATCTTTCCTCTTGGAAAGGCAGGTGGTTGTCAATGGAAGGTAGGGCTCAGCTAATACAATCTACTCTCCAAGTAGTCCCATCTTATCTCATGTCTTTATTTTGAATTATTGGTTTGGCTGCCAAAGCCTTAACAAGTCTCCAGAGAAATTTTCTATGGAGTGGAACTAGAGATAAAAGAAAGTATAGCCTAGTATCCTAGGATGGTGTATGTCAATCCAAGAAAGACAGAGGCCTAGGTTTTAAGGATTGTCAGATGATGAACCAGCATTGGGAGGTAAGCTTCTATGGTGGATATATAGAGAAAGCGGGCACTTATGGAGTAAAGTAATTTGAGCTAAGTACATTGACTCCCCCAATCCTGAACGTTTATTCTAGCAGGAGGATCTTCCAAAAGACTTAGGTATTTGGAAATTTTTGAGAGGCTGCAAACCAAACATCCTAAGAAGCTTCAAGTGGAGAATGTAGAAGAGTGTTAAACTAAGTGTTTTAGGATGACGTTTGGTTGACTAACACAACTCTGGTTATGGATCTTGTTATTAAGGGTCTTAAGGAGGAGTCAATTGGAAGGTGGGGATCAAAACTGGGAGATTATATCCTAATTATAGGAATGAAAAGATGTTGGAAGCAGATTTCCAGTGATTTAGGAGAAAATAAGTTGAGAGCGGAGGCTCTTTGAAGGTTATTGGATAATACTCCATTAGTAAGGAATGGAGCTGAAAACAGCTTGGTATGGGAGGAAATAAGCGATGGGGAGGTTTCAGTTAGATTATTATATGAATATAACTATAGGCTCAAGAGGCCGCAGATCTAGCTAGGCACTTTCCCAAGTAAGAAAATTTTGATGAAGGAAGGTTTGTAGAAAGCAAATATCTTCCTCTGGTTGGTGGTTCAAAGCAAATGCTTAATATATGATAATTTAATGAAGAGAGGGATGTACAAACCGACCATATGTATGTTATTTGAATAAGTAGAATAAACAAGTCATCACATTTTTATCCACTGCTCTTCCGCCTCCAAAATCTGGAATATAATAAAAGATCAATGGGGCATTGACTAGGTAATTCCAATATCAGTTCTAGATTTAGTTACTCAATGGATATGTAAGACAAAGCACGAGGGGTTACAATAGTTATGGAACCTAATTCTAGCAGCAGTAATGTGGAGCATTTGGCTGCAACGAAATAGTAGAATTTTCAAGGAGCGGCTCTCCTATAGACAAGTATGGAATAGAATTGATATCATCTTATCTAAATCGGTGAAGGCTTGTGGTAGGGACTTGGAGTGTAGAGGAAGGGAGGATAGGGCTCTTTGTGGTAATTCGCCACTCATTCCTTGGAAATTTGAAGTTGAATCAATATGGGAACCTTCCCCTTGAGATTGTTCAATGGAAATAGTAGAGATGGTATTAACAAAGACAACAGTGGGGTACATGTAGGCATAAGTATTAGAAATCATATCATTATAACCCTCATGTGTGTCATCACACTCATATCAAGACGATGCATCAAATTTATTATAAATATTCTCATGCAAGTCAATATCAACAAGAGAGTCAAATGTGGGATCATCAGTATATGAATAAGAGAAAGGTACCACAAAGTAAGGCATGACAGCAAAAAACGATAACAAAGCAAAGGGCTAACAAGAGGATTATTCACCAAAGGAGGATAAACCGTAGGGCCACCTAAGGTTCGAACAACTATCAGGTTTATCAAATGTTTACATCCTAAATAAATAAACAAGTGGTTGCTATAAGGTTATTTCCTTATTTATTAAAAGGTATAAGGGTTGTGCAAGTTATATATTCTAAATTAGTTAATTAACATTAATGTGCAAAACATGATTTAGCTTTTAAGACAATGTGCAGTACATAACAATAAAAACAATTGCTTAAAACACAAGAAGGGAAGAGTACTTAACTAAACATAGAGGTCTATAGATGATTTGAGTGTGCAGACTGGATGTGCAAATGGTAAAGATTTTCAAGTGTTTCATCTCTAGAATTGTGACTGTGAATTGCACTTGTATGGAACTGTATGAGTTGTATTGGGGCATAGTACAATTTGCTCCTAAGTTATACAATCTCAAACATGAATATCCTAGAGCTTTGCTTCTAGTGGTTGGTGGCTTGAAAATGTTTTTCGCTCTCTAATGCTAGGGTTTGGAATTATGTGACACTTCTTATAATGACTTGTAATGGACGATAACCCTAGATACCTACACTAGCACTTCATGAACACGATTAAATAATAAAAGAAGAAATCAATGTGGTCAAGTTGATTTGACCCTAATGGTCAAGCCCTGTAAAAGCAATCTAGGCGCTACAATACATCCCTTCGAAGGAGGAACAAACTCCATAGAGTTCTCCTAGTGTAAGTGCAATCTTGTATGCAAATTTAAGCCAACCCCTTGTCAAGCCCTCATGCCTCTTGACACAACCAATAGTAGTCGCAATTATAGATAAAATAGAATGTACCATGTGCACTAACATGTTTTGCTTCAGACACTATATTAACTCCCATTGACCCTTGAAAACTTTGGCAATGCTTTGTGTTGACTTGTTCTTGGTATCACTTGCCTCTGGGACCTTTGGAGGCTTGTAAATGGAAAAATTAGACTCTTGACCCTCATTTGAGTGCTTCTTGTTGGTACCCAAATTGATTCTCCCTCAGAAGCTGAGCAACATCACGATTTTGACAAGAAGCTTAGAGGCAAGCAGAGCACATTGTGTGTCGTTTTCTAGCCAAGGAAGGAATGCAGCTTGCTCTTTGTCACTCAGATGTGGAGAAATGGGTAGCACCCTTAAGAGGATTTGATCTATCCTCACTACTTTATGATTGTGTCTTTCAACAAGGGTGAGAGGACCCTTTTGTAGCCTTTTGTTTGTGGAGGAGATGGAGATGTTCTTTGTTACAAAGTTATTCAGAAGACCTTGAAGAAAACATGATCAATACAACAAAATATAACTCTCACGAGTTGTTACCCTAGATAATGGAGATATTTTCTAAGCAAGGTTCAGGCTACTAATGACAATGAAAACCTAATTGCTTTTGCATGTTTTGGTAACAGAAATTATGCATTTGTGAACAAATAGGGGTAGTATGGGTATGATTGGTTGTTTTTAAATGAATTTTGGGGGGAGGTGAGGCAGAGTGGATTTTGACTTGCCATATCTTTGAGAGCTTTTACAAAAAATGGAAGGCATGACCAACAGAATGCTTTAGAACAGCTAGAATGTTCCTTTAACCAGAAGGTGTGCTTCGATGGAGGCCCAGATCAGCACGTTTTCACACAAACTTTAAGGATCCAAAATGAAGGCTCAAATTGAAAAACCTAATTAAACACTATCAACCTCTGTTTTATCAGGCCTAAGATGCCCTCAAAGGCTAACAAACAATCTTAATCATCATGTTAGGAGTAAAGTGATTTTAAAGTTGTGTATTTCACTATCAAATGAAAGCTCTTATGATAAATGAAATTGCAAGTGCCACCAAACTATCACAAAGCTAAGATCTTGCGTGATTCACATAAATTTCAATGTAAATTGCAACGGGAACAAGAAATTGTTTGCAGACATTCAAAAATGAAGCAGACACAATTTTGCTCAAAATCAAACACATTTACTCACATTTGATTAAATTTATCAGCAGGGAAAGTTTCTAGAACATCTCAGAGCTTGTCAATGGTTGTACACTTGAAACCACCTTGACATGATCAAATTTAACACAAAAGAGATAAACATGTTCCTCAAATAGTCTCTCAGAAAGATGGGCTTTGTCAAATGTTTCCTCTCAAGAATTAGCTCCCGACCTCTAACACTCCAACCATTTGCACGACAAATTCATGTAATTTATAATATTTCATTTACAATAGAGTTTTCCCCCCAAAACTAGAAACATTCAAAGCACCATTGCGTGTGATGACCTTGATCGTGACTCCCAGAATCATATTTGCAAAAAAGTTGTCAGGTGTGCAGAGGGGCAAATCTCTCCAAATATCTCCAACATTCAATTCTTCACCTGGTAAGTCGTTCTTCATCTCGCATGCCAACTACTTCCTCCTCCAATCTATCAAATCTAGTTCTTTGCGTGCCAAGGAAGAAAAACTGGAAAATTAGATCGAGGCCAATAGTCGGGTCACATCTTAATGGTAAAAGACGTTTTCAGATTTTTCCCACCAAACCAAGATATCAATAAGTTTCTTGTGTGCTAAGGAAAGAAAGATCAGGTCGAATCCGACAATCAGATTACATCTTTAATGGCGAAAGACGTTTTCAAACCTTCCCCACCACACCAGGATATCAAATTAATGTTCCTCTTCATTTGACGTGCAAGAGACTCTAAGAAATGATAAAAAACCATAAAAATTTGCATCCCCAGGGGCTTTGGAGCAAAAATGGCGGAAAATCAGATACAAACGCACAGTTGTCATTGATTTCCCTTTTGAATTTGGACCGTCCACGTGGGAGATCTGAGTTAAGACGAGCCTGGGGGTTCCTTTTTACTTTTTACACCTTTTAGAAAAAATGCAAAATTTCTCAATTTGCTCCGCCACTCCGCCTTTGAAAAATAGGCCTGACACGTGTCCCAATGTGGGTCCCAGAGGAACCACGACTTGATTCTGCTATTCTACCTCTTTTTTGGAAAAAGGAAATTTTTCCAAATTTTCCCCACAACTCCGCTCTTCTGCTTTTAGTTTCTGATGTGGGTTCCAACAGAACCGTGCTTCCTTTTTACACTTTTAACCCCCTTCTCCAGAAAAGGAAAAATTTCCAAATTTCCCCCGAAAGTCCGCACCTCTGCGATTGATTGAAGCAAATTTTGACTATTCTCTGTCGGGCTTGCAAGTCGTTTTGATGATTTTAATCTTTTTTACTATAAGGGGCAAAAAATCCAAGTTGCCTCCGATGGCCCGCCTCCCCGCCTTTTGACTTTTCAAACCACCACGCATCTCAATGGCGCATCTTGAGATGGTCCCCAAAAGTAGAGACCCTGAATGAGCGCGGGCTCACCACGTGTCTCAGTCCAACAGAGTCTGCTAAAAAACTTGAGAGTTTAGTGGAAGGCGCCATGTGTCCAAGGTCCGAGACAGTCTTCTTCAGTCGTTGAAAAGTCCAAGAAAAAAGGGAGAATGAGCGGAAGCCTCCAAGTGTCCTCTTGGCGTTTCTTCAAAATAAAACTCAAGGGCCGGTCCCCAAACATGCGCAGTCCCTCCACATGTCTCAGGCCCTTTAGGAAGTTGCTGAAAAGTCTAAGTAAAGGAAGGCCTAGCAGAAACTTCCACGTGTCTTTATGGTGCAACTTCAAGATGGTCCCCAAGAGCAGAGACCTTGAATGAGTTTGGGCTCACCACGTGTCTCAGGGCTTAGAAAATTGCTTTTAAAAGTTTAGGTCCCCAGTGGAGCCAGCAGAAACCTCCCCCTGTCCCCCTGTTGCATTTGTTAAGGTGGGAACCTGAGACAGACCTTGAAATGAGCGTCAACCCACCACGTGTCCACGGCCCGCCAAAACTATATCAACTGCATGAAAATTTTTCTAAGTCCGAGCAAAGCAGTGGAATCCTCCACGTGTCCCCCCGGCGCAACTCCAAGGCCAAACAAAAAGGTGAGTCTTCAAACGAGCGACGTTCCTCCACGTGGATAGGTTTTGGGTTGAATTGATCCATAAAGTTTTAGAGCGCCCCGCCGAGCCGCATCCATCCAAAAAGGGCCACGTTGCCACTGATGTAGAGATTTAAATTTGATGGGAGAAACACACCCGTCAAGCCGCGAAAATGCAAGGAAACCATTGTTTGAGCTCGAAAATGAAATTTTCTTCAAGGACAAAGAATTTGGAAATGTTGTAAGGTTCACACATGTCCCTCCGAGCTATATCCATTCACATTTCTTCTAGTACCTAGGACAAAACGACAGGTACAGCAACACACGACTGCGGAAAATGAAAGGGAAGGAACAACCCGAGTTCTACGCCCAATTGACAGACACCTTCAGGTGGACAGAGGAACAAATCAACAAATTCTAGGTTTTTAAGTGACCTTCGACCGAGGAGGAACTAATCATGGCAATCAAATGGAGGACATAGTTTTCAAGCACCAACACGGGGAGACAAAAATGTGACAGAGGCCGCAAACTGAGGGATTTTAATAGCAAACGGGGTGAGACTAATTCGAGCACCAACACTTCTGATCGGAGTAGCGCCTGCTCTTACAAATGTGTTGTTACTTTAGGAACATTTAAAAGAGTCTTGAATCCTTTACAGGGGTATTTTTCAATAGGAGCTTGAAAATGTCAAGGGAGTTATTAAGTGCACTAGACTTGTTTATATAGGCTTTTGTACATTATATGCATTGAGGCTAACCTATAGAATAAGAAAATACCCAAAAAAAAAGATCAAATTAGAAAGAGTTGTTGGAGAGCAAGAACAGAACCGTATGGGTCCAACCCAAACCGTAGTATGGCCTGATCTTTATCCATATGGTTTTGGACACGCAAGTCATGATGTCTGACCCAGATTCTGAGCTAGATGCCTAGGAGTGACACACTGCTTTAGATGAATGCGACTGAGTATAAGAACAACTAAGTAATGTGTGTAATAATGCAACTAACGCGAGAGATATAATCCAATTAAGCTTTAGAACATTTGAGCAAATCATAGTGTAAAATCAAAGTCAAATTTGTCATTGCCAAAACATAAGTAGCCAAATTAAGGTGTCTACACTCTACAAACGAACAAAACCAACAAACTTTGCACTTATTCCTTCCATAGCTACCAATTTTATCCAAGGCCGTTGGAGTTAAATGGATTTCAAGATTCATATGGACTTCATTCGTCTTGAAATTTAGTTCAAAGGAGTATACAGAAAATACATAAATGGCAATGAAAGGTTGTAAAAGTTTCACCAAAGGAGACACTTATTTGCCACCGAATTAAATTTAGATGGACATCATTTATTTCATCAATGCTTCAATGTACAGATTTAACGGTGTCGAGCCATCTCTAATAGGGAATGCCTATTGGTGTAAATATATAGCTTGAACTTAAATATAGATCATGTGTTTTCATTATGCGTTACATCAAAGGATAATGTAAAAACCTTCATCAGTTGCACCCAATTAATATATACCTTCAAAGGAGAATGTAACAATGTTCATCAACTGCAGCCATTAAAAAATTGTGTTTTATTTCCTCATTTCCATGTTGCTATGTATGACAATCTGAAAGAATTAATGAATTGATCAATAAAAGCACTATTTTTTACTGTCCGAATGTATTACCATAGCACCAAAATACTCCAAGCAGAAAACAATGAAAAGACAGACCCCATTTACTGCCTGTACAGCTATCATGGACGTGTAGCAGTAATGAAATTAGCATGCGGATAAAGTTTAGCTCATAAGAGTTAGTACCAGTCCCAGCACCTCTTATCAAAGAATAGGGTTTATAGTTTATACACAGTGCAGCTATCATGTAAAGGCATTTACATACACAGAAAACTTAACCGATGATGCATACGTAAGTGTTGCAATGCTCTCCATTTACTTGCTGGTGCTACCCAAAATATTCAAAGTGTTTTTTTACTTTAGGTTATGATGCCCAGAACATGGGTAAATGCTGTTGTTTCCATTTGCATGATAAGTACAAGGTTTAAGGAATTGCTTGGGGCTAGAAATTTGCTGAGTTGGATGAACAGATACTCAAGAATCATATTGCATAAGTGATTGGCAGGTATTAGTTTTGTGGACAAGATAACAGCGTCACCCATTTAGATACCTTAACTAAGTAGTTTTTACATTGTAGCCAGAAATTCTAGTTACAAAAATTCATGTTTCTGGAAGTTCTATCAGGATAAATCATATAACCAATCCAACATGTTTTGAAACGTGATGACAGGTTATCCTAATAAACAAATCAATTTTTCAAAAAATGAGGCTGCAAATCTCATGAACATGAAAATCATCCATTGTCATATCTTGGGTTTGATCTCAAGCTACAAGCAAGCCGTCGGTTGAGTGAGCGCATAAATGACAATGACCTGTTGAGGAACCCGGTCAAGCAAAAGAGGAACCACTAAGTTTTCTCCACAATATCATCCTCCTAAAAGTCTTTGCTTTGCCAATATTGAATTTTGGGCAAATTAGAGCTTGTATGGAACCACTAGTTGCTTGTAAATCTTGTTTGCTTGCATCCTTTTGAAGTAAAAATAAAATCATTTCTTGTGTATATTACAGATCAGGAAGAAAAATAAAATCTAGAAACATATTCTTGCAGTAAGAAAATGTGCCGTCATTACAGCTTTTCTGATTGGCTAAGAACAGGAATTAGTCAATTACCAATGATATGCTTAAGCATTTTCAAAAAATGGCATGCAGCTGGTAGTGGAGGGTGTGCCCTAATCAAATTTTATGGATCGTTCGAGCCAATCCTTACATGTGCTGTGAACTTTGTTTACGCTAAATGCTTTAAAATTCTATGGAGTTACCTGGACAACATAAACCTCAAACTGTAACAAAAAAAATAAGGCAATACTTTATACAAATGAAAAACTTGCTGACAAAAAATGGCAGACGGCTTTTGATAAATAATTGCTGTCAATCTGAATTGCCAAAAACCCTTGACTAAAGATAGCTAGCAGACGTGTTAATCGTGCTTTTTTAAATACCAGCCTGTTTTCAATAACTCGTGAGCGAAGAACTGCACCATCAGTAATCTTCCAGCTTTGACCTCCATACCACAATTGTGAGTGAATTCATACTCTATTTTTTTAAGTACTTTGGTATGCCTAGGACTGAGTTATGCTCTTAACTGAGATGTATCTTTTTTAGAACGAATAGGTTCCTCCTCTAGTGTTGCATCTACAGATGCCTTCCTACTATAGAGTGACTTGTTCACCAATCAGGCATATGGCCAGCCCCTGGAGAATGTATTACCATACACCATCCATGCTCTGCAACGAGCTTGGGCAGCTCAATCCAGATGTTTCAAATAGTCCCAGTCAGGATAGAAATCTTTGATACCACTAAACTTGTATTTGCTTTGTAGTTTGATACACTAATAAAGAGCATACAGTTGTGACTCAAAGTTATTACTACAGTCCATTCATCCTATATAGACAAGAATCAAATCTCATAATTGAGCAACAGGTGTTCATTGCTACAACGAAAAAACATGATCACGAAAGTATTAAATACTCACCTTTGAAGTTGACTGCAACTAACAAGCAGGTCTTCCAAGAGCCTAAGACTTTTACAGCCCAAAGTTCCAATCTAGAGGACAAGTTGAGCAGCCATATCTAAGAGTCATCCATTTGGGAAATGTCTCATAAGTTTGAACTGGAAAGTGCATCTAGCAACTAAAAGAGGATAAGGGAAAAGTCATAATTGATACATCCAGTTTATAGGAAGAAAGATAAAAAACAAAGATAAATAGTAAATTGACTGGGAACAGTATGCCCTTCAAGACATGACTGAAACCTATGAGTATCATACCATACATGAAAAGAGAGTAGCTGAAAATAACCAACTATAGTTGATCCAAGCCTTAAACCACATTCAACAATGACAGGATATACCTCAGCAGCTCCATCTCGGCGTTTATAATGAAATCTTGAAAGTGAAGCACCAGCAGTGACCTCTTCTGTGATCAATTTCAACTCACAATATTATACTCATGACTCAAATCACACTCTCCAAGTGCAACTGTATCTTACAGAATGTACAAGGTAAAAGTATGTAACGAGAAATAGATACTATTTGGAGCTAACAGAAGCAATAAGTTCAAAGCAGTTTTAAAACTAAGGATTGGACTGACAAACATGTGGATATGTAAGCCCTTACAAAAAGCAAATAATATAATTCAATCCATCTGCAAAAGCACATACCTCTCCTTGCAAGAAATTAGGCCTGCCATCTCTAAGTTTGCTTTTTCCGAAATTCCAAAATTAGTTCTTAAAATCTTTTCCAAGTAACGAAGTTGGTCTTATCAGGTATGATCAAGATTAGTCTACTTTTGGAATGTGGAATATTAGCCACACATTAAACATGCAAATCAAGATTGACATAAACATGTGTTCTCACACCTGTGAACAGAAAATAATAAATATAGAAGATTTACAGGAATCCTCAATAAACAACCCAATAAAAATTCTAGAACAAATATAGTACCATGAAAGAATGCCAACTAAAACTTACTTGGATCCACTTTGTAGTGGATGGTAATTGTTGCATGAGACTTCAGCATACTGACTCGGTACTGAAAGGATAAATATCCAGTGCTGCCAGTTAAGTATTAAGGTAGGTCACCTGCCACATGCTTTCTTCAGCCACTTCAAAAAGCTGAGTTTGGAAAGTAGATCAAGGACTCTTCAAACTGAACTTTAGCAGCATGTGTTATTGTATCCGCTGTAAAACATAGTTTCTGTTATTGATTTGGTAATTTTCATAGGGGGTTACATTTAAACTGACTACAGCTCTCAACAGATCAAATAAGCCCTTAGGATGTGGTTGTATACTTCTCTTGAAAATATAGTTGGGATACATTCTAAGCATGACGTAAAATAATTAGTAGGGCTACTTTGTCTTCAACAGAACTGATGAAACGATACACGATGTTTTGGTCATCAAGCTCTTCATCATTGTTGTCATCATCTACCAGACTCCATGTCATCGGAATCACCTATTTGAAGGAGAGAAACTTTTCAGCTTCTCTAGCCCTTTTTTTTACCACCAAAGAATTGTCTTCATACCTGAATATTAGGATCAAGTTGAAAGTCATCAGATGCAATTTATGCAGTATATAGATAGAACTCAGCAATTAGTACCAAGGAACTGTCACATTTGAAGTCTGATACAGCAGAGGTAGGCCTAACTGCAAAAACCACATTGGCTCGTTTGTGAACTTTTGTCATGCTGACCATCTGCTTCCCAAATCATCATCTATCTGCTGACACATTACATCACATTTACACTTTTCCTCTCCTAAGCTGAAACTCTAAGGCCATTGACAGTCCAAGAAAACCGTTCATTCAGAACACCAAATTCATATAACTTGTTCATTAGCAAAGGCTCAAACCATTCACAGCGAAATTATTTTCTCGTGAAATGTTTAACATGAATTGCCACATTGATTTTTATTTCGAAGTGCAACATGGTTCCAGTTAATGCCGCAATGACCTTGTGACACCAACTCTATGGAAGTTCAAATTGTGTTTGCTCTCAGCTCGTGCTTGAATACAATCATTCCAGCATCCTGTATCCAGGTGAGGCCTTTTTGCACACAATTTGTTAACCGCAGAACACACAAGTTTCTGCATCGAAAGAAAACTTAAAAGTGTTCCGAAATTGAATCATTAGGATTGAAGTTTTGCACCAATTCTGAACCATCGAACTTTCAGTTTATCAACTAAAATTAAATGCAAATTTATTAAGGTTGGACAAGCTTACTTGATATGCTAGATTGTTCTATAGAGAAGAGATATCAAGCTGCAACTGAACAATTTCAAATTCAAACTGACAATGGTTTATGGTGAGCAATATGGTCAAGCAAACTGGAGGGTATGCAGCACAGACTCTTAAAATGGAAAAAGGTACTAGCACTGGTCAAACATTCCAGAAAAGTCAATGGGACAAGACCTAAAGAATTTGATGAGGATACTGTGGCAATGAGGACCTTTTAAAATTGATCAGATCTCCTGCAAATAATGATGACTGTATCCCCTTTGTGGTTTTCAGGCTCTGTTTGTATGATTGGTTCAGCAGATGTCAAATGTTTTCAAGAAGGCATATTCATGCACTCATTTCATCATGTTGTACATGACCTACAGCTTTTCTGAAGCACCCCCTCACGCAACAGTGACATACGTGACATTTCGCACTATTTGTCTTAAATTAATCTTTTTCTTTCTATCAGAGTCGATGTTCATCATGTAGATCTAATAAGACTGATAGTTCCTTGGGAAGGACATATGGGGGTACTATCTCCTCTAACGTCTTGGATCTGTAGCATTCAAAGTTCGCCAATCTCGGATTCCGGGGCCAGCTTGATGCAGTTTACCATTAGGGGAAACAAATTGGTAAAGAGAATATCTAATATACATATTTCCTTTCAAAGAAGTCTTCATCTCAAGGATAGATACCATTCCATTCTAGATGATGTTTCAAGATCCAGAAGTGAAAGTCAATAAGGCACATGGCTTCTAGTTTTATGTTTAATGACCAGAAGAACTGCTAATTGGCGTTTTGCAATAGTCAAACTTATTATAAAGAAGATCGCTACACTTTCATCATAGTTGTTACATGTCCTAGAATCTGCTTCCATTTTCATTCTAAGATAGGTCTTCGTGCAATTATGATTCTGCAATGAAGGATTTACAAGTTGGCCCCTTGCTTACGTACTACAGCTCCTTGGCATGCATACTTTCCAATTGTGATATGATCTCCGAATCTTGACTTATGCTAGATTTGTAAACACCCAACAACTTAGGAAATCAGTGGCCTCCATAAGCCTTCTCACTGTTTGACACCTGAACTTATTGTAACTATAGGCTTTTAAAGTTATTAAATTTAACTCCTTCAAAAGAATGTTGTGAAACAAGATCACTGATTGGACAGAAAATTATGACATTCTTACCAGTGTTTTGTCAACTATCTGATGGTCATGATTTGAAAGGTAGTAGCGACCCCTTAAAATTTTGAACAGAGTAATAATAATCGAAAAATCAGGTTTGCTCATTTCTAACGATGCCGTGGGGTGCACCTACAACATTGGCCCATCTACAAGCTAGGCTTATGGCATTGGTTATACCTGGTTCACATGCGTAAGGTACTAGCCCTTTGCTACAAATGAATACATACCCTAAAACTAAGGCATTTGCTAACTTGAATGACTCTGTATGTTCAAGAGCACATATTCTTTAACATTAGTAGACTCAGAGTAGGCGTAGCAAAAGACTTTTGCACTTGATCCATTGACCATAGCACTTTTACTGCCATAATGCTCGGGAATCCAGAGAAAGTTTTCCAACACTGAATTCATTTTATTTCCTGTTTAGATGCGAGAGAGAGAGAGTGAAAGACCTCGTTTTCATTAGCATCCATATTATAGGCATCGCCTATATATCCATATACCAAGCAACTATACCCATATAGTGAATAGGGATACCAGGATAGGGCAATTGTTATCATTATATTGCAAGATCCTCAGTTATCAGAAAATTAATGGAGGCGTCCCCTACCTTGAGAGATGTGGCATCCCAAACGTCTTAAGAGTGCACGTTTCATCTTGTCGGACATGAGTAAGGGCGTAGCTAATATAAATCTTTCAAAAGTTTGTCGTAATTTTCCATTTGGTTAAAATGGCTATCATTTCCTTAACTAGAAGTTGTCTAAATAAGGAGCTTTTGTTAGCAACAGCATATGATATACTAAAATCACAAGCTGAATGACCTGAAATGTCGATATTGAATACAATATCACAAATTTTCAATGCTAGCTCTAATTTCTTATCATGATGAAATCCTAGCTTTAGGAAATTGCCATGAAAAAAACCCAGTGTATCCCCTAGTTGTGTGAACTGTGCAATATTCCTTCTCCCCATATCTTCCCCTAATCTAAAACCTTTTTTCAAGATTATGTCTATAAAATCTTAAAGTGCCTCCCAGTAGCATTCAAATGACTCTGCAGCAAAGTGGCTTCATTGGCTAAAATGTCATCATACAATGATTGAAACTTTTTTGCACTTTTGACCAATTTCAAAGGTCAGTTTGGGTGCCAAAAGGGCTTCCCAATTTGAGACATCAATTTGTCTATCAAATAACACGCAGGTTCGAAGCTTTATTCACTTGTGAGGTAATCAGTTGCAGCAATACATTGATTCATTACAGTTATACCTTAAAACATTTGCAAGCATTCTAAGTTGCCGAAACGGCATTTTTCTACATATTTAGCCTCATCGTTCAAGTTGGGTATGGGAGCGGCGTGGGAGCGGGCAAGGAGCTCGCCAGAGGCCTGCGGAAACGGCCGTGGGATTAAAGGGTAACGAGCAGTTTCCAGCAGGCCCTGGCCGCTCCCTGACAGCTAAAAACACATTTTTCCTGTTTTTTTCTTCCCAAGTTTTTTTCCTTTTTTGGCATTTCTTTCCTTTTTTGGATTTTTGGTGAAGAAAACACAAGGATAGAAAAAAAATTGCCATTTTTGGAAAGGGTCCGGGAAGATGTAGCAGCAAAAACTTGCATGAGCCATAACTTTCATTCTGTGGCTCCGTTTCAGGTGTCGTTTTCTCTAAAAGTGTATATTTTCTCGAGCTCTACGCATTGATGGCAATATTTTTCTTATTTTCATAAAATCCATTTTTGCACCTTTTTGGACCAAGCAACTTCTTGCAATCTTCTGAAAGAATCATGAGCTTTGATCGCCTGTAGACAGATTAGTAATTAAAAATACAACTATGCGAGTATTCCAACTATGGTATATACAACTTATACAGTATACTTGTACATTGTATACATTTATATAAAATACATTATTTAATTTTATACAATCTATAACATACACTATAAATTTAATTTTATTCGTTTTGTATATACTGTACATTATTATAAATTTATAGTTAATAGTATAACTTGTCTTTTATCTTGTTTTTCATATACATAATATGTGGTTTATAATTAAATTCCTATTTAGAAGGCTGAGATTTATATATTTTTTAATTTTTATATAGTTTTTGTACTGCCGTATCCTACGCCGTATCCGGGGTCAAAAAAAAATTTGCCGTTTCCGCGTATCGGATACCCCGCTCCCGCTCCCGTATCCAAAACGTTTCGGCTACTTAGGTGAATCTCTTTGCAAACGCAGAATTTGACTGCGGAATGAGCAAACTCTGTAGAATGAGATGTATGCCTTGCAATTCCTCCGCAACATGAAGATGTACACTAAAAAGGGCAAACTCTGGATATGACGAGATGTATGCCTCAAATAACTCAGATAAACCTGTATACCTGCAACTTTTGAATATAAAGCCATTTTTCCACTTTCAACACTTATGTCTTCATTTGAAACCTTCTTATTGCTATAGTGATAACAATGTCGAAGATGAAGGATTCCAAATGGAAGTCGCAAAAGTCATCAAATGAAGGGTTCCAAATGGAATACAAAAGGCTCTTGATAATCCTTCATGGAGATGTCCATCCATCCACGTTCCCGAGTGAATATTGACATGGGAAAAAGCCATTGCCAACATAACATCCCGAATATCATATTATTATTTGGGTAAGTGCTCCTTGTTAGGGTCTATCTTCTAGCTCGTTGACCTGATTTACGAACCGTTTGATCTCCCCTGCTTCTGGAAGCAGATACAGCAGACCCTGGAACTTGCCAATACAAATCATAATCTATGAAACATGCAGACTATGACTATTCATCATACTTTTCTGAATCCCATGACATCTTATTTGAAGACCCTTATGAAGGACAATGGAAGTTTAATTCCATCCATACATCTGTCAAACACCTGCTAAAAAAATATTTCAAGACTTTCTAAAAATAAACTTTTTATAAACCCTGGCTTTGACTGCTGACAATTAAGGATCAGTATTGCTCTGAGAGATCACTCTGGATCAGGCAATCCTATGCACTTGAAGATATCCTGATAAGCAGGGTTTTACTAGATTTTTAAGTGTTGTAAGAGTCTGAGACAGATAAGCAAGACCTAAGGCTAAGGGTTGTAATGTTATTTCTGTTGTCAAGCATAGTGTTGTAAAGGAACAATAATGTCAACAAGATCACCTGGATATTCTAGAACTATCCATAGTCTAATCACCCATGATACAGATCCAATATAATATTAAGCAATCAACCCAACTTTAAAGGAATGAGATAGAGCAAGGAATGGCACTTACCGTCTGTGTCACCAGACATTGATGGCATCATTAACCCCTGTTAGGTGGGAGTTAGTTATCCTATGTGAGACTGTGTTGTCGGGGGTGTAGCCTATTAGAAGGATAGGTAGAAGACCTTAGTAGACCAAAGTCCGGGTAAACTTCGAAGGAGCTAAGACTAGACCTTGGTATTGGTGCAACTCATAATTCTTGATAGCTCCTAATGAACTCAATGCTCCAATGATGACCTTCAAGCCATAAGCTCCCACTGAAGACCAGGCCTAAACCTCTCAAAATCATTTTATCACGGTCGTGATTTGTTATGCGAAGGCAAACTGAATTACATGTGATGATATTTTGCAAGAAACAAAACAATGATGCCTATATCAAGTTATGAGAAGCCTAAACGTAAAGCCATCAACTTAACATAGTCGATGGCATCGATCATGTCAACCAAAAATAGGATGAGCTTAACCAGTAACTGCGTTGGGACTTTCATAGAAGAGCCAAGGGCCACAAAAAGGTGAAAGAGACATCTTGAGGAGAGAAAATGGAGGTAGAGCAATCACTTGGAAAGGGTCCATGAAGGGAATCTAACAAGATGCTACACTGCCAAAAGCACCTCAAAATTCTGATAGGTGGTAGTAATGAGGGTATCAAGTAGTCCTAATATGGTAGTAGGAAGGCATGTTCTAAGGAAGCTAGGAAAGTACCTGACCAAGATCTCTTAGGCGAGGTACATGTCTTCTACCAGCTCTGAAATTTCACACCAGGGATACACCACCATTAAGGAATACATCTGAAGGAGATTAAGTTACACCATTAGAAACATTCGCAAAGAGAAATCACTGGTGACCTTGTGAAAAATAAGGTGTATACAGAATGCGATGCTAATTCGTCAATCATGTTTGGGATTCACTTTGCACTCACCAACATCCATAGTCATTTGATCTCAGTGACCTAAGGGGTAGTTTGTTATCCAATCTGATACTGAACTACGGTGTCGCCTTCTGTGGGAGATGACTGGATACAAGGCCAGGTTCAAATTGGTCCTTCAGTTATCCTATCTCATACTGGAAGACAGATGGACCAAACTCAAAGTTGTCAAGGCCAGGTACAGTTGTCCATCGATGAATTGTGACATGATACAACAGTACACATCTAGCGCACCTGGGATGGACAATTTAAATTGTACATCCCGTTACAACCCACAATACCAAAGTTCTTCACAATTCTATAGTGCAACATACCTTCATTTCATGGCACATGTCTCATGTAAGGTCTAGACAATGACACTTGTAAACATCCTACCATGCAGCCATCCGACACGAAATCTCCTCTGGAGCGAGGATTAGCCAATGTGTCACAAGCAGTCTGTAGAAGTTTCTATATGCGACATCCATTACATGCTTCACTTGACTAGGTTCAACATGAGGATACCCCTCTCACTTTGAACAACAAAAGCTACTTTTTAAAGAGTCACCCATGATGGACATTGCATGTCTCATGAGCTCCCAAGGTGGTTGATATACCCATGGTTGACATCTGCTACAAGGAACACTTTTAAGGGTCACTCATAAAAATATCAAGCCTTTGCGCTACGATCACTTAACACACATACCTGGTAGCACATCAGCTAGAGAGAATGCATTTGTTCTTGATCTAGGGGCACAATATTTGCAGTCTTCATCCATTATGGGTAATGTGGAACTCGCTGGAAGTCATACTTACGTAAGCTAACAAGCAACTGTCTGCCCATTTGTCAAACTTGGCATCCTAAATACTCTACATCTCCATGATAACCTATTAAGGATCCAAATCCTCCTTGATGTGGGTGAACAACATGACACAGTTGAGAAGTGCACACAACAATTGTTCAAAGTGGTCAAGTCTCTTGCACAATAGACTAACCAAGCTAACTGCGATACAACTGGCTGGTAGCAATGTCTGAGGAGTGCCAGTTTCTACAGCTAACTCTAATATGATGAAGAGGCCCATCGCTATCCTTCAAGACCATGGAAAATATTACTCGAGCACAGACTACCCCCTGATTTCCACACTCATCTCCTAAAGGGCATTTAGCACTTCGTACACATGAAGTTGTGCATATTGTGAGAGACTCGCACACATCAGCAGCATCTCATTGCACCTTTGTGAGCTTGCATGACGCCATTGTGCATGTCGAAGAGACTTATCCATGTAGCATCTTTTGAACTTAATGGCCAGCATAAGGCACTATGCAGCTACATCATGCCATGTTAGGTGGCACTTCTAGAGCTTGCAACCGTGTCCAAAGTTCCTATTGGCATTACCGTGCACCTAAGATAATCTAAACCGCCAACTGTGTACACCTACCAAAAAGGCGGACGTCATACTATTGTCAAAAGACTTCTTGTTTTTGATAGATCTTCTTTGTATTTGGCGTCTTATTTTTTAAAGAAAAAAGGGTCATCAATGAGTGTAGGATCTGTGTGGCACAAAGAGCCTAACCTAACTCTAATATGTATGTGAAGTGTGTGATGTTAACGTCAAAACTAAAATGTTAGAGAGTGTAAAAAGAAATCGAAAGAGACCACAAAACATTATGATATTTCAAGGAGGGAAAGGAGAAACTACGAAGTAGTGGAAACTGCAGTAGAAGAAAAGATCTAGATTGCAAAAAAAAGTGGAGTAGTTTGAAAGGGAAGGTCCGTTGGGGATTAAGAGGGGAGTGTTAAGGGTAGGAAATAAAGTCAGGATTTCTCTTGTATGCATGATTGAAGAAGAGGTGTTGAGGACATTTTGTTTGTAGCGTTTGAATGAAAAAGGGGGTTGAATTGGAAGCGCAGATAAGGAGGGAATACTTGATAGAGTTGGGAAGGTAAACCCGCCGCCAATGTCAGTAGTGGCTCTCCATGAAGTAAGCCCTCAACTTTGACGACGACGAATAAAGGCAAACCAGGCGAACGAAACGAATTGTCATAAACAATCTCAAGGATATAACCGGTAGCACCATTTACAAGACATGTTTCACCCCACAAATTTGCGGAGAGTATGACGGTTTGGTTGACGTGGAGAGAAAGTTTGTGTTGCAACTGATCCATAATCAGCCTATCCTAAGTTAGGATGTCTGGTGTTTAGAGAAATGAATACTTAAAAGCCATAAACTTAATTTGATAGTTGATTCAATTATTCCTTTTACAAATAATTTTGTTTTGAGTTATGACTCTCATAAAACAATAACAACTCTATATTTAACATTTAAACTTTATAAGACACGCATTGACTTCGACTAAATGACAAAGGTGAGAAACTTATCTAATATAGCTACAAGCTATTATTAAATAATATTTTTGACACACACACATGTATATATTTACACTAAGAAGATGATAAAATATCAATAAAATGAAGATCACCTATTTGAGTTTATCAAGCTATAAAAATTAGACTAAAACTAAACACTACTTCGATCACCAATTTACATGAAACTAAAACCTATTAAAAATTACAAATAATGTTTCAACCAAGATTTAGAATGAAAATGAGTCACAGTGAATGGACTTGTATATTACAGTTGTGAAGTCTTACATGGGTTGATTAATCGATGTTGAGATGAACACATACAATGCAAGTTTGTTAAGATGTGACATAGAGCAAGATGTACCAATGGTATAAAGACCATGATGTTTTAATTACTAGATGTCCCTGTCCTCATATCATTGGACATATTGATGTAAAAAGAGGGTCCTCATATTATTAGATCAAAAAGTAGCCTCATATCATCGGTCATGCAAAAAGAAAAAGAAAGAAAAAGAGGCCTCATATCATCGGCCAAAATATGATGCAAATGTGAAAACAAGATGAATAAATGAACAAGGACACACACACAAATGCATGCAAAAGTGTTTAATATTTTATGTATGTTGTTGATTTTTATGGTTTTTAAAGATTTTTTTTATTTTTGGGATTTTTGAGATAGTTTAGATGTGGTGGGATGAAAATGTGATATGGATGGGCGGGGTTGAAAGGAGGTGAATTTCTCCTATAAGTACTAAGATAGATGTGGATATGAATTAGGGATAAAGGGATAATTTGGGATAGGATAAGGGATGTGGGATAAAGGGATGGATGGATAGGATAAGGGATGCAAAGGAATGATGGATAGGATAAGGGATGTAGGATAAAGGGATGATTTTGGATAGGATAAAGGAGATGTGGGATAAAAGGAGGTTTGATAGGTTGAGGGATGTGATAAGGTAGAATATGGGACTAGGTGATGACTTAGTCGATGGGATATTCGAGATGATTAGATAAGATAAGAGGATAAAAAAGGCCCCCATGTAAAGGGTGGTATGATGGATGATATTCTAGTTTGTGGCTCCCCCAAGCGTGTGGAAAAAGTAAGGAATGGTGCCCCTAGTAGATTATAGAGTTTCCCCCGGTCATAATGGTGATGGATTAAAGGAAGCAAAAGGGTGGATAAGAGAAAGCAATAGGATCATCGATTGCCCACAGATGATGGATGCAAAAGGATGTGGATGCAAAGGATGGATGGTTGGTAATGGATGATGAAAAAAATATGAGCTTAAAAGCACATGTTGGAAAATAAAAGTAGGACTAAAACAAGAGTGTGACCAAGGTCTAAGCCATACTTGGCAACATACAAGCACGATGTCTCGTTGAGATGAAAGTGTGTACAATTGTGATAGTTAATTACTACTTGTAGTGAAGACTTAATGGGTAGTATGTGAAAACAAACTAGCCAATGTATAGGGAGTTATTAAGTCAAGTAGGTTGATGGAAGGTGGACAGAAGGTTAAGTCGTGCATTGTTCCGCTGCCACCTAGGCATCCATAGCCCTGATGGAGATATATCTGATTCTTGTCACAACATTGCTCTACTGACAGCCAAGTGTCCATAGCCCCAATAGAGTTGTTGGAAACACCCCTAGAGAGAGTCTTGAGGTGGATTTTATTTGATATTTTTTATTTTTGATATGATTTTTTTTTTTCTTTTAGTTTTTGAGATTTGATATTTTTGTTCCACTCTCTTAAGACCTCTAGGGGTTAAGAATCACAAGTGGCCAGATGGGGGAATGGAGATGAGTGTGGTGATGACATTGGATAGAGTGTTGTAAGATGCACCCAAGGGCTTCACCACAAGTTAATGAAAATGTGTGATTAAGTGATTAGAGCTCTAAGATACGATCATTCTTGGATGTTGATCGTAAGGATAGACCAAGGTCACACAAGTGTAATATTTACTAATGAATTACATCATGTGCGAGTAAGCTGATTACATGTTCAAATGAATAGATGATAGAGGATATAAATGGATGTGATGATAAGGATGGATTAGACGCAAAGGGATATATATGTTGGATGGAAGGAGGATGGGTGGGAAGGAAAGAACATTTGTGTGTAAAAGACAACCTAAATGCTTAATCCGATTTTAGGTGTTTGGGATGTTGAGGGGAATTATAGGATTTGTGAGTGGGTTGATTGGTTGGGATGGTAGGATCAATAAGAGGAGTGGTAGAAATGGGTTTTGATGGAGTAGTAGGAGGGTTGGTGTTAGTAGGAGGGTCTTGGATGCCTTGTTCATGGATTCCTAAGCCTTTACCATGATGTTTCATGTTGGAAAACATCTTTATGGCTATAGGATATGAAGTGGATGGGGAAGATGATGTCATGTGGTCATCATGAGACTGGGGGTAGTAGTTTCCTCATCCGCTAAGGCCCCGAATTTCACAAAGGATGGGAGGGGATGTTTGTTTTGATTGATTATTGAGGAAGGATGTTTGGATTGATGATTAGGGTTTGGATTTTTGGTCGATGAGGGATGTTTGGATGTACGATGAGATTTGGATTGTTGATGATGTTTGGATGTTGAGTGGGATTTGGATGATGGACGAGGGTTAGGGATAGGATTGGGATGAAAAGGTGGTGGATAAAGGGGTACAATGATAAGAATTCCTTGGTTAATGAGGTTTTGTACATAAGACCTAAATTACATGCAATGATTGGTCGAATGTCCATGGGTGCAATGGAAATCACAATAATAATGGTCCCTAAACCAAGATGGTTTGGGAAGGTTTTGATTGCGTGATTTGATTGGGGGATGGATAATCATGTTGAAAATTTTTAGATGATGGAAGATGGTAGTCAAGTATTCACCTAAGGAGGTGAAGGTGATCGGGGTTGGTAAGAGAGATGGTGTGGGTAATGTTGGTGCTCAAAATAGTCTCGCCCCATTTTACCTTCGAAAATCCATTGATTTACGACCTCTGTCACATTTTATCCCCCCGTGTTGTGCCTGGGAAATCTCTACTTTCCTTTGTTGCCATAATTAATCTTTCCTTGGGCCGAAGATCATGTATGGATCTATATTTGTGTCCTTGTTTCTCTGTTTCTCCGAAGCGGTCTGAAATTTGGGTCTCACGTCCTCTATTCATTCAAAAACTCAGGCTTTCTCATTCTTTCCATTTTTTACAGTTGAGATTTGTTGCCCTTGTCATTTTCAAAAACTCGGGCATATGGATTTTCTCATTCTTTCCATTTTTTACAGTCGAGATTTGCAATGGAAGAAAAGTGAATGAAGGAAATGGAATAGAAAGAAGGAAAGGAGTGGAATGGAATGAACTGAAAGAACATGCAAGAGTTAGGTAAAAACAGAGCCTAATATTGCATGAAGAGAAAAGATGAATAGCCAACACAAATAAAACGGAGTTTGAGTTAGCCAAACAAGAACGTGTAAAAGGGAACACACATGAGCAAGTAGATAACCAGAGCTTGATCACTGTGAACTAGAACAACTGATTAATAACGTTAACAATAAGATCAAAGATAATATTTGCATGCAAGATTCAAAACACCTAACATCTAATGAACATAAGAACATCAAATGTTACAAGAGACAATGAATGAGACACAAAGTTTGTATTCCATTAACTCCAAAATGTTTTTCACAAAAAAACACAGTTTCTTCCTGAAACAAAGCTTGCACAAAAGTATTTTCTTCTCCTCTCTCAAAGTCACCCTTTACAAATGAGCCCCTCACTTCCTTTTATAACCCAAAAGTTGGTTACAAAGTAGTTAGGATTTTAAATGCACATTAAATAGGGCACTTAAGTGACTTTGACTTTTTCAACCAACTTTTAAAAAGTGACTAAAAATAGAAACCACTTAACCTAAAAAGTCATAAAAGAAATGGGCACACGTGGACCCTACTTAAATGACTTGGACGCACACGTGGACCCTACTTAAATGACTTGGACGCACACATAGACATCCTAGTCAGCAATGCGCCACCTAGATCAAGACACCTAGGATTAGTGCCTTATCCATTGGGCCAAGAGTCCGCCTATCCCGATCGTACAGGAATGAACTCATTGACCATGCTCTGCAATCCTCCAAATGACAAGAGTGTTGAGCTTGAAACTTGAGCAATTCATCCACCCCTCCGTCTGAGCAATATTCTGGTGTGAGAAATTGTCTTCATTCGTATTCACATTCACAATTCTCCACATGTTTCGAGTACCTTTCCATGGTGAATTATTCATTTGTCGCGAGACCGTAGTCGTTACGCCACCTTGGTTTGTCAGAATCCAACTTCTGGTCTTTCACCATTGAGAAGATCTCCAAGAGCCAAAATTGCAATTCACTGCCTGGAGTTATGTCCTCCAGCGTCATCTTCCTGAACTTGGCCGAATTGAGCCACTCTATATGGAGCTTGTGATGTGCAAACTCAAGTATTCCCTCATGAACAAGTGACACGAAGACGATCTTGGCAAGTTCACGAATGTCTGGGAGTTATTTGTCGAGAGTGACCAATTCGACATCAAGAGCCTCTCCAAAATAGAAAATCGAATCCAGATGGATTTGCACCCGATCATAGATTCATGCCGCCTCATCAAAGACCCTCAGACCTTGTAGCACAAAATGTGATCTATCCAACCCCTTATCGTATGGCCAATGATGTTATTTTCTTTTGATGCTGCAAGCGCCTCCTGATTAGGAATAGCCACCGGGACTAGAAGTTGGACATCGGAGGTGATCAAGTTGATCAAAATGTTGTACGCATGCCACGAGCTACCGATTCTTCACTTTGAGCTGAGATGACTACGCCTTATACCTTTCCATCCGTTGAAGTACAACATCAAGTGATTCTCGAGCATGTTCCATGTTAATTTATAGTGTTGATTTCCCGAGAAGCATCCGTGAGACTTCATCGTCCTGGACATCCAATCTCCTTTGCGCCTTTATGAACCAGTGGTGTTGCAATGTTGGCGAAGCGATTGCCGAATTCGCTGACAGACACCTTAGCATAGTATTTGGTCTTCTTTGGAGTGATGGATTCTGACATTGAAATAATCACCTCCAAGTTTATCACTGCCAGCTTGATAACCCACTTTCGCTTCTTCGCGATATCATGAAGCCAGGTGGGAACCTCTCCAAGTACCTCGATGTACATGGCCCTCGTGTTCGATGGGAATTGATCTTCATCATGTTGAAGGGGATCATCTTCAGGTGCTGCCGAAATTAGATCTGCCTGTCGTGAGAGAGATGCCACCGCCATTTCCTCCATTTGTGGTGGTTCTTCAAAGTCAGGTGGGGAAAGAAACAAATCATAAAATTGTGGATGAGAAGTTGTGACTGCTTCCACAAGTTGGGCTGGTATATTCTGTGATACTTCATTGGTGAGTTCCACCTCCAAAAATTGTGTAAGATTGCAAGTGCTTGCGCCTGATCCGATACTCTGAATTGCAGTGTTTGAGTTGTCAATTAGACCTGGAGAACTAGGGCGATCATGCAAAGATGAATGATGATCTGGATTGAGAAATCCCTGAGGATGCGCTACTTTCCCTCCTCCACTTGGTGTTATTTTCCAGACCTTCCAAATGATTTGGGGGCGACAGGAGGAGTCTTTTCTTTCCACTACCTGCGATTCTCTGTAGTTCATGTTAAAATTTGCGGCATGAGTTGAGAAGATGATTGAGCAACTCGCTTGTCCCTCTTCTCATTGCGGAGGGATGGTTGTTTCTCTTCACGCAGAGTCCTCCTTGACTGGCGCGGCCTCCTCCAATCAATTTCTCCCCAAGGCGTAGATGTTGTCCTTCTTGGGTGAAAAACTCCTTTCTCTCTCTCCACACAGCCTGCCTTTAATTTTATTTCTTCTTCCCCCAGGCGCAGGTTTTTGAGTTTTTAATCTGCTCTAAGCGTGAAACTGGCTTCCTTCTACCTATTGGCCGCTGCTTGGACTGTTTTTTTTCTTTTATCTTATGCCCGTGTGGATTTACCTTCCTCTCCCCCACGTGACTTCTACTTGGTTTTGGCTTGGATTTGCTGAAGACTCCTTTCCTTCCTCCAAGGCGTGGGATGCTGCTGCTTTTCACTTGGCACGGGTTTTTATCTTGCAATTTCTTGAGCTGTTACTTTTTTTTGTGTCAACGCATGGGCTCTCCTTCCTCTGCGCGTGGAAAGATCCTTTGCTGGGCACGGCTTGGACTACTTTTAATCTTTATTCTTTTGAGAACTGTTCTTTTTTTTCTTTTCCCTCAACGCGTGGAAAGTTGTTTGGGCTGTGTTCTTCCTCTACAGGCAAATGCGTGGATGACTGCAATTTCTTAATTTCCTTGTTTTTTAAAGATTGTTTCTTGACCAGTGCGTGGTGTTTTATTTGTTGGCGCAGCATGCACTTTCTTCTGTCTTTTTCTTTTTATATTACTCTGCCTTTCTCCTTCTATCCAAATGCGTGGGCTCTTCTTCAAGCTGGGCGCATGGATTTGAAATAGTTTGCTTTTCCCTTCCTTGGCACCTCCTCCAATGTGTGAAAAGTAATCTTGTCTTCTACTGTCTCCCTCTGCCTAATGCGCAGCCTCTTCCTTCAGATGCGTGGAGTAAAAACAATCTTTGTCCTTCTTTCCTTTCTCCCAATGCGCAGGAATTTGATTTGTTTTTATTTCTTGGACTGTTTTTTCCACTACGTGGAATTCCTCCTAGGCTGGGCGGCCCGCCTTTAATCTTCTTGAAACTGTTCTTTCTTCTATGCGTGGAAAATTCCTTCTGCTGGCTGTCCCACTAGCTGTGTTCTCTCTTTTTGCATAAAACCTCTTATATTTCTTCTTCACAATGGCATTCACAATATTGTGGAATGTGATAAAATATTACTTCCTTCAGAAGAAATAAGAAGCAAAGCTTCACATGACTTTTTCCAACAGGTTTGACGGAGGAAGCTATGGGAATTAATCTAACTTCCTCCCTTCCCGGGTAGTGGGCTTAAGTGCTAGGGGGGAAATGGGGGAAAGCAACGGACAATTGCCAACGGGAATGGCAAAGCGGGTTGGCAATCCACGTTCAATTTCCCCATGTGAGAAATTGGGGAATTCCCTGCGCGTTAGCCAATCCATGATTTGGCAATTGGTGGAGAAAATCCCACGTGCGGAAAAAATGAAGAAGATTGCCAGGAAAGGGGAAAACCGGGTTCGGGAAGCCAAATTGGCTTCCCGGCAGTTGGAAGCGTAAGCTTACTTCCCCGGCATTAAAATTTGTCGAATGAACTTTTAATTTATATTTATTTAATTAAATACTTCTCAAGTGATTTAAAAATTAATTTAATCAAACAAGGAGGCAATTAATTAATCAAATATTAATTAATTAATTTTAATGTATTTTAACGCGATTTAAAGCCTGGCAAGAAGAGTTCTTGCCTAAAAAGGACGAAACGAAGACCGAAATGATCACAAAAATGAGACGATCACAACAAGGGCAATGAACCACGCAAGGTAACACTTCAAATTTTTCAAATTTTTCATTTTTTATTATTTTTTTAAACAATTTTGCGAAGTCAAAAGTTAAAAAAAGAGCCTTGCAACATTTCTAAATCCAATGTCCTTGGGAAAAACTTCATCCCCGGGCTCAAATGGCCATGTTTCTGCATTTTACGGTTTGATGGGTGTTTCCCCTGGTCAAATTTGCATCCTTGCATCAATAGGGAATGTGGCTTCTTTTGGTTGGTCAGGGAATGACGGGTAAATTCTTTAACTTATCACTTTTTGCTTTCTTGGAAAAAAGGCAAATTTGGTCATGTGGCTCTGCTAATTTATGATTGGTTCTTTTGGTGCTTATGTGGCTTCTTCTAACTGGATGGGGCGCGACAGGTTTGTTTTTGAACTTGTTCCTTTTGCCTCTTGTCATCAAAAGGATTGAAATCTCAAAATGGCCAACAAGCCTAACAAGAAGGAGGTCAGGGTTGGCTTTGAAAATGTTAAGAGGCGGGACACAGACTATCAGGGGTAACTTGCATTTTTACCCCTTGATATTTAAAAGATTAAAACATCAAAATGGCCCGCAAGCCCGTTAGAGGAAAGGTAAAATCTTTCTCTAGTCAATGGCGGAGGTGCGTTACCGTCAAAGGAAATTTGGAAAATTTTCATTTTAGGAGAAAAGAGTTAAAAGTAAAAAGGAAAGCATGGTTCCACTGGGACCCACATTGGGACATGTGTCAGGACCATTTTTAAAGGGTAGAGCTGTGGGGAAAACTTGGAAAATTTTCCCTTTTCCAAAAAGGAGGTGAAATAGAAGAATTCAGCCGTGGTTCCATTAAGACCAACCTTAGGACATGTGTCAGGCTTATTTCTCAATGTCAGAGGCATGGAACAAAGTGTGAAAATTTTACATTTTTTCAAAAGTTGTAAAAAGTCAAAGAAGAACCCTAGGACATATCTTAAAATGAATCTTCCATGTGGACGGCCCAAATTCAAAGTAAAGATCAATGGAAGCTAAGAGTCTGAATCTGATTTTCACCCCATTTTACTGAAACGCTCCTGGAAGTGGGAGTCTTCATGATTTCTTGGTATTTCCTACATGCCAAAAAGAGAGGAGAGTTAATTTTGAAATCTAAGTTTGGTGGAGGAGATATTGAGATGTCTTTCGCCATTAAAATGGTCCGACTCTCAGGGTCGATATGATTTTCCATTTCTCTTCTCTTGAGCACACAAGGAACAAGATTTGACATATTAGGGGTAGAAGTGGTTGGCGAGTTTGAAGGAGTGATGTACAAGGAGGAGGAGTTGAATGCAGGAGATATTCGAAGAGATTTTCCCCCTGAGCACCTGACGAATTTTTGCAGATCTTATTCTAGAAATCATGATCATGATCATGGCAAGCACTGGTAGTACTCAACATCATGATTTTTAGGGGGGAAAGGGGCTCTTTCCTAAATGTTATAAATGGCATAAATTTTCATTCAAATGTTGGAGGTTAGAGTGTTAGAGGTTGAAGAAAATTTCCGAAGAGGAAAATTTGACAAAGCCTGTCCATTTGAGAAGTTGCCATCTGAGAAGCCTTGGTATAACTCTTTTGTATTAAGTTTGATCATGTCAAGGTGGTTGCAAGTGTACAACCATTGACAAGCTCTGAGATTGTTCTATAAACTTTCCTATGTTGATAAATTTAATCAAACTTGAGTTATTCTGTGTTGATCTTGAGCAAAATGTGTTTGTTTCATTTCTGAATATTTGCAGATAAAATTTCTTATTCCTATTGCAATCTTGTATCAAAATCTGTCTTAATCACATAGGTCTCAATCCTTGTGATAGTTTAGTGGCATCTGCAATTTCATTTCCTGGAAGAGCTTTCATCTGGGGATGAAATAAATGATTTAAAATCACTTTTCTTTCATTTGTTGACAGAGATTATCTGTAAGCCTCTGGGTGTACCTCAAGCGTGATTGGGTTTGGATCTCAATACTTTGTTGGGTTTTCTAACTCGAGCCTTCTTGTTAAAATCTCATAGATTGTGTGAAAAGGTGCTAATTTGGGCCTCCATTGAAGCACATATTCTGGTTAAAGGAACATTTTAGCTATTCTGAAGCATTATGTTGATTAGACTTTCCATTTTGTAAGAGTTCTCAGAGATCCAGCAAATCAAGTTCATTCTGCCTCACCTCCCACCAAAAATTCATTTAAAACAACTAATCCTACCCATACTACCCCTGTTTGTCTTGTGTGTGCACAAAAGCATAATTTCCATTACCAAAGCATGCATAAACAATTAGGATTTCAAATGTCTTTAGTAGCCTGAACCTTGCCCAGAAAATATCTCCACTATCTAGAGTGATAACTCGTGAGAGTTAGATTTTGTTGCATTGATCATATTTTCTCCAAGGTCTCCTAAACAACTTCATTAGGAAGGACATCTCCATCTCCTCCATAAACAACAGGCTACAAAATGGTTCTCTTACCTTGGTTGAAAGGCACAACCTAAAATAGTGAGGATAGATCAAATCCTCTTAAGGTGCTACCCACTCCTTTTCAAAGCCTGAGTGCTAAAAAGTCAGATAGATTGCTTCCCCAGTTGTAAAATGACATACATAATCATATATCTTCCTCTGAGTGTCCTGTTAAATCCATGATGTTGCTCGACCTTTGAAGGAGATTAAATTTGGGTACCAACACGCTTCTGGCGCCGTTTCCAGGGAACATAGTGATCACAGTTCATTTTCAGACCCTAGTTCTACAATCATATTTTAGTGCATTTACACAACTAAGGTTGAAATCCTTAGTGCAACTCCCTATTGATCTGATTCTTGATGAATACCAGTGTGTTAACCTCTGTCAAGTGAGATTTGTTACCAATATTTGTAAAGATGGAAGGAAGAAGATCTTTCTTTGCTAGGGATCCTGCCAGGACATTATTTCCAGAGCTAGGAAAAGCAAAATTAGAAGGAAGAAAATCCTGGAGAGCTGTTGGAGATCAGCAAACAAGAAGAGGGATATCCATTGATGAAAGTGAAGGGCCTATCATTGAAGACTCAAGTGCTTGGAAATCAGGTAGGCTCTTTGTGGAATTGAATTCTCCAACTGGAGAGGGGTCTTCATTTGATTTTGAAAGGTTTGCTTCTCATTCTGCCCCTGTCTTTTCAAAAGTTGATAGGGATTTCCAAGAAACAAGTCCTTTAGGGGGTATCCATTTTGACAGTTATACTCCTGTGTTCTAAGGACCCTCTGCCCCTTATCAGTTTGTTTCTCCTCTAAGGTCACCTCCTCAAAACAATATGGCCCAGCCCCCACCCAGACCTCCATTTTTTGTAAACACTTTTGGTCCTATAAATTTTGTGGGAATGGTTGGTTATCCAAATGCAGTTCCTCAAGATGTAAGGAACAAACTACCAAAGTTCCAAGGAAACAACACTATAACTGGTGATCAAAATTTAAAGATTTTTATCAATATGATGGAAGACTTTGAGATTGAACATGAAGATGTATATATCAAGTTGTTTATCCATACTTTGGAAGAGGATGCTAGGGATTGGTATAAGGATTTTCCAGATAACTCTATTGATTCTTGGACTGAGATGAGAAATGCATTTAGATTATAGTATGGTGATAGAACTGACCTTAGGTTTCTTTTAATAGAATTTGAAAACATAAAAAGAATCCTAATGAGTCAGTACATGATTTCAACACAAGGTTTAATAAGACCTTGAGGATATTTCCTGTTAGGATAAGGCCATGTGATGAATCATGTTTGATCAAATATTCAGATGCATTTGATAAAAAGGCTGCTTACTACTTGAGGGACAAAAACCCTACTAATTTGAGGCAGGCCTTCACTATGGCTTTGCAAATTGAAAACAATATCAAGGAAATTGGGAAGCCTCCAAAGAGGGAGGGTGTAAAACTAATTAACCTAGAAAAATATCAGACAAGTAAAGCTGCTGATTTGGAGGAAGTTGTGAAAACTTTGGCAGGGGCTGTCAAAGAAATTTCCTACAAACTAGCCCGGGAAGAGAAGGGGATTGGGCAGAGCTCACAAGGTCAACACAAGCAGCATGGCCAAGAAAGGTTCACAAATCACCAAAGATCTGATGACAGAGGCAAGGGACCTGTTGGATTTGGAAATAGGCAGCCCCAAGGCAGGGAAAACAGAATGGTGCCTGATCCTTTGGCTACCAGAGTTTTTGTTGTGGAGGAGACAAATGTCATTGATTGGTGTGACAGATGTTTCATGCCCCATGCTCCTTGTGAAGAAGATCAGCAAGAAGAAGAAGTTGATGATGATAATGATAATGATGTCTGCATGATGGGTTGTTCCACTAGCTCACAACAAGGGGCAACTTCAACTGAGGTGATAAGTTCCAGACTGCTGCCACTTTTTGGGACTGCATTCATAGGGTACCTATTCTTCCTCCCTCTCATACTTTAGAAGTAGATACTGTGCAAGCTTTTGAATTTCCCAATAATGAATTTGAATATTTAAGGGCTCTAATGATAAAGAAGTATGATGGAGGAATCCCATCTGAGGAAGATAGACAGTTACTGATGAATGTTGTTGTTGCTCAAGAAAAGGAATATAACACAAGAAGTAAGGTTGTCAAAGGGACAGGGCCTCAAGCCAAGCCAAAAGCTCCCTTACTTTCAAACATTCCTAAAGAGGCTCCTAAGAAAGATGCATCTGCCAAATGCCCTGCAGCTCCAAACAAAAATCATACCCCTCCTCATGCCCAAGTTGTCAAAAATCTTGTACCACCTAGTGAGTGTGTTAGCTTTCCTTCTAATACTGCCTTGCCAAAGAATGTCCCATATGATATTGCCCAAGTTTTAAGTCAAATCAAAGTCTCTGTTCCAATTTTTGAGTTGCTTAGGATTCCTGAGCACAAAAAGAGAGCATTCAAATACTTGGGGTTGAAAGAAGAGAAGACTGCCCTAGGTAGAAATGTAAACATTGTGGAGACTCCTCCAATCATTGAAGAGTTAGAGACACCACCAGAATTGGAGGAATTAGGTGAACCACCTGAGGTCTATTTGGGGACATCCTTAGTGGATTCTCAGCTGAATGTGGATCCATTCTTCACCACTTTGATCATTAAGGACAGACTACTCCACAACTGCATGTTTGACTCAGGGGCATCATGTAATGTCATGCCTCTGGAAGTCATGAATGAGCTGAATATCAAAGTAACAGTAGCATATGGGAAGTGCACTACCATGGACTCCAGAGAAGTGCCAGTAGTGGGATGTGTGAAGGGTTTGGTGGTACAGCTTGCAGCTTACCCAGGTAAAAACTTAAAACTTGATGTTGTCATTGTTGACTGCCCAGCCAAGTGGGGCATGCTATTGTCTAGAAAATGGGCTACAAGTGTTGGTGGGAGTGTCCAAATGGACATGTCCTATGCCACCATCCCAATTGAGGGCAGCCTTGTCAGGTTGTATGGGGAAAAGAAGATGTTGCACCTTATTGAAGATCCCAACAATGCATCCTATGAAGTATTGTACACAAATGTTGATGCTGATAACTTTGTAGGATTTACTGATGGAAAGGAGCACAAGATTGAGGAATGCAGGTGTCTTGAACAAGTGGGCTCTCCTTGGACTCTATTGTTTGATGGAGCTTGCTCCAAGTTTGGGAATGGTGCTGGTGTTGTTCTGCTTTCTCTAGGTCAGGAAAAATTTGTTTTTTCCTTCAAACTCAACTTTGAGTGCACTAACAACATTGCTGAGTATGAGGCACTATTGTTGGGTTTAAGAATTGCTTGGAAATATGGTGTCAAGGACATCATTGTAAAGGGAGACTCAGAATTAATTGTAAAACAAGTCAGAAAATTGTATGCCACAAAAAATCAGCGAATGAAACAATACAAGCATGCAGTTTGGGATTTCATTGAGATGTTTGATTCATTCAACATTGTGCATCATGATAGGAAGTTCAATGACTTGGTAGAAAAGCTTGCAGTGTTGGGGTCTCGTTTTGACAATTGTGCAATGTCCCCATATTGTGAATATGATGTTGAGGTATTGACAAGACCCTCTGTCCCTAACAACATTAAACACTGACAGGTTTTTGATGATGATGCTCAGATCAGAAGATTTCTGCAGAACAAGGGAGAGTTTTCTGATCAAAGTATTGATTGGGAGCCAATGGTATGTGCGATAGAGGGGAAGGAAACCTTGTTTGGCAAGGGCATCATCTAGCTAAAGACTAATACCATTCCTAGAGGGCTAGTTGCTCTTGAATCAAATTTTGATAATGCTGATTGCATTATTAATAGGCATATGGAAGCCTTGAGGGATATTGAGGAGCATGATCTTGGTACGAAGGAGAAACCAAGAAAAATTTGGTTAGGCAGCAATCTCAGCAAAGAGGAGAAGCAGTCATACATCCAATTGTTGAAGAAATACCAAGATTGCATGGCTTGGACCTATTCTGAATTAAAAGCATACAGAGAGGACCTATTTCAACATGAGATTCCCTTGGAGTCTAATGCAAAGCCATTCAGGAAGAAACAGAGGCCAATCAATCCACTTCTATCTCTCAAAATGCAAGAAGAACTGAAGAAGCTAAGAGATGGAGGGATTATTCAGCCCACAAGGTATTCTTCTTGGGTTGCAAACCTAGTACCAGTGAGAAAGAAGAATGGTGATATCAGGCTGTGTGTAGATTTCAGGAATCTAAATAGAGCATCAATGAAGGATAATTATCCTTTACCAAATATGGAAAACATGCTGCAGTTAGTGACTGGTTCTGAATTGCTCTCCACCCTAGATGGTTTCTCTAGTTATAACCAAGTTGTGGTGAAGGAATCAGAAAGGATCAAGACAACCTTTACTACTCCTTGGGGAACGTATGTGTATGTTAGGATGCCCTTTGGTTTGATGAATGTTGGAGCTACCTTTCAAAGAGCAATGGATGTTGCTTTTGCTGGTTACATCAATGAGTTTATTGTTGTTTATCAAGACGATGTGACTGTATTTTCTAGGAAGAGAAGTGATCACCTGCTGCACTTGGAGAAGATGCTGATAAGATGTAGAGAATATGGCATCTCACTCAATCCAAAGAAGTGCCATTTTGGAGTGCAGAAGGAAAAGTTTCTTGGTCACATTGTGTCACAAGAAGGGGTGATGATTGATCCAGAAAGGGTAGAGGCCATCAGCAAGGTCCCAATTCCAAGAACCAAGAAAGGAATTCAGTCCTTCTTTGGGTAGATAAACTTCATCAGGAGATTCATATCAAACTTTTCTGAGTTGACCATTCCAATCACTTCCATGTTAAAGAAGGATCAGGTCATCAAGTGGGAGGAGGCTTCCATCCAAGATTTCAATGGGATTAAAGAGGCACTAAAGCATGCACCTGTTCTGGCAGCTCCAGACTATAAGAAGCCTTTCCAACTATTTTCCTTTGCTTCAGAGAACACTTTTGCTTTTGTCCTACTGCAGAAGGATGATGAGGGGGCTGAGAGGCCAATTTCCTTTTTCAGTAAGGCCTTGCAAGGGGCTGAGCTGAGGTACACTATTATGGAGAAACAAGCATTTTCCTTGGTAAAAGCAGCAAAGGTTTTCAGGCCTTACATTTTGAGTTCTAAGATTGTTGCTTATGTTCCCCACACCATGGTGAAAGACATTTTATCAGAGATGGAAGTCTCAAGCAAAAGGTGTAGGTGGGTGAACAAGTTGCAAGAATATGATATGGATATCCAAACCACGAAGTTGGTGAGAGGTTTGGGCTTGGCTAAGCTTATGGCTGAGAGAAACTTGCAAACTATTGAGGTAAATGAGGTAGAAGAAGAAAGGGCAGGTGTTTTTGAAAAATTGATGAGTTCTGAGTGGTACAAAGATGTAATTTTTTATCTCAGACATCTGAACTGCCCTGAGTATTTAAGTAAGAACCAGAAAAGAGCCCTTAAGTTGGCTTCCCATAAATATGTCATTACTGATTATGGGTTAGCCTAGAGGAACCCAGAATGAGTCCTTTTAAGGTGCATTACTGAAGAAGAAGCCCCCAAGATAATTACTGATCTCCATGGAGGAGTTTGTGGGGGGAATTTTGCTGCAAGAGTCACAACACACAAGATCCTGAGGGCTGGTTATTGGTGGCCAACTCTCTTCAAGGATACAACCTTGTTGGTTAGAAGATGTGAGAGTTGTCAGTGCTTCTCTGGAAGACTGAAAGCTTCAGGCTCCCTTCCTTTGCAGCATGTATCAATTGAAGCTCCATTCAAGCAATGGGGAATGGATTTCATTGGTGAGATTTCAGACCCTTCAAGTGCTGGCCATAAGTGGATTCTTGTAGCCACTGATTACTTTACTAAATGGGTGGAGGCAATCCCCACCAAGAAGGCAACACACCAAATTGTCATGGAATTTCTGTTGAACCATATTATCTGCAGGTTGGGGTGTCAGTCAAGATTGTTGCTGACAATGCCATGAGTTTCAGAGCTAAACCTCTGGTGGCAATGTGCAAAGAGTATGGGATCAACTTGACATATGCCTCTAATTACAACCCCCAAGGAAATGGACAAGCTGAGTCTAGTAATAAAAACTTGTTGAAGATTATCAGAAGAACCTTGGAGTTGAATAAAAGGAAATGGGGTGAACAGTTGAAGTTTGTTGTTTGGGCTGATAGAATCACTGTCAAGAGAGTTACTAGAAAGAGTCCATTTGAGTTGGTATATGGGACTCAGGCCCTGCTGCCCCTTCATATGCAACTATCTTCATATCAGTTCATTCAATAGCTGGAGGATCAGGAGGTAAGTCCTTATGATGCTCGCATTAATCAGATTGTTGAGCTTGATGAAGAGAGGAGGGCATCCCACCAGAGGCATGTAAAGTTCAGAGAAACCTGAAGAAGTTATTTGACAAGAAGGTCACTCCCAGAGCTTTCAATATTGGAGATCTTGTGCTGCTATGGGATAGCAGACATGAAGATAAGGGCAAGCATGGAAAATTTGACTCATTATGGATGGGCCCTTACTCCATTGATATTAGAATTGGTGAACACACCTTCTTCTTGAAGGATTTGGATGGTGATTTACTTGAATTTCCTATTAATGGCAGGCATTTAAAGCATTTCTTGGATTGATTCCCGAGAATCAAGGTAAACATATTTTGTACAGTGTATAATTTGTTGTTTGTTTCCTGTTTTGGTGTTTTTGCTCATTCTGGTCCTTGGTGACCTGTTTTGTTGGTTTCTAGTTTCTGTTTCATTTTTTGGGAGATGGCTATGTTTCTCTGCTCTGCGAGATGACTCTGTTTCCCAATGGATATTTTAGCACTTGGTCTACTGTTGTTCTTGTGGCACTCATAGGGAATGCCCATCCCCGAGTCAGAGCTGATGTTGGTGCTCAAAATAGTCTCGCCCCATTTTGCCTTTGAAAATCCATTGATTTACTGCCTCTGTCACATTTTATCCCCCCGTGTTGTGCCTGGGAAGTCTCTACTTTCCTTTGTTGCCATAATTAATCTTTCCTTGGGCCGAAGATCACATATGGATCTATATTTGTGTCCTTGTTTCTCTGTTTCTCCAAAGAGGTCTGAAATTTGGGTCTCCCATCCTCTATTCATTCAAAAACTTGGGCTTTCCCATTCTTTCCATTTTTTACAGTCGGGATTTGCTGCCCTTGTCATTTTTCCCCAAATACTTGATGAAAAATGTATGGATGTAGCTATGAAGAGTGTATTTGAGCCTTGCAACATTTCTAAATCCTCTATCCTTGGAAAAAACTTCATCCCTGGGCTCAAATGGTCATTTTCTGCATTTTACGGTTTGACGGGCATTTCCCCCATCAAATTTGCATCCTTGCATCGACAGGGAATGTGGCTTCTTTTGGTTGGTCAGGGGACGACGGGAAAATGCTTTAACTTATCACTTTTTACTTTCTTGGCAAAAAGGAAAATTTGGTCCCGTGGCTCCACTCATTTCTGATTGGTTCTTTTGGTGCTTACGTGGCTTCTTCTAACTGGATGGGGCATGGAGGGTTTGTTTTTGAAATTTTTCCTTTTGGCTACTTCAGAAAAAGGTTTGAACTCACCCCGTGGCCCCACCAGGCTCTGATTAAAGAAAATTTTAAGTGGCAGGGAAAAAGTCTTACTTTGACCCCGCAGGAGGACACGTGGCAAAGCTAATGGCGGAGATGTGGGCCTTTGGAGGTAAGTTGAATGTTTTTCCCTTTTGGAAAAATGGAATAAGATTCTAAAATGGAAGCGCCCCCGCCAAATCATTTTGAAACCTTAAGGTTTTTGAAGTTGCGCCATAATGACATGTGGCAAGCCTGCGCTCATTCAAGGTCTCAACCTTTGGGGATCATCTCAAGATGTGCCATTGTGACACGTGGTAGTTTGAAAAGTCAAAGGGGCAGGGAAGTGGACCATCGGAGGAAAATTGGATTTTTTTCCTCTTGTCATCAAAAGGATTAAAATCTCAAAATGGCCTGCAAGCCCGACAAGAAGGAGGTCAAACTTGGCGTTGAAAATGTTAAGAGGTGGAGGCGGACCATCGAGGGTAACTTGAATTTTTTCCCCCTGATATTCAAAATATTAAAACATCAAAATGGCCTGTAAGCTCGATAGAGGAAAGGTCAAAGGTTGCTCCAGTCAATGAAAAAGGTGCGGACCCTCAGAGGAAATTTGGAAAATTTTCCTTTTAGGAGAAAAGAGTTAAAAGTAAAAAGGAAGCGTGGTTCCGCTGGGACCCACATAGGGACACGTGTCAGGCTCATTTCTCAAGGGCGGAGGTGCGGAGAAAAATGTGAAAATTTTACATTTTTCCAAAAGTTGTAAAAATTCAAAGAAGAACCCCGGGCCCATCTTAAAATGAATCTTCCACGTGGACGGCCCAAATTCAAAGTAAAGATCAATGACAACTGTGAGTCTGAATCTGATTTTCCCCCCATTTTACTGAAACATGCCTGGAAGTGTGAGTCTTCATGATTTCTTGGTATTTCCTACATGCCAAACAGAGAGGAGAGTTAATTTTGATATCTAAGTTTGGTGGAGGAGATCTGGAGATGTCTTTCGCCATTAAAATGGTCTGACTCTCGGGCTCGATATGATTTTCCATTTTTCTTCTCTTGAAGCATGCAAGGAACCAGATTTGACAGATTAGGGGTGGAAGTGGTTGGCGAGTTGAAGAAAGAGTGATCTACCAGAAGGAGGAGTTGAATGCGGGAGATATTCGAAGAGATTTTCCCCCTGAGCACCTGGTGACTTTTTGCAGATCTGATTCTAGAAATCATGATCGTGATCATGGCGAGCACTGGTAGCACTCAATGTCATGATTTTTGGGGGAAAAGGGGCTCTGTTGTAAATGTTATAAATGGCACAAATTTTTCATGCAAAATGTTTTTTGAGGTTGGAGTGTTAGAGGTCAAAGAAAATTCCCAAGAGGAAAACTTGACAAAGCCTATCTTTTGAGAAGCCATCTGAGAAGCTCGTATATCTCTTTTGTATTAAGTTTGATCATGTCAAGGTGGTTGCAAGTGTACAACCATTGACAAGCTCTGAGATTGTTCTAGAAACTTTCCCCTGCTGATAAATTTAATCAAACTTGAGTTATTTTGTGTTGATCTTGAGAAAAATGTGTTTGTTTCGTTTCTTAATGTCTGCAATAAATTTTCTTGTTCCTATTGCAATCTTGTATCAAAATTGTCTTAATCACACAGGTCTCAATCCTTGGGAAATTTTATTGGTATCTCCAATTTCATTTCTTGGAAGAGCTTTCATCTGGAGATGAAATAAATGATTTAAAATCACTTTTCTTTCATTTGTTGACAGAGATTGTCTGTAAGCCTCTGGGTGTACCTCAGGCATGATTGGGTTTGGATCTCAATACTTTGTTGGGTTTTCTAACTCGAGCCTTCATGTTAAAATCTCATAGATTGTGTGAAAAGGTGCTAATCTGGGCCTCCATTGAAGCACATATTCTAGTTAAAGGAACATTTTAGCTATTCTGAAGCATTCTGTTGATTAGACTTTCCATTTTGTAAGAGTTCTCAGAGATCTGGAAAATCAAGTTCATTCTACCTCACCTCCCACCAAAAATTCATTTAAAACAACTAATCCTACCCATACTACCCCTGTTTGTCCTGTGTGTGCACAAAAGCATAATTTCCATTACCAAAGCATGCAGAAACAATCAGGATTTCAAATGTCTTTAGTAGCCTGAACCTTGCCCAGAAAATATCTCCACTATCTAGAGTGACAACTCGTGAGAGTTAGATTTTGTTGCATTGATCATATTTTCTCCAAGGTCTCCTAAACAACTTCATTAGGAAGGACATCTCCATCTCCTCCATAAACAACAGGCTACAAAAGGGTTCTCTTACCTTGGTTGAAAGGCACAACCTAAAATAGTGAGGATAGATCAAATCCTCTTAAGGTGCTACCCACTCCTTTTCAAAGCCTGAGTGCTAAAAAGTCAGATAGATTGCTTCCCCGGCTGCAAAATGACATACATAATCATCTATCTACCTCTGAGTGTCCTGTTAAATCCATGATGTTGCTCTCCCTTTGAAGGAGATTAAATTTGGTGGATTAGATGGTTAGGATTTTGATGGAGGATTAGCCTTTGGGGTTTTAGGAGGTTGGTTTGGTTTTGGATTGGTTTGAGTATGTGGTTTTGAGGTAGATGGATTTGAATTAGGATTATATTGTTTAGGATTAGTAGATGTAGATAAAGGGGATGAGTAGAGATAGATGAAGGGGATGGTTTTGATATGGGGGTCATATTAGAGTTGGGTGATGAAGGAGATTTGGTAGATGGGTGTGGTGCAAGAACCACATTAGATTTGGCAGGAGATGAGATGGGGAGAGGATTAGGATTTGATTTATTAGGTTTGGAAGTTGATGATTTAGGAGTTACATTAGATGTTTGAGGATTGAGGAATGAGGGAGATGCAATAGGATTAGTGGATGGGATAGTGCTGGGTTTGGGTGATGAGGATATGTTAGATTGGGAGGATTTGGGGGAGGTAGATTGTGTGGATTTAAAGGATGGAGTAGATGTAGATGGGTTGAGTGTTGGTTGAGTTTAGGTAGAGGGGGGTGGTGTGGAAACCAAGTTGGATTTGGGAGATTGATGTAGCTTAGAAATCATGTTAGATGTGATATGATTGGGGGGTGGGGAGAAATTATGATTATAGTTAGGTGATGGGGGTGACTTAGGAGTCACATTGGAAGGTTTGGGATTGGATTAGTTATTGGTAGATTTATTAGATGTGGATGGAGAGGATAAAGGTGGCATGGGGGCCACGTTGGTTGAAGTAGGATTAGGGGATAAAGAGGATGTGGGTGACTTAGGAGTCACACTAGGTTGGATGAGGTTGGATGTAAGTGATGGAGGTTTAGGAGCCAGAGTGGATGTTAGAGGAGTGAACTTAGGACTATCTAGGAGAAATTCCAAGGGATGAGGTTGGGATGATGAGGATGATGAGGATTTAGGACTAAGGTGTTATGTAGGGGATAAGGATTGTGATTTGGTTTGGTTTTGATTGGATGTGGATAAGTATGTATAAGGTATGTTATGATATGTTTTGATAGGAGGGAGTTGGGGATTAGATTTTTTGACGGGGGATTCGGGGGTGGATAATGGTGATGAAGGATTAGGCTTGGATAATAGGTTAGCGAATTGTAAAAGGAGGTCATTAGGTGGTGGTGGTGATTTGGGGTATTGAGCTTCAGGTTTTGATTTTGATTTTGATTTGGAAGCAGATGTGGTGGACGAATCGTAGTTGGTTAAGGTTTGGAAAATTTCAAAAAGGAGATATTTATTGGTGGAATGGGGTGATTGGAGTTGATCAGAATCGAGGTAATCAATTACATGTGAGGAAGGAGGATGGTTATGGATGTTAGATGATGTGGATTTAGGATTGGGTATGATTGATTAGGTGGATGGTGGATCATCTTGGTCAATGTGAATAAGGTCCTCACTATCATAAGTGTGTTTGAGGAAGGATGGTTGAGAAGATGTTTGGTTAAGGTGTGATTAGATGTCAATAAGTTTTTGGTTGATATTTTGGATGGTTGTGAGATAATGCTAATATGAGTAAAGACTAACACCTAAATAGCCTTAACTTAGCAAGAATTGAACAACAAACTAAACACCATCAAGATAAGAATTAAACAAGGGTTAGATGCTAGCATTCATCAATACAAACTTTGAAACTAACAATGCTAAATATCTAAACTCCTCTATTCTCTAACAACAAATAAATGAATGGACCTAAGTAAGCTCCATGGCTATCAAAATAGTTGTCCTTAGTATGCCAAGTAACCTAGGAATGAGGGCCTATCAAAGTTGGGCTACAAGACCCCTTTGACACCTCCCATATGACCTAAGCACTTAAGAAAGAGGCTTAACTCTTCAAGATGATGAACTCTCAAAAGGGCAAGGTGCAAGCTCTTAGTCTCTTTGCTATATGCTTTGCATTTACTCTCTTAGAAGGAGTTTAGGTGTAAGTAAAAAGGTAGGTGGAGGGCTCTTTATATAGCCCAAAGGATAAAGGATTCAACACATTCTCATGAATGTGGGATAAAGGTAAAACATGATTAGGAATGGATAAGGTTGCTTTATTAAAGGTAACCTTACTTTAGAAGGGTTTAATTTATGCTTAGCAAGTCATGGGAGTTGGGGGGTGTTTTAATTAATCAAAGGTGATTAACTAATAGGTAGATGTAAGCTTATAGAAGATAATTAGAGGAATATTAGTACGATTTAGGCTATTAGAAGGGGATTAAATCAATTAAATATTGATTTATTGGTTAAATGGAAGGGAAAGCTAATTAATTAATAATAATTAATTAGTCTAGGTAGAAGGGGTGATTTATTAATGGAAGGTCGTTAATTAGGGTATTTGTTGGATAGGTAACTTAATTAATTAGCTTAGTGTAATTAATTAATGATGATATGAGGGAAAATGAGTGCTTTTGATGATATGTCGTTGATTTGTGAGAAAGGGGATAATTAGCACAATTTAAGTATTTAAATTGCTTGGGCGTAATTATAGGTGTCTACATTTGCCCCTCTTTGGGGTGGCGTAAGTGATGCCACTTCAAAGATAGTAGACATGTGGAATTTTGAAGAGGTAGAAGAAAAATTAGTAGAAGTGAGAGATGCCCCCTCGAGTGTCGATGGGGTGATGAAAGAAGACGATCGACGATCGAAAAAGGTGAGAGATAGATAGAAGAATGGGAAGAGGCAAGATGCCCCGGTAAGATGGAAGAATTAGGGGTGAAAGGGAAGTGGTGTAGAAAAAATATGGAGGAGGGGAGAGAAGATCTTAGCCTCTAGCCACTTATTTATTGGAACAAATTTGATGTCATCATATTGCCATAGGAACTACATCATCGGTCCTTATGAAAAATATAAGCATACGACAAAGGTAGAACGACATGAAAAGCCATACTACGAACGATTGTCCATTGCTGAAAACACCAACTCCATGCAACATACAAAATGCAATGCAATACGAGAAAGTGAAAGATGCCTAACTCCATGCAACATACAAAATGTAATGCAATACGAGAAAGTAAACAAGCTAAACTAACAGAGAAACATAATATAATGTTTTTATTATCGAGCTTCAGTTACGACCTGTGCAAATTAATGACAAGGGTTGATGATGGTGCCCCAAGCAAGGATACATGCAAGGGGAATAACGGAGGACACTTGGGTCCAATGGAAAAGCAATGTGCACTATGAAACAGTACCAGGCAACTCAATTGTGCCCCAGAGTACAGACGAAGTAAGCAGCCTAGCTTTTGTTGATGGAGGTAGATCAAGATGATCCACAAGTCACACACATGAACAAGTGAGAACCAAAGAGTGACAAGTTTTGTAGGATGATTTTCAATTTTTAGGAAGTTTTCTGAAACATATTTGAATTATTTTTGATTTTTTTTTCTCTAACATATTTGAATGTTTTGGTTGATTTTAAAAGTTTTATGAAACTATGTATAGGAAGATGAGAAAGCGTGGATGCCCCTAGTGATAGATGGGATGTACAAGGGCATAAGGCCACGTGCGTACCAGAAAGGTGAAGATGCAAAAATTCCCCAACAATTAGGTGGGAGTATTCAAAGGTAAACTCTTCACAGGTAGAAATGGGACCCAAGGCCATTATGGATAGGTTCAACATGATGATGAACATAAACCAATGAAATGTTGGGAAGAAGCAAGGATGCCCCTAGCGTAAGTTGGCCTAAGAGCACATGATAGAAAGGAAGGAGAAGATTATTTTTTTGGAAGGGGACAAAGGTTTTCACAAACATGGAAAAAAAGTAATCTTCTACACATGGATGTTCTGAACGAAGTAGAAGAACGATGTGAATGATATGAATGTAGCTTAGAAGCCTCGCGATGAAGAAGTGATTAGCCAAAGGCATAAATCGTGAGACGAGATATGGACTAGAGTAAGAGTCTGAACAAGGTCCAAAAAAGACACTTGGTAACATACTAATCCTGTTTACTCATAGAGATCCAGTGTGTGCACGTGGATTTTATTACCTCTTGAAGTGAAGATTTAATAGACAACAAGTGAAGAGACCCTAGCCAATGTGTAGGAATGATTTATTTTGATAAGTGATTTTGTGAATGGAGGGTGAAAGGATAGCCGTACATTGCTCCGCTGCCAGCCAAACGTCCATAGCCCCGATGGAGATGTATTTGATTCTAATCACAACATTGCTCTACTGCCAGTTAGGCGTCCATAGCCCCGATAGAGATTATTGGAAATACCCCAAGAGAGAGTTATATATTAATTTTCTTTTGCTTTGTAGCTTTTAGCTTTTCAGTTTTGATTGATTTTTATTCTTTTTCTTTCTGAAAACTTATTTCAGCTCTCTTGTTTGACAAGGGGTTAAGAACCACTGATGGCTTGATGGAAGGAGGTGGAAGTGATTGTGATGACGACATTGGCTAGTGTCAACAAATATGTCCAAAATTTCTTCGCAACAAGTTTATTAGATGTTTGAATGTGATAGGATCTCCATGAGGTCAGTCGTTCTTTAATTTACCAAGGTGATAAAAGACCAGGGGAAAATAGATACCATAGAGATAAATGTCACAAAATGCATGCGAATAAGCTAACCAAAATATCACCGAAGGGATGAAAATGGTAGGAAGACTTGTAGAAGAATAGCAAGGAAGGGAAGAAAGAAATATCCATGTGTACGCAACACCTGATTGCAATGTTTGATCTTTGTACCTTTGATTTTTGTTGTTTTTTTTCTCATGTTTTTTAGTATTTTTGCATTGTTTTTTATTTTTAGATTTTGACAGTTTTAAGAGGTTGGGACTAACAAATTCACTCTGTGTGGTAAGATCCAACAACAATGTTTGCGACTTCCTTAATAAGGGAGACTAGGCGCGTTTGTTTATCGAGAGTGATATTATCCCCGATCTCGATGATTGAGGTGAGTTCACACTCAATAAATGACTATGATTTGTTCTGAAACATGGATTTCGTATGTGGGAGATTTAATTCCCCATCCAGAGGTTTACGCACTTTGCACCATACTTGATGGTTACGTTGGTGTGCATTCTTGAATCGTGATTGATTTAGAATTTTGAGATTGTTTGATTTGTTGGGAGCTATAGAGCTCTTTGCAGTTTTGATCTGAGCTTGATTAAGAAACTATTTGGGTTTCTTATAAGCTAACGCATGACTTGTCTGATCCCGAGAAGGAGAAGAAAGTGAATGTGGACGTTTAGAACTGATGCGAGAAATGACCATGGGCTTGCCACCATCTTTGGTAGAAGAATAATGTGATGGATGAAATGGATATGGTCCAAGAATTGAAGAGGAGGGGCTACCAGGAGGTGAGCTACTGATAGAAGATGATGAAGGGCTTCTAGGATGTGGCCCAAGAATAGAAGAAGAAGGGCTACTAGGACGTGACCCATAGATAGAAGACGAAGGGCTACTAGGATGTGGCCCAAGAATAGAAGAAGAAGAGCTACTAGGTTGTGACCCATAGATAGAAGATGAAGGTCTACTACGATATGGCCCAAGAATAGAAGAAGAAGGGCTACTAGGATGTGACCCATAGATGTAAGATGATGGACTACTAGGATGTGGCCCAAGAATAGAAGATGATGGACTACCCAGGGGTGATCCATACCTAGAAGACAAGGGGCTAGTTGGACGTGCCCCAAGAATAGAAGATAGTGGGCTACTCAAAAATGTCCCACAAATAGCAGAGGGAGGGCTACTAGAATGTGACCCACACCTAGATGAAGATGAAGGGCTACTTGGTGTTGACCCCATAAGAGATTGTGATTGAGGAATTATGATAGACAAAGAGTTATTGGGTGATGAAAAGATAGGCCATGGATCAATGCAAGACCAAGGAGTTTCATCACATAATGAAGAATGTGAAGATGGAAGAATAAGAGGAGGATCAAGTTGCATGATCTGAGGCTCTTCCTCCATTTCTTGATCAAAGGAATCAACCTTTTCCTCACAATATGCAGACGCATCAAAGTCTAAAGAGAATCCTTTTTTGTAATCTACTAAAGGAATATCTTCATATGCCCCTATAAATGCCCTAATTGTTTCTTCATTCTGAAAGAGATCAATCGGTATGAGTTGTTGATCGATCCCTAGGGGTTTATTGGAAGAAATAGGTTCACTTGGTGTGGAAGACTTAGAAGATGTTTGATGATTATTGATAGAAGAAGATGATGTGGGGGACGAAGAATATGTGTAGCTAGATGTCTCAGGAGTAGAAGAAGGTGGTGTGGACCTACCTATACAATGGTATGTCGTATGTAAAATAGTAGGATTAAGTCCAAAGTCTGTAGATTGTGACACATGGGTCGATTCAGATGTTTGTCTTGAAGGACTTTGAGTCACACGAATCTTCACAGAAGGAAGATTCCGTGGGGGTGATTGATGAAGAAGGTCCTGCAAAGAAGGGGAGGACTGTGATTCAAGCATCGCATTAGATGAATGATGACAAGGGTCTTGCGAAGAAAGAGAGGACCGTGATTCAAGAATTGTATTATACTTCTGATTGGAGGGATTTGGAGTCGCGTGTATCTTCAAAGGAAGAAGACGTCGTTGGGGCGACTGATAAAAGGGGTCCTACGAAGAAAGGGAGGACGTGCGACATAAGAGTCGCATTAGATGATTGATGAAGAGGATCCTACAAAGAAAGGGAGGAATGTGATTCAAGCATCGCATTAGATGAATGATGACAAGGGTCCTACAAAGAAAGAGAGGACCACGATTCAAGAATTGTATTATACTTCTGATTGGAGGGATTTGGAGTCGCGTGTATCTTCAAAGGAAGAGTATGTCGTTGGGGTGACTGATAAAAGTGGTCCTGTGAAGAAAGGGAGGACCATAAGACATTATGATATATGAGTCACATTAGATGACTTAGGAGTTGAATTAGATGAATCTGAATAGTAGTTTGGATCTGAATCCTCAGAAGAGTCAGAGGAAATATTTGGATTGGAATCCTCAGAAGAAGAGGAAATGTTTGGATTAGAATTAGAAGAAGAGTGGGGGGAACTCAAATAATAATTTGGATCAGACGTGTCCAAATCATACCATTGACTATGAGATGAAGGTGGGGAACGAGTTACCCGTATGGGCTCTCTAGCACAAAGAACCAAACAAGGTTTAGTTGTAATGGGAATATTTTGATTTGAATTGCTAAACCTAGGTTCCATATTTTTGTAAGTATGGGGAACCACACGATAGTTAGTCATTTTTGGTGTTGTTTGAAGCACAAATGTCTAGATCTAGATAGTGTGATGGAACTCCTTCAAAGGGAAGGAAGTGACATGTTGATTTGGGTAGCATAAAGGAAAACCAACTAGACATTTCATAAGTATTGATATGCGTGCGTGATTTTCTAAAGAATTTCTAAGGAAAATCGTGATGATGCAATATCGATGAGATCGAGAGGGATTGTCCTAGAAAATAAGTTTTCTGAATGAATAATCACAAGGAACAATCATGCAAGTGTGAAACACAAATCCAATCAACAAGGAAATACACCATATGAAAATGTGATGCAAAGATGATCAACAAGATGTTTTCACTTATGTCAAGTTCAAGGAAATGAACAAAACGTAAGTAAAAACAAGAAGTCAATGTGATCTCCCAATCAAGATATATGATGAGCGAGCTCAAACTTGATTAAGACCTATATCTCAAAAAGTTCCAATTACAATTCGTGAATGACACAACAATATCACCAAGATATGTTAACCCACTTTGCGAGAAAGTGAAGTATTGATATCGAGGTGTTATTGATATAACACGCACAAATGGTAACACCTAGCACTCTTTGAAATCGAGGTAATAATAGAACCGAACTAAAAATCTCAAAGTATAGCTAGGAATAGTTAAAAATGTGTGCAACGTAACCGTACAATATAGGTATTTATGTCAAGTTTACAAGAAACAAGACGTAAATATCGAAATTGTAGTGATACGATACAAACAAGCTAACTCTTCTAAGGAAGTCCGCGGTGATGAACCACGCCTAACTACAATGACGACCTTGACATGGGTATCAAGATCACAATGGCTACCAATGACGCAAAAATGCCTCCGCACACTTTAGACGTTTAACTAACCCAGCCGAAACATGGATGGGCGTAAACGGACATAAAAGTGAGAGAAACAGTCGATTGGTAACACAAAGGTAATCACACATCTTTTGATCAACAAAGTGTCAAAAGAATATGAAGGAAATAAATCAAGAAAAATGACGAAAAATGCTAGCCTCACTTCGGCAGAGTTTTGCCTCGCCCTAAGGCAAGTAAAAACTAGGCGAAAGTAATACGTCACACGTTTCTCAAAAAGAAGGTTCACAACTCAACACTGTTTTAAAATGGTCAAAGTGGGCTCCTGGCCAAAGTATATTCTCCTAGGTGGTTCTCTTGCCCTAGGTGTTACAAAGTTGCCACGAGCGAGCGCGATTTACCCAAAAAGTCACACTGACTAGTTTGGGAGTATCTCGGCTTTACTTTACCCCCTTCAAGAATAGTAGGCAACTAGTGCATCTACATGTACTATCACTGGGGTCGCCACAATGGAAAACCTATAACGCTACCTCACAAAGGAATCACTAGTCAGGTAGGTAGTGCAGAGCACTTCCCGTTTCATCCACAAGGTTCCCTCTTGCGTGGACTACTTTGGGGTTCCTGGAACCACCCCCATTGTTGTAGCTTAAGGCGTTATGCCAAAGGGGTTATGTTCCAATTGAGCGGAGAGGGACGTACCCTTTTCCGAAACCTGCAATACAGTGTTTTGAATATGTTGTTCTTTTTATCTTGTTTAATTAGGTGTGGTTTACTTGAACACCTTTTGGCAACCTGTATAACAACTGTATTAGTAGTTTTTGATTTCATTTTGATTCCTCCTTTCTTTGACAAGTGTTTTTAGGTCATGCACTCAAGCGTTAGTAGTTCTCCAAGAAAATCACATTATTTAAAAGAGGATTAAGAGTTGCTTTTGATTCTCAAGATCATCCAAGGATGCAAGAGAAGAGCATACACAACAAATAATCCAACTAAAAAGTAAAGAAAATCTTTTCAATCAATGAACCATACAAAAATCTTGATAATTGTTCATTCCCCTTAAACCAAAAGTGAAAGATGAAGTTTCCAATTTACCAAATGTTATAAAATGAAGACTAAAGTTGCTTTTGATTCTCAAGATCACCCTAAGGTGCAAGAGAATAGCATACACAAACTTTATCCCAACTATATAGAAATGGAAAACTTCAAATCAAAGGACCATTGAAAAATGCTTTGTAAAAAGGTTCATTCCCTTAAACAAAAGTGAAAGATGAAGTTTCCAATTTACCAAATGTTATAAAATGAAGACTAAAGTTGCTTTTGATTTTCAAGATCACCCTAAGGTGCAAGAGAAGAGCATACACAAAATTTATCCCAACTATATAGAAATGGAAAACTTCAAATCAAAGGACCATTGAAAAATACTTTGTAAAAGGTTCATTCCCTTAAGCAAAATGAATAATCAAATTTTCAAGTTTAATCCCAATGTTAAAAAGATATAGATCAAAGTTGTTTTTGATTCTCAAGATCACCAAAAGGTGCAAGAGAAGAGCATACACACTCTTTGGTCTAAATCGAGGAAGCATGGAAATACAACATTCATCAAAACATTAGACATGTTAGAAAATGACCAGTTTTAAACTAACAGAAAAACCTGTAATTTTTGTAAGTATAAATCCCAAATTTATATTTTCATTGCATATTTAACTTCAATACCTTTCCAACGCAAAAAAAATTGAGTCATTTTGAGTTCGGGAGCAAAATTTATGGCCTTCGGAAGATGGGTTACACATATGCTCTTATGCTCACGGGTATGCACTTGACATGCACTCAAAAAATGTCAAAAAAAACGTCTCTTAATCTACAAAATGGGCAAAATTTTCCAACCAAGATTCAATTTTGACAACAACCCATCACATTAATATATGAATAGAAGACTCAACGCTATCAAACATTAACATACATGCTCAAGAATTTAAAATTTTCAAGAAATTGACAAAACTAGCATGTAGAATGATGAAAAAGTAAGCTCTAAAAATGAAAACATGATGAAATCTTGAAATTTTCTCACCAAGATTAAATTTTGACAGCAACCCACCACATTAATATGTAAATAGAAGACTCAGCACTATCAAACACTAACCTACATGCTCAAGAGTTTAAAATTTTCAAGAAATTGACAAAACTAGCATGTAGAATGTTGAAAAAGTAAGCTCTAAAAATGAAAACATGGAGAAATCTTGAAATTTTCCCATCAATTCCAATTTTGACAGCACTTCACCTCCTTTATACCTACAAGGAATACTCAACACATGCAAACTCAACAAAACAAGTTAAGAAAAACAAGTTAGATCAACATGTGTAAAAGAGGGTTAGTAACCAAAAATGAAACTTAACTACAAAAACTTGAAATTAAGTGCAAAGGACAATGGAGTAAGTCCCACCATGCGTGCCAAATGTGTGCATGTGTTTGTTTTCAAAATAATGCTAATATGAGTAAAGACTAACACCTAAATAGCCTTAACTTAGCAAGAATTGAACAACAAACTAAACACCATCAAGATAAGAATTAAACAAGGGTTAGATGCTAGCATTCATCAATACAAACTTTGAAACTAACAATGCTAAATATCTAAACTCCTCTATTCTCTAACAAAAAATAAATGAATGGACCTAAGTAAGCTCCATGGCTATCAAAATATTTGTCCTTAGTATGCCAAGTAACCTAGGAATGAGGGCCTATCAAAGTTGGGCTACAAGACCGACCCCTTTGACACCTACCATATGACCTAAGCACTTAAGAAAGAGGCTTAACTCTTCAAGATGATGAACTCTCAAAAGGGCAAAAGTGCAAGCTCTTAGTCTCTTTGCTATATGCTTTGCATTTACTCTCTTAAGAAAGTTTAGGTGTAAGTAAAAAGGTAGGTGGAGGGCTCTTTATATAGCCCAAAGGATAAAGGATTCAACACATTCTCATGAATGTGGGATAAAGGTAAAACATGATTAGGAATGGATAAGGTTGCTTTATTAAAGGTAACCTTACTTTAGAAGGGTTTAATTTATGTTTAGCAAGTCATGGGAGTTGGGGGGTGTTTTAATTAATCAAAGGTGATTAACTAATAGGTAGATGTAAGCTTATAGAAGATAATTAGAGGAATATTAGTACGATTTAGGCTATTATAAGGGGATTAAATCAATTAAATATTGATTTATTGGTTAAATGGAAGGGAAAGCTAATTAATTAATAATAATTAATTAGTCTAGGTAGAAGGGGTGATTTATTAACGGAAGTTCATTAATTAGGGTATTTGTTGGATAGGAAACTTAATTAATTAGCTTAGTGTAATTAATTAATGATGATATGAGGGAAAATGAGTGCTTTTGATACCTTTCAGTACGTGAGGCCCAAATCCATGTTGTAAGGATGTTGTTTAAGGCTTGGGTATTGGGACTTAGAAGCCCCTCACTTCACATCACGCTTAAAAATGTAGACGCTTAGCCAATAACAACAGCTCTCCAAGGATTTATATACCCCATCGGAACACGGGGCGTGTCTATGTGTGGAGATGAAGCCCATGGTCACGAGACCCCTTGGACTATGACAAACTTGCATGGTGATGAAATCCACGTCAAGTTGCCCCTAAAAATGAAAAAGGAAGAAGGTGGATCAGTTTTGATCCTCAATATTGTTCAAGGACGTGAGAGGAAAGCATACACAAAATCTAACCTTCGGGTTTAACAAGAAAACATGCAAAAGATGTAAGAAATGAAAGATGCAAGATAATATGAAGATTTTTGATTTTTAAATGATAAAAGACAATTAAATAAAATGTAAATGGGGTCTTCAAGAGGAGGCCCTGCAAAAAAGTGGATTAGTAGTTTGGAAGAATAACCCCAATGTCTTGGACTAAAAGAGCTGCAAAACAAAAATGATTTATAGTTTTAGATTGATTTTTAATCTTTGGTAAGGATAGGAAGCTGCACACAAAGTATTAGTAGTTTGTAACTAGAAAAAATAACTTAATGTGTAGTTAAAACAAAAATATTTAGTACAATGAAAACCAAGAATAAATTATATTATTAAATTCTAAATTAACACTTTCATTGCATAAAAATTTTCAATACCTTTCTGGAAAAAATGGAGTCGTTTCAAGTTCAGGATCAAAAGTTATGGCTCTTGAAAGGTAGGCAAAATAAAAGCAAAATAAATGCGCCAAAACAGAACAAATGTGCTAATTCAGGACATATGCACCAAAATAGAGTTCATATGCATTGTTTCATGCTAAACACGGCACAAGATAGGATAAATGCATTGAATTATTTCTTGCATGCACAGAGCCCAAAAAACAAGTAGAAAAATTTCTTGTTTTATAGTATATGCGCTAAGATAGGTGACGAATGCGCTGATACGAAAGAACAAAATGAAAATTCAAGATTTAAAGGGGTAAATCACAACGAAAATTTATGAGTTTTTGATAGCTTGTTATTAATACTTAATGCTACTAGTTTCAATCAAAATTTAGGGGAGTAAGCCCCATGGTGGGTGCCAAAAATGTAGTCAAAGAATTGTGTTAGCATGCACAAATGATAAGATTATGCAACCAAACCAATACAAAATCTAACACAACTAATCATCTACCTTCAATAGAGCAAGATGGAAAGAGGGAGAAATCAATATACACGTACTTACCTACAAGTGGAATTCTCCTTCTTTGTTGATTGGATATGCTCTTGGATTGCTTGTTGGATTGGAAGATTGCTTGATTGTTGCTTCAAATTTGTGTGGACTGATTTGGGTAGCACCTCCCTTTGGATTGCTTGAGGATCTCTTGATGAATGATGAAGGATTGAATTGGATTGAAGATAGATGATTGATGATTAAAGATAAAAATAGCAGAGGTTTGATATGATCTTTCCAAGTTATGCTCTCATAGAGGATGAGTGCTTGATTTATAGTTTGTGAGTGGTAAAATGGAGGGTGAGGATCAATCCATGTTGGATTGAATCCAATGGTTGAATTTGCATGAGAGGATTGGAGGATTATAGAATGGAAAATTATAGATTTTTTGAGAGATTTTCATTGAATTTTTTATTCAATAGAAGAGTGTAGAATATTTGAATATTTATAAATGAGAGGGAAATATGGAGAAACTTCTAGATTTAGAAGCCTCTAGATTTAGAGGTGGGAATGTGCACATGATTAGGATTAGATTAGGTTGATTGATGATGATTAGAGATGTGATTTGATGGAAAGGCTAGGTGTAGGGATGTGTAGGGTAGGTGGTAGGTGAGATGTAGGAATATTAAATTCTTATAAATGTTTATGAAGGATGAAAAATAGGATAATATTATATAATAATGAATTAATGAGATTAATGAATTAAAAGGATGAAATAAAAGGATTAATGATAAATGATAAACCATGAATGATGCTAAAATGATAAAATGGATTAATAATAATAATAATAATAATAATAATTAGTCTTACGATTAATTATTATATGGTTGATGTATGGATAATAATGATGGATTAAAATAGATTGGTAGCAGATAAATGGTGATGAGGCTAAAATGCAGGACATGATTAATGTTAATTAGTCATGTAGACATTTTAGGTGTCTACAGTTAGAGATTCTATGGAGGTAACAACATGAGATGGAAAATAATAGATTTGAATCGAATTCAAGTGAATGTGTTGGCGAGTTCAGGAATTGGTTTTACATAGGATTCGAGGTGGTAGGTAAGGAAACCAATGATAGCTTGGATATGTCCATAAAATCAAAATGTAGACATTGATGTTGGTCTAATGCATTTATTTGTCACATAACCATATGTAGAATTCAATGATTACATGTTTGGTGATGATGGGGAGAAGTACAAGCTACTCAAACATAGATAACCCAAACTCATATCAAGACAAAACTATGCTAAGCTAAGTGTGATTCATGCAAGATTACAAATACATGGCCTCCCAAGCTACTCAATTGCTATCAATATGCGTAGTTGTTAGGAAAATACATGATTTCTTTAATTTCTAGTTTTTTTTCTTCTTTGCATCACTTTGAAAGTTTATCTCCTCCTTTTTCATGCCCTCTTTTTAGCTTCCTCGCCTCTCCATCTCAAAAATCCTCTTCTTCATTTTTTTCCCACAATATGTGCATGCTCAGGTTTGCGGTGGATTTGGGATGTTCAGAAATCGGAGGCCTGAAGTTCACCATTAAAAAGGCCTTTGATGCAACATTGCTCAGGTAATTTGCTTTGTTGCTCACTCTTCAATCTTTCCCTGAATTAATATTTTTTTGTTCATCACTCCTTCTTCCATCTGGAAAAGCATGAGAAATTTGGGAATGGGGTCCGATAAGAAACTCAAAGTGTCCATGCAAAAGATCAATGCATTTATAATGCAATCAGGTGATGTAATTGTTTCCCCGAAGAATTTTTTTTAGACAAAACCCTGATTGAGGAAGACAATGCCCTGTCAAAAAGCTTCAAAAAATTAAATAAAACTAAACTCTACTTCTACCACCAATTTACATGAAACTATAACCTATTAGCAAATTCATTGTAGAATTACAAATATAAAAATGTTAAGAACATGGCCATGATAACATTTCGGCCATTCTATTTAGTTTTTTAATTTTTTAACAAATAAAGACTAAATTGCATTGTAATTCATTTGTTTAATTGTTTTCAATTTTTTCAATAACACCATCTTGAAATTTAATCTTATATTAAATTTAAGACCAATTACATATTTGAGTGACAAAGAAGATAATATCCTTGACATATTTGATTATATAACAACTTCGACGACATATTTGACTTCAACCAACTATTCGACCAAAATTTGACAAACAACAAACAACCCCAACACACAATAATAACATTATAAATTATATATAACTCTAATAATTTATATATAATTGATATTCAAAAAAATAAATATATTATTATTAAACTTATATGTTAGTCTTATTATAAATTATATTTTATTATTATTTTTTAAATTTAATCTCAAAAGCCCCTTTATATGTATACAATATGATAATACACACACACACACACACACACACACACACACACACACACACACACACACACACACACACACACACACACACACATTTATTTTTTAATAAGGCAAGGATTCATAAATAGAATAGATGCATTAGTGTTTTTTTTTGTTTTTTATGGTAAATATTAACATGACTAAAGCACTACAGTTTTAAATATTTAAATTAAATAAAAGTGAAGTACTCTCTTAGATGAGCAAGAGTCCAAGATAAAATATCTCTGAATGCAAATTTTTCTATATGCATCCTTAAAAAAATCTCAACTCTCATTTCCTTTTATACATTTTCAATTTCCCTCCCAATAGTTTTGTCCCAAATACATTTTTGGAGGATGATTTCATTCACAATAAAGATGTCAGTATATACCCTAATCAAAAGAAAGTTTTATGTAAGACAACATAGTTTTCATCCTACATATGACCGTGTAAAATTCTAAATTTCAAATAGAAAACATTTCAATGAATAATGTAAACAATGTACTTAATAAAAATCATTTGTTGATGATGAGCGAAGCCTACTATCATATGTATTTTTTATCTAAAATTCCTTTTCCCTTTAATAAGGACTTCTCACACTAAAATTAATATAAAAATAAAAAATATCCATTACAGAAAAAAAATTGTAATCAAAATTAATAGCTAAACTAAATTCAAATGAGTTTCCTTACTACAAATAAAACACAAGACAATTGATTTTCCTTACTACAAATAAAACACAGTACAATTTATGTCCTACATGTAGCCAACAAGTTGAAACAATGAATTTCATGAACATCATCTAATCCACAATCAAAGATAAGAAACAATGTTCCTTTCCCCAAAATGGACTACAAAAATTACTGTTTTGCCTTATCGCATTACCCGAACAATTTCCATTTAATTACAACCTACAAACAAGGACGCTATCCCACGGAGAAGCTTAGAAACACACCCAAAAAAGGAATAACCACCTAGCTTTGCCTCTGCATCACTCAAAGGCGGTTGTATATCATTTATGGATTGGGAGGATGTTGTATTTGAGGGGATTTGTGGTTGGCCACTGCAACCCTGCAAGATATGGGAAAACATCAGCAGACAATGTACACACAACAAATTTATTTATATAGTCAATGCAATCTTCTACGCCCATCGTCAAAATCCACCAAAACCCTGCAAACATGGATAAGATTTGATGTCCACCCCTTCCCGTCAGTTTAAATTTTGAGGACGGTTTGATGTTTTTACAGACCTTCCAAATACGGTTTGTGGTCAAACTTTGGGCGGTCACTTATCTTCGTCACATCACATTCCCGAGTCTAAATCCAAATGCATAATCCTTTGCCTAATCCTCTGCAGAAAATAAATCATTAATGAAATACACATGACCTAGAATTATTGGCACATTAACTTGCAAAAATTACATTAGAATTGATACCAAACCATATAAACTCATTGTGCATACATATAAGGGAATTCTTTACAAGTTGACATACACAAATTATAAAATTAAAGACTAAGAAAAGGTCATTTATATCATCTTCACAACAACTCTTTGATCCTTTCATTGTTCCTCGAGTGCTCTTAGATTGATCAAGTATCAAAGTTTATGGAAGAAATGAATAAAAGGTAAAAGAAACACAATCACATTCGAGCACTTTCATGCCAATACTTTAATATATAAAGATGAGGCTTTTGTTGGAATTAGAACAAACTTTACTATGGCAAAAAGAGGTGTTATAATTAGTAGGGCATTGTTTCAATAAGGAGAAACCATTTACAATTTTTATTTTTATTTTTTACTTGGGGATGCATCCCTCATCAACATTAGCATGTGTAAATTACTTTAGGTTTTGCATATTTTAAGTATTTATTCATTCTTTTTTAATTCAACTTAGAAGTTGGAAAATACCTCTCAAAATGAATTGGTTATACTGTGACTTCCTCTCAAATTTTTATGGTCTGTTTTTAGAGCTCTTTCCATAGACTGGAATCCATGCACTTGTTCAACTCCTGCCATATTAGATAGATATCAGTAACAACTTCAAATATTACATAACATTAATAAATTAAATTTCACCTTTAGGATACTCTACTTACATATTGAAATGGAAAACAAAACAAAAACATAAAAAATATGCCAACATTGCTTATAGTTGAAAATAACTAAATGGAAAATTTGCTACCTATTATAACAAGAATTTTTCTAATGTAGAATATGAACAACAAATGTCAAATAGAAAAACAGTTGTTTTTCAGGACTCAGGGACCAGTTGGCGCATATCCATGGCTTTGGCCACTGAATTTGTTGGCAGATGACCATTAACACCACACCATATCCATTTTATGTGGTCATAAATACTACCCAGATCGAATAGTTTCCTTGTCCAGAATTTATTCTCAAGATCGGCCATAAATTCTACAATTCCTTGAGGCTTGTGGTCGGTCTCGACATTTTATCTCTTTCGCTAACTTCACCTTGGCTGCCTCTGCAATTGAGTTCAAAAGTAAGTGCACAGACAAAAAAGGTGTGGCCGTGGGTCGTTGCTAAAGATGGTTGAGAGATCCAAACGCAGGAGGAACGTACAGCCACAGGTACCTATTACTTAAGATGAGATTACCAGATATGTGGAGAGTGGAACTGGAGGATATGCTACAGCCTACAGTCTACCAGGGTGTACGAGGCTTCGAGAAGTTTTCTAAGTCACTCGAATTCCAAATCCAATGAACATTCGGCAATGGCGCGCAGACTGCAGTGGATTCGTAGACTGTTGTCTAGTGTGACTCTGCTTTCAAGAATTATTTTGAATGTATGAAAAAGATACGTAATAAATTTAAAACAAATCTTTAACATAACTTACCAATTTTAAATAACAGCAGTCGGCTGGATGGAAATTACCAGATAGGACACTAACAATATGGCGTTCGATTAATAATCGGGGGCGTCAATTTGACGGTTTGATAAAAATGTTAAAAGTTTAATATGACGGTTTTTGCTACAAAGAAACTATAAAAAACGTCCTCCAAAGCCAAAAAACGCCCGTCAAATCTCATCTCAACCTGCAAATAGAACACAACTAGCAACGAGATCTAGAAACAACCCTAAGATATTCGACCACATCATAATACCCTGAAAATTTTTACAGTCACTCTAAACTTGTAAGCTGCCAAAAAATGTAAATATCAGCATAACCCTGCAAAATTAACACTAAAAATCACGATCTATACTTTTCATAGGTAACCTACTGCCTACAACCTGAAAATCAACCTCTTTAGACAGATTTCTTTTGAGAATATCTACGCCTGCTCCGTCATCGACCATTTCCACTCACAAACATATGTATCCCGCTTCTAGGGTTTTGTATCTATATTAGAAAATCTGGTCTTCTTCCTCGCCGTCCCCGTCCACCAAACAAACCCTGCAAGAAAAATAGAAAAACCTTAAATTAATCTTGCAGGAGGGACAATCGTCATGGAGAGCTAAATATTGTGTACATTCGTATTAATAGTTGTGATAAAAATCTCCCTCAGGGACTTCAACAATGACTAAGCTACAAAAACTTTTTGAAACTTTTATCGCAGATTACACATCCATAGATCTTAGTGAATCTGTTTGTTTTATACCTGCTAGCATGGCATTTCTGGCTAATCGAAATTGTTTGACAATTCCAGGAATTTCTACGGTCTTCAAAGCTCGAGAGTTTGAGTAGCCATCTAGTATCAAGATGGACCATCCATCTGCTATTGCTTTATCTGTTAAAGATATTGGGGCTTTCCCATCTGGCTGATAAACTGTAAAATACATCTAATTCAACATATTATAGTTTAAAGAGGGAAAAAACAAAATACCCTCAATAAGAAATAGGAGAAATGGGTACTAGGTAGGAAGAAAAGAGAACAAGAGCTTCACCGTCCAACTTGGAGACGAGAAACATGGCCATTTTTGTTCTTCAATTTCTTTCTTACATGTATGTGAGGCTCTACCAACGTGTCATAGCTGATAAAAGATGATCCGACCCTTTTCATGGATGACATCTACCACTTTTTCCAGCCTTTCACCTGTTGCTCTAAAAATATACCGGGCGAGTTTAGAAAACTATTCACAAATTTACACATACATGCCATAAATATGTTATTTTTCACGATTCCTAACAAATCCAAATCATAAATCTAAACTTGTTATATTCCATGGACCAGAAAAGACTGAGAATCCATAGAATTTTCATTGCAAGATGAGAGGAGGACAATTCGCTAGGGTTTTCCCAATTCTAGGGCTTCGGCTTTGGATCCGCGGCCCATACTTCAATGCCTTCCACCGATCGTCGATCTCCTTGACAAAAGCATACGACATAAAAATATTGAGTGACACATGTACGACGAAGGATTGCCGTTTTAAGATTGAGATTTTTGAGGGGAAAAATAGAAAGTGAAAAATGTGGATGAAAAATAATTACATTAATCAATTGCAATTGAAACAAGAAGAAGTTGAAAAAATATTGTCCATAATTAAATTTTTATATTACATATTTTCATATCCATAAGACATGTATTTGTTTTCAAATGTGAAAAAATATGGCAGCACACTAGATCAATTCCAATAGAAGAATGGGCTAAAACTAGTACAAACATTTATAACATAAAAATTAAACCATTTTTTATAAACTAAGTAGTTTATATTTATGTAATACATTAAGTTTATTCACTTTATATAATTTTAAGCACAATATGCAGCATACAGATTTGTAAAGGCATTTTAGTTCACCTTCGTATTTATTTAATATTCTAATTTCTATGTTTTTTCTTTAAGTCTAAGTACTATTTTCAATTTAATGATTCTAAGTAGCAGCAGGATCGGAGCCATTGTGAGATCTTGTAAGGGAAGTTACAAAATTTGAGAAATTCTGTGAGGTTTTAGATGAATTATTTGTAGTTGCAGCATTTTAGCCCATAAAGGAAGAAGTATTGGACCTTGGAGCCATCTATTGAGCCCGTAGAGGAAGAACTATAGAAGACAAGGTCGTTGGTCTTTACCAGTAGAGCCTACAGAGACCTAGGAATGGGTCGCATAGGGAGAACAAATGGCCCATGTAGGAAAGAATAGATGAATCGCTTCTATAGACACCCTAATTTCACATATGTCCTAAATCAATTAATTCCCCTACCTCATTTCTCACAAAAATACACTTCGAATTAATCAAATGATTAATTATCCATTTCAAATCCAAAAAATAACCCAATCCTCATCACATGTCATTATTCTCCATGTTTTTCTACTATTGAATTAAAAATTCAAAATCAAATCCTCACCCCCTCTTCGTGGTCCCCACTCACCTAAAATTCCCCACTTATGAATTAAAAATCTAAAATCAAATCCTCACCCATTCTTCGTGGTCCCCACTCACCTAATCTTGCCCACATTTTCAAACCATGATTACTTAAATTAATCTAAGTTAATCACTTCCCCAAGCTATAAATACAACATTACCCCTCCCCTCTAAAACACAGAGAATAAGCTTAAATTCCTTGTCTAAGCTCTTGCATCATTTGTGCAAAGAATATCATTCTACCTCGTCCTAAAGCCCAAATAGCCTCATCTTGAAGCACCCCAAATCCATAAACCTTTTACCCATCTGGTGTAAAGTAAGTAGATCGTTGTTGCAGGAAGCCCTTGCTCCATCTTGAAGAAATGCACCTACATATCACGCAATCGGGGCTCAATCCATGTTTCCTAGCCCATTCTGAGGTTTGCTATGGAACGCGAAGGAGGAGGTATTATTGTTAGTATTTTACTTCATTGTTAGTAGTGTATTTTTCCTAGCCTACATTCTAGCATGCCCAGATACTTTTGATTTGTTACCATTAATTTCCCAATTAGTGGTTTTATCCATTCTTTGTTTATTATTGTTCATTATTATCTCCTTTTCTGTGCCTTATAGCCTTCTTTGGTTAACCTTCACACTGTGGGTAGTGTTTTTGTTGTGCGGTGTCTTGTGGTGCATCTACAGGTTGTAGTACCAATGACATCACGCCACTCATCATATCTTTGAACTCCTCAGTGCTTTGTGATTATAAGAAAGGAAATCCATCACCCAATCCGGATACTTATGGATCACGAAAGAAATATTCCATCCTAATGTCGTCACATAGGTTACATTTCAAATAAGTTTCCCAGATCTGGATACTTGTGGATCATAGAGGAAGTATTCATCATATTACGGTGTCTGCCTAGGTTACTTTCAACTTGGTCTCTAATTTTTGGTTTTACAAAGCAAATTTTTCATCATTATTATCACACGCTGAGCTCTATCGTCATGGGAAACCAATCCGGAAAATGCATTTATTTATTTCCTTTTGTTCACATAATTGCTTTGTAGGAAATCAATCTTACTTCCTAATCAATTTTTAAATATTAGTTTTCAGTCCCTATATATTTTGCTTTCCTCAAAAATATACTTTTCACTCTTCGTTTACAATATAAAAAACACAAAAACAATATCTTTACTTCTTTTGATCTTCCTTTTCAACTATTCTAAATCTTAATTTTGACACTCTTAGTTTATATTTAATTTTAAAATCTCATTTTAAGGTAATTATACATTGTGCTTTCACCAAATCACACAATTTTTTTATTAAAATGTTTTATTAATATCTTCTTTAAACTAACTCTTGCATATATTGATCTTAGCTTATATATATGTACATTTATTTAGATAAATATAAACTACACTAAAAAAAATCCTAAAAATACAACCTAACTACCCATACCCGCATCCCTCCCTCATGCCACTTGGCCAAGCTCTCTCCCCATAGTCCCCACATCCCTAGATTCACGCACTACCCAAGTCCCTGCTCGCCTCGGCCAACTCGGCCATCCCCCAGCGAGCTCTCCTATTCTTCTCCCCATTTCCTAATCTCCTTCCACGCTGACTCCTCCATCCTCAACCCCTCCACACTGACCCCGTCCTCAACACTTCCACACCAACTCCCTCCCTGCCTCCGACTACTCCTCCATCCTCAACACGTCCACAAATCCTCCATCCCCACTCCCTCCACTCCACTTCATCTATCAACCCCCGCGTACTCCCTGTCACCTCCTCCTCATGACGCTGACTCTCCACATAGTCCCACATCCTCCCTTCAACGTCAAATTCTCCTCCCCAGCGCCCTGTCTAGCCATTCCAACTCCTTAGCTCCACCACCCATTCAACTCATGACCTCTTTACCTAGCTCCCCATCCAATCCTCCCTACTTTCCCTTCTCCTTAAACCCACGTAGACACCTTTCCCACTACCCTAACTACCCACGTCGTAACTCCCTTCCATGTCGACCCTTTCATCCCCTCTTCCATGAAAAATCCCTCCCATCCCCCTCGGTTGTACAAACCCTCACACCTACCCTATGAATTCCCCCATCCCCTACACGTCGGCCTTGATTTTTGTAGACACCTATAATTTAGCCTGAACAATTTAAAACACTTAAATTGTGCTAATTATTCTTTTCCTTACAAATTGACAACATATTGTCAATAATGTTCATCTTCTCTTCTATCATCGTTAATTAATTACAATAAGTAATTAATTAAGTCTTATATTCAACAAATACCCTAATTAACGACCTTCTGTTAATTAATCCTTCCTTCTATCTAGACTAATTAATTATTATTAATTAATTAGCTTCCCCTTTCATTAAACCAATAAATCATTATTTAATTGATTTAATCCCCTTCTATAGTCTAAATCATGCTAATATTCCTCTAAAAATCTTTTATAAGCTTGCACATCTATTAATTAATCATCTTGATCAATTAATAAACCCCCTTTATCCACATGAGTCACTAAAGGACAAGCTAAACTCTCCTAAAGTTAACTCAACCCTATCTAAACCCCCCTTATCCACAACTAACTCAACATCTCTATTATCCCACATGTAAAGGGATGTAGAGATCCCTTTATCCATTGGGCTATATAAAGAGCCCTCCTCCTACCTTTACACTTACACCTATTCCTTGAGAAACAAAAGCGAAGCATATAGTAAATACACTATAGCCATTTTGTCATCTTGGAGCATTCTTCATTGGAGAGGCTAGCTACTTTCATTTCTTGTATTCATCCATCCAAGTTTTGAAGTCATATGGAGATATGTCAAATGGTCTTGTAGCCACGGATTGACAAGACTCCATTCTTGAAAACCTTGGGATTCAAACATATAATCAAACCTTTGATTATTGCTAAGGATCTAAGTAGGTTCATTTCATTTTTAGCATTCAATAGAGATAGAAATTAATGGATTAACATGTTAGTTTGAATATTTGTTCATGTTCTAATGCAAGGATGTGAGTAGATTAGTTTTGCTTAAGCTCTAAGCATGATGGTGCATTGAATTTGAGTTAGCTTTGTTTTAGGACTACTAGGTGTTAGTTATAACTTTCTTAACATTGCTAACAAATACATGTACACATTTGGCACGCCCGGTGGGATGGATCCTTAGTCCCTTAGCATTCTAGCTTGAATTCTATTGTTTTTGGCTAACCTTTGATATACACATATAGTAAATAATGTTCAATTTCTTAGGATTTTTGCTAGTATTATATGTGTAGGTTCTCATTTATAGCTATCATTTTAATGGGTTGTTGCCAATTTCAATCTAACTTAGTAAAATTTGAAGTATTGTGAGTTTTTTTGTGTTTTTTGCTGTACTTTGGTTGCAGGAGGGGCATAGGCGCACTAACCTTGGTGCAGACACACTAACCTTGACATAGACACCTCTCGGGTGGCACAGGCACATTGTCAGAGTTTTTATCTTTGTTTTCCAACCTTGGCACACATACACTAACCCCGATGCACATACCCTAACTCTGGCATAGGCACACCAAACCAGGCGCAGACACTCTGTTTGTACTATACCTTCACTGCAGCGGAAAACTTGTTAGGCTGGCGCATACACACTAACCCTGGCGCAGGCATCTCTTGGGTGGTGTAGGCACTCTGTCAGAATTTGGTACTGATTTTTATCTACCGTGGCGCACATGCCCTAACCTTGGCGTATGCACCTCTTGGGTGGCACAGGTATTCTGTTGAAATTTGATACTGCTTTTATTTTACCTTGGTGCACACACCCTAATCCTGGTGCAGACACCTCTTGGGTGGCACAGGTGCATTGTGAGTCTGAAAAACATAGAGGGGTGCATCCGCCCTAACCCACGCGCACACATGCCTAAACCGGGGTGCAGGTGTCTTTCAGTTTTCTCAAAATTAAAGTGTTAAAGTGCTAACTTATTTGCAGGTTTTATCTAATTAATGCCTATTTTTACAGGGTATGTTTACATGCTTTTGCTAGACTAGATAGACTTTGCATGCTTTCTTATAAGAATAAGGTCACATATGCTCTTCCCTTGTGTCCTTTGGGGTGATCTTGGGAATCAGAAATGATTCTTAGGTCTTTTTGATGCTTTGAAATTGTTAAGAATATCTGAATTGGAATGAGTTAACTTGGTGTGTTTGAATTAAGTGTTTTTCCATTTGGCATCTTCTTGGATTTTAGAAACATCACGTATGCTCTTCTCTTGCATCCTTGGATGATCTTGAGAATCATAAATGATGTTTATTCTTTTTATGGAAAATTACTAACTCATTGTGTAGGACCAAAACACATGCTTGTCAAAGAAAGGTGGAATCAAAACAAAATCAAACTACTAATACAATTGTCGTACAGGTTGCCAAAAGGTGTTCAAGCAAACCACATCAAAATTAAACAAGATAAAAAGAACACCATATTCAAAACATTGTATTGCAGGTTTCGGAAAAGGGTACGTCCCTATCCGCTCAACTGGAACATAACCCCTTTGGCATAATGCCTTAAGCTACAACAATGGGGGTGGTACCAGGAACCCCAAAGTAGTCCACGCAAGAGGGAACCTTGTGGATGAAACGGGAAGTGCTCCGCACAACCTACTTGACTAGTTTTTCCTTGTGAGTTAGCATTACCGGTTGTCTGTATGGTGACCCCAGTGATGGTACACATAGATGCACTAGTTTCCTACTGTGCTTGAAGGGGGTAAAGTAAAGCTGAGATACTCCCAAATTAGTCATTGTGACTTTTTGGGTAAATCGAGCTCACTTAAGACAACTTTGTAACACCTAGGAAGAGAGAACCACCTAGGAAGATATTCTTTGGCCAGGAGCCCACTTTGACCATTTCAAAATAGTGTTGAGTTGTGAGCCATATTTCATCACAAAACGTGGGAAGCATTACTTTTGTTTAGTTTTTCACTTGCTTTAGGCGAGGTGAAACTCTGCCGAAGTAAAGCCAACATTTCCCATCCCCATTTTGATATACTCCCTTCACATTCTTTTGACACTTTGTTGATCAAAAGAAGAGTGACTACCTTTGCGTTATCAATTGATTGTTTTTACCACTTTTTTGTTCATTTACGCCCATCCATGTTTGCGGCTGGGTAAGTTAAACGTCTAAAGTGTGTGAAGGCATATTCATATCATTGGTGGCCTTTGTGATCTTGATACCCACGTCAGGATCGTCATCATAGTTAGGCATGGTTCATCATCTTGAACTTCCTTGGAAAGGTTACCTTGTTTATATCGTATCACTACAATTTTGGTATTTACGTCTTGTTTCTTGTAAACTTGACCTAAATATCTGTATTGTAAGGTTACGCTATACACATTTTAACAATTCTTAGTTATACTATAAGATTTTAGTTTGATTCCATTACTACCTCAATTTTGAAAAGTGCTACGTGTTACCACTTGTGCGTGTTATATCAATATCATCTTGATATCAATACCTTACTTTCTCGCAAAGTTTGGTTAACATATCTTGGTGACATTGTTGTGTCACTCACAAATTGTAACTGGCACTTTTTGGGATATAGGTATTAATTGAATTTGGGCTTGCTTCTAGTATACCTTGTTAGGAGGTCACATTAACTTCTTGTATTTACTTATGTCTTGTTCATTCCCTTGAACTTGACATAAGTGAGGACATCTTGTTAATTATCTTGCAACACCAACTAATTTTTTGAAGAAAAACCTAGGGAGCACTTCATTCGATTGGTAGGATTAGGTACCAAACATTGTGTCACTGTTGACTTATCACTCTATCACATTGGTACTTTAACATTTATACTCATTCATATTCTTGACATTCTTTTTGCATTTCACTTAGGTGTGATCACAAGTTTTTGAACACGTTTACAACTTACCTTGGTGAAACTGTTGCACATCATGACTCCTAAAACATGATTAGGGCTCAGAAAGTAAATATTTGAAGCACAACAAGCGCAAGCTTGGGAAGCCTCAAACAAACAAGGGTCAAACCCTTTTATTGGTCATGATCTAGGGCCTTTATTTTCCATAGAAAAAGAGATAGAAGACATGATAGATCATAGTGGTGACGAATTGGAATCCCCACATGCGGAGTTTGACTTTGACCCCACCTTATTAGATGAATTCCTTTTTAGAAACAAGGATAGGGTGTTGGCACGAGTTGTAGAATTGGGAGCCAAAATGCCCACTGAACATGAAACAATCCCACCTACAAATAACGCTAATGATGAGGAGTGACCTCTTATCAACATGGAGGATATTTTAACACATGGACATGCTTCTACCTCCAACGCGGGAAATGATAATGTAGTGGGACATAGAATACCCTTTATTAAAGTGCCACGTAAAATCAGGTTAGGACACGAGAATGTTGAAGAACCTCCACAATATGAAGAAGAAGAGGAACCTTTGGAAGAAGAAGTCACTATTTAGCAACAAATTAGCAACCTTAGTCGACAATTAGCCTTGCTAACCTCTCATGTACAAAAAGAAACAAGAAAGAATGTCCAAAAGACAAGGCCTAAGGTCAAAATTAGTGAACTTCATAGGGAAAATCAAGGAGAAGACAATATGGAGCATCATCGTGTATATATCCCTACTTCTCCCACTAAAGAACAATTACTCGCACAAGAAGTACAATCTATGAAAGCAACACTTGTAAGCCTTCAAGAGAGCAATGTGGGGAGCATCAGAAAATATCAATATGAAGAACTATGTCCCCATCCATTTGACAAAGCTATGACACTTCAACCTTTCCCTAAAAAATTTGACATGCTGAAATTCGACAAATATAGAGGAAAGGGAGACCCACGAGATCATGTAAAGGATTTCTATATGGCATGTCAAGAGGTGTCCTATAGTGATAATTATATCATACGAATCTTTCCCAAGAGTCTAGGAGGTCAAGCCTTGGAGTGGTTTACTCGTTTACCTCAGGGGTCTATTTTTACCTGGCCAGAATTGGTAGAGAGGTTTGTGCATCACTTCTCATACAATATAGAAAGTGATATCACCATGGTAGACTTATGTGGCACCAAACAACGTCCTAATGAGACATTCACCAGCTTCCTACAATGGTGGAGAGGGATAGCCAGTCGCTTCCCTTGTGCATTCCCTGAAAAATAGCTGGTAAGTATCTTTGTGCCCAACCTAAATCTAGACATCACTTTCCACCTTCAAATGCATTGTGTTCGCACTTTCAAGGAGGTCATTGAAAAAGGAATTCAAATAGAGAAATCCCTTATTTCCAAAGGAACTCTTAAGTCACAATCTAAGGATAACCAAAGTGTTAAACCTATGGAGAAGCCAAAAATATTTAATGAAAACAAAAATGTGGTGGGAGATGGGATCATAGATTCCAAACGCATGCAAACAGTTCAAACTGGTCAACCTTTTAAACTGACCAAAGGACCTATTCAACCACCACCTAAATGAAGAATGTTCACTCCTCTCAATGAGCCTTTGTCAGTTATATTGAAACAATTGGATGCAGCTCACATGGTGACTTATCCCATGACACAACCCTTTGATGAAAATGCTCCAAAACCATCATGGTACAAAGAGCATGACTATTGTGAATTACATCGTGTCAAGGGACATAAAATAGAAAAATCTCTGTGACTTCGTCACTACATCCAAGACCTCATCGACAATGGGGAGATAGAAGTGGACAACCCGGAAAAACCTTAGACACCCAATGAAAAGATGGGGATATACAAAGAACCATTCCCCAAACATGGTAAGTCAGAGGAGCCAAAGCCCGAACGAGGAGAGTCACCCCAGAGTTATAAAGAATCAAATTATCTATATACCAAGAAATAGAAAAATCATAATGATTCGCTAATTGGATGTATTCGCTCTCCTAGTGACCATGTGAACACCATTCAAATCAAGGGAAAGGATTGCGCTGTGGTAACAAGGCGTGCCCACCTCATGATTCCTGAACCCTCTCCATCAACCCCACAAAATGGTAGGTATAACCTCTTAGAACAACTTGAGAAAACATTTGCCAAGATTTCGATCTTGGATCTTCTTAAGATATCAAATGTACATAAAGACATTTTGTACCAAACTCTTCAGGGGTCAGGAGTGCCACTAGAAGTAGATCCTACACATCTTCAGGCCGCGGTAGCAAACATTGTACCAACTGAGCACATTGCCTTTAATCATAGGGAAATCCCTACTGAAAATCCAACACATAATCTCCCCTTGTATATTGAGGTATTCGTTACCCGCCGAAAGATAAAACAGGTGCTTGTGGACAACGGATCAAGATTGAATATATACACGCCAAAGTTGGTTAAGCAACTGGGATGTACTAAATAAGACCTTGAGTCAAACATCATTACCATAACCACTTACAACAATGTGGAAAGAAATTCAGCTGGCACAATCATATTGCCCATGGAAGTTGGTCCCACTTGTCATCACACAAAGTTTCATGTCCTGAACTTAAAATTCCCATACAATATGCTTCTAGGCCAATCATGGATTCATGCCATGTAGGTCGTGCCATCAACGTTCCATCAATGCATTAAACTAAAGCATGAGGGACACACTATCACAATACAAGGAGATTCAGAGCCCTTCACTCACTGTAGATCTCTCAATAGTTTTACATGTAAGGGTACCTATACGTGTCCCTCCGCTGATATAGTTGTTCCTCTTCAATTTGAAGCCATGGAGTCCCAAGTAGATTCACATTCTCTCAGTTCTTGCACCCATGGTGCCTCTACATCAACTTCTCCTTTTGATTCATGGGAGATGAAGGTTTTGGAATACAGTTATGGAGAATATAATGTGCAACAATCCCTTTTAGTTTCAGACCTCTCATTGTCACCTAAAACTAGAGGTCGACCCAACTATCATTTCAGATGACCTAGAGATGAGCAAACTATTGGGTCATTTTTACCTGGAGGCTTGCTAGCTAAAGAGAAATTTTTGGATCCACCTACGACTTGGGTCCTAGAAGATACTCAACCAACTTGCTACCAAACCCCTGAATATGAGAAATCTAGTCGAATGATGTACTCCATGGGCTACAAGGGTCTAGGATGTAAGAGGAATGAACAAGGACACCGAGAACCAATGCCTCTCCCACATTTTAAAATAGAAAGGTACAAACATTGGAATTCACCCTTATGGGGCACATCCCAATGATCAAGATGCTACCTACTCTGAACATGAGGATAGCTCTGACTATTTAGATAGTGATACAGATTCCCACTGTAGCCAATACGAGGATCTTGCCTCCATGAACCTGTTCATGAATACCGTTGTCCTCACCATAACCCCTACGGAACCTACACTTGACCTCGTTTACCCTTGCCTTGTTGAATGGGACCAACAACATCATATGTCACTAGATCTATTTGAGAATGATGAAGCTATTGCAGAATTCATGGGCATTCGGGATACAATCCCCATTGGAGACCACAAAAAGGGCTTCTATATTGACTTAGATACCTACACCTACTTTGGAGAGGAAGCTGAGCTTCATGGTCAGCAAAATTTAAGAAAAAGTGAGGGAAAAAGTTCCAATGCAAAGCCTCAGCAAAAATCAAAGTCCAAGTCACACAGTGAAAACCTCTTTGAGGCGCTGGCAGAAAAATAGGTGCAAAAATCAAAGGACAATAAAAGTGACCACACCAAGGATGAAAATCTCATGGAGACATCCTTGGACGAAGATCTCAACCTTCCTCCCGATCCTATGCGTATGGAGGATTTGTCAAAGTTACTAGTAGAAGAGACTATTGATGTAAACATTGGCACAGAAGATGACCCAAAAATAGTCAAATTGGGAGCCTCACTCTTGGCATGGGAACAAAAAACATTCACCATGCTACTATGAGAGTTTATAGATGTGTTCGCATGGTCCTATAAGGATATGCCAGGCTTGGATCCAACTTTGGTCATGCAAAACTTAGTTGTACATGCAGACGCTAAGCCTATTAAGCAAAAGCTCAGAAAGATGCACCTGAGGGTGGCTCTCCTGGTTAAGGAAGAATTAGAAAGATTACTTGCGGTAGGATTCATTCATCCCATTGATTACTCTGAATGGATATCCAACATTGTCCCTATCCAGAAAAATCCTGTTGGGATCAAAATCTACATGGATTTTAGAGACATAAATAAGGCCTGCCCTAAGGATGATTTTCCATTACCAAATATTGATATGATTGTGGATTCAACAACAGGATATGAAATGCTATCTCTTATGGATGGATTTTCATGTTACAATCAAATCAAGATAGCTGATGAAGATCAACACAAGATGAATTTTACAACTCCTTGGGGTACCTTTTGTTATCAGGTAATGTTGTTTGGTCTTAAAAATGTAGGAGCTACCTATCAAAGGGAAATGATGGTAATTTTCCATGATATGATCCATGATATCATGGAAGACTATGTGGATGATATCCTCAGGAAATCTAAGACAAGGGAGGACCACCCTGCTATTTTGTGGCATATCTTTGAACACCTACGAGAGTACAACGTCCGTCTGAACCCAAAGAAATGTGTGTTTGGCGTGCTATCAAGAAAATTGCTAGGTTTCATTATATTAAGAAGGGGAATTGAGGTAGACCCTGCTGAAGTGTCTACTATTACTGAGATGCCTCCTCCTAAAAACATTAAGCAACTACACAGCTTGGAAGGAAAAATATATGCTATTCACCACTTCATCACCCAGCTTGCTGATAAGTGTCATTCGTTCACTCACCTACTTAAAACAAATGTTGCCTTTATCCAGGGACCAGAGCAACATCAGGCCTTTGCCTTGCTTAAGCAATACTTGGCCAATCTTCCTGTCCTCATGCCTCCAAATCTTGGTGAGATATCCCTAATTTATATCTCTGCTACTCAATTTGCTATTAGTGTGCTACTTTCCCAATATGACCTTGGTCACAAAGAAAAATCGGTATACTACCTCATTCGCACTCTCATCGCTTATGAGCTCAACTATCCCCAAATCAAAAAATCTTGTTTGGCTGTAGTTTTTACCTTTCAAAAACTTCATCATTATCTGTTGAATACCAAAACCAAGCTTATATCAAAAGTTGACCCACTCAAATACTTGTTGTCTAAACCCGCCCTCACCGGTAGAATGGATAATTGGATCATTCTACTGAGTGAATTTGACATCGAATTTGTGCACCAAAAGTTAGGTCAAGGGACATGTACTTGCTAATCAATTAACAAAAGCACATTTATAAGGAACTGAACCTGTGAATCTAGATCCGCCAGATGCCTCATTACTATACATTGAAGAATATGTCATGTGGCAGATACACTTTGATGGGTCTTTTAATTTTCATGGTTCAGGGGCAGGTGTGGTCCTCATTACTCTGTCTGGCGACCCCATACCTCAGGATTTTCACCTTGGTTTTCCTTTCACGAACAATATCATGGAGTATGAGGCACTCATCGCTGGGATGAGCTCACCATAAAATGGGACATTCATCATGTTAAGATTGTTGGTGACTCTCAGTTAATCATCAAGAAAGTTAATGATGAGTACAAAGTTAAGGATGAGAAACTCATCCCTTACAATAAGTTGGTAGAAACTCTGAAAGAGTATTTTGTGCACATCACATTTGAATAGATTCCAAGAGCACAAAATAGATCTATAGATGCTATGGTAACCGTGGGTTCTATGCTTTGCATTCCCCTAGAAAGTAATGATATGCCATTCTTTATGGAAAATCTACGCCACTGTGTACGACATGCCAGAATCCTGTCTAGCTTGTGATGTTGTTGGTCCCAATTCCCCATGGTATGAGCCCATCTTTACCTACCTTAAAGACAACACATTCCCTCCTGACATCTCCCATTCTGAGAAACAAATCCTAATTCACCAGATAACTAGCTATACCCTTTTAGGAGCAACACTTTATCATCATGGATATGATGGGAATCTATTATGTTCTCTTGATATGAAAGAGTTGGTCCAAGCGATTAAAGAGGTGCATGAAGGGGTGTGCGGGGCCCATACTAACAGAATGGTTCTAGCCAAAATTTTTTTGAGAGTGGGCTACTATTGGCCTACCATGGAAACCGACTACTGAAACTATGTAAGGAAGTGTGTACTTTGTCAGAAGTATGGAAATTTCATCCATGCTCTATCATAACCATTGCAAACCATCACCACACCATGGCCATTTTCTGAATGGGAACTTGATTTAATAGGGAAGCTTACCCCTACTTCATCTGATGGCCACACCCACATCATTACAGCTACTAAATACTTTACCAAGTGGGTAGAAGTTGTCCCTTTGACCTATGTAACGGGTGCTTAGATTTCCAAGTTCATTATGAATCATCTTATTTACCAATATGGCATTCCTATGGCCATTGTTACTGATAATGGAAAATAATTCAAGAATAAAACATTAAAGGATCTCTGTCATCAGTTTCAAATCAGGTTAAAATGGTCTACACCATATTATCCCTAAGGCAATGGATAGGCCGAGGCCACTAATAAGACTTTGGTTTGAATCATGGAGAAGATGGTAAGTAAGACAGATCGTAATTGGAATTTACAAATCCACCCAGGTCTTTGGGCTTACAGGACCTCTATTTGCACTCCTACGAGTACTACACTATATTCCCTAGTATTTGGAACAAAATATATCATCCCGTTAGAAATTGAGCCTCCTTCCTTAAGGATCTCTCTTAGAAATTATCTAGATAAAGATGAAGATTACCGAGTGGCTAGACTGGCAGAGTTAGAGATCCTGGATGAGAAGCACATCCACGCCTTAAATCACCTAAAATTATATTAGAATAAAGTCTCCAGAAATTACAACAAAAGGATCATACATTGTCAATTTGAGGTTGGTGATTTGGTCATGAAGGAAAATCAATTCAACACAAGGGCAGAACATAAGAAGAAAGGAAAGTTCAAACTACATTGGTTAGGACCTTATGTTATTATGGCCAAGTATGGCATGAGAGCATACAAACTTACCCACCGCAATGGTGATGAGCTCCATGAGCCCATGAATGCCATGCGCCTTAAGCGGTTCTATGCTTAAACATGACGTGGAAATCAGAAAAGAAAATAAAAAAAGGGTAAAAAATAATCAAAATAAAAAAATTTAAAATAAGAGAAAAAGAAAAGGAGAAAAGAGGTCATTCATAAGTGAAAACCACACAATTGTGGCACTTTAGATAGGTCCTTGGGTGAAAACCAGTTTCTGGTGCCTTAGGAGGATTTGTTGTTCACAAGCATCTTGCATCTGGAGGGTAATTTTACTTAGCCTAGGGCTAGTTCCGCATCTACATCTGAGATTCCCTATGAGCCTAATCTTGTCAAGACTTGATCTGGATTTGTCTCCTTTTATTCATCTGTGAAAGCATGGTCTTTTTCTATTCCCCATCTCACATTGGGGGAAATTCTGCGACTTCACCTTTCTGTTTATAAATGTGTGGCATTTACCCTTGTATATTCCCCATCTAACACTGGGGGCATCCTAAATTTCTTGGTTACCTGTGCGTAGCTCTGGAAAACTATTAGCAAAACACAAAAACATTCAAAAAATGTTAGAAAATCAAAACAATAGAAAATTGTTTCACAAAAACAATCTTACAAAACATTTACTTTAGTTTACTTGCGTTATCTTGTTTCTTGATTTGCTTGATTGCTTGTATAGTTACTTCTTGTTTGTACATTTTTATTGTTTTTTGCTTAGAATTTGTTAGAATTCATATTCTCTTGATTAGATCAGATTTATTCTTACTTGTGCATATTGAAGTGTGTTTTTGCATGCTGGTGAATCATGGTACATTATTGTATTGGTTCATTATGTTCTTTGTTAGCATTTTATTGTGTTTTCCTGTTAGATGTGCATCATTTTGTTATCACATCATCATAGTTCCATCAATATCATCACATCTAACATCATCTATACATCATACATGAAAACTAAGCTAATCATCATATACTGTATCATCAAATGGGGGCAAGAGGGATCAAAAATATCAAAATGTATCCCCCCCACACCCATATCATCATGCCATCATGTCCTCTAAATATAGCACATCACATGAGGAAATACATTTGATATACTCTACAGATCTATCATCTAAAAATCAAAGAGCATGTGATACATCAAAAATCAGGATACATATACATATGAAATCAAATCAGCTAACATCATAAACACATCCATATATCCATATACTCAACAAAAAATAACAAACAATATCCATCATCTCATAACACGTGTCATGTAAAAAATGTCCATATATACATATGTGTGGTATATCTGTATCAAAAATAGATATACATCACTACTATACATCAAAAATTGCCTTCATCTGAGGCATACAAAAAGGATGATATACATCGATCAAAGAATACAACTGCCTTCATCAGAGGCATATGTCAAAACTGCTATACATAAAGAATGTTGTACATCAAACACAAGATGCTCATAGCCTTCATCAAGAGGCACATGTATCAGTACAATAATCAGGGGTGACTCAAGACCTTAGATGGTTTGGCTGGTTTGTCCCATGGTGGAGGCATAACATGAGCATCACTTGGTCTCACAGACTACCCTCATGGCTGCTCCACTGAGGCTTGAGGCCTCTTTGGCCTTGTCCCTCTACTCGACTACTGGCTGTAAGAAGGTGCCCGCTGCTCAACCAGAACTGCCTCATAATATAAAGATCTGTAATAAAATGTTCTATCCTCTACTGTAGCTAGATCTCTGTGAGTCCAGGATGTCACCACTATACCATCTGTGTGTCAGAAGGACACTATCTTTGCTGATACTCGAGAAAGCTCGACCTGACCCACAACTCACTCTGCTCTCAGCCTATCTCTCTATCATACCAAGGTCCAACACTTTCAATGCTCCCTTTTCCTATTTCTGATTGCACTCTCCCCCTTTGACACATATGAAAAAGTTTCCTTCATCAAATGACATGCAATCAATCATAACAAAAGTTTAGGCTTAACTCTAAAAGCTCCCACTTAGGTTAGGCTCACTTTCTTATCACCCATGGCTTTAGAAGATGTAATAAATTCTTCACCAATCAATCTCAATGCTCCCCCTGAACATATTCTCCTCAAACTCAGACTTCTCGTTCTTGGCAAAAATTTCCTTTTGATCTTCATAACTTGTACATTGAGTTAGGGTACGAGCTCCCCCTTTTTTGGTACTTCTTCAACTTATTTGAGTATATTTGGAATTTTATTTGTTCCCCCTTTGTGGCTTGATTCCTTTAGTGGTTTCTTGGGGTAAGGATTACCCCCAATTTTCTCCTTATATGCTCAAAGGTTGTTTTTGGTAAAGGTTTTGTCAAGATATCAACTACCTCCTCCTTGGTTGACACATGTTTCAACTTGATCCTCTTCTCACTCATTTGTTTCCTTAAGAAATGATACTTGATTGGGATATGCTTGGTCTTAGAGTGTAATATAGGGTTCTTGCACACAATTATGTCAATTGTGCTATCATAATACAAAGTAATAGGACCATCATTTTCAACTTTGTGATCTTCTAGATTTTGTTTCATCCATAACACTTGAGAAAAACATAATGCAACTATTGCATCCTTAGCTTCACACCTAGATAAAGCTACAAGAGATTAATTTTTTCTTAACCATGAGACAAGGCACTTACCAACAAAAAATTCTCCTCCACTTGTGCTCCTTTTTTCATCAATGTTATATGCCTAGTCTACATCTATGAAATCCTTTATCCCAAACTCCTTGCTTCTTGGATACTAAAGCCCATGTTTTATGGTTCCCATGAGATATTTGAATATCCTTTTGACTACTTATAGGTGGTTTTCTCTAGGATATTCTTGAAATATTCTAACTAGACCAACTTCTTACGTGATGTCATGTCTAGAGGAATTAAAGTATAGTAGGTTACCTATCATGGATCTGTATGGGGTCTAATTTACTCTTGGTTAGTTGTGAAGACCCTACAACACTATTTAACAAACCACAATAATTTAACTAGAAATGGAAACAACTTGTACTAAATAAATAAAGAAAAAGAACTTGAAATGATATTAAATCATAGGCCTCTTTGATGGGGCAACCTCCTTTGAGACAACTCAATACAATATATTCATGGATGCTTCATTTAGCCTCAACACCTTCTTATATACTAATTCATATAGAAGAAACTACTACTTCATGCACATGTGGGGTTATTCAAATATATTGAAGGGATGAATTGCAAATATTATGTGTCCAAAGTAACCAATCTACTATAAACCAAATTGAAGGGTAGGAACATGGATTCCTTACATCCCCTCCCTCTTGGAAAAACCATTTTCTTCAAAGTTTCAGATGTGGAAATTGATGTTGAATATGGAGAAGTGGTTCTTAAATTGCATCTTCTGGTTACATGTCGTGCCACTGGATTAGGACTTATGTGATGGAGGGGAAGTAGATTTGGATGGTCCGCTTGTCTAGAATGGCTTCTGGTTTAAGAAATATGGAGCCTTCATTATCGACCTATGGTAAAGTGGTTTTTGTTTGGAAATTGGTTCCTAGATCTTTCTTTAAACATGATACATGGAAAAATGGGTGAATTCTAGAGGAAGGTGGAAGATCTAGCTTGTAAGCAACCAACCCAATTTTCTAGAGGACCTTATATGGCTTGTAAAAATTTGAAGAAAGCTTATGATGCCCTTTGAGCTTCAAAGAAGACTATTGATAAGGTTGAAAATGAAGGAAGACCATATTTCCAGGTTGGAAGTTGTGCTTGGAGTAGTGCTAATCAACATGCTAATTCATGTTGTTCTATGTCATGTGGAGATTGGCTTGTAGAGTGCTGAGAATTTAATCCCACTTGTGGAGAGTAGTGTTGACTGCATGAACTCTCAAACTTCTAAGGTGATATGGAGGAAGATTTTGTGGCTTTTGACCATATACTACTTGATATGGAGTCGTTTTAGTAAAAGTGTGGTATGAGGTATTGTACCACCACTTTGTAAGGGGAAGCCACTTTATCCACTAGTGATGTTGTTCTGAAACAAAGGAACAAAGGAATTTTTTCAAACACATTTATGAAAATTTTTGTCTGACCATTCGTCTAGGGGTGATATGCAGAGATCATCTTCAGTTAGGTGCATGTGTTGGAAAATATTTGTCCAAAATTTGTTGGTGAAAGTGGCATCACGATTAGAGACAATGGAGGAAGGAATTCCATGCAGGTGGAAAATTTGATCCACAAAAATCTAGGTGACTGTGGAGGCTGAATACGGATGGGTGAGGAAACAAAAATGATTATATTTGGAGAGGCGATCAATAACAACCAAGATCACTGATTTACCTCCCGAATTAGGGAGACCCTTGATAAAATCCATAGATATATTTGTTCGGATCCTCGTCTTAATTAGCAAGGGCTCCAAAAAACCTGGAATTGTTGTTGTCTCACCTTTGTAACATTAACAGGTATCACATTCTTCCACCATCTGTTTAATAGCACCCTTAATTCCTTTTTGAAATAATTTTCATCGTGCTCGTTCATATGTTTTGAGAAATCTAGAGTGTCCTGCTGATGGAGAATCATGGATTTCATAGAAAACATCTTGATGAAGGTCTGTGCAGTGGGGAAGCACTAGATGGCCCTTATGTCACAGAAATGCACCATCCCATGAATAATGTGGTATTGTAGCAAGGTCAGTGGACAATCATTGAATGAGGTATTGTGAGGAGGGATCAAGTGCATACACTTTTTTTATACATTCCATATAGTTTGGGATGGGAATGGAGATGGACGATAGGGATTCCTAGTCCTTGAATGTGTGTGAGAGATCATCGACCAAAATATTATCTTTACCCTTCTTATAGGTTATCTCATAATCATACCCCATGAGTTTTTTGACCCATTTTTGTTGTGTTGGGGATGAAACTCATTGTTATATGAAAAATTTCAAACTCTGGTGATCTTTTTTGATGCAAAAATGATTCCCCAATAAGCATGGCTGCCATTTTAGTATGGCATGGAGAATTTCCATCATTTCCTTCTCATATGTAGATGAGGCTAAGTTTCAACCCGAAAGAGCTTTCTAGTGAAGGTGATTGGGAAAAATTCTTTGAGAAGGACAACACCCTAGCCATTCCCACATGCATCACTTTCAATTGTGAAATTTTGAGTGAAGTCTGACATGCCCAAAACTAGTGTGATACACATTGCCTATTTAAGAGGCACAAATTTCTGGTCAGTTGTTATGTTCCAAGTGAAGGCATCCTTCTTTAATAAGGTGGTCAAAGGGGCAAAATATTTTCATAGTCCTTGAAAAAATTGTTGTAGTGCCCTATAAGGCCTAGGAAAACATGAAGGATCTTGATATTTTTTGGTTAAGGTCACTCCTACATTGCACTAATCTTGTCTTGATCTACACTGACCCTGTTGGAAAAAACAATGTGCTCTAGATATTCCACTTCTTTAAGGCGAAAGGAACACTTGGACTATTTGGCACATAATTTATTTTTTGCCATAATTTGTAATGCCTTGTCAATATTCTAGAGCTTCTTAGCCCATGCGTGGTTGTAGATCAAGATATCATCAAAGAAAACTAGAATAAATTAACAGAGGAAACACCAAAAGATATTATTCTTGAGTGATTGAAAGGTGGAAGGGGAATTTTTAAGGCCAAATTGCATGACTAAAAATTCATATTGACCCTCATGAGTGTATAAGGTCTTTTTTGGAATGTATTCAGGATGTACTTGAATCTGGTAATAGCCAGAGAGGTCTAATTTAGAGAAAAAAATTTCCCCATGGAGCTCATATAGAAGCTCATCAATGAATGGAATGTGGAATTTATACTTGATAGTGAGGTGGTTGAGGGCACGAAAGTCAATGTAAAGCCTCCATGAGACATCCTTTTTGTATACAAGAAGTACTGGAGAGGAGTATGGGTTGGTGTTGGGGTGAATGATGCTAGATTGGAGGAGGTCCTGAACTAGTTGTTTAATTTCAAAATTTTGCAAATATGGATAATGATAAGTATGGATGTTGGGGGGATGTTTCTTGAGAGGAGTGGGATTCGGTGACCTTCAGGTCGTGAAGGGGGAAAACATATTGGTGTGATAAAAATACTAGTATGTTTGTCAAGGATGGATTGTAAATCCACAAGGTTACTAGCAGTAGTGGGGGGTTGGAGTTGGATTAAGTGCAGCTGGGAAATCATACAATGGGAGCCATTATTCAAAAGATTTTCCATGTGATGGGAGATAATGATGGAAGCACATCCTGACAATAATACCTTTAAGGTTTGATTCTAGGCATTAACTGTGAACAATAGCCAGAGCTCAGAAAAGTCCCATAGAATGGGTCTTAAAGTGTGGATCCATTGTGTACCTAAAACCACATCACATCTGCCTAGAGGGAGGGAAAAAATATCCAATTGCAGAGTGTAATATTTGATTACAATGCATGCATTCTAACATTTCCCTTTACAATGCAATGTTTCCCCATTAGCAATCATCACTTCAAAGCTAGAACAAGGGTACACAAAGTAGTTCTCCTACTTAGCAATGTGGGGATTGATGAAAATGTGTGTACTTCCAAAGTCAATGAGGATTGTGAGAGGAATATTTTTGAAGCACCCCTTTAATTTCATAGTTTATGGGGTGGTAACACCAAATAGTGCATGCAGAGAGATCTCTGGCTGATCCTCCTAGGGTGTAGAATCCTTTGCAGAGCTTGGTTCATCTAGAGCATCATAGAAGTCTTGGCTATCAACCTTGTTATCCTTCTCTAGTGGTGATTCCATTTCTACTAGGTAAAAATTTTGTGTCATGTACCTATGACCCTTAACCCATTTTTCATCACATTTGTAGCATAATCCCTTCTCCTTATGAGTCCACATCTCAGCCTTAGTGAGATGCTTGATCTGGGTGTTGGAAATTGGCCATTGGTTGGTTGGGTTCTTGGATATTGACCACAATGGAAGTTGACGTTGCACTGAGATTTTATCTTCAGCCAACTTAGCTAGGCCCAAGGCTTTTATCATGTTGGTGGGGCAAAACATTTTTACCTTTAAGCAGATTGGCTCCTTGAGGCCACTGACAAAATAGATCTTGAAGAATTCTTCTATTATCCCTTCAGTATGATTAGTAAGTTTCTCAAACTCCTATTGATAATCCCAAATTGTACCTATCTGAATAAGTCTTATGAGAGCTCTGGTGAAGTCCTCAAATTTAGAGGGACCAAATCTTCCCAAAATGAGGGATGTAAATTTCTTCTAATTAGGTTCATCATGTACTATGAGATACCAATGGTACCATTATAGTGTGTCCTTTTCTAAGTGGCAGGAGGTTACTGAAACTTGATTAACAAAATAAGTACCATGAATGTTGAAGAAATTCCTGGCCTAATAAATCCATCTTGTAGGGTTTGTACCATTGAACTTTGGAAATTCAATCTTGGGCCCATGGAATTGGGTGGAGAAGGAGTTATTTGAGTACTCCTTTTTCTATTGTTTTATCAGAATATCATTCTGATGATTCAATCCTTGCATCCTTTGAGCTAGCTCAGTGACCTGGGCTTTCAATGTTTCAAGCTCTTCCTCCATGACTTTTGTGCCTTTATGGGTCAACCAGGGGTTTTTTACAATGGATAGAAAAACTCTTTCTAAAACACGTTTAGTAATGGAAATTTGGGATTTGAGCTCAAAAAATGGGAGAACGGACTTGGATGGGGGTTTTGGCACTTTCTTGGGAATTTTGATGGAGGAAAAATGCAATTTGGGGGCTATAATGGGAAGAAATGGAAATTTTTCCTTAAGGAAAAAAGGATCAGAATATTAAAAAGAAGAATGTGTGCAAATTTTAGGTCAATCAGGTAAAAAGTGAAGAAGCTATGGAAAACCCTAAAAATGTAAAATGACAATTTCTATGTGATAGAAGTGGAATTGGGTGTTGGAACCTTAACGTATAAAATGTGTGGAATGGGATTTCAGGTGTTCTAGGAAAGTTTCAGGGAAAACAAATCTATAATACGAGAGATATGGCTAAAAATAGAATTTCCAATTTTTTTTTTTAAATTTAAATATTACGTTCATGTGCAGGAGAATTACTAAGCACCCACTGAAGACCCTATACAAAATCAAGAAATGAAACCATACCTTAAATCGATATAACATAATTATTTTATCCTGATTTGGTTTTACATAGAGAAGAATGGTCTCGAGAAAATGATGATGGATTCTAAACCTTATCATTTGGAAATGGAAACAACTAACCAATACTTTCAAGGTTTTCTAGCTCTAGCCAATGCTCGTGCAAGGTTTTAATGTGAAATTTAAGGAGTGCCTATGCGTGTGAAATAAATGTGAGCATAATGCAATATTGCTAGAAACGACACATCTCATAGCTTCTGTCAAAATCTGCAGAATATAATGCAATAGTGCAAACATAATGCAAATAATATCTGGACCACTTTCTGATCACAAAGATCCCATTCGGCCGAGGTGAGAGCATATAGTGGGTAGAATTAGATCAACCTGATTTACTGCATAGAGAAAAAAATGGTCGTGGAAATTGCTCTGATACCAAATGTGAAGACCATGCAACACTATTTTACTAATCACAATAATTTAAATAGAAATGGAAACAACTTGTAACAAATAACTAAAGAAAAATAACTCGAAATGATATTAAATCAAAGGCCTATTCGAGGGGGAAAAATTATTTTATCAAGTTCAATACAATATATTTGTGTATTTTCATTGAGCCTCAACACCTTCTTATTTACTAATTCCTATCGAAGAAACTAATACTTCCTGCATATGTGGGATTATTGAAATATGATGAAGGGATGACTTACAAAGCACATGCATCCAAAGTAACTAATATACTATAAAGAAAATAGAACGGTAGGAATACGGGTTCCTAACATGAGTTGTCTTCTTGCTTATCTTGTATCCTATAACCATTGGTGTTCAAACTAGCTTTCAATCATCCATCTAAAACCTCTTGAGCATATATTTTATGTACTTAGTTTTTGAGATGAAGATGTCTTCCTTAGATTGACTGATTTACACACCTAATAATAATGAGAGTTCTCTAAGCATTGACATATCAAACTCCTTTTTCATGACCTTTGAAAATTCATGTGTCATGTTCTCACTATATTCTCAAAATATTATGTCATCAACATATACCACCACAAGCAGTAGATGACCTTCTTCTTCGTTTATATAAAGGTTGTTATCTACCACTCCTTTCCTAAATCCTTGATCAGTAAAATACCTATCTAATATATTGTACCAAACTCTAGGGTCTTTCTTAAGGCCATATAGGGCCTTCTTCAACCTGTACATGTAGTCCTTTTCCTCTATGAGTGAGAAGACATCAATTTATTCAATGTAGAATTCTTCATTTAGGTTCCCATTCAAGAATGTTGAATTGACATCCATTTGGTATACCTTGAACCTTTTTTATGTTACATATGCTAAAAATATTATATTGGCCTCCATTTTATCTACTAGTGTAAATTTTTCCTCAAAATCAACTCCTTCAACCTGATCATACCCTTTACAAACAATTCTTTCCTTATTCTTTGTGACTTCACCTTTTTAATTGATCTTGTTTCTGAATACCAACTTTGTTCCAATTACATTATTGGTCTTGGGCCTAAGAAATAGTTCCAAAGTCTCATTTTTATCTATTTGATCCAATTAGTCATTCATTGCATCAATTGAATTTGGACTTTTCTAGTTTCACAACATTCTTTGGTTCAATCTTGGATAAAAGAGAAATGTTATCTTGGTTTTGTGCATTCATTAATCTTCTTCTATTTTGTATACCTACCTCCTTATTGCCTATTATCCTATTTACAGGGTGATTTCTTTTGACATTTCTTAAGGGAGCTTTAGTGTCTTCCCTTTCTTCATCCTCATCTTCATCTTCTTGATTACCTTCTACAATTTCATCATCATCATGGATGTCTATGTTTTGAGGAGTCTCCTTTGGCTGAGATTTAGTCTTCATTGGATAGTATTCATCAATGAAAACAATTTTACTCTCTACTATATTTTGTTGGATTTTTTTGTAACACCTATATGCTGAAATCACTAAGGAGTATCCCAAAAAGATGCCTTCATCAGTCCTTGAATCAAATTTTCCAAGATTGTCTTCATCCCTCTTCATAAAGCACTTACTCCCAAACACTCTTAAATGTTTCACACTAGCAAACCTTCCTTTCCAAAGATCATAGGGGGTCTTATTGCTCTTTATCCTTATTTAAGATCCATTTCAAATATAAATTGATGTATTAACGACCTCTCTCCAATAGGAATCTAACAAATTGGACTCATTTAGCATGGTTCTTGACATCTCTTGAATTGTCCTATTTTTCCTCTCCAAAACCCCATTTTGCTGAGGTGTTATTTCTACTAAAAATTACCTCATTATTCCATTATTTTCACAAAACTCATAAAATTCATTTGACCAAAATTCACCTCCTCTATCAAAGCTCAAACTTCTAATTTTTAAATTTTTATCATTTTCAACTAGATATTTTAATATATTGAACTTTTCTATCACTTCATATTTCTCTTTCAAGAATGTTACCCAAGTCATTCTTGTGTATTCAACAATCAATAACATGAAATAATTATCACCTTGAATACTTTCAGTACTTGTAGATCCCACAAGATTAGTATGAATCATCTCTATTGGTCATGTTGTGGAGTACTCCTTGGATTTGAATCTTCTCTTTTTTTCCCATGTAAGCATGCCTTGCAAAGTGTATCAACAGGTTTAGTGGTCTTGGGAATGTTTCTCAAAAACTCTTTGGACCTAATTTTAACAATTATCAAAATTTATGTGTCCTAACCTCCTATTCCAAATCTATATATCATCAACCTTTCTTTTCAAACCTTTCTCCTTGTTGATATTTTTCAAGACATACATGTTGTTCTTGGTCCTTTTGGCCTTTCCAACTAGTTTTCCTTATTTTTTCTTCCTTATATCACATCCTTTATCATGAAATACCAAGGTATATATTTTCTTACACATCTGACTCACACTTAATGGATTTTTTTTTAGACCTTCTACATACAAAAAATTCTCATTCAAAGTCTTTCAATTATCTAGACTCAATGTGTCTTTGCTTACAATACTTGCACTTGTGTTATCTTCAAATATTACCATTCCCGATTTATCCTTTTCTAATGAGATAAATTTTCCCTTGTTCCCTATAATATGCCTTGAACATCCAATATCTATGTACCATGTTATGTATTCATTTTGAGTAAGAAAGTTTGTTTGAGATATTAGACATTGATCTTTCTTGTTTGTAAGATCATGCCTTACTACATACACCTTGTCTTATTTTTTGAATATTTGATTGTAAACATTTTCTATGTGACCGGGATTTCGACAGTTGTAGCATATCATTTTGTTTTTTACTCTCATTTTCCTTAAGTGAAAGTGTCTTCCATGACCCTTTGCATATCTCTTACACTTTATAGCTTTACGTCTAAACATATTGCAAAAAAAATAGCCATAGAAAGATTGATTGTACCTTATTGTATGAGATTGTCTTAATGTATTGGTATTTCTATTGGATTTATTTCACTAGCCTTCATTTCTTGAGGTGGTTCTTGAGTGATATTTCAATCTTTATTACTAGTTTTCTTGTCATCCTTATGATCTTCTTTGAACCATATACATGTCTTATCATTTAAGGACTTTTGGCTTCTTAGAAGCTCATCTAGATCACTGGAAATCTTGTCAAATCTTCGATATGTTTTCAATTCACTTGAGGTGTGATATAATTTAGTTATTAGGAGCTCCATATATGTTTTGATTTTTATATGTTCTTCCTCCTTTTTTTGAAATATTTTTCAATCAAATCTAAAGGCGCTTAAAGTTAGTTGATTCCATCTTTATGTTCTTTATCCTTCTTACTCAACCTTTTCTCATGAAGACTGATTTGCTCTTCATAATATTTCAGTATTGACTTCAATTTTTTATTCTTCCTCCTTTGGAGCTTTAATTCCTCAAGGGAACTAATCATTTCAGCTTCAAGATTCACTTCATCATCATCCTCATATGAATTTTCATCTTCATAGAGATACTTACTTTTTTAGATACTTTCAGAAGTTGTCTCCATGGTCATGAATAGATTCTTAGCTTGAGTATCTTCATCTACACTTTCAACCTTGTTGGAGTCACTTGATTCAAATGAACTTGTTTCCTCTTTGGTATAGAAGCTATTTTTTTCTTGAAGTACCTTTTCTTACCTTCATGCTTATTGAATTTCTTCTTTTTCTTATGAGAATTTTTGTCTTCTTCATCATGCTCATATTGTTATTCCTTTTTCTTATTAGGAAATTTTGAGGGAAAATTACCTACTTGGCCACAACCATAATATTTAAAGGTAATCTTTCCTTTTTATTTACCTGATCATCTTTTTAGTCTCCTAACAAACATTACTTCAATTCTCTCATCATCCTCATCCATATCAGATTCAGATTTGCTTTTCTTTACTTAAGGTTCCTTATCAAATTTGAATGAAGTATTTTTATTGATTGGTATTTTTCCATTTTTCCTCATCTCATAGGTAATTAGAATGCCATGAAATTCATCAATTTTTAAGGTGATCATATCTTTTTTTCTTCCATAGTTGAAACCTTGGAGTCATATGGATGTCATGGATATTAATACGTTTTGAAAAACCATTATTTCTTCTATATTTTCTCCTAGTCCTTTGATGACATTTATCACATCATCAACCCTCATAAAATAATAAGCAATACTTTCATCTTCCTTCATTCTCAGGTTCTCAAATTGTCCTCGGTAGCTCTACAACTTAGCTATCTTGACCTTGTTGTCTCCTTTATAGATAGTCTTTATTTTTTCCCAAATATCTTTGGATATGCTAAATTTTATAACTTTTACAAACTCTGCTTCTTCCATCCCACATAAGATTGTGTTGTCATGTTTTTTGCAAGGGAAAAATTCAAGTTGCAAACATAACAACTACACCCTAGTGTCAATTTTTTTTATTGTAAACCTTCCTGAGCACTCCTCTGAATTAGTTCCCATTTATTTCAGGCTTATCCCAATCCTCCAAGTTCTCAAATATATTGTAATAACCTTGTTTATGTGTTTGAAAGATAAAAAATAGGTTAATGAAGTTCTTGTTAGTGCAAATCTACAGCACCCCCTAAATGACCTCCATATCTGCAATTCAGAATGGGGTCATTTAGTGTGATTGCACAACATTGAATTTTCTCCAAGGTGTGGGAACCTGCTAGATGAGAAAATTCTCTAGAGAAAGCTGGTTCTTACTCCTCTATTTAGGTGTATTGCATGAATTTTGCAGAGGTTTAATGTTCAAATCCTACTCTAAATTCCAAGGAGACATAGATAAAGGATGTAAAAGGAAATAGAACTAAGTAAAAAATGGTGATACAGCAAAGGAGTGATGAACTTATGTCTTGCAAATAAACAACAAATCATAGAGATGTAACACCAAACATGCACAGATTGCCAAAATGTAATGAAAGACCAGAAAATAATAATAAACGCATGAGAGGATTGGAAGATCATTCACAAAACATGCATTACCATTCCCAAATTTGATAGAATGAATTACACTAGCAGAAAGGAAAAAAAAAACATGTCATAGGTTCCATGGAAGGTCTGAAACTCCTCAAATTCACATGCCAAGGGGAAGAGGGGAGTCTCCAAGAAGCAAAAAAACGTCTAACCCTTTACAAATGAGTGAAAGCTAGGCTTTTAAATGGCGAAGCAGAGAGGAGGGAAAGCAAAAAAACATGCGGGGCAAAATGGTTTATGAGCTCAACCACCAATCAAATACCATTCACATTTCACCCGTAAAGTGATCAGCTTCATTGAAAAACCCATATGTAAAAGTACACTTGCCCTGCAGATAAAAAAAATGACCCATACTTCATTAATTTTGGTGGTTGAATGTTAATTCTGTATTTTTTGCATGTTAGAGATGTTTTCTCATTTTTCTCTCACCAAAATCCAAAAATAAATAAATATAATATTTCATCATGTGGAGAATTTCAATATCTTTCCAATTATATAAAAAACGCAAAAATTTGAGCTCTGGATCAAAAGATATGGCCCTCTGAAGATTTAGGGCAAAATGACATTTTTAGGGCGAAAATCTGGTTGGTGGGCTAAAACTTGAAAATTTTCCTCTTTTTTGAATTTGAGAAAATTCCCCAAAAATTCCCCATGCCCCACCCCTCCGTTGCCACATGGTGCTCTTCGATTCCCTGATGGAATTGCGGGCTCAAACTCTACCTTTTTCCTTTGATTTCTCATTAGGAAAATTTCCCAAACTTTCCCTGTGCCCCGACGCTTCAAGACATGTGTCAGCTTCTAGTTTAGTGCAGAGGTGTGGGCTGACCTTTTCCCTTTTCACTTTAGCCACTTTGGAAAATTTTTAAAAGTTCTTCTGCCGCTCCGACTTACGTTGCTGACAGGACACGTGTCATCCCCTCAATGCTAGGCAGGCTTTCGCTCGGATTTTCTCCATTGACCCTTTTGACCCCTTTTCCAAAAAACCAAAAATTTCTCTGACTTCTGCCACTCCACCTTACCATGTGGCACCTTTTCATTGGCTATGGGCCTACCTTGGGAAAATTTCCACAAAAAGCTCTGCTGAGCCATAACTCGAAATTTACAAGGAATTAAGAGGAAAAGTTTACCTTTCTAGAAAAGGGAAGAAAAATCCTATTTGATGAAGTCATCTCTAGGAACTTTGAGTGCTTAAAATGTGTAAAATTTGACATTTAAGCACAAGGGAGGAAGGAAAGAAGGCAAGTTAGCCAAAACAAGCAGGGGGCTTATTTTGAATAACAATTTTGGCGACTCTTAGGAGTCATCTTCCTGCTGGATGAAGTGACCAGGTGCCTGAAGAAATCCATTAGGAAATGGAGTCATGAATTAACTTGCTTGTGAGAAGAGAAAATTACTTGATTTGGAACATGATCTGTAAAATATGCATCTTTGGGGCAGCAAAACTTGTGCCAAAGCACTTAGGGAAAAGTAAATCTAAGCTACAACAAAACAATTTTCACAAGAACTTGGAGAAATGAAAAATCTAAGCTAATATGTACAAGGTGAGAAGTTTCCCTTCTAGTAGCAATGCTTTAGATGGATTCCATTAACTGGAATCTGCAGTTCTTCACCATCCAATATAGATAATTGGAAGGCATTGTTATCCTTGCATTTTGTGACCATGTAGGGGCCACTCCAAATGGCATCAAATTTTGAATGCCTTCTTGGCTTTGCTCAGTCTGCATCCCATTTTAACACTAAATCTCCAACTTGGAAAGTTCTAGCCTTAGATTTCCTATCAAAGCTTCTCTTGATCAAAGCTTGGTCCTTTTCCACTATTTGGGTTGCATGCTCTTTGATTTCTTGGAGTTCCATCAATTCTAAATATCTAACCTCCATGGGCTCAAACTCTAACAATTCCAATTGCTTCATGAGTTCCAATGTTGGCAACTCAAGTGACATAGGCAAGATTACCTCTCTCCCATAAACAAGTCTGAATGAAGAGTTACTTGTGGATCTTTTGGGAGTTATCCTATTAGCCCATAAAGCTGATTTGAGCTTAGTGTGCCAAGTCCTCTAATTATCATCAAGAGTCCTCTTGATGATCCTTAATAGATTTTTATTTGTGGACTCAACTTGGCCATTACCTTAAGGGTAATAATTTGATGAAGTGCTCAAATAGATCCCATTTCTAATAGCCCATTCAGTTACCTTTGATCCTATGAATGCCGATGCATTATCTGATATTATAGTGGTAGGTATACCAAATCTGGTTACTATCCTCTCATAGAAGTCTAGAATGCTAGATTCATTCGCCTCTTTGAGTGCCACTGCCTCAGTCCATTTGGTGAAGTAGTTTGTTGCTGTTAGAATCCACTTGTGCCCTTGTCTTGAGTTCAGATTAATGAATCCAATGAATTCCAAACCCCATTGCATGAATGGCCAGTCAACTGAGATTGGCTGTAATGAAAGTGCTGCTAATCTCTCTTTTCCTGTGAAGAATGCACAATTCTTACACCTCTTGATCCATGCATAACAATCACTAAACACCTTGGGCCAATAATAGTCAGCCTTCATGATCTTGAGAGCTATCACTCTTGGAGAAAAATGACCCCCAGCTGATCCACCATGGAACTCTTCTAACATTCTCTCAATCTGATTTGTCTCAATGCACCTTAGAAACACTCCATTGATATCCTTTTTGAACAAGACACTATCAAAAAGTGCATACAGAATAGCCTGCAATCTGAAGTGTCTTCTTTTGGCTTTGTTCATCTCTGGAGGGCATAGTCCTGTTTGTAAGAAGTGCATTATGTCTTGGGTCTAGCAAGGAGTGAGCATACCACCATTTTCTTCTTGAACATCTCTTTGTTCATGACTATCTTGCAACACCAAAACAACATTCTTCTCTTTGCTTGCTTCAACTGATTGGCTCAAGGCCAATTGCTCACACAATCCCTTTCCTCAGACCATCTTGGTCACTTTGATCTCAATTTCATACTCCATGACATGAGTAATCCACCCTGCACATTTTTCATTTAGATCTTTGTTGAGAAGGAATTCTTTAACTCCCACATGAGAAACCAATAGTTGAACCTTGTTGTTTGACATTAGATGCTTAAATTTCTTTAAGCTTCTAATCACAGCAAGAGCATGCTTCTCAATGAAGGAATACCTTACTTCATAGTCCTCCAAGATTTGGCTAAAGAAGGCAATTGGCTGCTCTGCATTTTCTTCATTCTGCTGTACTAAAATTGCATAAATTGTATTATCACCGCCAAATGCATAAAGAATGAAATCTTTGGAGAAATATGGGTTAATGAGAGTTTGAGCTTGTGAGATAGCTTCTTTGATTGCCTCAAAACTTTCCTTACCTTCATCTATCCATTTGAATGCCATACTTTTCTTCAACATCATAGTTATTGGCTTGACAAGGGCTGCAAAATTTGGAACAAACCTTCGAACAAAATTGATTCTTCCCAAGAAACTTTGAAGAGACTTCTTATGTCTTGGCAATAGTAGTACTTTTATTACTTCAAACCTCTCTAGATCAATTGCTAATCCCTCTTTGGAAATGATGTGGCCTAGGAGCTTGCCTTTATGAGCTAGAAAAATAATTTTTTTGGGATTCAAGGATACCCCAAATCTTCTACATCTTTGGAACACTTGTCTCAAATGAAAGAGATGATTTGCTGCACTTTTAGAAAATAGAGGAATATCATCTAGGTATATCAGCACTATTTTGTTGATCAATCCCTTGAACGCCATATCCATTGCCCTTTGGAAAGTGGCTTCGGTGTTAGACATCCCAAATGGCATTTTTCTATATGCATAGGTTCCCAATTTGGTGGTGAAGGTTGTTTTGAGCTGATCATCTTCCTTTATCATGATTTTATTATACCCTAAATAACCATCTAGCAATGAAAACCTCTCAGAGCTAGCAATAATCTGCAAAATATACTCCATAGAAGGAAGTGGGTAGTGATCCTTGAGGGATGCTCTATTCAAATATCTAAAGTCTACACACAACCTGATTTCTCCACTCTTCTTTTTGACTGGAACCAAGTTTGCAACCCAGCTTGAGTGCTTGATGGGGAATATGATACTTTCCTCTTTTAACTTATTCAATTCGTTCTTCATGAGAGGCTCAATGTATGGATTGAACGATATTTTTTTTTGCCTGATGGGCTTAGGACTTGGATCTAGTTTAATTTTATGTTGAGATAGCTTGGGATTGAAACCTCTAAAGTCTTCATAGCTCCAAGAAAATACATCCAGGAACTCTTGGAAAATTTACATGAATTCATAACTTTCTTGCTTGGTTGCCACTTTACCAATTTGGAGTGACTTTCCTTCTCCAACTGAGACAGGCTCTGAATCTTCTCCCTTGACTTGGATATTTGCTTTCTCCTTCCTAAATTGATCATTAGGATTAAAGATAGACTCCAAAGTCATAAGTCCTTTTGGTAGTTTGTTGGTTCTCAGCTGTACCACTTGATCACCATATTGCTGCTCCAACTTTTCCTGATTTTGGCTGAGAACTCAGCTTCTTCTTGCAAGAAATTGATGATTTTCTGGTCACTCTCAAACACTTGCCAACTTACATTATTGTTTGGCACTGATGACCTCATAATCACAAGGATGTTTGGCTACATTTTATCTCTTTTGATACTCTCCACAACATCAAAAGTTGCTCCAACTACTACAAGCCTATCAACAACTTGGTTCTCTTTCATAGGGATGGAGTTAATGCCAAAGCCCTAAAAATCTTCAATGAGGTCCCACACCCTATTCTTATAACTCTTGAGCAAGTCATTTTTGGTAGCATGTTGTCTTTTAACTTGATTAACAATCAGCTCACTATCACCAAAGACTTGTAAGTTTTTGATACCTCTCTTTCTTGACCAATGCAATCCATGTATAAAAGCTTCATATTCACCAGTGTTGTTAGAACATGAAAACTAAAATCTAAAAGCTGAATAATACTTAATGCCTCAAGGTGAAACAAGCATAGCTCCTTCTCCTACACCTTGTCTACTTCTTAATCCATCAAAGAACAACTGCCATACCTCATTATTATCTTTATGGTTTGGCTTGGTGATGCTAGGAAGAGGATGATTTTTTTCATGCATGTAATAGACTCCTTGTTTAGATTCCTCTATTTCCTTGTAGGGATCAAAAGCATGTATCTTGCTTTCCCATTCATCAAGGGTAAAATCTAGAATGCTTCCAACTTTGGTGTCAGCTTCAAGTGTGCTTGGATAATCCTCTTGATCTAATGTAGAATATTTGGCATTGATTGGGCTTGGAGTATGAGGCTCAATGTGAAAATTTGCAATAGGTTCAGAACTGATTGTGGCCTTGGCTGCATAACTTTTCCTAAACAACATGTGTGACCAATCAATAGATAAGTAGCTTCTAATTTTAGCTGTGAAATCCCTTGATAAACATATGGCAAAGAGTGGTGGAAAATCTATCACTGACACATCTTGTAAAATAGTGACATTGGGGCATGCATGCAAAGTAAGGCTAAAATATTTAATTAACCCAACTGTTGTTACTACTGTCCCATCTAATTTCTTTACCCCTTTGGATATGAATTCATATTGAAGGCCCAGATAATCAACTATTTGCTTAGGCATCACATAACTACTTGCCCTAGAATCGATCATACAATTATGTACTAGTTTATCCCCAATGATCAATGAAACATAGAACGTAGGGGGCTTCAAAATTTTACCTTGCTGTCCTCCAAGCTTTCCCTCAGGATGGGTAGCATTTGTGAGTACCTTCTCTTGCATATGAGCTGGCTGATTTGAAGTTGACCAATTCTTCATGGCAGCTTGTAATAGATCCCTTTGGCCTAGGATGGATATTGAATCCCACATAGATATGTTCACATTTGTCATCTTCATTTGTTCAATAATGCTAAATGGGGTTGAAACATCCCTTTGCTACCCCTTAGTCTGCACATTCTTCTCTTGTACATTGGCTGCAACAACTGGTATTTGAGCTGGTCTAGAAGGTGGCTTGGGCTGTCCTTGCACATTTAGAACTGCATTTTTTCTTGACTACACCTTGTGGAGTGATGGAAGGTTATGGATCACCTGGAGCTAATGAATTCCCTTCACCAATATTCCTCTTCTTTGACTGTGTGTTAACTACTACATTCTGATTAGGTGTTTGATTCATACCACAAAAATATTCAACCTACCAATTCACAAGTGTAGTCTCATTTGGAGTTGTACCTTGTTGAGATGTCCCTTGTTGTTGGTTTGTTTCTTGACTCACCTCACTCTCTATGCTAGTTGTTGTCACCATCAAAGCTTGGTTCAAAGCACCATTGAAGCACATAGACTGGTTGTGAGGTTCATTGCATGGGAAACACCAATCATACTCTTGAGCTATATTATTTTACACTGGCACTAAGGCTTTAGAGGTAGATGCTGCATTGGGGTTATAGGGCTGAAATGGTCTATTGGCAGGAGGCCTTACTTGATTTTGATTTACAGCTGGGTTGGGTGGCCTATTAGGCTAATATGGTTGTCTATTAGGCTGATTTTTAGACTAATAAGAAGGCCTAAAACTTTGGGCTTGCCGCCTCTTGAGCATAACCAGCTCATTGCCCAATTTTTTTTATTGTTTCATAACTTCTTGAAGGTCATTTGAGGCACTAGAGGATGAAGTAGAATTTTTATTTGAACTCTAATTTCTAGGAGTGGGAATAGGAGCTAACATAGGTGCTTTACTAGTAATTGGGCTATCCAAGTTTGGATATAAGGGCATAGGAGGCCTGGGTGCAAGTTTACCAGCTTGAATCAAACAATTCTCAGCCCTAATGGCGATGATGTAAGCTATAGATATAGTTACACCTCCCATGGATTGTATCAACATAGAAATGTCAGAATTTAAAGCCTTGAGAAAGTATAAGAAAACACCTTGAGCTGTTGGCTTCAATGCCAATGGGATTCTATTCCATGTTCTTTGAAATCTGAAACTGAAGTTTGTTAGCTACTCATTGGGAGCTCTCTTGATAGTTGTCAGTTGTTCCAATAGAGACAAGTTGTCCCCATTTTCTCCAAATTGGTTATGGAGAGCTATGCACAACTGGTTCCAATTTTTGATAGATCCTTCCTCAAGGATCTTAAACCTTTGCAAGGATTTCCCTTTGAATGAAGATGTCAGCAATTTGACAGCAATTTGCATCTCAACAATCTCATGGATTGCAAAAACAGTAGCAATGTCTTTGACATGATCAGTAAAGTATGGGATGTTCTTCAATGCTGCAATTGGAATTAAGTTTTGTGCATTGAGAGAAAGTGGGCTGCTGCCAGTAAAGTTGACATAAGGATTGGGTTATGCCATTATGATTGGCATGAGAACCCTTGTTGATTGGGTGAAAGGTCTACCAGGTGGGGGAGTTGATAGAGTTCTATTTGGTGGAGATGGATACCTTTGAATCCTTCTTCCCCTTTCTCTTCATTCTGGGGATAATTGTAGATACTTAGACAATCCCTCTTCTCTGGCCCTTGACCTTGTTTGGATCCTTGTCATGAATCTTCGAGCTTGGACTACTGAAACTAGTTGATTCTATCCTTTTGGAGTCGCCAGATGTGCAAATAAAGGATCTTTTAATAAGCAAGAAACTTACAAAAATTACACATCAACTTTGTTGTAATGAAAATGAAGACCTCTAAGGTCCCACTAGGTGTGCCAAAAATGTTAGTGCAAATCTACAACACCCCCTAAATGACCTCCAGATCTACAGTTCAGAATGGGGTCATTTAGTGTGATTGCACAACATTGAATTTTCTCAAAGGTGTGGGAACCTTCCAGATGAGAAAATTCTCTAGATAAATCTAGTTCTTACTCCATTTCTTAGGTGTATGCATGAATTTTGTAGAGGTTTAATGTTAAATCCTACTCTAAATTCCAAGGAGACAGAGATAAAGGATGCAAAAGGAAACAAAACTAAGTAAAATGGTGATACACCAAAGGAGTGATGAAATTCTGTCTTGCAAATAAACAAAAATCATTGAGATGTAACACCAAGTATGCATATATTTCTAGAATGTAATGAAAGACTAGAAAACAATAATAAACACATGAGAGGATTGGAAGATCATTCACAAAACATGCATTACCATTCCAAACTTTGATACAATGCATGAAACTGGAAAAAAGGAAAAAAAACATGTCACAGATTCCATGAAAGGTCTGAAACTCCTCAAATTCATGTGCCAAGGGGAAGAGGGGAGTCTGCAAGAACAAAAAAATGTCCAACCCTTTACAAATGAAGCAAAGCTAGCTTTTATGGAGAAGAAAAAGGAGGGAAAGCAAAAAACATGGGGAAAATGGTTTATGAGCTCAAATATCAATCAAATCCCTTCAATTTCATCTACAAAGTGATGGGCTTCATGGAAAAACCCATACGCCAAAGTACCTTGCTCTGTAGATCCAAAAAATGACCCATACTTCATTAATTTTGGTGGTTGAATGTCAATTTTGTATTTTTTGCATGCCAAAGATGTTTTCTCATTGTTCTCCCACCAAAATCCACCAAAAAAATAAAATTGAATAGTCCATTGTGTGGAGAATTTCAATACCTTTCCAATGATATAAAAAACACAAAAATTTGAGCTCTGGATCAAAAGATATGGCCCTCTGAAGATTTAGGGCAAAATGACATTTTAAGGGAAAAAATCAGGTTGGCCGGCCGAAACTTGAAAATTTTCCTCTTTTTTGAATTTGGGAAAATTCCCCAAAAAATCCCCATGCCCTGCCACTCCGCTTCCATATGGCACTCTCCGATTCACTGATAGAATCGTGGGCTCAAACTCCACCTTTTTGCTTTGATTTATCATCGGGAAAATTTCCCAAACTTTCCCTGCACCCCGTTGCTCCGAGACACATGTCAGCTTCTGGTTTGGTGCAGAGGTGTGGGTTGACCTTTTTCCCTTTGCACTTTAGCCACTTTGGAAAAATTTCAAAAGTGCTTCCGCCACTCCGACCTACGCCGCTGACAGGACACGTGTCGTCCCCTCAATGCTCGACGTGCTTCCGCTCATATTTTCTCTGTTGACCTCTTTGACCCCTTTGCTGAAAAACCAAATTTTTTTCCAAAATCCACTACTCCACCTTGCCACATGGCACCTTTTCATTGGCTGTGGGCCTTCCTTGGGAAAATTTCCCCAAAAAACTCCACCGAGCCATAACTAGAATTTACAAGGAGTTAGGAGGAAAAGTTTACCTTTCTGGAAAGGGGAAGAAAAATCCTATTTGATGAAGCCATCTCTAGGAACTTTTGAGTGATTGAAATGTGTAAAATTTGATATTGAAGCACAAGGGAGGAAGGAAAGAAGGAAAGTTAGCCAAAATAACTAGGGGCTTATTTTGGATAACAGTTCTTGTTGACATTTTTTGCACCCTGTATGAAAAAGGTCAACTCAAAACTTTTAAGATTCTCAGATTGGTTGGATTACAAGTTTTGGATATGTTTTTCTCAACCATCTTAGAAAGGTATATAATTATAATTGTTTGGTTTTGGACAAGATTAGAATGTCTTGCATCAAATTAGTAGCTGAAAGTGTTTCCTCAGAAGGCAACACTTTGTGTAAACTGCCTCTCCAATGTATCGTCTTCACCAAGAGAGTGCGGTAGCTTAAGAAGACTGCTGTAAGGCCTTGGTGAAGGTAGGAAAGATGGCATATGCGGGGTTTTACGTTATGAAGCAACAATCTTAGTTACAGGTTTAAAAGCATGGAAAAGGTAGTTTAACAAGCAGTTTGCATTTTCAATGAGCATTAAAAAAAGGTACACTTAATTTAAATTTATTTCTATGATTAAGTGAATTATTTAAGTGTTCTGAGTTGTATAAGTTCATTTATTATCCATACAAATGAAGAAGGTACAAAAAAGAAAATATATGCATCTCATTACACGAAAAAAGTTCATTTATTCATGAGGAATAACGTACAGTAAACCCACAAAGTCGTGGGATGTAACTTATATGTACTAGGAATAAAATATGCATATACTTAAAACTATAAGTAAATGGATAGAGAAGAAACCCATCATTTCTTGATTGGGTTGGTTCTCTCGAGCTTTTTATATTGCTTCATCTTCAATTACTTCATCATCATCTCCATTTCCCAGCAATAGGTACCTGTGGACGTACAATAGATACTGTAAGAGCTCCAGGTTTGGTCTATATCCATGTGTTTACAGTTTCAAGTAACTGAATCTTTTAATGAGGGTACATATAAGATACATGAAAGATAAAAATATAAAATACATATTGTTAGAGTTCTAGGGGTCTCCAACTACTATTTTTAGAAGTCAAGACATAAAAGAAAATGAATGAAAAGGTGCAAGGGAGACTGCAGGCCCCTATCTTTATAACTAGTTGTTGAGTGTGCAGGTACATTACTCATATGCATTCAAGATAGATGTAACAAAATTATAGATTTCAAGGGAATCTAGTAATGTATTTCTAGCTATGATCAAAATTCAAGTTTAAGGTTACAGATCTCCATTCAAGATGCAATGATTAAGTTATAGAACAAGCAAAGAACTTAAACAACAATTTTAGGGGTTCATATCTAAAATTTTTCATGATTGACAAAGCATAAATGAAGCAAGGAATGAAGTTCAGAAAGGTACCAACATTTAATAAAGATCAAGCCTTAAGTTCTCATTCTAGAGTATAGGAAAATAATACATATTTTCCATGAGTTTTAAGCCATCAACTTGCAAATTTTTCCATCAATATAAGCATCAAATCACAAGTACAGTTGGTTCAATATAACACAGCTTAAAGGAAGAAACAAATTTAAATGTTTCCATCTACTGCCAAGATCAAAGCTACAAGCTCTCAGTTTTGAAGTGCATTAGCAAAATAAAGAGAGAGGGGGTATCTCAGCATGATAGAGAGAATCAAATATAAGATTAAGTGTAGATTACAACTTCCATTTTAGAGTTTGATTATGTCATTAATGACAAAATACATATTGCAAAGTTTAATTACAGTCACCAAGGGAAAATAAAAAATTACTTATATCCAGGCATTCTTGAGCTGATGGAAACAACATTCAATAGAGAGTTTCTAGTTTTCTGTTTGATCATACAAATCACAGATCTAGGTTTAAGGACCAATACACACTCACAAATACAAGCTACATGTACTATTTTTCAAGTACAATTTGCAAATGATTCATACAAATTCCCACAGTTAAAGACCTTATTCAGAGTTGAGAAGAAATGAGTTGTACAATAAGATCCATCATCTAGTACAAAGAAAAAAAAATAGATTTCATACAATGTGTGGAGCTCATTGATTACAAAGCCCAAACATGGTAATAGTCACAAAATCATCCAAATAATGCAAACCTAGTAATGGGTATAAGTGAAGTGTTATCAAAATTATAGTTTTAGAAGGATGCAAAACAATCACTCAGAAATGATTCAAAGATAGAAATGAAGAATGCAACTTACAACAAGAAGCTTCCATCTCAGTTACTGACTAAAAGAAGTCAACTAGTAGAAGAAATTTCAATTCAAAACATCATTTTCAGTCCCTGAGATACCAATTTACAAGAGATCAATTTAGATGCTTATCATTTTGAGTCATCCAGGCCACATAGGCTCAATTTTTATAGTGAAGTAATAACAAAGATCAAGCATGTAAGCTACTAACAACCATCTACAATCATGTTTGAAAGAATTCCATCAAATGTCAACATGACAGATTCATAACCTAAGGCCTCTTAAGTTATCAACATATTGCAATAAGCTCCTACACATTTTAGATTTGGAAAATGACTCAAGAATGAAGAAATACATGGCCACAATATCTCTTGATAAGAGATACATAACTCTCATGTTACAACTGTGGAGGTTTTAGTAAAAGAAGATGTTCTTTCCTCAAGTGTTTTGGCATACAAGCACGAGAATCAAGCTCCTTAAAGCCAAATACGACTCAGATCTACAAGTTATAGAACTTCAGGAGCATTTTCATGGCAGATCAAATAAGAAACAATGAAACCCCAATTTGTACCATTAATACTCATCTCGACACGGGGAGCTGAATTATAAATATTGGAAACCACCAAGAGAAAACACAACAAAAGTTTCAAGTTTTATTTTAGCTTCTAAGGCACTCCAGATTATCAAAAGATTTAGAAAGCCCCTATATACAAAGGATTTCATCAGAGAAGGAAGCATTTTAATGACAGTTTCTAAATTGAACACGTTGTAAATAGTGTCCCAAGGAGTAAAACTTGCAGGGTTCTTTTCACAAGAACCTTCCTGAACAAGCCCACGATAAAAAAATGAGTGCACAAATATTTATAGTAAAGCCATGAGTTAAAAGAAAAAAATTAGTAGTGTTTCAAATGACCCAGAAACTCTGAACAGATGACACCCATTACCATAATACCAAATGAAAGTAGATATAACATGAATGTAAAAGTATGAACCTCCAATGCAAACCATGAGACCAACAAAGATAGATTTTACATAGATTCAATTTCCAAGAGCTTCTAAAACCCACATGGTTATTGAAAGCAAAGCACAACCGACTCATATAAAGAAGAATGTAGAGAAAAAAATGGGGGTTTCCATTTTAATGGCATTTCAGGGATTTTCAAATTAAAGAAACCCAAATAATCCTGAGAAAAGCAAAACACAACAGATTCTTACCTTCAAAGTGGTGGTAATGGAAAAGTGGTGAGTCAAAACTTAGTCCAAGGGTGAGACTACAGACTGCAAGCCTTCAAAAACAACAAATCAACCTAGGCTCAAGAAAATCCATTTAATAAGCAACCAAAAGATATAGTTGTAGAAGCCATTATTAATCATAGCTCGAGCTCTAAAGACACTCACCAATAACGGCCACCTTTCCAATTGGAGTAAAAGAAACTTTCATCACACAGAAATAAGCACATTCAGAGGTGAGTCTGAATAGATATACATGTCCTCAACGAGATATAAGAAGAGAAATCAATGGATAATCAGAGAAAATAGTGCAAAAATCCATCATAGAGAATGTGAAGCCATGACTCTAGAGCTTTGAAGGTAAAAAGAATGGCAGTCACACACAAAAATTCTGCAGAGCTTCACCTAGCTTGAATTTGAGCTCATAAATGAAATGATAAATTTAGGTCTCGATAATCTTTTGCAACACCTAACTCACCAAAAATTAGTATCCAATGGTGCAGACTCAAATTTATGAAATCAACGATCAAGCATGACAACCTTAACTTAACCATAGATCAGTCAAACAACATGCACGTGTCAAAAAATGATGAAACACTAATTAGGGTTGAGTTAGATCACTAAAAAAACATTACAAAGGGTCAAAGAAACCTCAAGGAGGGGACATAATTCCCGTTTAATTGATTATGTTCAACCAAAACCATACAAATATCATATGCAATGATTAATCCAAAAGGGATGGTTGACCAGATAGAGGTTTAGGATTATTAATCAATGTTTTAGTTTCTGAACTATTGAACTATGTCCCATGCCAATAATCCAAAAGGGGGGATCAAATATTAATACATAGCATTGAATAAAAAGTGGTCATCATCCAATTTAGACCCATCATCCTTTGAAGTATATACATAACTCAGTAAGATAAGACAACAATACATGTAGAGGGGTCTATATAGAGGTGGTCCGCACATTGGTTGAACATTTTGCTAAGGATGGAATAAGCATTATTTTTCTCGTAGGAATATTATTATGTAGATAAAGATGTTACTGTAATCAACATGAATAGTTGAGCATGTGTACAAATGTCAACATCATAGCTTGTAGGTGGTCCCCACACATTGGGTGAATATTTTGCAAAGTATTAAAAGTAAAGGAATTATTTTTTTCTCAAAGGTATATTGTTTTATCATGTGCATCTAAGGGGGAAAGATATTAAGAATTCCTAAAATATCATTGCAAGTGGATCAAGTTGCAAGTGTCACATCAAGCAGAAGAATATAGAGATCACATGCACATCGGAGAAGAATTAAATAACAAGCAAGGGCTATTATTAGACAAATTATTCATCCAAATTTATTTAAAAATAGATCAGTCAGCTGCACTTGGACTGAAATTTATTTTTATAACCAAGGCTATTAATGCCTCATTGTAATCAACATGGCTATTTTTATGCCTTTATTTATTCATGATAAAGGGGTAAAATTAGTATTTATGGGTAAGTAAAAATTTTAGCCTATTTTTAGGATGGAATGGGTAAAATTTCTTACTATATATTGTGTGGAATTGTAAGGCACGAAGGAAGACTTTTTGGACATAGGAGTGCTGAAGAAAATTTTGCTAGTTTTGCCCTTTGAATGAGAACTAATTTCTACCTTTCCAATTATATGCAGTGGTGTGTATATCTCATTAATTCTTGTGGATGTAAAATTCCTTGATTAATCATCTTACCTTGCTAAAAATTTAGTAATTTATGCATAATACTAGTGTGCATGTTTATCTTATTGTATTGTTGTGACTCATTCCCTTAATATACCAAGTTTTTTGCCTTAATATTCTGCTGAAAACTATTGGCTTGTACATCAAAAATTCTTTCTCAAATTGATTGTGCATGTAATCAATCAAAGCCCTCAATAAATTTGGTATATCACCCCATTTTCAATTCAGTAACAGCCATCGTTTTACCCTCAAACCCCCTAAAAATTAGTTTAGGATACATTAAAAAGGAACTGACCTTGATATCGGAGACTCACCTCAACAATAGGTATACCCACAAACCTAAAATTTTTCCATTGTATCTACGAAAGTGAGAGATCCAGAGAAAGCTTAGAACACCTGCATTCATCTCTCAACAAGGTGCGCTTTCGAGAGATAACATTTTTTGATACGCTCAGTGTGACACTGAAGTAGCTCAAAGTCTTACTTTTCAAATGCGTTTCATCATTCAAGCAAATCAAACACCATGCATAACAGTTTTTTTATAGAACTACCATTGATAAATTTAAACAATTAAAGATTCAGGGTGCAAAATTCATCTGGTGAGTCCGAAATTCTAATTTGAGATGAGTACAACACTTTTCAAATTCACCAATTTTAGTTGCAATTTTCATGTATTTTTCAAGAAAATCAGATGTGTTATTTTGTTGTTATCAGCTATCCTCATGAGCAATAGACCTATTTTTCATAATTTATATAATTTAGGAGGTCCTACAACCATGAACCCTCATTTTCAACAATATTATTATCCAAACCAACAACCTTTTTATCTACCTTCTCCTTCAAATCAATTTTATAACCCCTATCAGAATGAATATCCTTATAACCCAAACCCTGCCCATCAAAATGATTATGAATATGAGGGTTATGTTTTTCAAGATCAAGGTTATACACAAGGTTATGTTGATCATGCATAGAAAGAAGACCTTAGAATCGAGTTTAATAGTTTGAAGCAACAATTCTTTGCTATCAAGGAACAAATTGAGAAATCAAAGGCATTAGAGAATGATAGGCATCAAGATAAGGAACCATGTTAATGGGATGTTCCCACTTACCTTCCCTATAACAATCCAGTGCCCGTAGACCCTCCTTGTCAGCCTATGCAACCTATTCCTTAGTTTCATAATTATCAGTCTGCTGTAATTCCTACTTTTTCTACCCCACAACTAGATACTAAAATCAAAATTAAGTGTCCAAGCTGGTGTTCAAATGTTGTTCTAAAAGAAGACCTTATACCCTAACCTCTTGTTAAAAACTTTCCAGTTAAAGATGAAATCAGGCCCACTCCTCCTCCTTTACCCGTACTTTCAATCTAGGAAATAGAGAACCAAAATATCATCAAGGAGAGGTAGCCAACATAAGACAACAATAGGCTAGATTTTTTACAAAATTTTCATGGATGGGTGTTAAAGTTTAAATTTGATTTTATTCCAGAGTTAGAAAAGGAAACCATGCAAAAGGTACAACCTATTTTTCTAGCAGATCAAGAGTAGTTGAAATATGATTAGCAATCTACATATTTTGAGTGTGGTGTGCACGAGTGCACCATACTCACAAAGCTTACAATATTACCAAAATAAGATTGATCAGTTTTAAATAGAAAGGTGGTAGAGACCCAAGGAAAGTGTGCTGTAAATTTACAGCTTGAAGAGGTTGATTTCTAGTCAGATTTGTAAAATTGCATAGGTGAAAAGTAACCTATAGAGCTCATTGATTTTGTGATTTCATTATTCGAAGATCTTCTAGTTTTAGGGGTTCCTCTTGTACTTGAAAAAGAGTAAGAATTGCTATTGGATGCATATATTTTTTATCCCCTCCTGGAAGAACCATTTTTGGAGGAGAATATGTCAAAGTAACATGCTGCCTAGATTAGTTCTTGTGTAGAAAAATGAGACAAATTTGATCTTATAGATTTTGTGTCAAATTAAAATAATCAAGAGGAAATATCAGTTTTGGTACAATAGTTTGAAAGATCTGAAATATGTTCAGATCAACTTCAAAATGTCCTAAAAGATGATAAAGAACAACGATTTCTCATAACTATTGAAGAAAAAGAAAATGATCTTGAGTTTTCAGACTACACCATGTATTTGGATAGTTCCTATGAAGAAGAAGAAGATATTAAGTATTTAGACTGTATGGAGGATCTAAGTAATGCAAAAACATTTGAGATTACTACTAAAAAATCATTCACAACAGCTTGTAGAGAAAAACTAACCCTCAAAATAGTTTCAGGATGAATTACAGCAGTTGGAAGACACAAAACAACTTCATAAAGAGCTTATGGTTCAAAATTATGTTCATGATTCATATTACATAAAAATAGTCAGCGTATTCACTACTAGAAGGCCTTTTCCTATTCGATATTTGGCTTATTCTCATTCGGTTACAACTTTCCTAGATTTCATGCTTGTCTTATAATACAAAAGTGAGTTTTATACTCTTGGCATCAACCTCAAATCATGCTAAAATAGATTACAGATCAGATAAAGGTATTTCCTAGTTCTTGGACTGATCTGATGAATGAAATAAAGGTACATATCTTGTTTTTAGATTTGTCACTTTTCTATTTTGTAGAGTTGAAGTAATGGCCTTGGTTTGGAGAAAAGGGAGCTACTTTTCATTGCATATTTCAGGTTTTGTTTAGCTTTAGCTTGCTACTGGTTAGAGTAGCGTAAATTAGGATTGAAAGAGGGTTTGAAAACCCGCAAGAGAGGATCACAAGGGATGGCGTGCACATCAACGGACGTGGGAACGACAACGTGAAGAGATCTCGGGAGGAGCGAGCATCAACCGAATGTGCATGCAAAGATTCGACAAATGGGCAGAACTTGGTTAAGCCATAAAACTCTCCTCTATCTCATAGATCAAATGGGGTGTACATATAGGAGGTGTTGAGTAACCCCTAGTGCTGCAATCATGACAACTCAAGTAGAGAGGGGGAGTTACATTCCCAGAATAGAAGTGTAACTCCCAATGACGCATATGACACACTGACGCACTGACATGCTGACGCACTGATGCGTAAGGGAATCTCATAATGACCCGTAAATGACACATAGACCTATGATCTCACCTAAGTGAGATGAGTCACCTGATGATGTGGAAAATACACACACCAACACCCCCCCTTCATCGTAACTTAGGATGAGGCGGTAAGTTAGAAATGAGAAATGGGTCCCGGCACAAAGCCTGATGAGGTACCCATGTACAAGAAAGAAGTCCTAAGCAATGAAGGAAAACCCAATGGGAAAAACATCCACCACAAGAGAACAAAACACTCTCTAATCTAAGAAAGATGCCAAAAATGGGTCCCGACCATAGATAATCCTGAAAGGGTACCCATGTACAAAGAGGAAATCTCTCGGAAAAAAGAAGAAGAGAGAAGAAGAGGGAGATGAGAGGAATGCAGAAGATGTCATGGACAGATCTGAACTCTATAGCTCTAGGAGGTCTCCCGGAAGAATGTCGATGACGAGATCATCTGCCTCTAGACTAAAGAAGAGCCACCTGTAATGAATTGTGTGCCTGCCCTTAGGAAGGACAGAAATGACGTGCTGGAAGTCTACCCACTCCACAAAGGAAACTGAAGGCAACAACACGAAGAACTCTGAGTTTGGTGCATTGAAGTGTGACATAGGTCTAGCGAGTGAGTGCCAAGGAACCGAAGGTAATGCCATGTGCGTAGAACTATCAAAGTGAAGAGGAACACCCGCAGAAAGGATGTCCAAGTGATGTGAAGGGAACAGAACATCCTCCACAACAGAAAAGGGATCCACAGCTGAGGGTGGATCAATGAAGGTCTCCGGAAAAGTGGAAGTGGTAAGAGTCCCAGAAGGGGCACTCCCAACAATGGAGATGATGAACTCCTATGAAACACCTGTAGATGGATGAGGGACCTGTAGATCATCATAAGTAGACTCTGCGAAAAGATGAATAAGGTCAGGAAGATACTCGTCCCAATGAGGGGGCTCAACAAACAGAAGAGCGATGTATGATAGGTATGAGTCATCCAATGAAGGTAGAGGAGTGAAATGGGCCTCACAAAATGGAAGTGGAAAGGAGGCTGGTGTAATGACGGTGTGAGATTGAGTAGAAGATTGCTCGATATCTGATGAGATGTGGGAAGTGTCAACACTCTCTGGAATAGTGAAAGAAAGAGGAGAAGAGTCCTCTGTAGTACTCTCGACATCAGAACTAGATGCACACTCCTCGTCATCAGAAGTAGAACCAAGCGAGCCTGTGTTAGTGGAACTGTCATCACATGAAGAAATGGAGGAGACAACTGAATCAGTAGCAGCAACAATGGCAGCAGTATGTGAAGGGTCTCCATACAAGGATTGAAGAATGCTCTAGACATGGTGAGGTGGATCTGAGTCTGCCACGTGAAACCAGAGAGAACGAGAGACATGCATCATCATGTGACCAAAGACATGGTCACAAGTGTCGAGGAAGTCCTCTAGATGACGATGATCAGTGGGTGCAGGAACTGACCCAAGTAAGAAGGCTAAAAGACCCTCATAGGCAAAGTAACGTTCCATGGAAGCACGCCAGGCTGAATAGGTCTCTCTCCCGGTGAGAAGTGGCGGAGGCTGTAAGGTGATCCTATGACACTCACATCTGGAAAGAGCACTCTCCATGATGAAGAAATGCAAGATGCAAGGTGCAAGACGTCAGACTCGGCTGATAATGCGTCTGCGCGTGTAGGCCCAAGAGTACAAGCAACCCCCTCAGAATGCGGCACTTTATAAAAGTAGTGTGTTTTACAAAATTGGCAATCCCATCACGTAGAGTGTGAGAAATCATGCAACTTTGACCAAGAAAGCACTCAAAATTGAGCTGCGATTCAAAAGTTATAGCATTAAAACGATTCCTGCAACTAATGGAAAAATACACTAGACACTGCAAATGCATTAAAAAAGTGCACGAAACGGGTGCAAAGGGTGTCGTGTGACTACTCGTTGGAAACGGAACAAAATTTTAACAAGGGTTTGTTTTGACTGTGAGGGGGGGTTAGCCTCCTGCCAACCCCGGACCTCGCCCTTTGTCTTCGACGCTCATAGGAGGGTTGATAAAACAAGTTAAATAACCCAAATTTTACAATGCCAAGAAATGAAATGTTTTTCTTTAAATAATCACCCTAAAACATCAGAAAAGAAGGTGATGAGATGGCCCACGTGGAGATACTCTTTGACCAAACTGAAGATGCGGGGAATGCGTGCTGTGGAGCCCACGTGGAGCAGCAGGTCTGTTGGTTGCAGCAAAGGAAATCCATGTGTGGAGGAGCTACGTGAAGTGAGAAGCTGCTAAGGAGACCACAAAAAAATGTGGCAGGACTGTTGTATGGCCACGTGGAGATGTGGAAGTGGGTGTAGGCGAGTGTAACTATCCAGAGCAGAAAGCAGCTGAGTGTGCAAGACTGTAAGGCCACGTGCAAGGAAAAGGCCGCTGTTTGAGCTCAAAGAGGAGAAAACACCACTGTTGGAGCAGGTCAGTTGGTAAGGCAACGTGCCAAAGGAAACGACTGCAGTATCTGTGCAAGTTGTAATGGTTGAAGGGAGCGGCCAAGGTGCCAGTTGGTGCCCAGAAGAGCCCGAAGCAAGTTTTCACGAGCAGGGGTGGAGCTAAGGCATTGGAAGGAGACAGGTGAATGCATTGAGCTGGAGAAACCACGTGTGGCTGGTTGCATAAGCAGGTGAAGACCCAAAACACCCCAAAAAATGCCTAAAATCACCAAAAAATGTTGAGAAAAGTCTGTAATACGTGCCAATGCTATAGAAAAATGTTGAACGCGTGCCAGAGGTCTGGAAAACCGTTGAGTTTGAAATGGCCGCTATGCAAGAGGCTGAAACAGCTGGTGAGAGGTTGAGCAAAGAATAGTCCGAGCCAAGGGACGTTGTGCAGGCATGCATGGTAAAGAGAGAACCAGGGATGTGCCTTCCTCTATGCGCCTTCCTCTAACAATAATGTCACACAGTCCTGCGAGTAAAAGCGGCTGCATTTGTTATCCATGGCTCCTCGTCCTCGTGCAAGTTATTGTTTTCTCATTTTCCTTGTCTCATTATCATTCTTAGCCTCTTCATGTGTAGCCTGGATTATCAGCCTTGTTGCTCCAATGTGGAAGGATTCAGCAACCCTTCAATATATTATGGAAATCCAGCACAAGACTCCACCCTCTATACAGCCTCTTGATCTACCCTCCAGTGTAAAGGGAATGAATCTGTAAAAGATCAAAACCACAACCACACAAAAGTAGACAGCAAAGCTGGTGAACCAATGCAAAAATGTGATCGAAGCAGGTAATGAGTTGGTAGACCAATGAAATCTATGAACAAGCAAGTCCCTCCGAAAACCACACATGCGATGCCAAGACCAAGGTGAGGCACAAATCTCAGGAAAACACCATGAAACACGCATCCAACCCCAAAGAATCGAGTGGTCAAGGAAACTAAGCCTGAAAAATACCAGAAACTTAAACAATAACCTTGAACACTCGAACAAAAAACCGGAACCCACGAACAAGCAGACAAAGGTATGAAGCCAAGAATGAATGCAATAAACACACGAACGGAATATCCATTACGACACACGCAATGAGAACTGGATATCACGCTGGAATCCAGAAAACACATGAAATTCCAAGGAGTGCACGGATCCACAAGATCCACTCTGATACCATGAAAGAGGGTTTCAAAACCCGCAAGCAAGGATCACAAGGGATGACATGCACATCAACGGACGTGTGAATGAAAACGTGAAGAGATCTCGGGAGGAGCTGTCATCACCAATCCGACACTATGATAATTCTTCACCGGGAACTCCTTGTGCTATGATTATTTACTAATGCACAACCTTTAGTTTGGTGGATGTAATCTGGAAACAAAACAACAACCGAACACAAAAATACCATTGACTATGATAAGACGGAATGATGAAAAATCTGAAATATCAAAGTAAATTATAATATTAACATGAAATTGTTACAATCTCACCCATGAGGTACTTCAACAAGACTATGGGAGAAACTTTACAATTACGCCTCTTGATGGCTTCTTCAACACACCTTTAACTGATGGCTTCCTTTGCACACTCCCTACAATATTTCTCACTACTTCTTTCTATGCTAAATGAGGGGGGGTGGCCACTCTATTTATAGAACTTCCAGGCTTATCCATCCTATCTCTAAGATAGGATAAGAAATCCACTCTGACGAATCATATTCCATACCTTAACTCTTATCTGTACATGTAAGCTTATCTCTTAAGATAAGATAAACCTTATCATTTTACATGGGTTCCACATTTTTAGACTTTTTACAAATAAAATACACAAAATATTTATGACCTCACTCCTTGTCCTTATTACCAATATAATATTTCTAATTCCTAATCATGTAGACCCTACTTCTCTAATTACCCAAACTTTGACATTTTAACATTACCGGACCACTTACGACAAATATTTACTTTTTACAACATTCCTATTGTACTTTGACTGTTACCGTACTCCACATTATTGGCGACACCATACTGACGGCGCCGTTATCTTCTATCAGACGCTAATACTAATTATACTTAACAACATCCTATTGTTAATACATACATTAATGAAATAGAAATTATGGAGAAAATTTTTAGTGTCGACATCTTCCCCCTTCCTAGCTTCTACTCCGTCCTCGGAGTAGACTATTCTAGTGCTTAGAAAATCTTCAACTTGTCGTGGTTGACCCATTTCGTAATGGGAGTGCCATCCAATTCCTCCAGTCGGTATGTACCATTTTCATGCATAGCTGCTATTTTGTAGGGCCCCATCCATTTTGGAAGAAATTTTCTCTGTCTTCTTTTTTTTGTATCTGGAATCATATACTAGAACCAAGTCATTCACTTGAAATGGAGACCACCGGATCTTTTGATCAAAGTACTCCTTCTGCTTCATTTTCTTCTTATGGCTTGTATCCTTTGCTATTTCCCTCATTTCTTCTAGCAAATGAAGATGTACCAACCTTTCTTTTACTTAATCATTTTCATCCATCCTTTCATTTTTCATAACTCTCACAGTGGGAATATCAAACTCAATAGGAAGAACTGGATCAATGCCATAGGCCAACTGAAATGGGGAGTATCCTGTTGCTGACTTTGATGTTGCCCTATATGCCCACAATGCTGCATGAATCCTCTTATCCCATTTATGTATCTGCAAGGCTGCATCTTTTGCTAGAATTTGACACAGCACAAAATTTGTTCGTTCCACCTGTCCATTTGTGCTTGGCTTGTATGTTGTTGCCTTCCTGTGCTTAATAGAAAATTTATTGACTAGGGATTCTACCACCTCATTAATGAAGTGGATTCCTTGATCTGTTACAATTTCTAATGGACAACCAAATCTGGTGACAATACGTTCATATATGAACCTTGCCACTTCATCCATAGAAGCTGTCTTCAATGGCCTAGCTTCAACCCACTTGGTTAAATAATCTGTGGCAACTACAATATACTTATTTTGGAGTGATGTAGTTGGAAGTGGACCTACAATGTCTATTCCCCACTTTTCAAAGGGACCAAGGGGAAGAATAGGACATAATGGAGTTGATAAAGTCTTACGGTTACCATGTGTTTGACAAATATCACATGTCTTACAATAATTATAACAATCTTTAAAAAGAGTGGGCCAGTGATAACCTGCATCCAAGATCCTTCTTGCTGTAAGTTGTCCAGAGAAGTGCCCTCCACATGTACCATTGTGGAATTCTTCTAGTAGCTCCTTTCCTTGATCACGTCCAACTGCCCTCTTGTACTGTCCATCAGGTCCTATTCGAAATAATACTCCATGTAGAATAGAATATGGACGACTGGCTTGAGTAATATTTCTCTTAGTCTTTGCATTGACACCATCAAGAAACTTGAATTCATTCAGATAATTCCAAATATCTATGTATTCACTAGGGATTGTGTCAAGGGAGAACAATGCTGTATCGGGAAAATCATCATCATCACAAGATGATCCTAAACCATCATAGGCTCGAGAGAGTGCATCTGCATTGACATGCTTCTTTCCTAGCCTATCTATAATATCAAATTCAAATTCTTGTAGCAAAATTATCCATCTTGCTATTCTCCCTGATGGGTTAGGCTTATTGACAATATATTTTAGAGCCTGATGATCTGTTACAACTATAAATTTCTACCCTAGCAAGTAATTTCTAAACTTCTTTACAGCAAAAATGATAGCCAGAGCCTCTTTTTTAGTTACAGTATAGTTTACCTCAGCACTGCTCATTTGTCTGCTCCCAAAGTAAATTGGATGTTCATTCCCATTTTCATCCTTTTGGCTCAAAGTACTACCTAGTGCTGCATCTGAGGCATCAGTGTACACAATGAATGGCTTGCTCCAACCTAGATTCTTCAAAACAGGTGAAGACACCAGGGCTTCCTTCAGTTGTCCAAAAGCTTCATGCACCTTGTTTCCTGGTTCATAAGCAACATCCTTCTTCAAGAACTGGGTTAGTGGCTGTGCAATCTTTGAGAAATTCTTGATGAACCTTCTATAGTAACCCACATGGCCTAAAAATGATCTCAACTTACTTCTATTCATAGGAAATGGTAAATCTTTGATTTTTGAAACTTTATCAGGATCAGTACCAATACCATCTCTGGATACAACATGCCCTAACAAAACGCCTTTAGAACATCCAAAGACACACTTTGTAGGGTTTAGTGAGGCTTGTGCTTCATCTAACCTTTGAAATGCTGTCTCCATCTGGTGCAGGTGGTCCAACTTGCTCCCATAGATGCAAAAATCATCCAGAAATACTCTGATGAAGGTCCCAATGTAGGGTTCGAACACCCTATTCATCAAACGCTGGAATGTTGCTGGAGCATTACACAACCCAAAAGGCATAACTCTATAAGCAAACGTTCCCCAAGGAGTGGTGAACGTGGTCTTCAGCTGATCTTTCTCTGCTATACGAACTTGGTTGTAGCCGCTATATCCATCAGCAAAACTATAGCACTCCTGGCCAGCTACTTCGTCCAAGATCTGATCTGAAAATGGAAGAGGGTAATGATCCTTCTTTGTTGCCTTATTGAGCTTCCTGTAATCAACACAAATGCGTAGCTTCCCATTCTTTTTTATTGAGATCACAATGGGAGAAACCCATTCTGAATTCTCCACAGCAAATATGAATCCTGCATCAAGCAACTTATCTATTTCTTCTTTTACAGTCTTGGAAAAATTAGGATTCATTCTATATGGCATTTGCTTTATGGGCTTAGCACCATCTACCAGCTCAATACAATGTTCTACCCAACTTACTTGACGGAGTTCCTTGTAATCAAAAGTGAATAGGTGTATGTACCTTCGAAAGAGCTGGAGGTAGGTTTCCTTCTCACTCTCCATCACAGCATCACCAATCTTTATTTGTTGGAGACGATCATCAACTTCTTCTTCAGATAATTTTATGGGGTCCTAGGTTGGTGTGACTGGAAGAATATCCATGACTGAAACATCAACCTCACTTTCTTCATCTTCAGTGTCCACTTCACTGGTACTAGAGTAATCAGAGGATGTCCAATCATCAGTTTCATCACTTGAATCCACAGGTTCTACTTTATGATGTCGAGGGATCACATTTATCTTCACCCTCTCTCTACCACGTCCAAGTGTCATGAAACCTTCATTCCAGTAGTTTCTTGCATGAACTCTCCTTAGCCATGGTCTTCCCAGCAGCATTGGGTATGCAACAGTACCATTTTTCATCACTTGAAAGTCTACCACACATACAACACCCATAACAGATATTGCCACATTTGAAACTACACCTTCTGGTTTAGTTTTTCCCTTATTTAATGACCTTAACATAAGTGTTGAAGGGTGATCAATTTTTAAACCCAACATATTCATTACAGACTCGGTCATTACATTAACTGCAGCACCTCCATCAACTAAGACATCATGAATTGAAATACCATTACATAATACCTCAGCTTGTGGAGCATAGGGATCTGCCTCTGCCTCCAAAACAGGGACCTCAACCTCCTTCCTTCTTCGAGCATTGAGTCCACCTCGCAACTCCCGCCTCTTCTCAGAAGACATAGCCAAGAGTTGACCATATGTAATATTTGCAGGCCTTTTGGATAGATCTTCCAAGATGGAGTATGGTCCTTGCCCCTGTGAAATCAGAAAATCCTGCACACCCAACTTTCTTCTCCTATGTTTCTTACTAGTTTCTCCTTTCATCTTCTTAGGATCAGTTCCATCTTGATTATCTTTTTCTTTCTTTCTTTTTGTTACAAACACATCTACTTCATTATTTCTACTCTTATCTACTACATCAAGAGAATTCACAGGTGCTTTTCCTTTATCATTATCTCTTGTACCAGATGTAGAAGCTCTATCTGGACAATTATACTTATAATGACCCTTTTTATAACAACCATAACAAACAACTTCAGAAATATTTCTTTTTGGACCTCTATCTCCTCCCTGAGAACTAAATTCCTTTCCTTGAAGAAGATTAATAGTTAACTGGCCCATCTTCCTAAGCAGATCTTCATACTCAGTAGATGTACTAGGAGAAATATTTGTGCTCACCGGGAGTGGTTGTGGATTCTAGATCAAAGGTGCTGGTGTAGGCTCTACTTTAACAACAATTTCTTTAGGCTCCTCTTCCATGCTTTCTTCTTGCCTTCTTGCAATCTCCTTTGCTTGTTCAATGGTAGCTGGGTGGTCATACTTCACTCGTTGTCTGATCTCTGGCTTCATCCCAAGAATGAAGTGCTTACAGAGGAGATTATCCATGCCATTCATCAACCCATCCGCTAGTCCTTCCTTCCGGATCTGGGCATCGAGCTTCCTCCTTAGCTCTAGAACACGAGCATGATAATCCCTTATCTTCTCCTTCTCTCCTTGGGCTAGCTTTGTGATCTCGATCATGAGTTCTGCATATTTCTGTTGTTCACCAAATTCTTCAAGAAAACTTTCAGTTAATAAATCCCATGAATTTTTCACATTATCACCTAGTGTTTCAAACCACCTAAGTGCTGAACCATCCAAAAAGGTAGGAAAAAATTCAGTCCATTGTTCCCTTCTTATAAGGCCATTACAAATACAAGATCGCTTAAACTCTTGAATGAAAGAAGAAGCATCTTCATTAGATTGAGCTGAAAAAATAGGAATCTTTCCCATTTTCAAAAGTAACCACCGTGAAATACCAACCCACAAGTACAATCAACAAGACTTATGTGCACAAATAATTGGAATTACTATAGAAATGACCACGGTAAACTATGGTAAAACTTTACTTACTGCGGTAAAAACTGATTTTACTGTGGTAAACACTATTCACGGTAAAAAGTGAAGTTACTGCGGTAAATACTATTCACGGTAAAAAGTGACTTTACTGTGATAAATACTATTCACATCAAAAATGACTTTGTCATGGTAACTACTATTCACGGTAAAAATGACTTTACCACGGTAACTACTATGCATAGTAAAAACAAGGTTACCCTCCAATTGATTTTTGACTTAGTGGGAATATCTCTCCAGAAAATCCACCAACGAGGAATGGTCTTGGCAACGGAATTAAAATGTCATCACCAATCCGGCACTATGATAATTCTTCACCGAGAACTGCTCGTGCTATGATTATTTACTAATGCATAGCCTTTAGTTTGGTGGATGTAATTTGGAAACAAAACAACAACCGAACACAAGAATACCATTGACTATGATAAGACGGAATGATGACAAATCTGAAATATCAAAGTAAATTATAATATTAACATGAAATTGTTACAATCTCACCCATGAGGTACTTCAAAAAGACTATGGGAGAAAATTTACAATTACGCCTCTTGATGGCTTCTTCAACACACCTTTAACTGATGGCTTCCTTTGCACACTCCCTACAATATTTCTCACTACTTCTTTCTATGCTAAATGAGGGGGGTGGCCACTCTATTTATAGAACTTCCAGGCTTATCCATCCTATCTCTAAGATAGGATAAGAAATCCACTCTGACGAATCATATTCCATACCTTAACTCTTATCTGTACATGTAAGCTTATCTCTTAAGATAAGATAAACCTTATCATTTTACATGGGTTCCACATTTTTAGACTTTTTACAAATAAAATACACAAAATATTTATGACCTCACTCCTTGTCCTTATTACTAATATAATATTTCTAATTCCTAATCATGTAGACCCTACTTCTCTAATTACCCAAACTTTGACATTTTAACATTACCGGACCACTTACGACAAATATTTACTTTTTACAACATTCCTATTATACTTTGACTGTTACCGTACTCCACATTATTGGCGACACCGTACTGATGGCGCCGTTATCTTCTATCAGACGCTACTACTAATTATACTTAACAACATCCTATTCCTAATACATACATTAATGAAATAGAAATTATGGAGGAAAATTTTAGTGTCGACAGAGCGAGCATCAACCGAATGTGCATGCAAAGATTTGACAAACGGGCAAAACCTAGTTAAGCCATAAAACTCTCCTCTATCTCATAGATCAAATGGGGTGTACATATAGGAGGTGCTGAGTAACCTCTAGTGCTGCAATCATGACAACTCAAGTAGAGAGGGGGAGTTACACTCCCATAATAGAAGTGTAACTCCCAATGACGCATATGGCGCACTGACGCACTGACGTGCTGACGCATTGACACGTAAGGGAATCTCATAATGACCCCTAAATGACACATGGACCTACGATCTCACCTAAGTGAGATGACTCACCTGATGATGTGGAAAATACACACACCAACAAGGATTTCCCCTTTAATAAAGTGCATTTAATGTACATTGCAATGTTTTTCAATTCATTAATGTGCATTCATGCACGTGATCTGGTTTCCAGATCCTTTCCCACCTTTAGTTTCTTTTTTAGAAAGGGTAGTTTTGGTTATATGATTTAACTCCATGTCCAATGGAAAAGAGTAAGGCACTTGTCTACAAGCTAGAAAAAAGCTTTCCCCACATGATCGCCAGAAATGTTGACATTTTTCGCACCCTGTGTGAAAAAGGTAAACTCAAAACTTTTAAGTTTCTTAGATTGGTCAGATTACAGGTTTTGAATATGTTTTGATTAGCTATCCTAGAAAGGGATATATTTTTAATTTCTTGGTTTTGAAAAAGATTAGAACGCCATGCATCGAATTAGTAGCTAAAAGTGTTGCCGCAGAAGGAAACACTTTCTGTATACCACCTCTTCGATGTATCGTCTTCAGCAAGACAATGCAGTAGCCTAGGAAGACTGCTGCAAGGCCTTGGTGAAGGCGGGAAAGATTACATATGCAATATTTTATGTTTTGAAGAAGCAGTCTTAGTTACAGGTTTGAAGCATGGAAAAGGTAGTATAAGAAATTTGCATTTTCAATGAGCATCAAGAAAAGGTACACTTAATTTAACTTTATTTATATGATTAAGTGAATTATTTAAGTGTTCTAAGTTGTATAAGCTCATTTATTATCCATACAAATGAATAAGGTACAAAAAATAAAATATATACATCTCATTACACAAAAACAATTCATTATTCATGAGGAATAACATACAATAAACCCACACAAGCTGTGTGATGTAACTTATATAACTAGAAATAAAAGATGCATATACTTAAAACTATAAGAAAATGGAGAGAGAAGAAACCAATCATTTCTTGATTGGATTGGTTCTCTCGTGCTTCTTGTATTGCTTCATCATCATCTCTAGTTCCTAGCAACAAGTACTTGTGGACATAAAATACATACTGTAAGAGCTCCAGGTTTGGTCTATATCCACGTGTTTATAGTTTCAAGTAACTAAATCTTTTAGTACAACATGGGTACATATAAGATACAATTGATATTCAAAAAAGTACAAAATGACATATTGTTAGAGTTCCATAAGTCTACCAATTAATCAGAGAAATCAAGACAGAAAAGAAAATGAAGTGAACTAGATGTTAAGGGATACAGTTGATTCCTATTTTGATAACTGAATTCATTTAAATGTGCAAGTACATGTATCTCATATGAAATTCTTGTACCTACACCATGTACATTCAAAAGTACAGATTCAAAATCAAAATAATCAACTAATGGGCAACTTTTACAGGTACAGCTAATGAATCATTACTTCAAGTTTAATATTTACCAAGCATATTCTTCAAATCTTGTAATGCCGTTAAGTTACGCCTCACAAAATTGGGAAATATTAATTCACTCAATTTCAAAGGGTCATTATTCAAGTGAAAGTCAAAATACATATGGTCTTTAATAACAAAGGACATACGATGAAGACATTCAGGAATATTATCTCATGAAAGGTACCAATTTAGCATAACACAATAATACTTTTCTCAATTCACGAATGATGTAGTTCTAGCAAGAAACAAATTTTCTCATGACATTTCAAGCCATCAAGAGTGCACAATGCCTTTCATCCATAGAAGCATTTCAAATCCCTTGAGACAGTTAGGCTTCAATATAATCACTTGAATGTTAAAGTAGAAATCAAAATATTTGCATGTTTCCATCTATGGCCTGATAATTACAAGCTATCAAGGGAATCAAACTATGCGGAATATCAAAGAGCCAAGGGTATCTGAAATGATCCTTATAGAGATTCAAATATAAGATTAAGTCATAGATTAGAAACTTCCAAGTTAGAGTTTGACTCAGTCATCAATAAAAAAATACATATTGCAAAGTTCAATTATAGTCACCAAGGGAAAATAAATAGTACTTATATCCAAGTATTCTTGAGCTGATGGAACAACATTCAATAGATATTTTCTAGTTCTATGTTTCATCATACAAACTACAGAGCCAGGTTTAAGGACCAATAGACACTCACAAATACAAGCTACAAGTTCTATTTTCAAGTACAATTTCTAAATGATTCGTAAAAACTACCACAATTAAAGACCTTACTCAAAGTTGAGAAGAAATGAGTTGTACAATAAGATCCATCATCAATTACAAAGAAACAAAAATAGATTTCATAAAATGTGTAGAGCTCATTGATTACAAATCCCAAAGATGGTAATAGTCACAGAATCAACCAAATAATGCAAACCTAGTAATCTGGGATAATTTGAAGTGTTCATCAAAATCATAAGTTTTAGAAGGATGCAAGAACAGTTGCTCATAAATGCTTCAAAGAAAGAAATGAAGAATGCAACTTACAACAAGAAGCTTCCATCTCAGTTACTAACTAAAAGAAGTCAACAAGTAGAATAAAGTTCATTTAAAAATATCATTTTTAGTCCATGAGATACCAATTTACAAGATATCAGTTTAGATGCTTATCATTTTGAGTCATCCAGGCCACAAAGGCTCAATTTTTACAGTGAAGTAATAGTAAAGATCAATTTTGTATGCTACTGACAACCATCTATAGTCATGTTTGCAAGAATTCCATCAAATGTCAACATGATAGATTCATAACCTAAGGCCTCTTAATTTATCAACATATTGCAATAAGCTCCTACACATTTTAGATTTGGAAAATGACTCAAGAATAAAGAAATACATAGCCATAATATCTTGTGATAAGAGATACAGAACTCTCATGTTACAATTGTAGAGGTTTCAGTAAAAGAAGATGTTCTCTCCTCAAGTTATTTTGGCATACAAGCATTCATGAGAATCGAGCTCCTTACAGCCAAATATGACTCAAATCTACAAGTTATAGAACTTTGGGAGCATTTTCATGGCAAATCAAATAAAAAACAATGAAACCCCAATTCATACCATCAGTACTCATCTCAACACAGGGAACTCAATTATAAATAATGGAAACCGCCAAGAGAAAATAGAACAAAAGTTTCAAGTTTTATTTTAGCTTCTAAGGAACTCCAGATTATGAAAAGATTCAAAAATCCACTCTATGTAAAGGATTTCATTAGAGAAGGAAGCATTTTAATGACAGTTTCTAAAGTGAACATGTTGAAAATAGCTGCCAAGGAGTAAAAATTGTAGATTTCTTTTCACAAGAACCTTCCTGAACACGCCCATGAGAACAAAATGAGTGCAAAAATATTTACACTGAAGCAATGGGTTAAAAGACACAAATCAGTAGTGTTTCAAATGACCCAGAAACTCTGAACAGATGATACCCAATACCATAATACCAAGTAAAAGCCGATATGACATGAATGTAAAAGCACAAACCTTTAATGAAAACCGTGATACCAACAGAGACAAATTTTACATAGTTTCAATTTCCAAAAGCTTTTAAAACCCACATGGTTGTTGAAAGTAGAGCACAAGCGAATCATATAAAGAAGAATGCAAAGTTAAAAAATTGGGGTTTCCATTTTAATGGCGTTTTAGGGATTTTCAAATTAAAGAAACCCAAATAATCCTAAGAAAATAAAAATAAAGCAGATTCTTACCTTCAAAGTGGCAGCCATGACAAAGTGGCGAGTCAAAACTCAATCGAAGGTTGAGATTATAGAGTGTAAGCCTTCAAAAACAACAAATCAACCTAGGCTCAAGAAAATCCATTTAATAAGTGATCGAAATATATGGTTGTAGCAACCATCATTACTCATATCTCGAGCTCTAAAGACACTCACCAATAGTGGCCACCTTTCCAATCAGAGTAAAAGAAACTCTTGTCATAGGGAAATAAGCACATTCAGAGGTGAATCTAAATAGATATACATGTTCTCAATGATCTCTTAGTAGAGAAATCAATGGAGAATAAGAGAAAATAGTGCAAAAATCCATAATAGAGAACAAGAATCCATGACTCTAGAGCTTTAAAGGAAAAAAGAATGGCGGTCACACACAAAAATTCTACAGAGCTTCACTTATCTTGAAGTTGAGATCACAAATGAAATGATAAATTTAGGTCTCGATAATCTTTTGAAATACCTAACTCACCAAAATAGTTTAGGATCCAACGGTGGAGACTCAAAAGTACCAAATAAATGATCAAGCATGCCAACCTTAACTTAACCATGGATCAATCAAACAACATGCATGTGTTAAACAATGATGAAACCCTATTTAGGGTTGAGTTATATCACAAAAAAACATTAAAAAGGGTCAAAGCAACATGGAGGAGGGGACATAATTACCACTTAAATTATTATGTTTGACTGAATCCATATAAATATCATATGTAATGATCAATCCAAAAGGGGCAGTTGACCACATAGAGGTTTATGATTATTAATCAATGTTTTAGTTTCTAAACCACTGAACTATGTCCCATGCCAATAATCCAAAAGGGGGGGAGCTCAAATATTGATACACATTGTTGAACAAAAAGTGGTCATCATCCAATTTAGACCCATCATCCTTCGAAGTATATACATGCCTCAATAACATATGACAAAGCAATACATGTAGAGGGGTCTATATAGAGGTGGTCCCCACAATGGTTGGGCATTTTACTATGGATAGGATAAGTATTATTTTTCTTGCAAGAATATTATTATGCAGATAAAGATGTCATTGTAATCAACATGAATAGTTGAGCATGTGCTCAAATGTGACCAACATCAGAGTCTGCAGGTGGTCCCCACACTTTGGGTGAATATTTTGTAAAGTATTAAAAGCAAAGGAATTATTTTTCTCTCACAGTTATATTTTTTTAGCATGTGCATCCAAGGGGGCAGGATATTAAGAATGCCTAATATATCATTGCAAGTGGATCAAGTTGCAAGTGTCACATCAAGCATAAGAAGATAGAGATTGCATGCACATTGGAGAAGAATTACACAACAAGAAAGGGTTATTATTAGCCACATTATTCATCTAGATTTATTTAAAAATAGATCAGTCAACTGTACTTGGACTTAAATTTATTGTTTTAACCAAGGCTATTAATGCCTCATTATAAGCAACATGGCTATTTTTATTCCTGTATTTATTCATGATAAAGGAGTAAAATTAGCATGCATGGGAAAGTACAAATTTTAGCCTATTTTTAGGATGGGACGGGTGAATTTTATTACTATATATTGTGTGTAATTGTAAGGCACAAAGGAGGACTTTTTGGACATAGGAGTGTTGAAGAAAAATTTGCCAATTTTGCCCCTTGGATGAGAATTCATTTCTACCTTTCCAATTATTTGGAGTGGTGTGTATATCTCATTAATTCTTGTGAATGTAAAATTACCTAATTAATCATCTTACCTTGCTACAAATTTAGTAATTTATCCATAATATTAGTGTGCATGTTTATCTTAATGTATTGTTGTGACTCATTCCCTCAATACACCAAGTGTTTTTCCTTAATATTCTACTAAAAAACTATTGGTTTGTACATCCAAAATTCATTCTCAAATTGATTGTGCATGTACTCAGTCAAAGCCCTCAACAAATTTGGTGTATCACCTAGTTTTCAATTTAGTTACAACCATATTTTTACCCTCAAAACCCCTAAAAATTCATTTAGGATACATCAAACAGGAACCAACCTTTATATTGGAGATTCACCTCAAAAATAGGTATACCCACAAACCTGAGGTGTTTCCATTGTATCTATGAAAGTTATATATCCAGAGTAATCTTAGAAACCTCCAGTCATCTCTCAAGGGTGCACTTTCGAGAGATAACAATTCTTCTGAGATAGTGCTTCTTGTTAGAACAAATGTAGGAAGATATAATTGAAGAATTATAGATCCATGAATTAACAATATATGACTATATATTATAATGTGCAGACATTAACCAAATGTTTGCATACGAATATAATATTTAACAGAGTATAAATGAAAGCAAATAGCAATAACTGAAAGTAAATGAGACAAGAGACACCTGATTTAAGTAGAGAAACTTGAAGGAAAAAACTCCACTGAAAAATCACTATCTTATATTAAGAATTTATCATTTTAACCCAACACTTCCACTTTACTCCTTGGTTTGACAGTAAACAATAGAATACTTCTATCTTGTTGTATAACCTGCACAAGTAGCTAACCTTAGATCAATCGGTCTACTAAAACATTAGCCAAAGTAAGATTACCAAGGCATCCAACCCCATAAGGGATCATCCTATTTATATAAGATGGGTGGTTGGTCATGCCATTCCACTATTTTAGCTGTGAAGACAGACTAAGATTATTAAAAATAATTTTTAAGACAAGGGGTTGTCTAAGTGGCGGTCCACCAAATGGTATCCCCACTTGACATTAACACCCCAACACTCTCTCTTAATGTTAAGTGGGGAAAATAAAAATAGACATGCCAAGTTTACCCTTTTCTACAAAAGGATTTATAGATCCTTGACTCTGCAATAGAGATTTAGGCTCGCATGAAAACAAGGTAAATCAACTAATCTTCCCGTACATAAATTCGTAAGACAAGTGCTTTACATATGAATAATTACACCAGATTATGGATCCTTTTATAAACTAAGGCATACATGTTGACAGTTTTTGAATTTGTGAAAAAATGGGCAACTCGAAACTTTTTTTTCGATGGAAAGCATTAATGAATGAACCTAACTAAGGGGGGAACATGCAATTTTAATTTTTTTTCTTCATTAAACGGATCAACAAAGAAAAATCGAACTATGTGTTCTATTGTAAAATGCAACACCTCACGTATGTTATTATTCCATGTTCACATTTATCAAAGTTGCACAAAAGCTCCGAAGAACTAAAGTAAAGCCTTGGGGAAGGTGGAAATGGATGCAAACATGAGGCGTTGGACTCAAAAATAGAAAACATAGTTATTGTTTGCATTACAGATGTTCATTTTTAACTTACATGTATTTTCAATTTGATCATTTCCTATGATTAAGTGTTATTAAGTATGTTATTGATTTGTTTAACTCATTGTATCATCATTACATATCAAAAGAGCTGAAATTAAAAAGAAGTACACAACTCAATTATAGAAATAATATCATTTATTCATTAAGGAAATTTAAATTTTCCCACACAAGACATGGGATGTAACTTATGATTATTGAAATAAATGGTACATGTACATGAAACTCAAAGAAAAAGAGTATAGAAGAAACCCATAATTGCCTTGGGTTTTCTTTCATTCTAATTTTTTTCAAGTTCCAGCTCCTTCATCTTCATCTTCTGCATGCTTCACTCCATCAATGTACCTAAAAAGATAAAACAGAAATAAATCAATTAGGAGATTAGGGTTTGGTCTGTACTCATGTGCTATCTATTTTTGGGAAAATGAATCATTTGAGATAAAAAAGTGTAAGGTACATAAAAGTAATAGATGCAGAATTGAGAGTGTAATATCTTACAGAAGCACATATGATTCTCAGAAATCATGATAGACAGAAAACAAATACTATGAAACATAAGAGAGGCCGAAAAGCCTAATGTTTTCCAACTAAGTTTTTAAAGTGTGTAGGTGCAGTTTTAAGCAAAAGAAATAAAATTCATGATTTAAATTCTGCATAAATAGTATTCAAGGCTACAAGAGAAAAACACATCCATCTCATTGCACAATGATCAAAGTATAAAAGTACAAGTGTTCAAGTTGTTACCACTCAGCTACAGAAGTAAAGTATAGAATTCAAATGAAAGAACCTGATTCAGTAGTAAGGCATGATTGAAAATAGAAATAACTTACCACATTTTTCTTTGAAAAGAAGGTACTTCAAGAAAGGAATCGTAACTAAGGAGAAACATATTCAGATTTAAAGTACTAAGTTATCAAAGCCCAGTATGCATCAAGATGGAACAAAACAAAGGGATAAAATAATAAATCATCTTTCATGCATTGCACCATGATCAACACACATAGTAAATTTTCAAGTGAAGCTACAAAGTACAGTTGTGAAAAGAGATTCATGCCATTTTGCAAGAGAAGTTTTCATTTTAAAAATACTACTTTAATTGCCAAACCACAGAATAAATTACAGTTATGATACAATTTCAAGTAACAGAAAAATAAGTATTGAACTTTCAATAGTCAAATAATACAAATGAAAGCACATGTTTCATGTTTCCAACTCAAGTACTTATGCTATTTTAAAAAATCAAAGGGCACAACCATGTTTCAACAACAACTTGTTTGAGTTATAGTATTCATTTCAATGCAACAGATCAACAAGATCATAAAAATTTAGAAGCAGTACTAAACTCATAACAAAAGGTACAAGTTAGAAGGCCGACCAATATTCACTAAATCAAATAATTTTTTCCCCAACAAAAGTTTTGTTCCAAGCATTTAGTTGAAGAGTAATATCTAAGTACATATCAATTTGAAAAGGATAGTACATTATCAATGTATGAAATCAATTTCAACTAGTATAAGAGTACATGAAACAGAATGTAGATTCAACTAGTACAATAATATAGGAATTAGAAGGTATATTCAATAAATATAAATAGCCAAGATTGAGTTTTCACTTTAGGCTATTAAGTGCAGAGTCTTAGAAGCAATACATTTTGAGTATAATGGAAATATAAAAGTGACTCATGGAGTTTCAAGGCAGTTGTTTTCAATTTTTAAGTACATGAATGAAATAAAGATGCAATTTCAGTATTAAAAGACAATTATTCCATTATTTCTAAATAAGTGAACTAGTGCAAAATGAAATTACTGTCAAATCCAAAGCATGCGGTTGTTCATCATGCTTACATAAAGTAGATTATCAAGAGAACAAAGATCCTATCCAATGGAAACACTTAACTTCATATATAAATAGAAATCATGGAAAGCTCAATGAGGAGGTTCACATCTATAGGTAACACTGAGTCAGGATATAAATATTAAATAAGGTTTCTAGAAATCCACCAGGTTTGCAAATAAATGTAGTTATAAATCACAAGATAATAACCTGCCATGATCAAAAGGATTAAGGTTTTGGATTTAATTTTCCCTTTTGAATATGCTTGAAATTTTGCAAAGTAATATAAACTAGAAAATACTATTACAAAACAATTTCTTTTCATTTCTAGATCCATTTAGTTTTAATCTTAAAATGAAGATACAAAGAATACATTGCAACGAGTTCAAGCTTAAATTTTTGGGGTAGATACATGATACAAAATGAATACCGAGCTCATAATAAACATGGCTGCCAACAAGAAGGAAATAGACCTTTGAGAAACAGTTCAATAAGACATATTCATTAGCTGATCAAAATGTATTTTTCCAGAGTTCAAAATACTTTAGCAAATGAAACAAGTACCAATTTCTAGAATGACTTGAAAGAAGAGTGAAAGCATACAGTGTTCATGATTTTACTCAAACATATATTTACAAAGCAATCCATAGCTCATTGTCAAGGATGGCACAAGAACAAACTTCAATACTCATAGTCGCAGGTTCGAGCTATAAAGAAATGGAACGATAATTGCACACCAAATGTCATTCACAAGGCGACCAATGAAGCTCATACCCCCAGGTCAAAAGGAATTCAGCAAAGTTCCAAGACAAACATAACTTTGCAACAAGGAGGAATTATCAAAGATTGAAAAGCTCCATAATGAAAATGGCCAGTAACCAATGAAACCGACTAGTTTGAGCTCATTTTGAGAGGATATATAGAAATACTATGGCATCTGTTCAAAGACAAGTGAAATCCATACAAAGTTGACCCAACATGCTCTTGGCTTGAGAAAAAAATCACATTGAAGACAAAGGGGTCACACTCTCAAGGAAACCATGGCAGATAATCGAAGAAATTCAAAGAATTTTCTTAGACATTTTTATATAGCTATTCTTCTTAAGTTATAGGCATGAAATAGGTTACCCAAGTTTTCAAAGTACATTTGAACAATGGATCCTACACAGCTTAGCTTGCAGTAAGGGAAGCAAAAAAAACAGTGGATGCAGAGGATAGATCCACAAACCACTAACTTGGGTTATGGAAATAGACAAATAGTCCATGAATTCAATGGAACCCCAAGCTCATTGTAATAAACATTTTTTGCAAAGTGATCCATAACCATAGTTACAAATAGCATCAGTATCAATATAAATGGGTTGAACCACTTTAAATTGATACTACTCAGGAAAAATTCAAATTCCCACGAAGAGTAGAATCATTATACAAATGACCGTCTAATAGAGCGGTACAACTGACACATAATCAGAGGAAATACAAGATGCTAGGAATTACATTTCTAAACCCTTATGGCATTAAAAGGACTCAAGCATAAAAAAGTACCATGCCACGAATGGAGTTTCATATCTATCATAACAAGAAAGACAACGATAATCATTTTTCCATCAAAGAAAACACAAATCTATGGTGTCATTTTTGACTTACCACTTCTTGAAATGGCCTTGCAAAAACTAGAAACAGAGAACTTGAGGTTTCAGTGAAAGAATAACAAGTCAAGAGAACTCAGAACAACTTTTAAGCTTGAAAGCGTCGGTCATGCATAAATATAACATGAAATTACAAAATAAATGTGAAGAAAGAACAAAGTATTAGTATATATTGAATTCAAAGTGGAAATGATGAATCATTTATGATGCTCAGAGATTAAAAAAACCTAGTTTCCCTTCGTTAAACAGTGATACAAATATCTCAGAAATGACATAAATCTCCTAAATATATTACACAAAACTCAAAAATGGCAAAAATATGTGAATGCTAGAAGTCATAGAGCCTCATAGGATTCAAAAGTGCAAGAAATCAAGCTCGAAGATTAGATCAATGGAGGCCATGGAAAAAATTAGCCAGGGCTTCACCCGCAAAACCAAATGAATGATTAGGTTTCAAATATGTTTTACCCAACTCGCATGAAGACTAACTCATCCAATGATTTTATATCAATGATCGAGATCAAAAGGTACATGATCAAATGATCAAAATTACAAATCATTGCTCAACCACCATGATTATGAAGGGTCAGAGATCAACAACAAAGATCATACTAGTACATAATCAACGACCTAGATCAAAACTCAACCCAGGTCACCATGGTCAGAAGTATCGATGGTGAAGATATTCACAGTACACAAGATCAATGGCCCTAATTAGGTCATCAAAATCAATGCAAGTAACCTAACTCCTCTTGAGTTAGAAATTGATGGCAGAGATAGATCAAAAATCAATGGCCCAGATCAGAAGCATCAATTTCCCAATACTAACCATAGTTCAAAGTATGATCAACGAAAAATTAAATGATGGGTCAATGCATCATGAGGAGGGGATTGAGTCCATTTGAAATTATTGTTGGTATTGACCTTATCATATGCTATAGAACCAATTTTTTTGGAAAATACAATGATTTCGATAACTATTTTAATCAAAAGTATATGCCGACCTAAACTTTCTGCCATATATGAATTACCAAAGGAGGGAATGAAAACTATGGTATTGATATGGCTAGTAATTCAAAAAGGGTGAATAATAATCTATAGTGATTATTATCCTTGTAATGACTTTTAGGGGGCCAATGATTGTAAAAGTGACCAATTATTCAAACAAAAATCATTGTGTGCCATACAAATCAAGTCTCGTTAATTATTAATTCAAAATGTATTCATGATCAAATGAGTATATGCTTTGACTAATTGGAACACAAATAATTGATCAAGTCCTTGTTACCTTCATTTTTGCAAAAATACCTTTTGCTAAGCAATTTATTCTAATGATGCCAGATTCAAAAAAATATTCTATGCCATGGCCAAGTCAAAGAAATACATGTTATTTTTAAGTGGTCCCCACAAGGTAAAAGAATGGACATAAGGAGGTCAACATTAGAGCTCATGATGACCATTTTGAAGTACTAATTACCTTATTTTCACAAAATAAGGGTATTATTTTCTTGCACATGCGTACAGGTGGTCCCCACATTAGAGGGTGAATATTTTTCTAAGTATGAAGACAAAAGAACTATTTTTCTTACTTAGGAGTATTATTTTACATGTGATCACTACAGGAAAAAATTGAGAAGAAGACAAAAATACCCTTACAAGTGGGTGAATATGCAAGTGTCACATCATAATTAAGTATGATTATTTAATCAACATCAAGAAGACCAAGTTGCATAAACATTAGAGTAGACTTGCAGAACAAGAAAGAGCTATTATTAGCTAATTTATTCACCCAAGTTTTTAATTGTATTAAAAATAGAGAAATCAACTACACTTTGACTAAAGTTTATTTTTGTAACTAAGGCTATTAATGCCTCATTGTAAACTACATGATTATTTTTATTCCTTTATTAATTCATGATAAAGGCTAACATTAACATGCATGGGTGAGTATAGAGTGAAGTCTATTTTTAGGAAGGGTTGGGTGAAGTATTTTTCTATACATTGTGTGCATTAGCAAGGCACAGAGGAGGTCTTTTTAGATGTAGGAGTGCTGAAGAATATTGTTACCATTTTTACCCTTGAATGAGAAGCAGTTATTGCCTTTCCAATTATTTACAGTGGTGTGTATATTTCCGTTAATTCTTGAGAATATTAATTCAATGATTAATTATCTTACCTTGCTGTAAATTTGGTGTTTCTATATAGTCTTACTGTGCATGTTATCTATTGTGTTGTTTTGATTTATTCCCTGAACACACAAGTTTTTTCCTTAGGATCAAACTGAAACCAATTGGTTCATGCTTCCGTTAAGAGGTGAAATTTTCATTCACACTCCCTCTCAATGGAAACTCTGATAGGCCCAACAAGGTAGGAAAATTGTAAAACTTCACACCACACAATGGATTGGTGAAGATATCTACAACTTGATCTTCAGTAGAACAGAACTTGAGATCAGTATTACCATTCATGACTTTCTCTTGAATAAAGTACATATGAAATTCAATATGCTTGGTCCTTTGATGTTGAACTAGATTATTTACAAGAGTAATGAAAATATGGTTTTCACATAGAATAGTATTGCTCTCTCTGGCGCCCATGTCCAGTTCATATAGTAGTATTTTTTGCCACATGGCTTCTTTTGCAGCTTCCATAACACTTCTATACTCCACATCAGTAGAAGATATAGACATTGTTGGTTGATTCTTGATAATCTAAGTGATAACACCAGTACCCAACTAGAAAAGATATCCATAAGTATACTTTCCATCTACAACATCACCAGCATGATCAAAGTCCCAATAACTAAATTATTGTGAGTCATTACAAGAAGAATAAAACCGACCATAATTGATTTTTCCTTTAATATATTTCAAAATTATTTTTTCCATTTTCCAATGATCATCATAAGGTTCTTGCATAAATATTGAAACTACTCCTACTACATAAGAAATATCATGTCCAGTAATAGTCAAATAAATTAGACTACCAACTAGTTTCCTATACAGAGTAGGATCAAATTTAGCACAAGCTAGTTTAGGGTCCAACTTAACACTAACTTAAATAGGAATGGAAATAGGCTTATAGTAAATCATGTTAAATATTTTAAGCAAATTCATAATGTAATGATATTGAGATGCAACAATAGACTTGTGATCTTGAAATATAATCATGCCAAGAAAATGATTTAATAAACCAAAATCAGACTTTTCAAAACGTTGCTTTAACCTTTCTTTGATTCTAACAATTAAATTTTTATCACTACTAGTAATCAAAAGATCATCAACATAAAGGACAATAATGATAATATGATTGTTATCAAACTTAACAAAAAAATCATTATCAGAACAACAATTATAAAAACCAAGCTCCTGAAAGAACTTATTAATTTTAGCATACCAAGCTCTAGGAGCTTACTTAAGACCATACAAAGACTTTTTAAGCTTACAAACATAAAGTTATTTATTGGGTTATTCAAAACCTTTAGGCTGAATCATATAGATTTCTTCTTCTAATTCACCATTTAAAAAAGTGTTTTTAACATCCATTTTGTGAATCTTCTAACCATATTGGGCAGCTAGTGCAAGAAAAAATCTTATAGTGCTCATATTAGCAAAAGGAGAAAAGGTCTCAACATAATCAATACCTTGTTTTTGAGTGAAACCATGATATACCAACATTTCCTTTAAATTTTCAATCCCTCCTACATAGTTATATTTGATTTTGAACAACCACTTAGATCCTATAATGCTTATTTTAGAAGGAGGAGGGACTAATTCCCAAGTTTCATTTTTGATTAAGGCATTGTATTCATCCTTCATAGCCTGAATTCATCTATCATCTTGAGATTATTATTCAAATGATTGTGGTTCTACCTCATAGAGGGTCATCAAGGCATGATGAGTATGCTAACTTCTAATTAGCTTTCTAAGATTATCAAACTGAGAGTTTTGAACAAGACTTTGAGCCCATTTAGGAATCTTAGGTTGCCAATTTTTTTGAGATGACTTCCCCTTTATCTCCATCATATCTATATCAATATGATCAACCTCTTGAACTTTTTTTCCATGGGAGAAGAATTAGCATGCTCTATCTCTAGAGCAGTAGAGGAGGTTTCATGAGGATCATTAGAGAAAGTTTTCTCTAAGACTTGAAAATTTATGTTTTAAATAATTTCATGCTTGAATTGGTCATAAAATCTCAATCCTTTAGTTTTATAACCATAGAAAACAAAAATACAAGAGAAATAATTTGGATCAAGCTTCTTCCTTTCATCTTTTGGAATGAAGATAGAAGCAGGACTACCAATTATTCTTAAATGAGAAATATCTAGTTTTTTATTTGTCAATACTTCATGAGGAGTAGCTTGATGAAGAGCTTTAGTAGGTACTCTATTAATAATATAGACATAAATGTTCATAGCTTCATCCCATAAGAACTTAGGCACATTAGAAGCATGAATCATAGTCCTAGCCATTTTAAAGATACTTCTATTCTTTCTTATTACAATACCATTTTGTTGAGGGGAATAGGGATTAGCCAACTCTCTTTAAATCCCACATGACACATAGAACTCATCAAATTTTTTGCTAACATACTCACCTCCATTATCAGTCCTAATTCTCTTAATTTTTAGATTAGAATCATTTTCAAATAGAGATTTAAATTCCTAAAATTGAGATAGGACATCATACTTCTTCTTAATGAAATAAGACCAAATCATTCTAGAGTAATCATCAATAAAAAAAATAGAATACAAAGCACCACTGAGATAAGGGACTTTAATTTGACCACTCACATAATTATGAATCAGTTCTGATAAATGAGAAGAATTTGGATCATGATGTTTGTGAAATGGTTGAGCATGTTTCCTACCACGTAGCCAACTTTCACAAGTTTCATGACTTGAATTTATCTTTAGAACACCAACAACAAGATTCATTCTAGACATATCCTACAAAAATTTTAAATTTACATGACCAGGTATTTCATGCGAAAGCTTAATATCATTCCTATAAGAGGAAGAAAAGAAAGACTTAGACACAAAACCATCAAATATATACAAGCTATTTTTTGAATGCCAGAAGCAATAACATTTGTATAATTATCTTTTACATACCACTTATATTTACAAAAAAAATTGTATATTTTTCTTTAGTTAGCTGAGAGAAAGATAAAAGATTCTTTTTTCAATTGAGGAACATACAATACATTCCTAATTACTCCATTTAATAGCTTAACATTACCACAACCTTCAGACCTAATGATCGAGTTATCTCCTAGATAGATATTCTCTTCACATTTAACTACATCTGAGAGGATACCAGGATTACAAGTCATGTTCCTGGAGGAACCATTGTCAAGAATCCATTCATTGTCATTTAAAGTTTAAAGGCCAGTATACGAGGAAATAAACTGCTTAGCTACATTTTCTTGAGTTTGCTTCTAATTTTTCTTATATTTATTAGGCTTGTTGTTCTTAGAATTCTTAGCTGATTTGTTAGTATTCACCCTAAAATCAAACTCTTTATGCCAAAATTTTCCACACTTATTAAAATTTCCATTAAATTTGACTTTAAAGTTCTAATTGTTCTTAACAGAATTAGTCTTAGGATTTGATTTAAATCTAGATCTGATATTAGAATTTTGATTATAATTGTTGTTATTTCTATTATGATAAGACTTATTATTTTGTGAGGATAGAGGTTAAAAAATAGTCTCTTTTGAATCAAAGTTCTGCATGACTCTCTCTTCTTAAATCAACAGAAAATTCAAAGTGTCCAAATAAGGCAGATCATTATCATTCTGATACTTAGAATTGACAATTGAGATGTAGTCTCTAAAATTTTCATGAATATTAATTCGAATTATAAGGTACACAAGCTTATCTTGAAATAATTCACACTTGCAGCCATCTAATTGAGCTTTAATTTTCTTAATTTTATCTAGGTAATTGAATATTTTCTCATCCCCCTTCATGGGTGTTGTAAACAACTCTAAAAATATTTTAATTATCTTAGACAACCTATTTCCTTCATGCATGGTTTTTAATTACTTCCATGCATCTGCAGGTGAGTCCAAATGACCTATATGCATTAAGAATTCATCTCTAATGCTTAGCAATAGGATGGAAAGAGCTTCTTGAGATCTCTAAGGAAAATAACTAAGGATATCAGGGGTCATTTCTCTCCCTGTGGGATGTTTTTCTATAACAGTCACAAGATCCCAGATATTTCTAGCCATAAAACAAGATTTTAAATGCACTCTCCAAATGCTATAATTTGTCCCATTTAAGAGTTAAGACTTATCTAAAGCAAAAATGGACATTTTAATGCTGAGATAGAAAATGAAGACAAATAAGGCTAAAAAATGAATTAAAGAAGCCAAATGGAGACAAAAACTAGCTATAGATATTTTAATTTTCTATACAAATGAAAAAAAAATTTGAATTAAATTAAAAAGGACTATCTTTGATCAAGATTAAGATCGATTTAATAGAGCTTAGTTAGAGTCGAGCTACAAGCTCTTGATGAGTTATTTAGAAACTTAATGGGGTGAGCTCATAAACGATCTACTTAATAAATAAAAGAGAGGCATGTGTTGGCTTTAAAATAGATCCTTGGGCAGATGTGAAATCTTTAAAAAATACAATTAATTCATTTTTCAGGTCTGAGACAATAAACAAAATAAACACACATAAAGAAAAAACTATGAAAAGATTGACAACAACAAATAACAAATACATGTGTCACTTTTCAATTAGCTCACATTTCACAATGCAGCTAATAGGTGTGAAGACAATAAATTAAAAAAGGAACCGTATATACATATCTTAAATTAATTGGATCACTTTTTTACACTTTGAATACAATGTGAAATAAAAATCTTAGTCAAACAAAGACACTTGTTGAAAACTTAATGGCTAAATAATAGACACTTGGCATCTTTCCACCAAACCTTAAAAAATTGCCTTAGGTGGACTTAAGGTCCCCGAAATGAACCAAACTTAAAATAAGGTTTGGGTCTGAAAAAATATAAGATAGGTGTCACAATCTAAGTGATTAAGTCAAATCAAAGACTAACACCCCGACACTTATGAAGGATGAAACAATTAAAATATTAATATACATGTCAAAAAACAATTGTTTTATGCTTCACAAATTTGACAAAGAGTAAGTCAAAAATAAGATGCGTGGAACCTTTTAAATGGCCTACTCTTCACAAATGACAGAGGCTGAAAAATGTGAAACAATAGATGTACGTGTCAAAATGCTATTGGTTCACACTTCATATTGGAAACAAACTGACTAAAGAAAACTAAAAACACATGGAGCATTTTAAATGGATTATTTTTCACAAAACTAACAAACACTAACAAATGCAAAAAAGGTGGTAAATTCTTATAGGATAACTACCACCAAAAATGAACTACTGAAAAATGTGAAATATGGAGCAATTTTATTGGCTCATATTTTACAAATTTGAAAAATGTGAAATAAAAAGATACTTGGAGAAATCTTATTGGATTACCCTTTGTAAATGACATAATCAAGCTAAAATAATACTTACAATGTGAAATACAGAGCAACTTGGAGCTATCTTATTGGATCATATTTCACAAATGATAAAGGAAAGCTAAGACAAGTTTGATAACGTGGAGAAATGCATAAAGCCCTTATTGGCTCACATTTTGAAATCGACAATTAGATAAAAAATATGAATGACACCATGAAGCAAGATGGATCCTTATGATTGGCTTGGGATTCACAAAAATTGATGATGTGAAGCTAGCTAGAGAAAAATTATTAGCTCAAGCTTTCTAGTCAAAAGAACTTTGTAGAAATGGAAAAGGTCAAGTAAGACTGACAAAGAAAATCCAGATGGCACAAAATTATCAACAAAAGATTTGTAAAGACAAAAATTTAAATAAAATTAAAGATCTAATCAGAAATATGTTAGATCGAGGTCACTTGGCACTCTAAGAGTGGGTAAGGCTTCACAAACATGGAAAAAAAGGACACTGAAGCTATTTGGAGCAATTTTATTGGTCCAAGCTTTGCAAAACTGATAGGATCTTATTAGAAAAAAATTTAATCCAGATGGTATAAAATGATTGGATCAAGCTTCGTAAAATCATATATAGTGAAAAATAACGATTTATAAAGGAAGGGAAGATTTAAACGCTCCAAACTAACTAGATGTAAGGAAATATTTCAAATGCACAGTTAAAACATGACCCCAAACGACTATAAATGACATGAAAACTTAAAATAAGATCACAGACAAAAGATTTAAAATGTAAATGACTGAAACAAGATGCAAAAAACAAGGATCATGAATACAAACAATTATGGTAGGATTTTAATAGTTAATCAACCAATATCCAAGTAATTTGGGGATGAAAATTAGAACTTTGCACCTGATTTAGATTGAAGTTGTCATATGAATTTTTAGGGTTTCACAGATCAAATAATATTCAAGCTTCTTCACTCTTGTAATCCATAAAACATCCAGATCTAACTCTACACACACATAATCACTAGCTCTGATACCATGTTAGAACAAATACATGAAGACATAATTGAAGAATTATAAATCCACGAATTAACAATTAAGGATTATAGATTATAATGTGTAGACATTAACCAGATGTTCACATATGCATATAATATTTAATAGATTATGAATGAAAGAAAATAACAATAGCTGAAAGTAAATGATACGAAACACCAAATTTAAGTGGAGAAACCTAAAGGAAAAAAATCCACTGAAAAACATTATCTTATATTAAGGATTTATAAGTTTAACCCAACACTTCCACTTCACTCCTCGGTCTCACAGTAAACAATAACAAACTTCTATCTCACTATATAATAGCTCGCATAAGTAGCTAAGATTATATCAATCGTTCTATTAGAACATTAACTAAAGTAAGATTACCAAGCCGTCCAATATCGAGAGGGATCGTTCTATTAATATAGGATGGGTGGTCGGTCATGTCATTCATCTCTTTTAGCTATGAATACCAAATAAGATTCTAAAAACTAATATTTAAGACAAGGGATTATATAAGTTGTGGTCCACCAAATGGTATCCCCACTTGACATTAACACCCTAACACTTCTCAAGGAATATTCTTTAGTTACGTAGAAATGGATATTTTTAGCCTTTCTGAGACATGTGTGTACCTCCCGGAGCATATTTGAAGACTCAAACCCATCGGGAAGTGGTATTGAGAAGATAATATCATATTTCAAGTGATTTAAGAAAGTTTAGGGAATATTTAAAGGTTTAGGGACAATTTTAGTGAAATATGGTTTTTGAAGGTGAAGGAGATTGTAGTTTGAAATAGTGCCTGACCTTTGGAATATGATTATGGGATCTTTGTAAGGAGTTATGGGTATAAAAATAAACCATTGGAAATATGATTCAATTTTATAAATGATGGTGCTTTCATATTTTTCACAAGACCAAGGCATTTCTCTCCACAGACTCTTTTTGGCAAGCACACCCTATGGTCTGAAGAAAAAAGGTTATTTTTAAGTAGTTTCAGGAATTATAAGATCATGGGACCCATCCCATATTTATAAAAAATGATTTTTGGAGTCATTTAATATAAAAAAGTGCCAAAAAAATTGACTAGGAGCTCCAAAAAACTTCGCCTTCAAGTCTCTCCCTAAGTTAAGTTTCTAGAACTTAGCCAATTTAAAAGCTGGACACATGCCACCACTAGATGAAGGCACAATTTTGTGTTCTGTTTGTTCCATCCCCTTGGGATAGTTAGGAAAAAAATGTTTTCCCATGAGAAATTGAGCCCCTTGGTCCACCACATGACCTCGAATAATCCTAATGATGCTAGATAAGCCCCTTCTCACCTAATCTTAGCCCTTCCCATTCTGTAATTATGAAGTGTCACTTGTCAACACCATGTGGGGAATTTTTTTTGTCTCATCCATATTTTACCCTTGGGATAGTTAGGAAAGAAATTTTTTCTGATGTACATAGTTAGCCCTTGGTTCATCATGTGAGCCCAAGAAGGCTCCACAAGTTATTTTTTAGCCCTCTCTCCTCTCCACCTCGGTAAACCACCTTCTGCCACTTGTCATGTTGTAGTGAGGGCACTTATTTTGTACCAAACATCTCATCCCCTTGGTATATTTTGGAAATTTTTTTTCACTCGTGAGCAAGTCCCTGTCTAGGTTCCTCATGTGACCCAGTCTCATCCCTTGAAGCTTTTTACATGATTCCTCTCTCTCCTCCATCAGGAAATCATTTCGCGACACTTATCATGTTGTGGTGGGGGTGAATTTTTTTCCTCAAATCTCCCATCCCTTCTAGACAGTTGAAATTTTTTTTAATTTCCCTTACATGAACTTTAAAAACCAAAAATTGTTAGTTTTCTAATTGTCGTGTTATTTTCTTCCTTGTGTGTGCATGAGAGGTGTTGCTAAATTATTTCTAGAAATCATTGCAACTGATTTATCCACCATTTTTCCTCCATGCCTTCATGATCATAGATGAGAAATAACCAAGAAAATTTATTTTTCCTTGGACACCATGCCGAAATTTTTACAAAATGATTATGCACCGTAGAAAGAGAAAAATTCATATCTCTAAAAACACCAGACGAAATCGAATGACATTTTCATAGCCTCCCTTTTTCCCAAGCTCCTTCAAGAAAAAAGTGGAAAAAACTAAATGATGTGCTAGATTTTTAATGGCATCAAACCCCCATTTTTTCCTCTAGTTTATGTTTTTCATTTTCTCATTATTCTGGTGGACAGATCGGGGTAAAAGTTGGAACAAATAGTCAAGAAAAAAAATCTATACTAGTGAAGCTGGTTTCATCTTGATCGGAGGTGTGGAAGGGAATTTTATAGAAAATAGTAAGTATCTAGTCCCCTCACTTACTATAAATACAAACTTTCTTGAAAAAGCAAATCCTTTCAAGATAGTGAACTAAAAAAACATTAGAAATGACAAACTATGCAATCCAGACTGAAAAAGCAAAAAAACATTAAAAAAAAAGTAAAAAGTAAAAAGCAACTTTTTAAAAATAGAAAGTTTCCAATAATGGAAAAGAAACATATGTGCATGTGTTCCTAGCATGTTAAGGGTTCCACAAAAATAATTTCAAACTAAAAAAATGATATTTCCAAAATTAGCAGCTCCTAGTCCCCAACTACTCAAAATAGAAAGTTCTCATTTTGAGTGTAGAACGTTGTTTTCACCTCTATTTTGGATCATGTTGTTGTTTTTCAAAAACATGAAGATCAATTTTTTTAGTCTTAATCCCACATCTTCTTTTTCATCTGAATATTCAAGAGTGGGTAACAGTGATGTTACCCACATAGATATGGAGGATCTCAAAAACAAAATACTAAGCGCACCTAGTGAACCTGTGGAGGATAAGGTCTACGCAAACATGTTGTATGCAGTGGGTGGCCATCCCATGTCTATTTAAAGAATATATTTTGTGTTTTCATGCTCTCGTCACTATGATTTGAACACTCAATCCATAAGAGTTGATGATAACTAGGTCCTTACGGTGCTCACTCCTAAGAAAATCTCTCACTCTCTTTAAATTCTAGTTTGGAGTAACATGGTCGTCATTACAAAAATTTTTGCATCAGGTGAATGATCCAAGATATATTCCTTTCTCTGTGGCCTTACACTGGGTTCATGGTTGATGTAGGTTAGAAATGCATATTCTATGTTCAAGTATCTCTCCCGAAGTGAATTTCATTATGTCTTCTCAAATGTAATCATTCTTTTGCGCTGGCTAATGGGAGAAGAAATGATAAAATATTTCAATGGTTGGATGACCTTGTTCATACTCACCATCATTAAGGGAAAACATGTGATATATTGGGGTAAACCAATCAGTGATAAATTTCATCATCAATTGCTTCAAGTTTCAGTATGTAAAAAGTTTTCAATGACTTCATACTTGGTCTTCGCCCTTGCCAGCTCAATACCTTTTAGGGGTTGAAACTCACCGAAAATATTTCTCAGAAGGTTCCTCCATATGAAAAATATCCATGTATCAGCTTAAAATAAAGAAACCAACACTTTGTAAGGGTGAAAAATGTGTTCACAATATTCATCATCATATTTTTGGAAGGAAATCCTCATTCAAGGTTTTCTCCGTAAGTGGCTTCTATGATCAAAATATACAAATCTTAATTAATACACTTTGCAACAATTTCTTACATCTGATTGTCTAGCATTGATCTTACTCTACAAAATCTACCATAGTATCTCATAAATAAGATCATATTATTCGATTTGTATAGGTAGCTTGTTCATTTCAATGATAATCTTAGAAACCAAAGGAAGAATTCCATTTCTTTCCCCATATCTCTTAGGATCTTCTCTTGTAGAAGAAATCATGAGGTTGTCAATGTGGAAGTTTTTTTTCTATCATTTTAAGATATATTCATATACCTCAAGAAAAGACTTTGATATTGGAATTGATCTGGATTCATTTTACCTCCCCGACTTGTGTCATGTTCTATAGATTGAAGACTACTAGGTGAATTGTATAGATGAATTTAAATTCAGATAATGTGATCACAAGAGGATGAAAATTGAGTAGATGAGGAGATTCAGTCTTAATTGGTATGAATATGGCATGGAAGATGAGGGAACAAAGTTTTATGTTCTAGAATATCATGCAGTGAAATTCTTGTCCCTTTCACAAGTGTTGTGTAACATCCGTGAGTCAAGAGATATAATATAGAAGATTGAAGAAGTGATCAAAAGATTATAAGGATTTTCTCAATGAGGGGAGTAATCTTCTAGTGTTCTTAGTGATCTACTTCTCAGGTGCTCATCACTTTTGTTCTTAGTGTTTTCAAATAGTGTGGAAAAGGTTCACCATTTGTTTTCAAAACAAGAAAGGTGTTAAAAAGGCCATCATAGGAGAAATATTCATCAACAGATCATACAGTGTTGTGGAGGGTCCTCATGAGAAGGTTTTCATCTTCAACTTATGTAGAGAAGATCTTCATTGAAGGAAAAGGTATCCTCATCCATGCTTTGGATAATTTCTCCTTTCTTCTCCTCTCTCATTCTTTCTCCTCTTCTCTCCCAATTTCTAATTCTATGTTGTAAACAATCATGATTTTTTGTCTTATTCATTAAAGAGACAATGAAATATTTGTGTAATTATAAAAAAAGGGACTTATTTTGTGTTTCATAAGGTCATTTTAAAATTCACTTGCAATGGGAATATGAAAATTCATGTGGGGGGTAATCGAAGAGTTGCAACATAAAGCTATAAATTGAAAGATCCTCCCCATTTCAAAGGATGGTTAATCTTCTTTTATAGCTCCCATATCCTCTCTTGAAAAAAATGATCAAGTTTCCTCTATTTGTTTTGCTTATGTTTTCCTCCTTACCTCATATTGTACAAATTTTCAAATATTTCAATAAAGAAATGAGTTTCAAATTTTCTAGATGAGTGAATAAGTGAGATTTTATGTTCATAGTTTCATCTTGTCTTTATGTTTTTAGCATAGTTGTTATTCTTTCCCAATTGTGTGCATTAAAACCTTGAGTTAATCCTTGAAAGAATCTAAACTTTTACTACTTGTAGAATTAATCCCCCCGTACTTTCTTACTCCCATTTTCCCACCTCCATAGAAAATTCATCCATTACATGAAATTGCAAGCATTTTCCATAGGTGCAACGGAGTGATGCTGTTAGATCCCTGGCCTCTAGGCAAACAACACATTTATTTTTCATTTCACATACAATAATGGAGCTTCCCATTCAAGTAGAGGGACATAGTCCTAGAGCGTTGGAAAAAATTCGCTAATTTTCCCCATCGACAAATTATTTCACCAATTTTTTTTTACGACAACTATGGGGTAGATTTTGCATATTTTGCACCCAATATATAAACCAAAAAAAGTATATATATTCAAAAAATCCATAAAAAATAAAAAAGGAAATCCATTTCTAAAAAACCCACTATTGATTCCTGTATATGACCCTTCATATTCCATAATGTCCATTCATATTCACGTTGCAATTTTTTCCCAAAACTAGTTGAAATAATATATATACCAGGTTGAATAGGTTGAGAGTAATTTTTGATCCCACTTTAGAGGCTCTAAAAAATCAACCAATTTGTCAAGCCCAATCTTCATCTAACACTTTAAGTGGTACCCTTGGAAATCCTATTAAAACTCCTATTGATACTACTATAAATACTCTTTATTCTCCCATATTTCAACCATCATTGAACATTGAATTCCCTACTAAAGAAGAATAATAACTAGAAGAAGAATTGGGAGAATAATCTATAGAAGTAGAAGTAGAAGCAATAATGGAAGATAAAGAAAAAATACCTACACAAATTATGCCTTGGGGAATAAATATGGGTCCTCTTTCCCTCATATTTCCTCCTGAAAACTTCTCTGTGTTTTTATAGCCAAATTACAAATTTTTGAGCTCATGCCCTCCATTGGTGTTTAAGCCAAGTTAGAGATTTAAGAAATTAGCAAAATTCGTGCCCTAGTGCTGTTTGAATCTCTGTTTTGCTTGTTTTGAATTTTTTTCCATCTCGCAGTCTGTGCACAAAATATCTTCTTTATAATCTCCTTTATGATTGAAAATTTTCACCTATTCTATGAACTAGGTCGCTAAATCATTGTTTTGCCTCCATGCCTCTAGTTCACGAAGGAAATTAAAAAATTGGACTTAAAATGACAAATTTCTCTTCCTCTGTGTATTTTTCCCACATTCGGGATGACAGGTGTCTTTTCCCTGTCAAATTTTGGACTCAATGAATGCAGGTACATGGTCAGATCCAATTGGATGGGGAGGAACAAGATTTTTTGAAAACTTAACACTTTTGGTCACTTTTGGCAAAAATGGTAAATTTTCCTCGCAGACCCGAAAAGCCAAATCACTGTTGAAAAGTATAACCTCAACATATGGCTCCACATGCTGCAATGGCATAACTCCTGGGTGGGGCAAAAAGGGTCAATTATAAAATCAACACTAGATCACCGCGTGGTTGGAGTCATTGGAGAGGCAAACCCTGATGTTGAATAGTCAAAGTGGACGAGTGGGCCATCAGGGGAATTTGTGTTTTTGAACCCCTTTGTAAAAAGGTGAAAAGTTAAAAAGTGACGCGTAGCCTCGATCATGCTTTGAAGGGAAAAAATAAAAGCCGAAGCCCATAGGGAAAAAGTCAAAGGTGAAGCCTACCATGTGTCCTAGTCAAATCAGAGCAGTGGGCTGGTGGAGGAAATTGATTTTTTGAGCCTTTTTCCCAAAAAGGTTAAAATGTTGAGAAAAGGGCCGCGACCCCATTTCCAATTAGAAGGTGCCATGTGTCCTAGTCAAATCGGAGCAGCGGGCCAGTGGAGGAAATTGATTTTTTGAGCCTTTTTCCAAAAAGGTTAAAATGTGGAGAAAAGGGCCGCGATCCAATTTCCAATAAGAATTTGCCACGTGTCTAAGTTGAAAAGTCAAAGTGGGGGTGTGGGCCAGTTTTTTCCAAATTGCCAAGTCTCTAAAAAATCACAAAATGCAAAGGGATTTCCCTCATAACCACTCCAATCCCTTCCTACCACATGGATGGCCCAATTTAAGAGTTAGAGGAGAAAATCAAATGGTCTATATTTAAATTGGAAAATCAAATTTAACGGTCATTTTGTAAGATCTGGTTTTTAACTTGCCATAAGTGTTTTCTTTGTAATGGAGGAATTTAAAGAGGTGTAAAGGATTTGTAAAGATTGTCACCATGTTAGAAAAGGATATAATGGCTTCTCGACGTCATTCCAAGGGCTGGCGATTGATTTCTGAAAATACCAGAGTGCTCTGTACCTGGAAAAGATAGAAAATGCCATTTTCTTCTATTTTCTCTTCTTCATTGAATTTCTTCCATTCTCAAGCTATGTACAAACTCTGACCGAGCTTCAATAATAAAAGAAGGAATTTTTTCCTCTTTGATTTAGGAATTAATTGGTACTTTGTGACTAATTAATTTCATTCGGTCTTGTAGCTTCTCCTATGGATTTTTTTTTCTTCTAACTATAAATGCATGTAAATGAAATTTCTAATTAATGTGTGTGGGCATCTGATATTCTACTCACAACATTAGTTTCTCCTACCTCCATTCTCACTCCCTTTCCCCTTCTCAGAAAAAGTTCTTCTCTAGTGAGAAATTGCTAGCTTTGTCACAAGGTCAGTGGAGTGCCCCCTATTGGATCTCTGGACGAAAGGCCACCATTGAAATCCACTTTTTCATGCATGCACATATGGAAGCTACACCGTTTAAGTAGAGGGACTTAGATTCCCATAGCATTGGCCAGGAACCCACCAATTTTTCCACAAGAAAATTTTTCTCGCCAACAATTTTTGGCACCCATCATGGGGTATATTTTGTAGCATTTGCACCTAAAAACGACCTCAGGGTCATAAAATACAAAAAAATCTAGAAGAAAAGTTTCTAGAGATTGAATAATCACACAAACTTCATGGATGTAAATCATGGCTATTATGGGAAATCCTCCTATTGAGAGACCTGATTTACTCTTTCACATCCAAAAAGGCATTACTTCTGATATGAGAGAAGCTATTTGGCATAATAGAAAAATTATCAATCAATACTTCATTGCCATAAGGATTTTGGACCTAGAAGAGGAACATGCTGACGAATTGGAAAGGCAGAGACAAATTCCAGCACCCCAGAGAAGAGCATAAAATTTCAAGCTGGTTAATAGAAGGTACACCCGAGAACTGAGGCTTGGAGGAAAAATTGATCCCACATTTGAAGAGCTTGAAAGAGAGGCAGTTGCTAAAGAGGAGATAAGGGCTCAACTTGAAGAAATAGAAAGACTTCAAATTGAAGCAGAAGAAAGAGCAGTAATAGAAGTAGCTTTAGCAAGACTGGAGGATAGAAACATGAATATAATGGGTGATCATGAGCGTGAGGAACGCAAGCCTAATGTACCATGGGGAAGAAATATTGGTCCACTTGCTCTTCCACAACCACTTCATGACCTCCCAAGAGGCTCAAGAAAGAACTTCCCAAAATTCAAAGGGTTCTCAGCTCCAGGAAGAACACGTAACAACATTCATCACTACTTGTGGAGTATTGGGAGTTGAAGATGAAGATGTTTTAGTTAGGCTCTTTGTGGATTCACTCCAAGAAAAAGGATGCTGAATGGTTCTACATGTTGCCCCCAAGATTTGTTACATGTTCGGAAGATATAAGAAGTGCATTTGAATATAGGTTTAAGAGCACAGAATATTGTTAGGATCTTCTGGTCCAATTGGTTAAGATGAAGAAGGAGACCTTTGAACTAATGAGATATTTTGTAGCAAGGTATAATAGGTTGAAAAGAAGGATCCCAGAAGATGTGGTACCTCTTGAAAATAACTTGAAAAGGTTCTTTATCAGTGCTTTTCCACCATAAGTTGGTTTCTTCCTTAGAAGATCCCAACCAAGAACATTGAGGGAAGTTCAAGAATTTGGAGTTAAGACTGATGATGATCTAATCCTTTCTGGAAAATTGAAAGGACCAAATGGGAACCAAAAAGGTCAGAGTTTAAATCCAGTCACCATGGATCCAATGTTCCAAAAAATGGCAAATGGCCTAGTTGCTTTGAAGAAGTAACTGTAACAAATCACAATGAGGAATTCTCTAAGGAGGTCAAATCCTTCTGATAGACCAAGAATTTCTCCACCTCCTTGTAGGATTGCTCTTGAAGCACCACCAGGCAATGCCATCTGTGACACTAGGGAATCAGAAGAAGGAACAAACATTTATGAAACTGAAGAAGAAAACATGGATGACTATGAAAACTATCTTGAAATTGAAGAGGTCAGCATGCATAATGGCTTGATTGAATATGTTGATGACGAGGATGAAGGTGATGAAGAAGCTCCAAGTTTTTCATGTGTTGTTTTCACTCATGAAAAATCTAAGAATGGTGTTTCCACCTCAGTAGTTGCAACTTTGGGTAGGAAGAACAAATAAGATATCTCTTCAAAGCCTCCACTAAACAAGATCATTAGAAGGGAATCACCATTACAACCTTCAATGGAATCAGATAGAGAGAAATAAGATTCACCAGTTGTTAAGGATCACACTATTGTGCCAAGCAAGTTATCTTATTCTTCTCCCAACTCAAAAGTAGTTAAGAGCAATTATCTTCTAAATATTGGTTCTACAAGAACATCTAAATTTCAATCAAAGGCTACACTCCCATCTCCTTCCAGTCCAATTTCTACATTTGAAAAGGAAAATCCAGCACCAAAAGTAACAAAACCTCTACCATTTAAGTCCTCATCCACTGCTAGAACCTCTTCCTTATCTACCATAACTCCATTTGAATTTGTGGAGCATGCAAGAAAAACCAAAGTTCAAATCTCTAATATTGAATACCTACAAACATATCCTACCCAATTTGATAGATTCATCAAGGTAGTTCATGGTAGTAACCCTTTTTCTTCATGCCCAATCTCTAAAGTCCTATTGCCCACACCATCCATACCACCTTCTTAAAACATGTTAGCCCTCAGTGCCTCCAACTCCAACAGAGTTGAGCCTTTCTACCTATCACTTCTTATCAAAGGCTTCCAGTTGAACAATTATATCATGTACTCTGGAGCCTCAGATAATGTGATGCTGGAAAAAGTTATAAATGCTCTTGGTCTCACTTTGACCCTGGTAAATGGAACATGCTATTCAATGAAATCCAAACAAGTTCCATTGGTAGGAAGAATCAAGGATGCTTAGGTTGAACTAGCTGACTACCCAGACAAGAAGATACTCCTGACCATCTTGGTGGCAGACATCCTAGTCTCTTTTGGTATGCTATTGAGTAGAAGTTTTTGTAGAGACCTAGGTGGAGAAATAAAAATGGATTGGTCATCTGCAACTATCCTAGTGAAAGGAGAAATGAAGAAGTTGTTGCCAGTCAAGAAAATGAAATTCACAGTAAGGAAATCTAATGATCCAAGAGGTAACATCCTTTTTTAAGATTGTGGGCTAGGAAACTACTTCCCTACCTCACAAAAGGAAGAGAGATTTCCACTCCTCATGGAGGAAGAGGAAGATCAGATTTGGATAATGAAGTTTGATGGCAGTCATTCCAAAGAAGGTTCAGGAGCTGGTGTAGTATTATACTCTCCCTCCAATGAGGTATGTCGTTTTTCTTACAAGCTATAATTTGATAATATAAACAATACTACAAAGTATGAAGCATTGCTCTTAGGCATGAATGCAGCGGAGGACATGGGAATCAAGAAGATGAGATGCGAAGGTGATGCTGAGATTGTGGTGAAGTAGGTCTACCAACAATATCAGGTGAAAAATCCAAGGCTCAGACACTATAGAAACAAAGTGTGGGATTACATTGAATCCTTTGATGCATTCTCCATTGAAGGTATCCCTAGGGAACAAAATGAAAGGGCTGATTCTCTAGCAGTGTCAGCTTCCTTAGTGACACCTCATCCTTCTTTTGGCAAGGATAAAGTGACCATTGAGATGGTGTTCAAACCCAACATACCAGAAAATGCAAATCACTGGTAGGTCTTCAATGATGACAATCAGATCCTAGCCTTCTTAGAACAAAGGGATAAATTCAATAATCTATTCTTTAAAGGAAGTGAAAACCCACACCATGAATCAATCCCCATAGAAGAGAAGGAAGGAATTGAGGGAATTACAGAAGAGGGAGTAATCAAACTAAAAGGAAACAAAATCCCTAAAGGCCTAGTTTCTTTGGAAGACCTTTTTGACAAACATGATAGGTTCATCCAAGAGAAAGAAAAATAGTCTTCTCGGTGTCCGTATGATTTTAGCAAGAAAACATTGGCACTTTAGAGAATCAAATGATGGTTAACATTGGTAAATGCTGCTCACCAGAAGAGAAGAGAAGGTTTTTTTCCCTGTTAAAAAATTACTCAGATGTTCTGCCCTATTCCTATGATGAACTCAAATCCTTTTAGCCAAAGGAAATGCATCACTCCATTCTTTTGAAGCAAGGAGCTAATCCCTTAAGAAAAAACAAATGCCCTACAACCCAAAGATTGCTGATGTTATCAAAGAAGAGGTGAACAATATGCTCAATGATAGAATCATTTTCCCCATCCACCATTCAACATGGGTGGCTAACATTGTGCCAGTAAGGAAGAAGAATGAGGAAATAAGGATTTGTGTAGACTTCCGAAATTTGAACCAGGCATCTCTCAAGGACAACTACCCTCTTCCAATCATGGATCATATTTTGTAAGCAGTCACTAGATATGAGATGCTCTCTTTGCTTGATGGATTCTTAGGATACAACCAAATCAAGGTGGCAGAAGAGGATTGTAAAAAAAAAACCTTCAAAACACCTTGGGGCACTTTTTCCTACAACAGAATGCCTTTTGGCTTGATCAATGTTAGAGCCACTTTCCAGAGAGCAATGGACTTGGCCTTCAAAGATTTGAAACATTGCATTGTCATTTACCTTGATGACCTTGCATTTTTTTCAAAGAGAAGGGGAGATCATATCAATCACTTGGAGTAAGTCCTTTCAAGGTGTAGGAAACATGGCATTTATCTAAATCCAAAGATGTGCATTTTTGGAGTCACAAAAGGTAAGTTGCTGGGACACATTGTGAACAAACATGGAGCACACATTGATCCTGAGAGGGTCAGAGCTATCCAAGCACTAGCCTTACCAACCAGAAAGAAGGGAGTTCATTCATTCTTTAGAAGGGTAAAATTTCTTTGTCATTTTGTGCTGGAGTTTTCTAAACTGAGTAAGCATATAACTTCCATGATGAAGCCTCAAGAAAGTTTCAAGTGGAATAAGGAAGGAAAAAGATCATTTGAGGAGATCAAGAAAGCCATTGCCAAAGCTCCAACTTCTGTATCTCCAGATTTCAATAAGGAGTTCATCATGTATTGCTATACATCAGAACATACACTCTCTGCTGTCCTTGTTCAGAAAAGTGATGAGGTTTTGGAATCACCCATTTCTTTCATGAGCTGTCATTTGAAAAATCATGAGCTAAAGTATAACCAATTGGAGAAACATGCCTATGCGGTGGTTAAAGATGTTAAAAGTTTCAGATTCTACATTCTTAACTCCCATACAGTAGCGATGGTACCTGGAAATGTAATCAAGTCCATTTTGGCTCAACAAGATCTTGGGGCTAAGAGAGGAAGATTGATTGCAAATACCCAAGGGTATGACTTGGAGATTAGACCCTCTATTCTAGTAAGAGGAAATGGTTTATGCAAGATGATTGCTAAAGATGAAGCTCTCAAAACCCAGCAGGGAGATAAAGATGGTGTTTTCTCAACTTGTTCAGGAGACAATCCACAGGCGCTCTTTGTCACCACTATTGATGAGTGGTATGCTGACATTTCTTACTATCTCACTTATGGAGAATTCCCTCCTAATCTTGATTATAAACAAATAAGGAAACTCAAGATAAAGGCAACCAAGTTTGTTATCTGGAATCATTCACTTTATAAGAGATGCCTAAATGGTTGTTTCCTCAGGTGTGTAGATAAAAAGAAGCAAGAAAAGTTACTCAGGGTATATCATGATCAAGCTTGTGGTGGAAATTTCTTAGCAATGGTCACCACACATAAGATCCTCAGAGGGAGATATTATTGGCCCTCCATCTTTGCAGACACTCAGGATTGGGTTTCCAAAAGCAAAGCATGTCAACAATTTGTTGGAAAGCCACAACTAGCTGTGCTACCACTCAGACCTATGGTGATTGAAGAACCATTTGAGCAATGGGGGATGGATTTTATTGGTGTTATTAATCCTCATTCTAGTGCAGGAAATACTTATGTACTCACTACAATTGATTACTTTAGTAAATGGGTGGAAGCCATCCCAACCAAGCAAGCCAACTCTAAAACAATATGCAACTTCATCAAGGAGAATATCATTGTTCATTTTGGAATACCATAGAAAATTGTTGTAGAAAATGCCACCTATTTATCTTCCAAGGAGCTCACAGAGTTTTGTTATGGCTTTGGAATCTCCCTATCTCAATCTTGTAACTACTAACAATAGGGAAATGGGCAAGCTGAGTCAAGTAAGAAGAACATTGTGACCATTGTCTGCAAGCTGGTAGATGAGAATCAAAGGAACTGGCATAAGAAGTTATATGTTGCATTGTGGGCTGATAGGATCACTCTTAAGAAGGAAATAGGTATGTCACCTTTCCAAATGTTGTATGGAGTTGAGGTAGATATTCCCCTCACAATTGAGATACCAGCTCTCAAGTTTCTACAAGAAATAGAAGATGGTCAATACAAAGACTCCATTGGCAAGATGATCCTCTTCCTGGAAAAGATGGAAGCAAGAAAATGCCAAGTGGTGGATAGAAGTAAAGAACACCAATTAAAAGTGAAGAAGATATTTGACAAGAAGGAAAAGGCAAGAGAATTCAAGGTTGGAGATTTTATTCTACTTTGGGACAAGAGAAGAGAACCAAAGGGTAGCCATGGAAGGTTTGATTCATTATGGCTCAGCCCATTCCAAATTCATGGAACTTATGGTGAGAATGTTTTTCTCCTTTCTTAAATGGAACACCATTGGAATTTCTTCGAAGTGGGCAATACTTGAAATTATATCATCAATGAAAGTGGGTTGTCCCTCGTATTGTACCATAGGTGATTTTACGTATGTGTGTTTTTTCCCTCTTCTGTTGTGTGGTTTTGGTGTAAGCTTTGTTTGGTTTTTGTTGTGTGTGTGGTTTGGCTTGTGTGTTTCCTCCTTCCATTCTTTCTTAGAATTATACATGACTTTGCAAGTCTCAATGGATAAGGCACTGTTCAACGTAATATGTTTTGAAACTTGAGATTCTGAATCCTCATGTCGTGCCCTAGCCATGCCCAGTTCACGCCATGTCCCCAAGCTAGAGCCAGCTGTTGCCTCCTATAAACTGCTCTCCATTTTCATAGACAAATTCACATTTTTTGAGCTCATGCCCTCCGTTGGTGTTTAAGCCAAGTTAGAGATTTAAGAAATTAGCAAAATTCGTGCCCTAGTGCTGTTTGAATATCTATTTTTCTCATTTTGAGAAATTCTCCATCTCCTAGTCTGTGCATGAAATATCCTCTTTACAATCTCCTTTGTGATTAAAATTGTTCATCTATTCTATGACCTAGGTTTTCAAATCATTGTTTTACCTCCATGCCTTTGGTTTGCGAAGGAAATTAAAAAATTAGACTCAAAATGACAAAGTTCTCTTCCTCTGTGTATTTTTCCCATAGTCAGGATGACGGGTGCCTTTTCCCTGTCAAATTTTGGACTCAATGAATGTAGGTACGTGGTCAGATCCTATTGGACATGGAGAAACATCCTTTTTGTTGAACTTAACACTTTTGGTCACTTTTGGAAAAAATGGTAAATTTTCCCTGTGGACCCGAAAATCCAAATCGTCATTGAAAAGTCTAACCTTAGTGGACGACTCCCCATGTTGCAACAACACAACTCTAGGGTGGGGCAGAAAGGGTCAATTATGAAATTAGTGCTGGATTGCCATGTGGTTGGAGTCATTGGAGAGGAAATTCCCACCGTTGAAAAGTCAAAGCGGATGAGCGAGCCATCAGGGGAATTTGTGTTTTTGAGCCCCTTTGCAAAAAGCTAAAAAGTTAAAAAGTGACCCACAGCCTCGATCAGAATTTGATGGGAAAAAATCAAAGTTGAAGCCCGTAGGGAAAAAGTCAAAGGTGAAGCCTGCCACATGTCCTAATCAAATAAGAGTAGCAGGTTGACAGAGGAAATTGAATTTTTAGGCCTTTTTCCGAAAAGTTAAAATGTTGAGAAAAGGTCCGTGACCCCATTTCCAATTAGAAGGTGCCACATTTCCTAGTCAAATCAGAGTAGCGAGCCGACAGAGGAAATTATGTTTTTGAGCCTTTCATTTCCAATAAGAACATGCCATGTGTCTAAGTTGAAAAGTCAATGCGCGGGTGCGGGCCAAATTTTTCCATATTGCCAAATCTCTAAAAAATCACCAAATGCAAAGGGCTTTCCCCTGTAACCACTCCAATCCCTTCCTGCCACGTGGATGACCCAATTTAATAGTTAGAGGAACAAATAAAATGGTCTATATTTAAACTGGCAAATCGAATGTAATGGTCATTTTGCAAGATCTGGTTTTTAACCCGCCATAAGCATTTTCTTCGCAATGGAGGAATTTGAAGAGGCGTAAAGGATTTGTAAAGATTGTAACCATTTTGGAAAAGCATATAATGGCTTCTAGACATCATTCTAAGGGATGGTTATTAATTTCTGAAAAGATCAGAGTGCTCTGTACCTGGAAAAGACAAAATGCCATTTTCTTCTATTTTATCTTCTTCCTCGAATTTCTTCCATTCTCAAGCTATGTATGAACTCTTCTCGAGATTCAATAATAAAAGAAGGAATTTTTGCCTCTTTGATTGAGGAATTAATTGGTACTTTGTGACCAATGAATGTTATTTGTTCTTGTAGCTTCTCATGTGGATTTTGTTTTTCTTCTAACTATAAATGCATGTAAATGAAATTTCTAATTAATTTATGTAGGCATATGATATTCTAATCACAACATTAGTTTATCCTACCTCCATTCTCACTCCCTTTCCCCTTCTAAAACAAAGTTATTCTCTAGTGAGAAATTGCTAGCTTTGCCACAGGGTCAGTGGAGTGCCCTCTGTTTGATATCTAGTTGAAATGCCACCATTGAAATCCACTTTTTCACACATGCACATACAGAAGCTACACAGTTCAAGTAGAGGGACTTAGATTCCCATAGCGTTGGCCAGGAACCCACCAGGTTTTTCACAAGATAGATTTTCTCACCAAGACCTTCCTAACCCATCCATGAATTTCTAAAGGTATATTGTAATAAGTTTTCCATATTCAGAAGAGATGGAACACAAATCCTAGAAGAGCGTGTAACAACATTCATTGTGGCATGTGGTGCATTAGGAGTAGAACATGAAGATGTATAATTGAAGTTGCTCATACAATCCCTGCAAGATAAGGTAGTAGATTTGTGCTATCTCCTACTGGCTAGATCTGCCACTATTTGGGAAGACATCAAAACCAATTTCAAAGAAAGGTTAAAACCCATTGAGGATTGTCAAGATCTCCTAGTGCAGTTGGTTCAAATGAAAAAGGATTTGAACAAGACTATGAGGGATTTTGCAACCCGTTATAACAAGTTTCTGAAAAGGATACCCTTTCAGATATGTCATCCGATGATGACATGAAAATATTATTCATTAATGCTCAATTTCTTGAGGTAGGATTCATCCTCTGAAGATATTTTTCTATGGATCTCACATAAGCTCGATAAATTAACATTGAAGTATAAGATGACCACATCCTATTAGGAAAGATCAAGAATCCTTCAAGAAAGGATAAGGCTTATCATCATAAAGATGAGAGAACTGATCCATTGTTTCAAAAATTCGAAAATGAATGGATAATATTAAAAAGGGAAGTTTCCCAATGAACATCCCATGAAATTCATAATAGAAATCAGATTATAGAATTACCCTAAAATCTTTCCTTGGAAGCTCCACCTGTCAATGAAATTTATAGAACTCGGGAATATGAACAAGGAATTGAACAAGAAATTGAAGAAAATGATTTCTTAGAGATCTAGGAAGTATATAATGATGCACAAATCATATTCTATGAATAGTCTCGAGGTGATGAAGATGATGACGAAGATAAACCTAGTTTTTCATGTGCGGTATTCACCCACTCTCATCCTCAAAAGGAAGCTTCTTCCTTTGCTACTATGAAAAAAAAGAAGATTTAATTTCCTCTTGTGGTGACTCCACAAAATAAAATAATCAATCAAGGATCTCCACTTCCACCCTCCATGGATTCTGCATTGGAGAAACTTGATCCCATGGCAAGTAAGAGGTCACATGCTATTCCAAGTGAGTCTCAAAATGCTCCCTCTAATTTGAATCCCGATTCTACAAAATCTATCCTTTCAAGAGTTTCTAATGTGCCTCTAAAATAAGCCTGTTTCCCCCAAACATATGCTTCTACATCTAAGCCTATTCTAACTTCAACAACAATGTCTTCATGTCCCCTATATACATCTCCTCCTTTTGATATCATTGAACATGTGAAAAAATCTAAAGTGTAGATTTCTGAATATGAGTATTTGCAAACTCATCCCAAAAAAATTGAGAAGCTTTTCCATCATATTAAGAGTAGTAGCTCAAATCCCAATATTGTGACTCCTAGTTCTAAAGGAATATTTCCAACCCCACCTAAACCTCCATAATAAAGCATGCTTGCTATGAGTGTATAAAAGACTGATAATATTTATCCTTAATATGCCTCCCTTCTCATTAAAGGATACCCATTTAATAATTGTATAATAGATTCAGGTGACTTTGACAATTTAATGCCCATAAAAGTTACCGATTCCCTCAGACTCACCTTGACTCAGGCTAGTGGTTCTTATTACTCCATGGAGTCAAAGGAATTCCCATTTGTAGGGAAAATCAAGGATGCATAGGTGGCTCTCGCTGAATTTCCAGATAATAAGGTGTTATTAAATATCTTGGTAGCAAACATTGTAGCTTCATTTTGAATGTTATTAAGTAGAAGCTTCTCCACAAACAGGGGAGGAAAATCCCTGATGAATTGGTCTTCCATAACCATTTTAGTTAAGGGATATATGGAAAATTTTCTTCTATCTAAGAAGATGAGATATATAGTGTAAAAGTAAGGAAATATGGGAGCTAACATATTATACTAAGATAGAGGGAATATGAATCATTTCATGACATCTGAAGAGGAGGATGATATTTCTATCTTGATAGGACTAAACATTCCTTTCTGATGGGGTATTAATCATGAAGAAGTAAAGAGAAATATTGAGTCACAAGGGGATAGCCTTGAGTGGCTGGATGATACAATCCATGAGGAATATGAAATGGTTCTTGGTGAGCTTTAAGACAAGAAATCAGTTAATTTGTTTACCTATTATGAGGAGGTGTTCTCATTCCTATTTGAAGATGAAGTTTATTTTTATCATGTCATCTGTGAATAATAAAATCCAACTTGTGATGAGCCTTTAGAAGCCTTTAGAAGAAGAATCTGTGTAAGAAATGCTAAGAATTGCAAAGGAAATAGAAGACCCTCATCTTAGTCTTGAAATCCTGATGCAAGCCATGGATCTTCAATATGGGTATGAATCTAATTCTGAATTCTCAACCAATTCCAAAATTGGTCATGATGAATTCTATCAAGGTGAAAAATATGATGTCCCTCCTGAGCTAATGATTGATGGATATGATGATGAAATTGAATTTTTATCTTTTCCATTCGAAGAGGAATATTCATTCTATGATGAAAAATTTGAAACAAAGAGTTTTGAGTCCCTTGGATATGAGACTCCCCTAGAAAAAGGAGTAGCAGAATACAATGCGATTTGGGATGGTGGACCGGTTTCTCTAAATTGTTACCTTGAATTTAAAAATGAAAGTTCTTTAAATGAATGTAAATATGAAATTTTTATATTTTGAAAGAATGATTATGTGCAAGAAATATTGAAAGTGGCAGAAGGTACAAAATATCCCAAACTAAGTCTCAACCTCTTAACTCGCGCTATGGTCATACAAAATAGGTATGAGGCTATGTTTGATTCTTCATTCAATGTTTAAACACCTCATAATTAAATAGAAAAAAAATATGAATTCAAGTCCTCTTATGAATAACTTATCAATATGCATGAATATGGGAAAGAAGAGAACTCAGAACATTCAAACAACTCAATAAGAAAATCAGCCTTGGTGCAATGCCGAAAATTAAAGTAAGGAATCATCAATATGGATGAATACAGAAGATAATTTGCAACCTAAAATTGATAGAATTTGTGAGAAAATCTCTTAGCATACAAAATGACATGTAGTCTCACTCCTCATAATAATTCAAGTATTCATGAAAGCACCTATCTTTCATAAGCAATTGAGGAAAAGAGGCTACTTTCTTGAACTAGTCAATGGCTTCGTGGAATATCTATTGTAATTATAATATTAAGTGCATCACAATATTTAGTTTATAGTTAAATAATATAGAATAGATTATATTCTTATTATTTAAATATAAACTTCATATTAGGTTTGTTAGTTATTAATTAACTAATTATTTATTAAATCAGGGTGTGCCCCGTTACTTAATATGGTCATAACCCTTCGGGTTTTTCAAATATGGATTTCACTCATATTAAAAATCACATGAATCAATGGATTTTGGGTAAATACATGGAGTATAAGTGAGGAAGGAGTTATTGGACTGGGTGTATAATGTTTCTCTATAGTGGATTATTCTTCCGTGGTTTTTTACCCATTTATGGGTTTTCCATGTTAAATTTTGTGTCACTATGTTCCAATATTCTTTACTTTATCTTATTTATTTCATGCTTATAAAGTTGGTTATAATGTTTGTGTTAATATTAATTTTTATTTCAATTTAATATTTCAGCCCTAACAATATCATCACTTAATGTTACCCATTCAAAGGTAACTTTTGGAAAAAATGTATAAGCTGTAAAAGTGGGGTGTCCCCCACATGTACCATAAGTGAATTTAGGATGTGTTTATCCCTTTCCCATTGTGATTTTCCCTTTCTATGTGTGGTGCATTTCCCTTATTTCATGTGTGTGTGTGTTCTCTATTTCAGTCCATCCTTGGTTTTTTGAGATTCTGTATAGCCCAAAGGATAAGGCATTAGTCTAAGTATTTAATGAGATTATAGAGTTCATTCTTATCCTATCCTCATTTTTTTTGATCTAGAAAAATTCCCCAAGTGAGATCAAGTTGTTGTCATGTGTTTTTATAAGGGAAAAAGTTAAGTTGAAAACAAAACTTCACCCTAGTGTCAATGTTTTTGCTTGTAAACCTTCCCAAGCACTCCTCCGGCTTAGTTCCCCCTCCCCCCATGTCAAGCCTATAAAAATCCTCGAAGTGCTCATATTTTTTATAATAAAATTTACCATGTGATTGAAATATTAAAACAAGCTAATGAAGTTCTGCTGATGAAGTTCTTCTGAGATAGTGATTTTCAAGGGAAATTCTTCAGTGACTTATAAATGGCTATTTTTAGCATTTCTAAGGCAAGTGTGCACCCCCCAGAGTAGATTTGAAGGTCAAAATTCATCAGGAAGTGGAATTGAATAGATAAGATCATATTGAAAGTGATTTAGGAAAGTATATGGATTATTTGAAGGTTTAGGGACAACATTAATGAAAGTGGGTTTTCGAAGGTGAAGGAGCGTACAATTCAAAATAGTGCCTAAGCTTCGGAAGATGATTATGGGAGCTCTGTAAAGAGTTAAGGGTCAAACAAGATACCATTGGAAATATTATTCAATTCTATAAATGATGGTACTTTTATATTTTTCACAAAACCAAGTCATTTATCTCTATAGTCTTGTTGACAATTTTTGCACTTGTGTGAAAATGGGCAACTCGAAACTTTGTTTTTGATGGAAGGAATTGTTGAATGAACCTAAGTAGGGGGGCATTTACAATTGAGTGAATCAATAAGGAAAGTTACATCTATGTGTGTTGTTATAGAATGTAACACCTCACGTATGTTGTTATCCCATAATCACCTTCAAAAAAGATGCACAGAAGCTCCGAAGAACTAAAGCAAAACCTTGAGGAAGGAGGAGATAAAAGCAGACCTGAGGAGTTGGAATCAAAAGCAACAAAAATATTTTTGGTTTGCATTGTTGAGAGTTCACTTTTAAGTTACAAATATTTTAAATTTGATCATTTCCTATGATTAAGTGTTATTAAGTATGTATTAAGTTGTATAATTCATTGTAAAATCACTACAAATCATAAGAACTAAAAGTAAAAGGAAGTACACAACTCAATTATAGAAATAATATCATTTATTCATTAATGAAATCTAATGTTTTCCACATAAGCAATGGGATGTAACTTATTATTATCGAAATAAATGGTACATGTGCATGAAATTAAAATAGAAGGAGTATAAAAAACCCATCATTTCCTTGGGTTTTCTTTCGTTCTTCATCGTTTCAGTTTCAGCTTCTCCATCTTCATCTTCTACATCTAACAGCTACAATGTACCTAAAAAATAGAAAAAGGACACTATTAATTAAGAGCTCAGGGTTTAATCTATACTCATGTTCTATCTAACTTCAGGAAAATGAACCATTTGAGATCAAAAGCATAAGTTACATCAAACAACTGATATTGAAATGAAAAGTACCATCTGGCAGAAGTTCGTGGCAATCACAAGAATTGTGACAGATAGAAAAGAAAGAAAGAGAAAGTCACTATGGAACATAAGAGAGGTCAAAATCCTAATTTTTTCTAACTAGTTTGTTTCAGTGTGTGGGTACATGTTGCAGCAGAAGATAACAAAATTAATGATTTAAAATGTGTACTAATAGCTATAGATTTATTTTAGTGCACAAACAATATTCAAGGCTACAAAATAAAAATTCATTCATGTCATTAAAAATTATTAAGGTACAAGAGCTTCCAGGAAAAAAAAGAGAAGACTAGTCAAAAAAATGATACAGTATTAGGATGTCAGATAGAAAATAAATTACAGTATGCAATCATTAAGAAAGACAAATACATATTTTTGAGATTGTTTATGTGAATATCAAATGCTCCAACATAGTCTCAATCAAGGAACATGGGAAAAATCAATGTCATAACCATGTATTTAACAAATATACAGTTTTTTAGAGGTATGCATTGAAAGAATTACACATACTTGGAAAGTATACATTGTGTGTTTTCATGATTCATCAATTGATCAAGCAATGCAGGTTTCTTTACATGACTGAAAGAAAATAAATATAAATGCAATACAAGTTTCAGTTGAAAAGACAAAGTATGTTTCCAAAGACAAAACTTGAAGGATGCTTTCCAGATGGTGACAGATCCTTATCAAAACAAACTACAATTAAGTGCCATGACTGAATTGGATAGCAGAATGTTCAGAGTAGAAAAACCTTAAGCTTTAAGAATAGGACATAATTCAGAACAAGTTCCAGTTTCAACAAGTTGCAATGGAACTAATTATAATTGATATAGGTACATTTATCATAATGAATTAGGTACATTCATATTGATACAATTTAGAAGGAAATCAAATAGATGATCAAGTACAAATGAATCACAAAATGCATGGTAGTAAATTCAAGGTATAGTTTCAATGCATGAAGTACTAGATGGAACAAAAGAAATAGTAGTTACATAATTGTAAATTCATACATTTTATATCATGGTACATGTCCCAATGATCAAAGAGCTAAAGTTTTACTAACATCGGGATAATATGCATCTCATAAACATAACAACCTTGCATATTCTAAGAGTTTTCTAAATTATCATGTAATATAAAGGTATGAGGGTCTAAGGTTTTCAGCAAGTAAAAGAAGTATACAACCTATACATGACCATATTCCATAATAAAGTTGCAAACTATATTGGAAAAAAATGTTTTACTCAAGAATCTTTTTAAGCCATTGTTTTCAGTAGTTACACATCATATTGAAGCCCCATAAATGTTTCATATAGAGCTTGTATTATGCATATCAAATGAAAGCTATTATCTTCAGCTGTATATACTTTAGGAAATATTTAAAAACATAATATATATTTTGAAGACTATGATTATCTTAAATAATTATGCAAAAGAAGCTATGGTAAGGCACCATTATGATTTTCAGTTGCAAGCAAACATATAACAATGAACTATTTTGCAATTCAATTAAGCCTCAACTCAGCAAGCACCATCAGATCAAAAATTTTCTTCGTGAGATTCATATACATAAAACACACACTAATTGAAGCTACATATTTTAAGATGTGAATTGAACTAATTTGCATGATACTTTAACCATGTCTTATTTTCAAACAACAGATTGAGAAGCAAGAGTTAGGGATATTTCACAGGTCATTTTGACCCCCACAAGTTACATATTATCAACTTGCAAATTGAAAGATCAAAGATAGTAGCATTAAAGGATACATTCCTATTGACGATTATCATTGTGGATGAGCCATCAGAGGCGTGAGACTCCTTAGGTTAGTGGGACGTGCACCCTAAGGATACCTCCATATTTTAAAGAAGTCGGTTCTTATCTGCAGTACAAGATGAGGGTCAGGAAAGTGAAACTAAACATAAAAAGTTAACGAGAGGTGATGCTCTTAATAAATTAATCGAGAACACATCTATATGAAGAAGGGAAATGGAGAATGACTGAAAAGGGTGGATGAAATTTCACCACAGGACCGAGAAGATCACACATAACACTACCTATAACTACTCAAGTATAGCTTCAAATATAGTAATAACATTATAGAGATGCACAATTTCTATGTGAAAATAAAGGCGATCCAAGACAACAAAGATATGCCAAGGATGGACAAAATGCACCATAGGACATATTAAATTACTCCAAAAATTGTGCACAGTATTACAATATAAAAGAGGCAAGATTGCTATTACAAAACCCAAGAAGAAGGCCAGAGCTCCAGGCCCCAGCCTTTTACAGAAGAGGGAGTGAGACAGAGAAGAAAACCAACTGAATCCTTTTCTCCTTTTTTTTAATATGAGACCCATATCACAATATATAGAATGAGAAATAGAGAAGAGTCCACCTTCAACCACCTATAAGATGCAATAAATGAGTGCAATCAATGTCACCTTGCTTGTAAAAGACTCCTTCTATCCCCTGACCTGCAATAATGAAAAAATGATGGCCATGCTCATTAAATGCATTTCCCATGCAATTTCCAACGGTCTCTTTGAACTGGGATCTTTTTCCTTAAAAATTTCCATCAAAGATTCATTAGTTTCTGCATTGCTTGATTAATGCGCATCGTTTTCATTTTATTAGAGTTGGAGATTATTATTTTATTTTCACCAAACTATCTTTACTAAAAATACAAAATCCACTTTTTTGTCATATAGGATGTTGAGAGATTTCTGAAAAGTCCAATTTTGTGAAAATCAGACTTCTGAGTCAAAAGTTATGCTCGTTTGAACTTCGGGGTCGCGCGTTCCATGCAAGCTCTCACAATTTTTTAAAAGATCTAAGCATTTAAAATTCCTGGTGGGTTTCATGAATATTCCTACATTGAATTTACCTACCACCAATATTTTGTGACCTACTTTGGTTTCAGAGTCTCTCCATGTTGAGCTCCATGTGGAAGCCAAGCGCACCCATAGAGTCTTTGTTTTTCTTACTCCTTTTGAAAGTGCACTGAGCTGACATGTGGCACCTTCCACAGCTCCTTTTTATTTCCATGAGTTTGTAATGAGACTTGTCACACATTAATATGAGGAACCGCTTTCAGTGGGCTCCTTACCATTCGACCCTACGTGGAAGTCCCGCAAGAGTTTGACGCTTCAATTTTCTCTCTCACCTTTTGGAAATGTGCCAAGCTGACACGTGGCACCTTTTACGACTCTTCTAATTTTCCTGAGTTGATTCTCTCTAGGCTTCACTTTTGACTCACCAAGTCATTTTTCTTCATTTTTTACCATGATTTGGTCAAGTCCTTACAAAAATGCTGAAGGCTTGACTCATCTCGCATTAGTTTGACACTCATAGAGCTATCTTGATTAACCAGCAGGAATTTACTTGTTATCTAATTTTGGTGCGTGGTCAAAGAAATTCTATAACAAGTCCTTCAAGAATAGATAAGATGCAAAATCAATCATAAAAGAGTGCATTATTATCAGGAATTAGCTTCAAGGCTAAAAGCAAGGAAAAAAAATTATGCATCCAAGGCCAGGAGTGATTATTCTTATGTTCAAGATGGCTTCCTCAACGTGCTTGAAAATATGTAAGATAGTATACATTTAATAGAACAAAGGCTTAAATATTTACAAGTGTCAAGTGATTAAAAAAAGTGCAACTAAAGATTAAATTATGGCCTATATGATGATGTCTAAGACATATTTCACAAAAACTTTAACCATTCTCAGATATAATGATGCAATGAGATGAAAACTAGATTTTTTAGATTTATAAGAAGAAACAACTACAAAAAGCTTGAGAATATTTCACAACCATACAGAGAAGAACTCATAGAAAATCAATGAATGCACATAATGACAAAGTTCTAGTGAACAATGTAATGTATCTATAACTCAGATGGATATGCCAGTATCATAATAACATAAAAAACAAAGGATCTCAAAACAAAAAAGTATAGGTTTCTATGAACTGAGAAAAACAAAATAAAATGAGAAGTAATGTCAAGCCATTTATTTACAGATATTGTGTGAACCTCGACCTGCCCAGAAGCTAACAACTAAGGATAGTGTTTCAAATCTAACTACCCAGAAGCATAACATTATCTCACATAAGTGTTTCAAAGCATGAATTAGAATCGAGATAAAATCCATTCATTAGAATCAAAAATTTGTTACCACGAGCTTGAATCCCTCATTAATGGAATCAAAGGATTATAAAAGCACAAGTGGAAACAACAAAATAAAAAAATCTCAAAACGACACAAATGAGTCATAAGAGGGTCAAACCTAGATTCAAATCTAGACTAAAGTAGCCATGGAAAAGAAAAATGCTCAAGTCTAAAACAGAAATACCATACCCAGATTAAGAAATAATGCCAAGAGCATAGAAAAACAAAATCACAAGCTCAAAATAAAACACCCATATTTTTAAGGAAAATATAAAGCAAACTACATCAAATAACAACTTGAAAATTGAAGCAGAATGAAGAAGTAAGAGCTAGAACTTAAAGAGGAAATGTTAAAAGCCTAGAATAATGATGGACAAGGGTATATAACAAAACCCATTATGATACATTACTAGTTTCATAAATTTTTGAGATAGCCTTGAAAAAACTCACCTCTTTTGTGCAAAATTTTATCAACTTGAGCAATTACATAACCCAGGTCTGAGATTTGGAGCCCCCTAGGTCATTAATGAAAATATATCATAACAAGAATGATATCCCATATCCAAATATTTAGGTGTTATTGGTGAGAAAATTTGTCAGTTAGACAAATCAAGTGTCTCTACCAACATTCACGTGGCTACACCCCTTTGCATTGAATGGTAAAACTCCCATTATTGAAAGTAAACTAATTATAATCCTATCTAAATGTTGTGGGTGGCTAAATTGGCTAACAATCACACAGTGACACTCCACTAAACTTGTGACAAAGTGCTTGTATGGGGGTACAAGGGAGGAAATTACAGTGATAAAGGTAAAGAGGGGGAAATTATGCAAGGAAGATTACCATTGTGAGTAGAGTGTAGAGCTCACACCTAGTAACCGGAGTAGTTCAACCTTCAATATAGAGGAAAGCACAATGAAGCTAGCAACACCAATGAATTAAAACACAACGTTTTTAAATTCATCTATCAAGTACACCAAGTTCCTCTCTAATTCCATACAGGATTAACTATGCTAGAAAAGTACATGAAAGGGAGAAATAGAGGGAAAATAAGAAAGGGAAATATAAGAAGTGTAACTTTTATTCCATGTGTAGTGATGAATACAAATCTCCAACCAAGCTATCACAATGCTACATAGTAAGAGTTCTTCCAAAATGTGGAACCTGTTATCCATATTTTTCCCCTGTGCCAAATACTGGATCAACCGCGATCCCACAGAAGAGGAAACATAATCAAAAGTAGACAGTCGGGAAAAAGTTGGTTCTTTGCCCCTTGTTATCTCAAAGGAGGTAAAAGTCACAAAATGGCCCACAGCTCCGCCCAAGGAAAAAGTCAGCATCTGAACCTGAGTCAAAGTCAAAGTGGGAATGAGAAGAAAGGGGACCCATTTTTCAAGCTATTTTTCCGCCCTCCTGTACAGACCTGATACAAACTTCAAGGGGTGTATCTTTCCATTCAAGGCTTGAGGTGTTGCAGATATGATGCCATTCGAAAGATATCAGCTTCACCCATGTAATGGGGTCTGAAACTTTAATTTTGAGGAGGTTAGGTGAAGAAAAATAGAGGAAACGTCTTCAAGCTTTCAATGCAGGATCTTCTTGCCTCAACAACCAGATCGGATTCAACCTATTTCCATTGTTTCCTCTTACTTCAAGGTTCCAAACCAAGGATTGATGCAATAAAGATGGATTTGGAGAGATATTTCATCAAAGGCATTAACAACGATGGTTAAACTTCAACCTGTTTTCCCGCTTCTCTCTCTTTTCTTCTTTCAGGTTGAATCTATAAATAGAAAAGCATGATTTGTTGTAAAGGGTTGGACATTCTTTGTTTTTTAGGCTCCCTCCTCCTTCTAACAAAAGGATCTGTGGGGTTCAAGCCTTCCACTAAAATTGTAATATGTTTCTGCCTCTTGGCTACATTTTAATGGACTGTATCAATCTATAGAGCAATAAAAAATGTTTGTGATCGATTTTAGATCCTCTCTTGTCTCTTTTTCTTTCATCTTGCCTCCCATTACATATCTAGCTATCTATACTTGTTTATTGTATGCATTTTTTTGGTTTGTGTCTATTAGCAAAACAAGTGTTCATCAGTGCTTCGGTGCATCACCTCATAGTTTAGCTTTGTTTTAATTTATGTATTCTTTTTATCCCTGTCTCCTTGGTAAGTTTAGATTAGGATTAAGAACAGATCCTCTGTAAGTTTCTACGTATGCACCTAAATAGAGGAATAAGGAACCAACCTTTAATCTAGAGAGCTTTTCCAAATTTGCAAGGTCCCACACCTTGGGGAAAGTTCAATGTTATGCAATCACACCAAATGAGTTTGCCTTAGAAAAGTAGATTTTTAGAACTCATTTGGGGGTGCTGTGATTTTGCACTAACAGAACCCCTTAGAATGGAGGGGTCATCCCAATTTATAGCAATTTTAATTGTACTTTCACCTCCCTCAAATGACTCTTCATTTCCATATTCCACTCATGACCTTTCGCTTTCCATGAATTAAGTATTTCTCTTATAATTTTTAGAAAATAATTTTAAAAAATTTAAAAGAGATCACTTAATTAAATAAGACAAAATACAATAATGACACATAATGAATAATTATAATGTAGAGAGAAATAAGAGAGGGAAAGAGAGGAAGAAGGAATGAAGGGAAAACACTCCTTGTGATGAAATACTTTAAATGCCTTGAGGTAGTCATGAACTTTGAGTGAAGGTTTATACCACTGGTGATCTTCAACACTGATGAAGATTGCTCCCTTGAATAATTTTAAATAATTTTCTAAATCTAGTGATGATTGCAAACTCTATGATGTATAGACATCCTAGGCCATAGAATGAGTGTTTAGAAACACTGTTACGAGGTTTACCACTGTAAGATTGAGATAAACACATACAATGCCCACGATGACCCTCTTTAAAACTTGGTTGATGAAATCCTTGACTCAGTTTGATCATCTCAATTTGAATCACCTTGCTCCTTAAGTGACGAAGATGAATTCACATGACGTGCCTTGTGATGCCTTTCTTTGTAATATGAGATGATTGTTCCAAACCATGAAAATATGATATCTTTTTATGATTGATTACACCTAAGAAAATAGACCAATGTGTGCACATGAAATTCATGTTTCCTTGAAACTTACTATATTTTCAAGGGACAACTTACTATCTTTAGTAAGTGTAAAATTTTTCCTTTCTGGACCCCAAATGGTGATATTGACCTAAATGATTATCCCTCAATTTCCTGTTGTGTCAAACTTGTCCTTTGAGAACAACCTATTATTTTTAGTAAGTGCACATGGGGCAACTTACTATTTTTAGAAAGTGTTGTAATTAGCTTCTCCCAACCTCAAATGGATATGGTAGCTTGAATTATTTATTCTTACTGTGTTCCTCTCACCTTTGGGACCAGCTAGCTATTTATAGCAAGGGCTTGTGGAACCACTTACTATTTTTAGTAAGTGTCAATTACGAGCCGAGATGACCTTTTTAATGAATTTACTTGTGATACTTCCTCTGTGTTCACCACCTTCTTCTTAGCCTCTTCAAAAGGTAGTTTACCCAAAGTAACATAACCATATATAGGAAGTTGTGCTATTTTTAGTAAGTGCACCGCAGATGTCATACTGCAGTAAAACATGTCTTAAAACTCTATATTTTATTCTGGGGTTCCATGCTCCACATTTTGAGTAATTCCTTTGTCTGAACAAGCAGGAAAATGATACTTTCATGGCAAAGGTATAATAATAATAAAAAAATCCCTCCATATCCCTAAAAAATGGGGACTTCATTGCACAACATCTAGTCTATGTAAAACTATATTTTCCAATGATCATTCCCTCCAAATTTTGAGCTATTTCACCCACTGGAACCCTAAGAAATGAAGAGGTAGCTCGCTGCCTCTTTCACAGATGTTCTTCATGTGATAGGGCATAAATATGATAAAAAATCATTCCTCTATATCCCTAAAAAATAGGGACTACATAGTGAAAAAACTAGTTCACACGAAACTAGATTTTTCAATGATCATTCCCTCCAATTTTCACGCGATTTTACCCAATGGAATCCTAAGAAGTGGAGAGGTAGCTCACTGAATTTGTTTCCACCACTATGTCATGGCAGCCATTACTGGAGCTTGAAATTTTAGCTCTGATTTTTGTCTCCGTTCATGATGAAATGAACTCCATTGTGATAGGTTTTTGTTTCTTGTCTCACTACTAAAATTTATCTTCAATCTGGTTGTCGATTTAACAGGTAATTGAGCTTTGTTCTTTATGGAGTCAAAAGTGAAATTTATTCACTGTGAACATTCTATGCCATGGAAGGAGGGTTTGAAGGTGTGGTTTTGATTTTTTTTGAGAGATAAAGACTCAATAATAGACAGTTTGTTGTTCTGTGTAGTGGTTTGTAAGATTTCTCCAATTTTCAATTTCATTGCCGTGGAGGATTTCTCTTTTTCTTCTTCTTCATTCTTCATTATTTGTTCTTTAATTGATCAATATTCCTTCTAGGACCTTCATATCACCATGGGGTAGAGGATTTCATTTCTTTATTTAATCTAGTTTGAGATTTGGCAATGGCAGAGTGGTGGTGAGAAGTTATGGAGGGAGTTTCCAGGGCAAGCTATAGACTCGAAGGTTAGATGTTAGATGTTAGAAGAAAGAGGGATTTTTAAAATTTAAAAATTTTCAAAGGCATGGAGATAGGTTCATTTTCATGTCCCTGACATTCCTCACCTCAAAGGGATGTGAGGGACATCAATTTTCATAGCGCATTTCAGCTTGACATGTTGCGGAGATCCAACGGTAGGGAATAAGACTAAAAAAGAAACTTTAAAGCACTGTAAGGGATGAGAAGCGGTCATATGAGGAACCTTGAGGCATAATGAGGGCTAAGAACATTTTCCATCCTTTATTTACCTCACCTCAAAGGTACATGAGGGACATTATTTTTCATGGCACACCAGGTGATGACATGTGACGCTTGATTTGATGGTAAGGGATGAAGGCTCCACTGGCTCCTAGGGCTAAATAATTGGTCTTGAAGAGGTCACATGAGTGACCAGGAGTCTCCTTAGGTTTTGGATGCATTTTATTGACCCTGATGTCCCTCACCTCAAAGGGACATGAGGGACATTAGTTTTCACGGTGCATCAGATGATGATATGTGACAAAAATCCAACGATGAATGATTTGAGCTCCCTCAAGCACCTGGGGGGTGAACTGGTGATCTTGGAAGTTGTATAAGAGTCCAAATGGATTATGGGGGTGAGGAAATTTTTTTTAAACTTTATTTTCTTGATTTTGAGGGACGTAAAGGACACAAAATTTCTCCAATCTCCTGGGGTTGACACATGTCTTCATCAAAATTTGACTAACTCCCGAACTCACTGTAAGAGGGCAACTTGAACTGATGACATTATCCTCAGAATCTAATGGTTAGGGTATCAAGTCACTATTCCTCCATTTTTTTCTTGAAAATTTGGATTTTTGATCTGGTACTCCACCTGTGCATGAGAAAAAATTCTTGCAAACCCATTGCACCAAATTTTTGCAAAAAACCTAATTTCACCATATTTTAGGGCTTGGAATTATCTTTTTGAAAATGTTTTTTTTCTCCTAACTCCATCCAGAGCTCCTAGAATCAATTTATGAAGCTCAGGAGTTGTTTTGGCCTGTGCATCACCTACGCCTATGAACCCTGATTCTAGTGAAACTATCCCAACTTCTCAGAATCCTTCTTGAATCTTCCTAAATTGATTCCATGATATTTCTAGGACTTTGATTCACCTCCGTATCTATTTTATATTTTTTGTTCCGCTCTATGGGGTTGATCCAGTCCTAGGAAGGCCAAGATGGCCCTTCTCACAACTACCTGAAGTTTCAATTTTTCAATGAACTCCTAAAATCACCTAGGGGAATGATTTAATACCAATTGGGAGGTTATTGGACTGAATGGGTAGACCCAGGGTTCCTCAGAATAATAAAACATGAAAAAATTGGTACAAGGGTATCATTGTCATGCTTATAAATTGTCAATTTCCCTATTGCACATTTTCATGACAATAGTTGGATCTAGCTTGGGGACATGACATGGAATGAGCACATTGAAGACATGGCATAAAAAATTGAAAATATCAACTTTAGACCATATAATCCATTAACTAGTGCCTTATCCATTGGGCCATGTAGAGTCACTAGAAAAATAGGCTACACAACTTTCTTTACTGAACACACACACACACACACACACACACACACACACACACACACACACACACACACACACACACACACACACACACACACAAACAAACAAAAAAATGGAAGGGAAACACACAAGAGGGGAAAAAATCACACGAAAAGAAAGGGAAATTATATACAGGGGAAGGTAAATTTATATAGGTAGGGAAAGGATATACACATACCTAGAAACGGGTTGAGAAAAGTACACACCATCATGAAATAGTGGATTGAAGTATGACCTTTGAAGTACAAAAAAATTATTTGATCAAACCATGCTTTAGTGATGGCTTTGCATGGCTTGAGAAGAAGAAGGCTGACCATAATTGCATCTTTGTACTCATACTACATAAAGAACATTCTTTCATCAAATAAACACTTCATCACTTTCTGAAAAATCTTGTACCTTGATGCTCTTGCTTTACATCATGTGACCATGTGACATTGTTCTTCCATGTCTTTAAAAGTGGGAAAATTTCTCCTGTCATGAATACATTCATCTTCTTTAAATTGTGACTTCAAATTGTCTCTTATATCAGAAAAAAAACTTGGAAGGAATGAGAAAAAAATGATTTTCTTCCCATTCAAGAACTTCCCCAAGCATCTTGCTTTGTTTCTCTGAGCAAGTATTTTCAAACATGTAGTTTAAATCATTGAGTTAGAGATCTTCATCATCCTTAAAAGATTTTTGCAGCATGGGAACATGTTTAAGATGAATTGGAGCTTGAAGGATGGTGAGTGTAGTTTGATTTTGGATCATTTGGTAAGAATCATACATACTCCCACTTAGTTTTCTAGAGAAATGGTCTCTAATATGCATTCATTTAGAGTGCATCTTGATATCATTTTAAAAATTATGGCTTTTGGTTTGGCCATATAAGCATTATTTACCCTTCATTTGATTTTTCCATATGAACTCTTTCTTTTCATTGATGGACTATTATGAAATGATGGGAACAAATTGGTTTTGATCATACTCCCAATGTTATCACAGATTTTTATTTTGTTTTGAACGTCTTTCTTCAATGTCAATCATTTCAATATTTTCCATGTTTTCATTTCCCACAAGAGAGATGTCATTTCTAATATTGAGGATATTTGAAGGAGATTCAAGAACCTTCCTCCTTTTACACTCACGAACTTCTTTACATTGTGTAAAAGAGAAAGAAGTGCTTTCATATTTTCTCTCATTCTCCAAGGCATTTGAGAATTCATTAAATTCATCCAACTGCTCTATTTCAACATCAAACATTGGAATGTAAAATGAGAAGCCCAAATATACTCATACCTATTTTGTATCTTCATATCCCGAGAAATGAGTTCAAGAATGATTTGAGGATCTTCAGTTTCTTCTACATACTTTAAGATGTCTTCGATGTATGATTTTTCTAAGTCCACCATATGTTGATCTTCATTTTTATTGAAAAATTATTTATGTTGTGCTTCTAGGGGATGGTTGAAAATATGATCCATCTACTCCCATGATTCATTTGAAACATCCTCGTTCACCTCTTTCATGATGTGTGTTGCCAAAGATTCACTTTCTTGCAAACATGTGCATACTTGATTCTTAATACCTACTGACAAGGATAAGAGGTCCAAGCTTTGTGGGAAGGGAACTCCTTCAAGATCCAAATCCAAATCATCTTCTTCTTGGTAAGAAGTAGAGAACCTTGTTGGGGGTCGAAGTATGAGAAGAATTTTCAACTACATCTTGACCATCCATTATTTAATATTCTTGCTCATATGAAAGATGAAAGAAACTATTTTCATCGTGATGATGATTATACTCCCCGTGTAAGTAGAGTTTTTTTTAAATTGTTCATTCTCCTCATATTTGAAAAGAGAGTGGGATTCTTCCATTCGATCATCCATGATTGCATCGGGAAGAGAGTTTGATTCTTTGACTTCCTCCATTTCTTCATGTAACATTTCTACATCACTTGAAGAATCAAAATAGGAAGGAAGACTATCTATGACCATATTGAATTCATCATATTCAGACCATGATGTCAGGTGAATTTCTTGCACTTCTTCACATCTCTCCATTTCATCATTAATTGAAAGATCAAAACTTGAAAGGAGATAATTCATGCTTACTTTGAATTAGCCATATTTTTCATCATTGGTGGAGTTTCTAGAGAGCATTAGAACATCCATTATATAGCAAGGATCTTCATTTATTGAATATATTATTCCCCCTATGGGTTCTGACTCGAGCCAAATGGGATTGCTGAATGGTGATTTTATCTTCATTTCTTCTACTTCTTCCTCCAAGACATTTCTTTGGCTTTCATATGAAGGTTCCATGATAAGATCTTCTTCAGAAGCATTCAATAATATTTTGGGAATGAAAACCTTATAATATGGAAAGCCATAAGGGTCTTCTTCCATAAGGAACATCTCATATTCTTCCTCCATTTGATGCAATGCTTAAAGATGTTCATATTTTATCAGTATAGTTAAAGCATACCTCCAAATCTCATCAAAGACTTCAGGGTTAGAATTTCCTTTTATTATGTTTTTAAGTCTTTCCACATATTCTCTTTTCAAAATATTCATGTCTTAATCACTGTATACAATGAATTCATCTAGAGAATGGTGGAAGAAGGATAACGCTCTCAATTTCATAGTGAGTTGTGTGAGATTGCAAAAATATTCTTTAGTGGATATTGCACTGTCCTATCTTTCCTCATCTACTTGAATGTTGACTTAATCTTCACCGAAAGGCTCAAGGATAGGATTTTCTTCAATGGTATTCAAGAACCTTTCAGGGATGAAAACCCTATGGTACAAATGATCTTCAGGATCTTCCTCTATAGGAAAGCTCTCCTCTTCTTCTTCCTTGCTATGGGGTGCTTCAAGTTGCTCATACATCTCTTGTAATATTTTGGCATATTTTTGAGCTTCACACCTTATATTATGTCTCCTTTGAATCCATTCTTCTTTATCGATGACAGGTTCTTTCTTCTTTCCTTTTTCAAAACTAGTCTGGAACCATGGTTGATCAATGATCCTCTTTTTTGGGTAGACACCTTCTTCTTCACTATCACTCATTGGTACTTCGCTCTGATCTGGAAGTTTCTTCATGGTGTGGGAAATGAACATGATAGGGATTTTTTCCTTAATAGAGTCACCTTCAAAAAATATTTTCCTTTGAAATTGTATTTTTTTTGTTTTTTTTAATAAATATATATATTATTTTTTATATTTGGAGTAGAGATGTTTTTGGGGTACACTTAGACAAATATCTCCCTAGCGGAGTCGCAAAAAACTATTGGCGAGAAAAAATTTCAGGTAGATAAATCAGGTGTCTCCACAAATATTCATGGGGCTACGCCCTTCTGCATTGCATGGTAAAGCTCCCATTATTGAAAGTAAACTAATCCTAATCCTATCTACATGTTGTGGGTGGCCAAATTGGTCAGGGATCACACATCAACACTCCACTGAACCTATGGAAAAGTGCTTGCACGAGGGTACAATGGAGGAAATTACAATGATAAAGGTAAAGAGGGGGAAATTATGTAAGGAAGATTACTACTGTGAGTAGATTGTAGAGCTCACACCCAGTAATCGGAGTAGTTAAACCTTCAATATAGATGATAGCACAATGAAGCTAGCAGGACCAATGAATTAAAACACCAAGTTTTTAAATTCATCTATCGAGGACCCCAAGTTCCTCTCCAATTCTATCTAGGATCAACTATGCTTGTAAAGTGCATGAAAAATAGAAATAGATGAGAAACAAGAAAGGGAAATAGAAGAAGTGTATCGTTTATTCCATGTGTAGTTGTGAATACAAAGCTTCAACAAGGCTATTATAATGCTACATAGTAAGATTTCTTCCAAAATCTGGAATCCCTTGAAATGGAGAGGCCATCCAAATTTATAGAAATTTGAATTGTCCTTTCACCTCCCTCACATGACTCTTTGTTTCCATATTCCACTCATGACCTTTCAATTTCCATAAATTAAGTATTTCTCTTATAATTTCGAGAAAATAATTTTTACAAATTTAAAATAGGCCACTTAAGTGAATAGGAGGAAATACAATGATAATACATAATGAAGAATTAGAATGGAGAGAGAAATAAGAGAGGGAAAGAGAGGAAGAAGGAAGGAATGAAGGGAAAAAACTCCTCATGACAAAATGCTTTGAATGCCTTGATCCAGTTATGAACTTTGAGTGAAGATTTCTGCCACTAGTGATCTTCTACACTAATGAAGATTACCCCCTTGAATAAATTTGAAGCATTTATCCAATCTAGTGATGACTGCAAACTCTATGATGCATAGAAATCCTAGACCATAGAATGAATGTTTAGAAACATTGTTTTGAGGTTTAGTGCTGCAATCTTGAGATGAACACATACAATGCCCACAATGACCCTCCTTGAAACTTGGTTGATGAACTCCTTGACTCATTGAAATCATTCTGATCAACTCACTTTGAATCACCTGGCTCCTTAAGTGATGAAGATGAATTCACATGATGTTCCTTACGATGCCTTGATTTGTAATATGGGATGATCATTCCTAACCATGAAAAACTGCCATCTCTTAATGATTGATTACACCTAAGAAACTAAACCAACCCGTGCACTTGAAATTCATGTTTCCTTGACACTTACTATATTTAGTAAGTGTCAGAGTTTCCCTTTCTAGACCCAAAATGGTGATATTGACCTGGATGATTATCCCTCGATGACCTATTGTGCCAAGCTTTCCCTTTGAGAACAACCTGCTATTTTTAGTAAGTGCACATGGGCCAACTTACTATTTTTAGTAATTTTCGTAGTTAGCTTTTCCCAACCTCAACCGGCTATGGTAACTTGAATTATTTATTCTTACTGTGTTCCTCTCACCTTTTGGACCAATTAGATGTTTATAACCAGGGCTTGTGGAACCACTTACTATATTTAGTAAGTGTCATTTACGAGCCAAGATGACATTTTTTACGACTTTGTCTGCGATACTCCCTCGGTATTCACTACCTTCTTCATAGTCTCTTCAAATGGTGGATTACCCAAAGAAACAGAACCCTATGCTAGAAGGCATGTTATTTTTAGTAAGTGCACTATGGATGTCAGATTGTAACAAAATAGGTCTTGAAACTCTGGATTTAATACCGAGGTTACACGCTCCACATTTTTAGTAATTCCTTCATTTGAACAAGTGGGAAAATGATCTTTTCATGGCATAGGTAGAATAATAACAAAAAACACATCCCTCCATATCCCTAAAAAATAAGAACTTCATGGCACAAGATCTAGTCTACACAAAACTAGATTTTTCAACGATCGTTCCCTCCAATGTTCATGTGATGTCACCCATTGGAACCCTAAGAAGTGAAGAGGTAGCTCGTTGCCTTTTTCAAAAATGTTCATCATGTGATAGGGAATAACTATGATGAAAACTCATTCCTCCATATCCCTAAAAAATAGGGACTTCATGGTGAAAAAACTAGTTCACACGAAACTAAATTTTTCAAAAGATCATTCCCTCCAATTTTTGTGTGATTTCACCCACTGGAACCCGAAGAAGTGGAGAGGTAGCTAGCTGAATTTTTTTCCACCACTGTTTCATGGCAGCCATTAATGGAGCTTGAAATTTTTAGGTATAATTTTTTTCTTCGTTCATGGTGAAATTAACTACATTGCGATAGGTTTTTTCTTCTTATCTCACTAGTGAAATTTCTCTTTGATCCAGTTGTTAGTTTGACGAGAAATTGAGCTTTGTTCTTCATGGAGCCGAAAGTGAAATTTATTCACTCGAACCTTATGTGCCATGGAAGGATGGTTTAATGGTGTGGTTTTTATGTTTTTTGAGAGATAAAATCTTAGCAAAAGATGGTTCATTGTTCCGTGTAGTGGTTTGCAATATTTCTCCAAATTTCAATTTCATGGTCATGGAGGATTTCTCTATTTCTTCTTCTTTGTTCTTCATTCTTCATTCTTTATTTGATAAATATTCCTTCTAGGACCTATGTATCACCATGGGGTAGAGTATTTCATTACTATAGTGAAGCTGGTTTGAGCTTTTGCAATGACGGAGTCGTGGTGAGAAGTTACAAAGGGAGTTTGCAAAGCAAGTGTGCATAGGAAGGTTAGATGTTAGATGTTAGAAGCAAGAGGGATTTTTAAAATTTAAAATTTTTCAAAGGCATGGAGAGAGGAAAAATTTAATTTCCATGATTTTCATCACCTCAAAGGGACATTAGGGACATAAATTTTCATAGCACACCTTAGCTTGACATGTGGTAGAGATCCAAAACAACGAATAAGGCTAAAAAAGTAGCTTTACAGAACTGGAAGGGATGAGAAGTGGTCACATGAGGAACCTTGAGGTATCATGAGGAATAGGTAAAATTTTTCATCCTTTATTTCCCTAACCTCAAAGGTACATGAGGGACATTATTTTTCACAGTGCGCCAGGTGATGACATGTAGTGATTGATCCGACGGTAGGGGATGAAGGCTCCACTAGCTCCCAGGGCTAAAAAATTGGTATTGAAGAGGTCACATGGGTTACCATGAGTCTGCTTGGGGGATGGGTGAATTTTATTTACCTTTATGTCCCTCACCTAAAATGGACATGAGGGACATCATTTTTCATGGCATGTCAATCGATGACATGTGGCAATGATCCAACGGTGAAGGCTTTGAGCTTCCACTAACACCTGGAAGTTAGAAAAGAATTCTAGCTAGTGCTAAGCCTCAAGCTGATCATGCATTTTTATACTATATTAGAGATTTAAATAGCAACATTTTAGCCATGATACAGTCTATGGGAGGAACTACACTCCAAATAGCTTATCATATTGCTAATAGAGCTGAAAAATAACTTTATTCAAGTTGGAAAATTAGCCCCAAGGCCTTCTATGCCTCTTATGGTAGATTTGGCACCTGTCCCACAACCTATTACCATAATAGAACCAGTTTTTGGATTACTGTCAGAAGAAGTACTTAAGGATTTGTAGACACATATGAATGAAATAACAACATTAAAGAGACAATTGAATTGGCCTAATAGATCTTATCAAACACCTTATCAAAAAAATAGGTAGTTATATTAGCAAAATCAGAATTATAGGAAACCTTATTAGCCAAGGCAATTTGATCATAAAGCTCCTAGCTCATATAACAATATTTTTCCAATCAACATGGCTTAATAAGAGTGGTGTTTACCTTGTAATCAACCTCATTCAGCTGCTAATTGTCTAAATGCATTCCTGAATATAAGCCTTGTTACACAACCTCAATCTGAGGCATTATTTATGCATCAAATGGAGGGTGGGTAGTAAGATACTCAAAATTAGAAATCATCTGAACAAAACTTATTCAATTTTGGAGAAGAATATTTTATTGCTATTGTTAGCATAATTTAGCATAGACATATTTATTGCATTTTATTGCATTGTCTTTTATTTAATAATGTGCAACATGTGCACTCTAGTCTAGTGACTTGCATTCAATATTGTTATGTTGGATAACATTCAATATTAATATTAGTAGTAATTACATGTGCATGTGAGATGGGTCTTATCATCTCGTAGTTGGTGCCTGATAGGGTGTCATGTCTATCCATATGAGGTTGTCTAATATCTATAAATATTATAGCTCTTGCATTGTTATGTAATCTGATTTCATGATCAATAATATTTGTGAGGCTTCCATCCCTCTTTGGTCATTGCAATATTATTTTATTCTATCATTTGGTATCTAAGCTATACCATTATTATCATTTGGTATCAAAGCAGGTTCTATCCAAGCAAGGTTGAAAAGGAGCACTATTGGAGAGGATCCATTGGAGAAGAATATCTGCATCAAAGGAGAGCCATTGAAGCATCTTGTAGCCTCCATTCCTTCCAAGCATCCTTCAACTAAAATTTGACCTATCCACTTATTTGGAAGGTAATTTTTTTTTGATTAGTCATTGGCATAACCAATTGATCCAACATATTGGCGGAATATTTTAGATTTGGAGATCTTTAAAAAAAAAAGGAGAAAGATCTTGAAAAAAATTGTAGATCTAAAAAAAGAAAAGATTTGTGAAAAAAAAAGAGATCTTAAAAAAAAAAGGAGAGAGATCTTGAAAAAAAATTGTAGATCTAAAAAAAAAAAAGAAAAAAAAAGAAAGATCAGATCTAAAAAAAAAATCAGATCTGAAAGTGGAGGTGTGAAGAATTCGGGAGCAAAGGTTGAAGCAATCTCGTCAACAAAATTCCAGCAGATAACTCTTAGAAAAAAGGACATAACTTTTTCATACAATATCAAATTGATGTGCCTTTTTTTCTGGAAAGATAAGAAGGAGGCGCACAACTTTGCAGTTTACATCATCTTCAGATTCGGCCTCTACATGTGACGAAAAGTCTGTACAAGTCGGATCATTTTTTCTGAAAAAAAATCAGATCTAGCTAGTAAATTGGTAAGATCTCAAAAAATAAGATTATGATTCTTCTAAAATTTTTTGGGTTTCAAGAAAAATATTGTATGATGCTTCTGTAAAATTTTTCGAAAAACCCAGATCACAGTTTGTGAGAAAATGTGAAAACAATATTTAGATTGTTTTTTTGGATCTTAGGAACAAACAGGTCAGCGGTTCAATTCCCACTCTCTCCATATTTTTTATTAAATTATTTTTTTTGGAAAATTTGGAGAAATTACTAAATTTTGGGAGATTTTCAAATTTAGAATCTCACCAAATACATTTAGAGCCACTGCTAAATTTAGCGGAAAAACAACTATTGGGGGGTAAAAAAATATTTTTGGCCTAAATTGTGTATTTTATGATTCTAGACCTTTTTTTCTAAAAAGCGGGAACACAAAAACTTCATTTTGATGTAATTTTAGAGCACGTTGTACTAATCTTGGTGCATAAAGTGAAAAAAAAAGGTGTAAACTTTTTATTTTATGTTTGGTTCTATAGCACAAGATCTTTGATCTCATAACAACATTCGGTATATACGGTGCCTATGGGAAGCGCTTACAGGTGATGCCGTCGTGACTACTACTACACTTAATGCCTAACACAGCTGCCTAAATGTCATCTGGGCATCGACCCTATAAAATCAACGGGGAGTAATAAGGACACAACACACACACATTTGAACCCTCCCATCCATTTGTGCTTGCACAAACCCCTCTCTGTACTGTCTACGTACCACATACTAAATTCTTTCACGTGCGTTAACACCTCTTTCTGTACTGATGGGTATATTGAAAGGGTGATCTTCTTCCACGTACTAACGGGTATATCGGAAGGGAGTGTATATAGAAAGGTTTGGTATATTAGCCTGATGGTATATTGAGAGGGAGACCATAAACCTGGAGTGATAAGAGTCTTACCCTTTGTTAGAGATTCAGAGTTTCAAAAATTCAAATTACAGAAATGGGTGCACAAGCACCAAAGTTATTCTTTCCAGATTCACAACTACTTAGAGGAGACAACTATGCTACATGGAAACCGAATATCAAGGTGTTACTTGAGTTTGAAGACCTATGGATAGTTGTAGATGGAAAAACAACAAGATCACTTAATGATGGAAGACAACAAGTTCAATTTGATAGGGCCAATCAAAAGGCCAAGCTGATCATCTTGTTTAGCGTAACAGACGATGTGCAACCCCACATTAGAGATGCCACATTGGCCAAGGATACATGGGATAAGTTGAGCACAGTCTATGAGACAAAGAACAAGAATGCCATCCTCAACCTACTATCACAACTGCATACTCTCAAGTTCAAGCAGAATGAGAAGGTTGAAGTTTTTTTGAGACAAGTTGCTACTTTGAGGGCATCTCTATTGGCATTGGGAAAAGAGATAAATGATGAAGACCTTTTACCAATTGTGTTGCGAGCACTTCCTCCTTCCTACGGAATCTTTGTGACAACTATCAATATGAGTGAACACACAATCACCTTTGAGAAGTTGGTCAATCTACTCCAACAAGAAGAGGCAATGAACAACAAAGATCATGAAGATGAGCAAGCACTATCTTCCAATCATAAAGGAAAGGGGAAATTTCAGTCCAATCGCAAGAAGTCCCAACAAAATCAAAGTCAACAAAGGGACCAAAGTCAACGAGATAACACCAAGAAGTGTCCCATTTGCAATAGAGGGGGACATGACATCAAATATTGTTGGTACAATTCCTACAAAAAGGGTTCATCAAGAAATTGAAAACCCAACAACCAACAGGGTAACAACAATTCAAATCAAGGGAAGTCCAACAATAACAACAATCAAGGGCAGCAAAATGGTAATTGGCAAAGAAAACCCAAACAACAAGGGTACATTTCCGAAATATGAGGATGATTCAGATGAAGGACACCACATGTATTCTGCTCAATTTGATGAAGAAACCAAGTCCACACAAGATATCTGGTATGTTGACTCGGGTGTAACTCGACACATGACTAGACGCAAGGATTGGTTCTACACACTACGTGACTCACCTAACAAGAACCATGTGTCATTAGGTGATGACTCATCATACAGTGTCAAGGGGATTGGAAACATTTCACTACCTCTTGGAAAGCATGACTGCAAAATCACAGATGTATTGTATGTACCTGGGTTAACCAAGAATTTGCTATCAGTTAGTCAACTCCTTGATCACAACTTGAAGTTGGATTTTGACAGTAATAATGGAGAAAAATTTTTCTTGATAAGAGATAATTCAAGAGGTTCCAAGATTGTAGCAAGATCCGCCAATGTGGGATGCATGTTCCAAATTAATTTTGTCCACAAGGATGATCAAGCTCTAGTGGCCAAAGACACACAATCTGCAGAACTATGGCATCGTAGATGTGGTCACATCAGTTTTGGCTATCTCCAAACACTTCAGAAGGGAAACATGGTGAAAGGATTACCTAACACTCAAGCACAACACTGAAAAGTGTCACAATTGCCTAGCTGGAAAGCAACACAGAGTACCCTTCCAAAAGAACAAATATAGAGCTAAGGGAAAGCTTGATTTGGTGCACACCGATCTTTGCGGGCCCATTCAACCAAGTCATTCTAGATGTCAATACTTCATGCTTTGTGTTGATGACTACTCAAGAAAGATGTGGATATATTGTCTAAGAAACAAGAGTCAAGCCTTTGAGACATTTTAGAAGTTCAAAGCACTTGTTGAGAATGAAGTTGGTCGCAAGATCAAAACTCTCTGCTCAGATCGAGGGGGGGAATTCACAAGAAATGAGTTCAAGACTTACATGGAAGCTCATGGGATTCGTTCGACAAATGCCTCCTACTCACACACCACAATAGAATGGTATAGTTGAGAGAAGGAATCATACTATCATAGAAATGGTGTGGTGTATGATTGATGACTCAGGTTTAACAAGGAAATTTTGGGCAGAAGTTGCAAGAACTGCAGTCTATTTGTTGAACAGAGTACTCATAGTAGCTCTTGAAGGAGTGACACCTTAAGAAGCATGGTCAAATTAGAAACCATCAATTACACACCTAAGAGTATTTGGGTGTAAAGCTAGCATGAACATACACAAGAAGAACAGGAACAAGTTGGATATGAAAGTTGAGAAACTGATATTCATTGGATATAGTGAAGAAGCACTTGGGTACAGATTATGGGATCCAAAAGCAAAGAAAGTATACAAAAGTAGGGATGTTGAGTTCTTTGAGAAGAAACAAGTAGATGCTCCACTCAACGACTCAACAAACATGTAGAATACACCTCTTGTGAAGACATAATTTGATTGTTCCCACTGAAGATGACAGTGATGAATTGGATGATGGTGAAAACTTGGATCCACCACAAGCCAATGGAATAGACTAAGAGGTTACCTAAATGGTATACTCAATTAATAAGAGATGCAAATTTGGATGAAGCATCTAGCATATCATCCAATCCTGGACCTAGAACTCATAGTCAAGCTAGTGAAGAGGTCAATTATGCCCTAATGAGCAGAGTTGTTGAAACAGTTGAGCCATCTACAGTTCAGGAAGCCCTACAATCAAAAGCTTGGAAAGATGCCATGGATTTAGAGTATCAATCAGTGATGAAGAACAACACATGGCAACTTGTCGACCTTCCACCAGGGAAGAAACCCATTAGATGCAGATGGATATTCAAGACTAAGTACAAATCAGATGGGACTATTGACAAGTATAAAGAAAGGCTTGTAGCAAAGGGGTATGCACAACAAGAAGGCATTGATTATGAGGAGACATTTTCTCCCACAGCCAAGATCAAGACAATCAAGATGATCTTTTCTCTAGCTGCACAATTTGGTTGGAAAGTCCACCAAATGGATGTGAAAAGTGCCTTTCTTAATGGAGATTTGCAAGAAGAAGTCTATATGACTCAGCCAGAGGGTTATGTAATACCAGGAAAAGAGATGATGGTATGCAGACTCGTAAAATATCTATATGGCCTAAAACAGGTACCCTGGGCATGGTACATCAAAATTGATGAGCATCTCATAAGTCATGGATTTGAAAGGAATCCTTATGACCTCAATATCTACTTGAAAAAGCAAGGAGGGAGATTTTCATTGTGGTTGTTTATGTCAATGATCTAGTCATTACAAGTAGTTCTGTGAAGATGATCGATGCAACAAAGAAGGATTTTAATTAATCGTTCGACATGATAGATCTCGGGCTCATGCACTATTGTCTTGGGTTGGAAGTATGGAAAAAAGAGAATCATATCTTTGTGTCACAGTTGAAATACACCAAGACAACACTCGAGAAATTTAGGATGATGGACTGCACTCCTATTGCTATACCTATGGAAGTGAGACTTCAATTATCTCGTTCCGATCCATCACCACCGATGAATGCAACTCTCTATCAGCAGTTGATCGGGAGTCTCATTTACCTGACATATACTGGACCGGATATCAGCTTTATAGTTAGCTATTTATCACGCTTCATGTAAGAACCAAAAATATGCCATTGGAAAGTAGAAAAGAGAATACTGAGATATCTAAAGGGTACAGTTGACATTGGTCTAGAGTACAAGAAGAACAACTTCTTCTTGATAGGATATTCAGATTCAGATCATGCAGGAAACATGGATGATAGGAATTCAACATCATGCTTCATCTTATTTATGGGATCTGGAATGATATCACGGGGAAGTAAGAAACAAAACTTTGCTTCCCACTCTTCTATAAAAGTAGAGTATCGAGCTGCAGGTGAAGCTAGTTTGTGAAGTAATATGGCTACACCGAATACTGGAAGGAATTGGTATACCACAATAGAAATCTACTTTAGTATATGTTGATAATGAGGGAGTTCTAAAGTCTTGTTCGCAATCCAATATTTCATGAGAGAACTAAGCATATTGAAGTATAGGTTCATTTCATATGCGAGCATGTCTTGAAGCACAACATACAACTCTAGTTCTATCCTACAGCTGAATATAAGGCAAATGTTTTCACTAAGTCACTTGCACGTGACAAATTCACATTGTTCAGAGAGTTCCTCTCCACTTCATTGGAAACTATGCAAAATTAAGGGGGGGGGGGGAATGTTAGCATAATTTAGCATATGCATATTTATTGCATTTTATTTCATTGTCTTTTATTTAATAATGTGTAACATGTGCACTCTAGTCTAGTGAATTGCATTCAATATTGTTATGTTGGATAACATTCAATATTGGTATTAGTAGTAATTACATGTGCATGAGAGATGGGTCTTATCATCTCGTAGTTGGTGCCTGCTAGGGTGTCATGTCTATCCATATGAGGCTTGTCTAATATCTATAAATATTACAACTCTTGCATTGTTATGTAATCTAATTTCATGATCAATAATATTTGTGAGGCTTCCGTCCCTCTTTGGTCATTACAATCTTATTCTATTCTATCATTTGGTATCTAAGCTATACCATTATTATCAGCTATTACAAGTAGGTATCAAGAAAGGGCTCAAGATAAAGAAAAACAACAAATAGGACCTGTTTTACATAGACTTACTAATAAATAAGAAAATATAGGTAAATCAATCAACAAATAGTGTTTTATTGCTCCTGTAGATTGATAGCAATGTAATTACAAACGGCTAGAAGGAAGTTGTAAACACATTTGTAACCTGATCCTAAATGGAAGTTTTGATCTCCATAGAATTCAAAAGTTTTCTAGAAGGAAAGGGGAGCCTATAAAAAGAAAATAATGTCCAACCCCTGTATAATGATTTTCCGACCCTACTGTTTATAGATTCAACACAGAGGGGAGAAAGAGAGAGAAATCAGGGAAAAATTAGTCCAAATCTCAACCACCGCTATGCTTTGAATATTAACAAAATATGCCCCCAGGATCTATCTTGACTGTATCAGATTTCTTAGTTGTAGCATTTCTTGAAGGAGGAGGAGAATAACGGAAGCTCAGATTGAATCCGATATGGTTCTTGGTACAATTGAGCAAGAACGCATGAAAGAGGTTAAGTGGATGGTACAAAAGGTTCTAAATGCTCATGATATTATAATCCCACCACCCTTTTATCTATATTTTATTATTGGAGATCATTTAGTTCATAACTGTATGGTTGACAGTGGTGTAAGCAACACAGTAACTAATAGAAAAGATGTGGGCCCCTTTTAATGAGTGTGGACACATGGATGGATGGTGCTTTCACAGGAAACCTCCCTTCACATGTCTTCTGGTCTAGAACTAGTGACCATTTGGACACTTGGCACTCTCCGTTGGCTCATCACAATGCCATTGGCTATTCAACCCAACTTTGTCCCCTTTTTGAGATTGGATGCAGTGGAGTGCTCCACATCGGTCGCTTAAAATCCTGATCAAGATTTGTCCTTTGAAGGAGCATTGGGTTAACACTTAGAAGCCTTCACAGGTCTTTGGATTTTTCAGATGACCTCCCTCTTGACCTTTTCAGACCTTGGACTACGTGGTGAACTGGCACTTGTTTGAGCCTCCACTTTTGGATTTATCCCTTGGAGATGCACCGCTTGGACACATGAGTAGTCTCCACTAGAAACTATCTATTACTTAGCCCTTTTTGAGGTTCTCCCTATCCACCTTTTGACCTCTGTTGACCATCTACTACATGGAGGGATGGAAAAAGTATTGAATCCCTTGTGAGGTGTTGGAATTGACAACATGGGCCAACACTTGTACCCCTTCCTTCGAGTCAGATAACTCAATCAATGACCATTGAAACATTTCTTAGAGCTCTGGACGCAGCCCACACTGGGTGAAGCACATGAGATCTCGTTTGAGCTTCCTCTTGTTGAATGTTAACTTCTGGAGAAGTATTGTTCCAACACATTGCTCTCTGTTTCTACCTCCTCTATACTTAGTCTAATTTTTGGACTCTGTTCTGACACTGTTATATGGTTTGAGCCCAACAGACTTCGTATCACAACTTTGTTTGGAGGTTTGGTGTCTCTAATAGGATCTTGCTCACAAAGGGTTTCTTTGATTGACATTGCTCCTCCTAAATGGTAGACCCTACTAATTCTATTTTCGAGACCATATGTACATTCATAATTATCAACTATTGAAGATGCATGTAGAGGCATGTATTTGTCTCGACATAGATCGTATTCTTACCGTTGGATCTTCTTGCACGGGGTTGTTTGATCTTTCGTAGGCCCCGCCACTCCATTGTAACGTCCCTCTGATAGACCTTTTTTTATCATCTATGGAGATGTGAGCCTAGCATGATTCTGAGTTGTTTTCTTCATAATTTCCTACAAGTGAAAAGACCACGGTAGAGTCTGATGACCAATATTTAATGGGGGTTAAATTTGGGATAACAAAACTCCTAGTGCTTTAAGTAAAGTTTATTTGATCAAGAATTTTTTATTTATTTGTGAGATGCAAGAAGGTTGAATTTGTATCTAATTCATCTGAATGATTTCAGGTCTATTGTAAATCAATTAAAATTAGATGACATATTCCATTTGATTATGAATTGAAAGCACTTTTATTTCTTATGCTATTTTCTAGATAGTTGGGATAACTTTGTAATGGATGTTAGTAATACAATGTCTGATCTACTAATAGGTTTAAAGTTTGATGATGTGGTTAGTATAATATCTGAATGAAGAAATATGTAGGAAAAGCTATAGGATAATTATCATCTAGAAATGCTTTGAATGTAGAAAGAAGAGGAAGGCATCTAAAGAGAGGTCATCAAAGAGAAAGAATAATGGAAAACCAAATTCTAAGAAATGGATAGATCTAAATCCAAAGGTAAAGAGATTTAACCTGTTGGAACTATGTAAACAAAGGACACATGCAAAGAAGGATTTTTGGTTCAAGGAAAACAAAGAGAATGTACATCAGAGAAAGGTAAAGAGGAAAATGCATTGCAATCTTCTAAGGTAATTCAAGATGCCCTTATTCTCTCCTTGGATAATAAAATTAGAATCATGAGGTTTTAGATTCAGAATCTTCTTTCCATGCTACCCCTAATAAGGGTTATTTCAAAAATTGTGTCCAGGGTAATTTTGGGCATGTTTATTTAGGAGATGATGAACCATGTAATATTTTTGGTAAAGGATAATTTCATCTAAAATTGTAGAATGGAAATTCATGGATATTGAAAGATGTGAGGCGCGTGTCAAGCCTCATGAGAAATCTAATTTCTATAGGATAACTAGGTGAATTTTGTTCCATGGTTACATTCACAACCAACTCTTGGAAGGTTACCAAGTGATATCTTGTTCTAGCAAGAGGAAAGAAGGTAGGAGCATTGTATTTGTCTACATGTATTACTAATTCCTTTTCTATTCTATCTAATTTAGATTCAGATGTAAGCATATGGCATAATCAGCTAGACCATATGAGTCAAAAAAGAATGACAGATCCTAAAGGCTAAGGGTAAGTTACCAGATTTGAAACAATGTAGATATTGATTTTTGTAAGCATTGTATATTTGGAAAGTAGAAGACGAGTGAGATTTCTCAAAGTTAGGGAAAGTAAAGAAGGAGTAAAAATTGGAGGTTGTGCACTTAGATGTGTGGGGACCATCCCATGTAGCTTCTCATTGGAAGGATCCCGATATTATGCAACTTTCATTGATGATTCCACAAGAAAGGTATGGGTTTATTATATTAAGCGTAAATATGATGTTTTTGAGGACTTTCAAAAGATGAAAAGCCCTTGTGGAAAATGAATCAAAGTTCAAATTTAAAATGCATTAGATCAGACAATGATGGTGAGTACTACAAAAATGCTTTTCAATGATTATTGTTCAGTGAATGGAATGCGAAGAGAAAGAAAAGTTCATAGGAACTCCACATGAGAATGGAGTTGTAGAAATAATGAATATAAAAATCATGGAACATGCTAGAATCATGAGGATACATGTCAATTTACTTTTGAAGTTTTGGGAAAAAGCAGTGGATACATCAGTGTACTTGATCAAACATGGGCCTTTAACAACACTGGATGGTGGAATAACATAAGAATTTTGGTCTGGAAAAGAGGTGTATTTTTCTTTTCTTATATTTTTTGGCTCAAAAGATTTTGTGCATGTTGATAGGGAAAATAAGAAGAAGTTCAATATACTAAATCTAAGAGATGCACTTTCATTGGTTATGGCTATAATGATTTGAGATATCGATTTTGGGATTTAGAAGATTATCAAATTGTTAGGAGTCATGACATTGATTGGAATGAAAAAAGAATGTACATAGATTAGGTTTTGGTGCCTAAGAATAAACAAGTTGATGAGATTTTGAAGGAAAATAAACTTTCAGACCTAAAACATACACCGACGTCATTTCTACAGAAACCAATGTCGGTCAAGTTAACTGGCATCGGTAGAAAGAATCAGGTTCAGAAGAGACAACTACTGGAACCGGCATCGATACTCCTCGAACTGGTGATAGTGAGGCAACCGTAGTTGGTCGGCAGACAGAGGAACCGCAATTGGTTATAGAACCACGTTCGATATCAGGTGACTGAAATTGGTCACTAATAGAGATTGAAATGAATGTGCAACAGACAAAAAATGATCCCCAGAAACCCTAGATCTCAGTGAGAAGGTCACAAAGGGCAAGTATACCTCTAGAGATATTTTCACCTTCCTTTTCTTATTTATTATTGAATGATAGTGGTGAACCAGAATGCTTTGAAAAAGTAATGTAGGTAGATACCCATGTGTAGTGGGAGCATGGCATGGATGAGGAGATGGAATCCTTGGAACAAAAAAAGACTTGGGATTTGGTTAAGTTTCTAATAGGAAAGAGGACATTGTATTACAAGTGGGTTTATAAGATCAAGGAAGAAGAGGGTGGATAGAAAAGGTACAAGGAAAGACTTGTAGTAAAGGGATTTACACAAAAAGTAGGTATTGAATTTGTTGAGATTTTTACTATTGTAGTTAAGATGAATTCTATTTGTACTATTCTAAGTTTGATTGCAACAAAATATTTGCATTTAGAACAACTTGATGTTAAGATGACTTTTCTTCATGGTGATTTGGAGAAAGATATTTATATGCAACAGTCGCTTGGTTATGAAGCCAAGGGTAAGGAGAAACTTGTGTGTAAATTGAAAAGGAGCCTATAAAGGCTCAAATAAGCTCCAAGACAATGGTATTTGAGATGTGATAGTTTTATGCATGAGCATGGTTATATGAGATCTAAATCTGACCATTTTGTTTGTTTTAAGAAGCTTGAAAATGGGAGATTTGTTATTTTGTTGCTATATGTAGATGATATGCTAATTGTAGGATCTAGTATACAGGACATTGGTAAAATTAAAGAAAGGTTAGCTCACACATTTGTAATGAAGGATTTGGGAGCTACAAAGAAAGTCCTTGGCATGTAAATTTACCAAGACAGGAAAAACAAAAAGTTGTATTTTTCTCAGGAGGCTTAGATATATAAGGTGTTGGAAAGGTTTAAAATTTAAGATTCAAAACATGTTAGTACACCTATAGTTGGACTTTTCAAATTGAGAAAAGATCATTTTCCTTCATCACATGAGGAGGTTGAGTAAACGACACATGTTTCCTATTATTTGGTAGTAGGATGTCCTATGTATGTCATGGTTTGTACTAGACCAGACATTACATAGGAAGTGGGAGTTGTGAGTAGTTTTATGACTAATCCAGGTAAAGAACATTGGAAAGTGGTTTGATGGATTATCAAGTATTTGAGAGGGACATTCGGCATGGATTTATGATATGGATGGTTAGATACTTCTTTAGACAACTATGTTGATTCAGATATGGTTGTATATTTGGATGGCAGGAAGAGAACCACTAGATATGTTTTCAAAATAGGTGGAACGATAGTTAGCTATATTTCAATATTGCAGAAGGTTGTGGCTTTGTCTACTACAGAGGCAGAGTATGTTACAACTACAAAATCTAGAAATGAGATGATATGGATGAGTATGTTCATGGAAGAGTTGGGAAAGGAGAAAGAGGACTACAAATTATACAAGGATAGTCAGAGTGTGATCCATCTAACAAAGAGCTCAACATTTCATTCAAGAATGAAACACATTTAGTTGAGGTATCAATTCATATGGAAGGTGTTGGAGGATGGGAAAATGAAGTTAGAGAAAATCCATATAGATGAGAACACTACAGATATTCACTCCACTTCTGTTGGTCTTCAAGTTTGATATTTGAATAGGAAGAAACAGACCAAGGAAAAGGAACCAAGGATGATGATGTATAGTACAGTGCAAAAATTGATCTCCAAGTGGGAGATTGTTGAGTGTGGAGCTTAATTTCTTCACATGAAGCTTGATTTTACATGTTGATGGTTTTGATAGTGACCGACATTGGTCATGAGGTAACCAACATTGGTGAGGAGGTAACCAACATCGGTCAAGAAGTGACCGACATCAGTCACCTGTGTGGTGGTGCTTTATTCTTTGAACAAGAATTAGAATAAATATTTTTCTTCGAAGATGATTTCTTGATTGTAAAATCATATTTAGTTTCCCAAAATAGATATATATGCATGTATGCATTGTATGAGGGTAAGAGAGAAGAAAATAACAATTGCTTGCATATTAGTTTTCTTGGTGAGCAAAAAAGATTAGTTGAGTGAGGGAAAAACATTGAACATCATGTGAGGTGTTGGAAGACAAAAAATCTTCATTGTATTTCCTTTGTAAAGAACTAAATAATAATAATGGTCATTTCTTGGTGGATGTAGCCCACACTGGGTGAACCACATTAAATCTAGTGTTATCTTTATCGTGTTTATTTTATCTTCTGGCTTATTTACACATTCATTTCTTGTATGCTTTATCTGATTTTAGATTTTTGTAACAGTGTTATATGGTTTAACCCCAACATGTTGCAGCTAGACAGGATAACAACAAACACAATTGGTATCATTAAAAATTTGGAGGTAACGTTACGTGCTTGTCTAAATGTTTCTATTATTCAATATGTAACAATTGTAGATTTTCCTCCCTACTTTTCTTTATGTTTATCAAGAGAGTTTACAAAAAAGATAAGAGATTATATTTCTTCAGATTGTTCATTCTTATTCTTTACTACAAGGTATAGAACTAAAGTTATAATTAATTCAGAGCCTTTGGCTGGATTTCATATTGAGCCTCATGCTTCAAATGTTGCAAAAATTTATGTAGCCATAGATTAGACTGATTTTGAAATGACATCACATGTTTCTACATTAGATGGTGTTTCTAACTTGTTTACCGATGAAAAAATTCAAGAAAAACATGTTTATGATCCCTTCAAGGAATTAGAAGAAGATTTATTTGGTGTCTATCTGCATGAAGAAAATGCACCTATTCCCTTGTTGTCCAGTACAGAAAATACAATAGAAGGCTTATGGAAGCTTCATTTTGATGGAGAAAAGAAAAAAAAGGATTAGGTGTAGGTTTGATGCTTACTTCTCCTTCAAATGAAAGGTATTTTTCAACTCTAAATCTACAATTTTCATGTATTTGTAACATATTTGAAAATGAAGCATTAATTCATGTCCTATAATGGGCCAAGAAAAGAGGTATCAGTATGTTACAAGTCTTTGGTGATTCTGAGTTAGTGATTAATCAAGTAAAAAAATTTAATGTGTGTAAGAATTCATTGTTAAAATCTTACAAGCATAGAGTTTCATACTTAATGTATGATTTTGAAGCTATTAATATGCAATATGTTCCAAGAGCTCAAAATAAACATGCAAACAAACTTGAAACAGTTGATGCTAGCTTTGAAGTACTAGAACAGATTGAAAAAAGAAAAGTAAAGACACATATAAATCTGATTATCAGACCTTCAGTGCCTGATAATGAAGAGAACTGGCAAGTTTTAAAAAATGATGATAAAATCTACAGATTTCTCCAACAAGAAGCTAAATATTCTGTGGTTAATCAAGAAAACCTACAACACTTATATGGTGATCATTTTGTATAGCTAAAAAAAAATCTACCTCAAGGGATGGTCACATTAGAAGATATCTTCAGTTCTGATGATCAACTAAGAAAGGATAAAGGAAATATCTCAACTCACACAAACAACTACAAAGAGATATTAGTTGATGATGAAAAGAAGTTATTTATTGGAAAGGTATGTTCCTAAGATAAAAAATAGTCTTTCATTAATTTATGAAAAGAATTTAAAGATGTTTTGGATTGGAAATACCAAGATTTGAGAGGATTTGATCCTAGTTTAGCTCAGCATACCATAGAGTTGTAGCCAAATTCCAAACGAGTTAGGTAGAAACAAAGGCATGTAAATTCTAAGATTAAACCCTTGATGAAAAAAACATTATCCAAGCTGATTGAATCGGGTATTATATTTCTAATTAAGTATTCAAGTTGGGTAGCTAAACTTGTGTCAGTTCGGAAAAAGAATGGTGAAATTTGGCTGTGTGTGGATTTTAGTGATCTTAACAAAGCTTTATTAAAATATCATTATCCACTACCCAACATGGATCAGATTTTAAGAATAGTTTCAGGTTTGAATAGGTTTTCCTTGTTATATGGCTATAGTGTATACAATCATATTTGTGTGCGTGAAGAAGACAAATACAAAACAACCTTCACCACAAAGTGGGGTACTTATGCTTACAAAAGAATGCCTTTTGGACTCTCTAATGCCAATGCAATGTTTTAACATGTAATGGATATGGATTTCCATATCATTCTAAATAAATGCATTTTGGTTTATTTAGATGATGTTACTATATTTTCAAAGAATTCTGATGATCATATTATGCATTTAAGGTATACTTTTCAGCTTTGCGGGCAGTTTGGAATATCATTGAATCCTAAAAAGTCTCTTTCAGTCCATCAAGTTAAATTACTTGGACATATTATTTCTAGGAAAGGTTTAACTATTGATCCTTTTAGAATTGAAGAAATTTAACAATTATCCTTTCCTCATCATAAGAAATCATTATAAAGTTTTTTTGGAAAAAGTAACATTTGTTAGAAGATTAGTTCCAGATTTTGCAGTATTGGTTAAGTCATTAATAGATATGTTAAAGAAAGATAAAACTTTCTCTTGTACCAGCGAAGGATGAAAAGGATTTGAATCTATCAAAACAACTATTTCATAAGCTCCTACTTTGGAAAATCTAAATTTTGATAAGGATTTCATGATGTATGCACTTGCAAGAGTTGAAACTATTTCAGCCATATTAACTCAGGTTAATGATGAAAATATTTAACAGCCAATATCTTTCTTTGGGAAGATTTTACATGACTACGAGACAAGGTATAGTTTTCTTGAAAAATAAGTACTTGTTATAGTTAGAGGACTAACTAATTTTAAGTACATACTTTCCAATAATAAGATACATGTTTTAGTCTTTCATCAAAGTGTTAAAGTGTTCTTGTTAAACAAAGAACTGGATGAAAAGAGAGCAGGTTGGATTAAAAGTTTGAGGCAAAGGATTATGTGAACATCTGATTTTTGATATGGAAAAACAACACGTTGTAGAATTATAAAATTCATTATAGCCTTCTGAAATCATGTATCAATAGTCAAAAATGTTATTACAGCCTTAAAATTAGAAACTAGAACTCAATCTAGAGGTTCAAGGATTGGGTTGGATGATTGATTCGATTAATTACTTGTAACATGGTACTTATCTGGAAGGTATGGAAAAGAATAAAAAAAAGTATTTTAGATTACAATCTATACCTTATGTTTTCATTGATGGTGTACTGTTCAAAAGGGATATAAATAGAATTTTGCTATGATGTATTGATTATGATAGAGTGCATAAATTATTATCCAAGTTTCATGAAGGACATGCATGATGAAACTTCTCAACACTTACTATATCCTTAAAAATTATGAAATCTTGTTATTGTTGGTCCAACATATTCAAGGACTGCTTTGAATGGATTAAAAGGTGTAAGAAATGTGCATTCTTTGTTAGAAAGGAAAATTTATCTTTGCTTCCCTTACAACCTATTTTAGTGGATCAACCCTTCATACATTGGGGTCTTGAATTCATTGACATGATAAATCCACCTTTATCACAAGGACATAAGTGGATCTTGAATGCCACTGATTATTTCACACGTTGGATTGAAGAAGTAGACCAGAAAGAAGCTAATGAGATTTTAATCTTATCATTTTATAAAATTATAGTTTGTAGATTTGGTGTTTCAGTAACTATCATTTCAGATAATTCCTTAGTGTTTCTTGGCGCAAAGGTAATAGATTTGGATATCAAGCACAATATCTATTTGAGTACATCGTCTAATTATTACCCTCAAGGTAATAGATTAGCTGAAATTACTAATGAAAATCTATTAAAAATTATCAGAAGAACACTCAAAGATAACCAAAGAGATTGGTATCTGATGTTAAATTAAGCACTTTGGGTTGATAGAGTGACTCCTAAAAGATTAGTTGGCAATTCACCATACAAACTTGTTTATAGACGTGAGGAAAGAATGCCTATTTAAGTTGAGCTACCCGCATTGGATTTTCAACATCAAATGGAATTACTTGATAATGAACCAACGCGGGTTAATTATGGAGAATTAATGGAGTTGTAAGAGTTAAGAGATCAAGATCATTTGAACATGGAAAATAATAAGAGACAGATCAAGAGAACATTTTATAAAAAGGCTAAGTTCAAGGTGTTCAATGAAGGAGACATTGTGCTGAAATGGGATGTTGATCATGCAAAGCCAAGAAACCACATGAATTTTGATACAATATGGAGTGGTCCTTATATGATTTCAGCTTGCAAAGAACACAATGCACTTTAGCTTTCAAGGCTGAGTGGAGAGGGACTTCCCATTCCTATGAATGGTATGTTTCTTAAACACTGTTATTGAGAATACTACGGTGTATGGTTAGAGTAGGATTTCACTTTCACTAAGTCTAGTTCATGCACATTGCAATATTTTTCAACTGAATAAGTGCATGTGTGTACATGATCTGATTTACCAGATCCTTTCCCAAATTTAGTTTGTTTTTTAGAAAGGTCATTTTTTCAAAAAAGGAAGATTTTTGGTTACATGCTTTGACTCCATGCCCAATGGACAAGAATAAGGAACTAGTCTACAAGCTAGTAGGAAAATTTCCCCACAGGATCGCTAGAAATGAAGACAATTTTTACACTTGTGCAAAAATGAGAAACTCAAAAATTTGTTTTTAATGGAAGGAATTGATGAATGAACCTAACTAGCGGGGTATTTATAGTTAATTTTTTTTTTTCAGTTAAGTGAATCAATAAGGAAAATTGAATCTATGTGTGTTCTTACAAAGTGCAACACCTCACGTATGCTACTATCACATAATCACCTTAATCAAAGATGCACAGAATCTCTGAAGAAATAAATCATAACCTTGAGGAAGACAGAGATGGATGCAGACCTGAGGAGTTGGACTCAAAAATAGAAAACCTAGCTGTTTACATTGTTGAGAGTTCATTTTAAAGTTACATGTATTTTCAATTTGATCATTTCCTATGATTAAGTGTTATTAAGTATGTATTGAGTTGTATAATTCATTGTATAATCATTACAAATCATAAGAACTGAAAGTAAAATGAAGTACACAACTAAATTATAGAAATAATATCATTTATTCATTGAGTAAATTCAATGTTTCCCACACAAGACGTGGGACGAAACTTATTATTATCAAAATAAATGGTACATGTGCATGAAATTAAAATTAAAGGAGTATAAAAAAACCCATCATTTCCTTGGGTTTTCTTTTGTTCTTCATCATTTCAGTTTCAATTTCTCCATCTTCATCTTCTACATCTAAAAGTTAGAGTGTACCTAAAAATAGAAAAAGGACAATATTAGTTAAGAGCTTAGGGTTTTATCTATACTCATGTGCTATCTAACTTCAATAAAATGAACCATTTGAGATCAAAAGCATAAGGTTCATAAAGAAAATGATACATAAATGAAAAGTACCATCTGGAAAAAGTTCATGGCATTCACAAGAATCATGACATTAGAAAAGAAAGAGAAAGAAAGTCACTATGGAACATAAGAGAGGCCTATGCACTAATAGGTACATATTTCTTTCAGTGAAAAACACTTTTCACGACTACAAGAGAATAATTCATTCAAGTCTTTTACAATTATTACGGTACAAGAGTTGCCAACACAAACAAAAGAGAAGACTAGTCAAAAAAATGATACATTATCAAGATATCAGATACAAATTTTATTACAGTATGTAATCATTTGGCAAGATAAATACAAATTTTTGAGACTTGCTATGTGAATATGGAATGCTCCAACATAGTCTCAATCAATGAACATGGGAAAAGTCAATGTGATAGCCATGAATTTAACAAAGATATAGATGTTTAGAGGTATGCATTAAAAGAGGTAAACATAACTGGAAAGTATACATTGTATGTTTTCATGATTCATCAACTGATCAAGCAATGCAGGTTTCTTTACATCACTGAAAGAAAATAAATATAAATGTAATACAAGTTTCAGTTGAAAAGACAGAAAATTTCCAAAGACAGAACTTGAAGGATGCTTTCTAGATGGTGAAAAATCCTTATCAAATTAGAGTTCAATTAAGTACCATGACAGAATTGGATAGTAGAATGTTCATAGCAGAAAAACCTCAAGCTTTAAGAAGATGGCATAATTCAGAACAAGTTGAAATGGAAATAATAAAAATTGATACAGGTACATTGCTCATAATGAATCAGGTACAGTCATATTGCTACAAGTTGGAAGGAAATAAAATACATGATTAGGTACAAATGGATCAAGAAATACATGGTATAAAATTTGAGGTATAGTTTCAATGCATGAGGTACTGGATGGAACAAAAGAAAGAGCAGTTACAAAATTGTAAATTCATACAGTTTCTATCATGGCACATGTCGCAATGATCCAAGATCTACATTTTTGCTAACATCAGGATAATATATATCTCATAAACATATTAGCCTTGCATATTCCAATATTTTTCCAAAGTAGCATGTAATAAAAAGGTATGAGGGTCTAAGGTTTTCAACAAGTAAAGGAAGTATACAACATGTACATGACCATATTGTAGAATAAAGTTGTAAACTATATTGGCGAAATTTGTTGTACTCAAGAATTTGTTTAAGCCATTGTTCTCGATAGTTACACATCATATTAAAGCCTCGTCAATGTTTCATATAAAGCTTGTATTATGCATATCAGATGAAATATATTATCTTTAGCTAGATATACTTTGGGAAAGATTTGAAAACAAAATACAGATTTTCAAGACTATGATTATCTTAAATCATTATGCAAAAGAGCTACAGTCAGGCACCATTATGATTTTCAGTTGTAAGAAAATAGATGGAAAAGAAGTATTTTGTAATTTAATTAAGCCTCAACTCATAAAGCAGCATCAGATCACAAATTTTATTTTTGAGATTCATATACATAAAACACACACTAATTGAAGTTACAAATTTTAAGACATGAATTGAACTTATTTGCATGATACTTCAACCATGTCTTATTTTCAAGAAAAAAATCAAAAAGCAAGAGTTAGAGCTATTTCACAGGTCATTCTTTCCCCCACAAGTTACATAATACCAGCTTGTAGAATGAATGATCAAAGATAACACTATTATAGGATACATTCCTCTGAGAATAGATGAGAGGAAAACTCAATCATAAAAGAGTAGATTATTATCAGGATTTAGCTTCAAGGCTAAAAGAAAGGAAAAAAAGTTATGCCTTTGAGGTCAATATTGATTATTCTTATGTCAAGCCATTTATTTATAGATATTATGTGAACCTCAAGCTGCCTAGAAGCTAACAACTGAAGATAGTGTTTCAAATATGACTACCTAGAAGCACAAAATTAGCTCACAGAAGTGTTTCAAAGCATGAATCATAATTGAGATAAAAGCCATACATTATAATGGTAAATTTGTTACCATGAGCTCAAAACTCTCATTAAAGGTGTCAAAGGATCAGAAAAGCACAAGTGGAAAATAAATAAATAAAATAAAAAACATCTCTAAAAATGGCATAAACGAGTCATAAGAGGGCCAAACCCAGATTCAAATCTAGATTGGAGAAGCCATGGAAAAGAAAAATGCTTAAGTCTAAAACAGAAATACCATACCCAGATTAAGAAATAATGCCAAGAGCAAAGAAAAACAAAAGTACAAGCTCAAAATACAACACCCATATTTTTTAGGAAAATATAAAGAAAACTACATCGATAATAGCACGAAAATTGAAGCAGAATGGAGAAGTAGGAGCTCAAACTCAAAGAGGAAGTTTTAAAATCTCATAATAATGACGGCCATGGGTATATAACAAAACCCATTACGATACAAAACTAGTTTCAGAAATTTTTGTGATAGCCCTGGAAAAACTCACCTCTTTTGTGCAAAATTTTATCAATTTGAGAAATTATGTCTCCTAGGTATGAGATTTGGAGCCCCCTAGGTCATCAATGCAAATATATCATAGCAGGCATGATATTCCATATCCAAATCTTTGGGTGCATAGTAAAATGGAGAAATTCGGAAGCATTTTCGTACTCAAAAATTTCCATAGAGGTGAAACCATAAGACCATAAATTTTCACAAAATTATCAGTACCGAATGGAGTCATAAAGCCAAAAATGAGAAAGTTATAATCATGAAAACTAGAGCTCACTTGTTATCAAGAAAATGACGTCCATGAAAGTATTTTTGAAGAAAATACAGAAGTTACAAGTTTAGCAACCAAATCCATTCAAAGAAACACAAGGGTTTCAAACTATCAGTGCCAAATGGAGCCAATAATAAAAAATGAGTAGATTACAGGGGAAATAAACCAAAATCTCACCTTTGACAACAATGGTGCCTTGGTTTTTTTTAATCAAAAATAGACATAATATTTGCCGAAATCTCAAAGAATAGCAAAACTTCATGCTCATTACTTTCAATCGAAAAAATGACAGAAAGATTCAAGTGAGCACATTCATAGAGCCTCATAGAGTTCACAAAATGAAATAAATTGAGCTCGAATTAGAGAAAAATGGTGGTTTGATAAAATTTTGGAAAGCTTCACCGATTGAAATGAGAAAATTGAAATGACCAAGTGATAAGCTCAACAATATTTTTACAAAACATAACTCCTTCAAGTTAGAGGTTAGTCAACAACAAATGAATGAGATCTCATAGTATTGGATCTAATGATGCAAGATGCTAACTCCAACAAACCACACTGCCAACCTAAGTTTGAAAATCGACGAATCTAGAATGATGGTATAAGATCAGGTGGCTATCAAGTTACCACAAGATTGATGATCTAGAGCACCAAAGTATAAGATCAAATGGTTAAAAGCTAAAATCCCATCCAACCACCTTACTAACCACCCTATCAACAGAGGTTAGAGAATCAATGACACAAATCAATTAAGTATAGAGATTGATGGCTATGGATCAATTTTACCTTTTCAATGCAAACCTAGGTTTTCAGTAAACTAGACCATAGTTAGGTTCACTTCCACCAACAATTACTTATGGGTCGGATCATCATGAAAAGGGGACCAACCCATTCAAATAATTATTATTTACATATTTTACCTTATCTACAGTCAAATCAACATAATATTATTTTCCAAAATTTGACACCATAATTGGTGTAATGATAGATCGAAGAAGGGGGCAAACCACACGGTTAACATTTTGACTATTATAATCAACAATGTGTGCCAACTAATGTCCTAAGGTAATCTGAATAAATAATTATGGTAAGTTTTCACATATATGCCAAGGTCCTGTGACCTTTATAATAAAAGGTGGTGCTACCAGGGATAATTTTAGTGGCAAATATTCATAATATGGCGAAAATTTCATTTTAGGAAAATTTGAAAAGGTGATTTTTTTGGAGCAGGTCCATGTCTTGTTCGCCTAAAATTTACAGTATATATTTTATTTGGGGTTGGCTTCACCTACATTTAAATACATCTCCTATAAAAACCTAGGTGATTCGCCAGGTAGTATACTACCACCATACTACTACCAGTACTTACCAACACCGTGAACTTACATACTCTAAGCACCAGAGCACAATACATATTTGATTGTTGTCAGTAGTTTAGAGTTGGGAAACAAATGATATTTGTTGACGTGTGAGAAATGTTTTTTGAAGATGTGTGACTCAATGAATTTTTTGACGTGCGACAAAGGGGTTAGCTTTTGACGCACGATAGGGATATTTATTGACATGCGACTCATTGAATTTGCTGACACATGACAAGGAGGTATTGTAGATGCATGACTTAGTGAATTTACTGAAACACGACTCAGTTTCTTGTAACACGTGACTCGTTTTCCTCTAACGTGTGACTTAGTTTCCTCTAACACATGAATTAGTGTTATACCTGACAAACAACACAATTTCCTCTGACACATAACTTGGTTCTTTTGATGAGGCATGAATCAATTCAGAATAATGGAAGGTGTTAGTCCTCAAAATGTGTAGACCCAAAAAGTAACTAAGAAATCTGAGAAGTCCCTGTTCAAGTATTTTGGAAACTCTGCTAATACAGATAACATAACTACCAGCAACCATATAGTTGCCACTAGAAAGAATCAAAATATTGACTGTGTGGAAGGTAATATCGAGGTGGAAATGCATTATGCATAGTGTCAACCAAATAACACCTATGATGATACCATGCTAGATGTTGAAGGTATACATATTGAGATGCCAACTCATAAAAATATTCTTCCTGTTGAGGTATAACTAGTTGTGCATCAATATATTGCACATACAAATACTCAACAAAATGGAACATAGAAATCAAATTCAAATTTTGGTTCATGAAAGAGGAAACCAGGTGATTGTGATATTGCTCAAAATTATGCTAAAAAAAGTAAAACATTGAAAACAAACAAGCATATGTGGACCATTGGGAGAACATACAAGTTTGATTGGGCTACCAAATTTCTGTTTATTGAACCTGTACATCCATCTCATTCAGATGAGATCCCATCTGAATGTACATGTACAATATATATGTGGAAATTGGGAAAGTAGCAAAAAATGCAAATGAAGCTCAACACTATAGAAAAACACTATGGAAAACAATATTTGACTGTAAGGGGGGTGGATGGCCAGAAAATCAAAACACATAGGTGGAAAACTGAAAAATAATGCATGCATGTTAAATACACAACAAATTATGAAGCAGAGAAGAAAAAACGCATACATCTCATGGAAAAGGGAGGAACGATCACATTGCAAATTGGTAAGATGGATCAAACAAATATACATGCGAAACTCATACAATTCTCTACTTTATTTCACATACTAAAGAAAGGAAGACCAAATTTGGATTTCCTTGATTTCAAATTTTTGTATCAATATAATGGAATGCCTGCTATGCACCTAGGGAAAGGATGTTATGATGTATATGTATTGATAGAGATGTCGACATGTGGCACACATCCCCTTATCTTATTATATCATTCATTTATGATTTATTATGCTTAGGAGGTCGGCCTCAGTATTGGCCATAGGTTAGAATTGTATATATAGGGGTTAGAAGGTTGTAGTTAATCATCATATTGAGTATTGGAGTGTTATTGTATGGTTTGGACGTTACCCCCTTGAAGTGGTATTGGAGGTTGCCCCCTCGAAGTGGAAAAGATATTATATGAGCATATTGTCATCATTTATCTATATTTTGGTGTTCTCTCATGTTATTCTGTTGTATATGTTTTGATTTATACAAGTAATATCCTTACAAGTGGTATCAGAGTAGCGATTTCAGCCAAAATTAGGGTAAAAACCCTAATTTTTTGTTTCAAATATATCTTGAAGGAGGTATCAATTTTTTTCCCAATTTTAACATCATAATTTGGAAAACTCTAAGTCAAAATATATGAAAATTTCAGCTCCATTGGATCTGTTTTGCAGATGTTATTTTTGTTTTAGGTTTTTTCATAAATTCATTTTTTAGGAAGCAAATTGTGGTATTTTTTAACAAAATTTATATTTTCGGAAAGCTCTTGAAATTTCGGTTAGGGTTTGTTCTTTGTGTTTTTATCCATCTGCTGAAATATTTTTAGAATTCCTAAACCCTAATCATGATCATGAGGATAACAAATTATTATGGAAATGGTGAGATGGATGCTAAAGAATGGTGGATAAAATTTAAGAATATATATTTCTCATATTTCATGACAAGGAATAGGTTTTCACATTATCTTGGTGGTCCTACATGGATTTTGTTTTCTAAGTTAAAAAATGACAGGAAGGATTGGTCTTGGGAGGAAATGGAACAACTTTTTATGGATAGATGGGACCACAAAGAGGAAGAAGAGTCAAAGGAAGATGATGGGGAAGAATATATTGAAGAATCAAGAGAGAAATAAGATGAATAGGAAGGTGAAGAAGATTCAAGGGAAGATGATGGTGTAGCATATATTCAAGAATAAAACACAGAAGAAGTTGAAGAAGACTATGAAGAAGAGGAAGAAAAAAAAGATATTGATGTAGAAGAAGATATTATAGCTCCCAAGAAGGAAGATACCATATTTCAGTTTCATGGATGCATTCAAAGGAATAAGCTAATTGTTTCCATAAACCCTAACAGTAAGTATAACTTTATCAACAAGGATATGGCTCAACATCTACATATTCAAGAAAGTAATATCAAAGAAGCTCAAGTGAATGGTAAGAAAATTCAAGTTTTTGAAGATTTAAAACTTACTATGGACAAATATACTTTACATTCATATTTTTTTGCCTTATATATAGATGGTTTGGATATTGTTCTTAGGTATCCTTGGTTAGAGACATTGGGGACAATTAATATTAATATGAAAAATAAGTTTATGAAGATTTGGTACAAAAAGAAGAAGGTCACTTTACAGGATATCAGGCTTAATGGAAATCAAAGAAAATTCAATATAGACCATGAGGATGATTTAGAATATGGAGAAGAAGGGAATAATGATGATTCAAAAGAGGAACATGAAGAAAAAGAAGGAAATGATGATTCATCTACTCAAGAAAAAAAGAAAATATCAAATGCAAAGGTGGAAGAAGAAAAGAAAGTTCAGAAACAGGTTGATAAGCTTGAGGATACAACAACTACAACATATGGAAATCCATGTCAACATGAGAGAAAAAAATCATGGAGATATCCCAGAGCACATCGTATTTCCAAACAATATAGATATACAGGTAATTGGAGGAATAATCACTTTATTTATACAAGGGATCAATGGAGCAACAATTATGAAGCATGTAATCCTTATTATGGTTATACATGGAATCCTTATTATGGTTATGCATTGAATCCTTATGTTGGTTATGCATGGAATCCAAGGATGATAAACTATGGTCACGAATGGAATCAGAGTAGCGCAGTGGAATATGGATATTAGTTCAAATATGTATCATCTACCAAGATCACATATGGATGGATGATCGATCATAGCGCAAAGTGTGTAAAAATTTACAACACACTCATTAGATGGTTTATTCTTATGTTTCGAGGATGAAACATGTCAAGGAGGGAAGGAATGCTACGCACCTAGGGAAAGGATGTTATGATGTATATGTATTGATGGAGATGCCGACATGTGGTACACATTCCCTTATCTTATTATATCATTCATTTATGATTTGTTATGCTTAGGAGGTCGGCCTCAGTATTGGCCATAGGTTAGAATTGTATATATATGGGTTATAAGGTTGTAGTTAATCATCATATTGAGTATTGGAGTGTTATTGTCTGGTTTGGAGGTTACCCCTTCGAAGTGGTATTGGAGGTTTCCCACTCGAAGTGGAAAAGCTATTATATGATCATATTGTCATCATTTATTTATATTTTGGTGTTCTCTCATGTTATTCTACTGTATATGTTCTGATTTATACAAGTAATATCCTTACAATGCCTAACATACCTCAGTCTCATTGGTCTGAAATTTGTGCACTGGAAACGGAAAAATGCCCTTCGATTATAGAGAAGGAAGATTTGGAAGAGAATGTAAAAAAATAAAATTTTATCTCTCTTTCAATTTATGAAGTGAAAGCAGTCGACAACACTGTATGGGTATGTATCCATGTCTATACTTTAGAAAATCATATAAGGAAACCTCATCTGTTGGGTGTTATGAAAATGGTTGAAAATTGTAATGCCGAAAACCTACATAAAATAGTTTTTTCTCATTTGAAAGATATTGCTGGAATGATTGATTATGAAATTTCTAGAAGGTTGGTATGCATCAGAGTAGATGGTGCATCAGTCATGAAGGGTCACTGAATAGGGATGTGTGTTAGATTACAAACAATAGTGGCGCCATATATGCTACCAATTCATTGTATGGCTCATAGAATGAATTTAGTGTATAAAATGGTAAGCAACTATGAAAATGGTGCTAAAGTAGAAGACCTTATAAGATAACTTCATGCCTATATGGTAAGAAACCCAAAGTGATTTCTTGAGTTCCATAACTTTGTAATTGGAATTACAGATAGCAATAAACTTTTGAAGGATGTTGAGATGAGATGGATCTGTTTGTATGAAGCTACATGTAGAGTTTGTGAGGAGTATCCTTCGTTGGTTGGTTTCATGCACAAATATCATCATGAAGTTGAAAGGGAAATGGACTTATTGTTCTATTTAACTGATTTGGAGACATTACTTACATTGGTTGGTATTCTTCTAATGTTGCAGGAGATCAATACATTGATGAAGTATGCACAGGAGAGATTAATCTATATTTTGGATTTTATACGGATGAGAAAAATGGTATGTTAAAGTCTTGATGTCTTGTATTGTTCCCAAGATAGTTTTGATACACCTGTTTTCAAGAATTGGAAAGTTTTATTAGATCTTAAAAATCCCAGTAACTATTTGAGATTTAATATCCACGATCACCTCTACATCAATGTTAATGGGAGGGACATACCACTACACACTTTGTAAAAAATTCAAGCTATTATAGGATCATAATGAGAATATGTTCCTATGACATGTAATATCTTTGAGTCTATTATAGTTGAATCAAGAATAAAGCTTTAAAAAAATTCAAAATCCTTATCATCAGAAAGTAGAGAATGTTTCTCCAAAGATTAAATTCTTGAAGTAATGGGTGTGATGAATCCTAATTTTTGGAATACTGAAGGTGGTCATGCAGACTTTGTAAGAAAGCATTTCCATAAATCCTTGGGTAGAATAATGGAACATTTCACAAATACTTCAGAGTTCAAGGGTATGGAAATCAAAGGTACACTAAATATTTATTTATTAAATTTTCAATCAAATTTTTTTATAACAATGAGGAACCAATATAAAAATTTAGACGAACCTTCTAAAAGTGGTGCTATTACAAGGATGTGGTGAGGAATATATGAAATTTCTATATTACAAGTAGACATTAGTGAATATTTCATATTATATGAGTTATGCCAAACAATGATTTTGGGGTCTATGGAGGATGAAAGGGTTTTGATTGCTTTATCATTTATAAAATCAAAACTAAGAAAAAAGTTGGATAAAAATTTGGAAATTTGCATGAGGTGTTATGTATCTCATTACTCCATGGAAACCTTTCCTTTCGATAGAGAAATTTTGCATTAGAATTCCCTTTTCGAAAGAAGAGGTGTGAATAATATAGCTACAAGTACAACTGTTCCCAATGATGAAAGTGAAATTGGCACATCGTCACACTCTATAGAAGATAACATCGAGTTTGAAGAAACTATTGATAATGGATTGTTTCAAATTTAAATAGGTATCTCCTTAACCTTACATTTATTTTTTTCCACCTTATATTTTAAATGTGGTTATTTATTCAATTTCATATTAACTCTACATATGAAAATACTAAGGAGGCTTTTTATCTTTTTTTTTTTCAGCTCTTGTATCATTACAGATGTTACAGGTATATATATTTACATTTAATTAAATAAAATTATTTCATCTTTTTTTTTGAAAACGTGAGTTGCCATCCATCTGAGGAAGCTCGCACTTCTCGAGACTGAAAATGTCAGGAAACTCACACATCTATCTACTAGTCCATTTATCGTGTTAAGTTTTATTAAATCAAAGATCTAGCACACTACGAAGGATGCTTTCTCATTTTCCTTCCATATGTTTTTTTACAGCCATCTAACACACAAGGGGTAACTTAAACCCTATCATATGACATTTCTTGATTTTTTACAATAATGTTTAATTTATTTTTATATTTACAAAATGCTTTGATATATTGTTTAAACTGTGCGGGATAAAATCACACAATTGAATTTTATAAAGACGAATATTTTTCCATATTAAGATGTTTATTTCATAACACATTCCAAATTTTTTACAATTCATCATCCACGATCCTTCTTGAAGCTAAATATACGTCTACATAAAATTCATCATCATCCATATATTTTAATTTCATCAGATCATTATCATATTCTTGACACTCCAAATATTATTAAAACAATTATTTATCTATATTAAATGTGCAGAAAACATCTTTGTCCTAACACATTCCAATTTTTTTAAAAACAATTATCCATTATCATCATTCATCATCATCTATATCCATTATAATTCCATCATATCATTACAAGTAGAGAGAAGAATATTTTGAGAACTTTTAAATGTCTCTATCCTACTACGTTCCTAATTTTCTTAAAACAATTATCCATTATCATCATCTAGATTCCATGATCGTGCTTGAAGCTAAATCTATGTCCACATACAATTCATGATAATCCATATCAACGATTCTATTCTAATGTCATCATCCACATCTAATGAAATCATCATTACAAGTAGAGAAGCTTTTGAGAAGGTTTACATTTTAAGAAACTTGATACAAAGTTTGAATTTTACAAGTAGAGAGAAGAAGATTTAAATCTTAGTATTAAGATGTATGTGTCATACCATATTCCATATTTTACTAAAATAAATAATTAACCATTATCATAATGCCATCACATTCAAATGAAACATAAACACCATATACAATCTAGAAATTCTATACATAATATATAGTAAGATATAAAATTAAAGAGTATAAAGTATTTCAAATTTTCAAACGCCATCACATTCAAGCTTCAAATTTCAAATCTAGATAGTAAATTTCAAATGCCACGACCATCACATTCAATGTTTTAAATTTTCAAATATAGATTATAAAGTATTTCAAACCCTCAATCAAGTTTCCATCCTCAATCATGAAATTTTTCAACCCTCAATTTTATGTACCTCTTTCCTTAATGGCTTCCACACCTGTACTCCTTTCCCCAATGGCTTCTCCGCCTGTACCCCTTTCCCCAATGGCTTGAATAATCCCATAACTAATGAGATCTTCTACAACACTTTCTAGATTCTTTACAATTCTTTGTTATTCCTTTTTTGCATCTCCATGGGATAAAAAACTTGGATCTACAGTTGCCTTGGTTTTGAATAAAATTTCAGGGTCAAAGCCATGCTCTTTAATTATCCGCTTCATTGTATTGTTTTGTTTGTTAACCAAAACAATATTTTCCTTCAAATTCTTTGCTGTGGATAAAATTTTCTTTGTGGTTTCCAAGTGAACTTGGAAAACCTTTGCTTGAATCTATTAGGAAATAAGGGATAAAATATGCGAGATAATCCCTCACAGAATCAAAACAGTAGAAACTAATATGAAGAAAATATTACAAATCTCAAATAAAATTGTAGAATAAAATAACACAACACAAAGAGACAATATTTAACATGGTTCACCCAATTTGGGCTACGTCCACCAAGAATCACTTGCTTAAATTTTATTACAAGCTACCAAACTCTCAATATAATACCCAGATCTGTTTGGAGCTATGCTTGATAAACTCTACATAATTCACACCCAAATTCAAAACACATATGCAATGTTACATTATGCCTACAATATGCATAAAACCATATACGTAGACAACTACTTAGCCAGTTTTACAAAACAATGGGTATCAAAACCATGGGCCAAAACCATTCCATAAAATTATGGGTCAAAATCCCACCCATATGAGAAAAGCACGTTTCTCGGTATATCAGGCATATTTTAAGGCCAAAAAACAAAAATTATCGGGGGCTTGCCACCCCTGGCTTGGCCCCAAACCCTAACGAGATAACTGTGGAAAGTGTACAATATTCTTAGTGTACAGTCTTCAACACTTTCTCACATGAAAACAGGATCCACAACCAAACAATATCCCACTCAGGAGACTAGTTTTCCTCTAAGCAAGCTTCTCAACCCTTCATTATTTTTCATGAAGACCAACCAAAGCTTGAACACAGATTCAGTATTTTCCCTTGTGACCATCATTGGTCATCATGTTTGTAGGATTCTGACTGGTATGAATTTTCTACATTTTAAACTTCTCTTTCTCCAAAGTTTTCCTAATGAAATGGTACCTTAACTGTATATGGTTTGTCCCTAGAGTAAAAAGTAGAGTTCTTAGCTAGGTGAATAGCACTCTTACTATCAATATGCATAGCTTTCCTTCCTCCTTCTTATTGCCCTAACTCCTCAAGTAATTTCTATAACCAAATCATTTCTTTGCTTGCCTTTGTGGCAGCAACATACTCAACCTTCTATGGTTGACAAAGCCACCAGCTTCTGTAGTCGTGAAATCCAGCTTCATTGTTGTCCCACCTACAATGTAAACATAACCTGTCATGCTCCTCCTACTGTCTATATCTCTAGCCATATATAAATCTACATAACCACAAAAAGTGGTGTCTAATCCACTGTAGAAAAAAAATATCCCCATGGTCCCTCTCAAATACCGAAGGATCCACTTTAGTGCCTGTAAGTGATCTATACCCCGGATCACCTCATAAATCTACTCACTGACTCCCACTGCATGGGAAATATCAGGCCTGGTGCACACCATGACATACATCAAACTACACAACCACTGATGAGTAAGGTACCTTGGACATTTGGTTTCTCCCCTGCCCTATCTTGGGACACTACTCCTTTGATAACTTTAAATTGTCCTGCCAAAGGAGTCCCAACCGAGTTTAGCATCTTACATATTAAAACCTCTCCAAGACCTTCTTAATTTACTCTTCCTAAGATAAATTCAGCTTCCATTCCTTCCTATCCCAAGATATCCTCATACCAAGGATTTGTTTGGCTGCCCCAAAATCCTTAATAGCAAAGGATTCACTTAGATGCTTCTTGAGTACTTTTATTTCCAACATGTTTTTTACCTGCAACCAACATGTCATCCACATACAGACAAAGGATAATACTAACTGCCATCCTCAAACTTATTTGTAAACATGCAATTGTTCAGAATGACATCTAATATAATCTTGACTCCATCATGAAGCTATCAAATTTTTTATACCATTGACGTGGAGCTTGTTTCAAAGCCATAAAAGCTCTTCTTAAGTTTGCACACCATCTCCTCTTTACCTTTGACCTCATAGCCCTTTGGTTGCTGCATATATAGTTCCTCCTCCAAATCACCATGGAGAAATGAAGTCTTTACATCAAGTTGTTCTAAGTGCAAGTCTTCTGCTGTAGCTATTCCCTAGAATAGCTCTAATAGAAGTTCAGTTTTACTACAAGAGAAAAAATCTCAATCAAAATCTATACCTTTTTTCTATGCAAACCCCTTGACCACTAACCTGGGCCTTGTATCTTTTCTTACCTCCTTCTTCCTCTTTGACTTTGAACACCCAATTGTTCTGTAATTCTCTTTTTCCTTTGGGTAGCTTCACCAAATCCCATGTCTACTTATCCATGAGAGCTTGATGCTCCTCATCCATGGCTTCCTCCCACTTCTTCCCTGGCATCTACTTGCATTGATTCATTAAAGATCTCTAGCTCTCCACTATCAGTGAGTAATAAATAATAAAGAGTAGAAGAAAAACATTTAGGTTCTCTTCTTACCCTAGAAGACCTCATAAATATAGGAGTTTGGGGTTCCTATTGAGGATGTTTCTGAACTGATTCATGTGTCACTTTTCCATACGAAATATCCTCTACCACTTCATATTCTTTCTTGGATTTCCTCTTCCCCCATTTTCCCTGCAACTCGCTACTTATACATGAATTTCTCATTAAAGACCACATCCCTAGATCGAATGATTTTCTTTTCCTTAATACTCCAACATTTATATCCAAATTCATAACCACCATAACCAATGAAAGTACATTTTTCTGATTTAGCCTCTAGGTTGGTCTTATCATCCTTGTCTATATAGACAAACACCTCACATCCAAAGACTCTAAGAAATGAATAATCAACTTTCTTACCATACCAAGCCTCCTAAAGTATGCCTCCATCCAAGGCATTTGAGGGGCATATGTTTATCAAGTACATAGTTGTGCTCATCTGCTTCTGCCCCAAAAAGAAAGAGGAAGTCCTACATGTGACCTTATGCTCCTAGCATGTTACATTATTTTTCTGTTCATCCTTTCTAACACCCCATTCTGCTAACAGAGTTCCTGGAACCATCTTTTTCCTACAGATTCCATTCTTAGAACAGTAATCATCAAATTCATTGCTGCAATACTCCCCTCTGTTATTTGACCTGAGACATTTTAGCCTAAGACCTGTTTCAATTCTCTACCTAAGGCTTTCCATTTAAAAAAAGTGTTAAATACATCAGATTTGTTTCTAATACAATAAACCAAAACTTTCCTTTTTGCTGTCATTAATAAAAGTAAACATAATAACTTGAACCCCCAAGAGATGATACCTGAGTTGGGCACCCACACATCAAAATGCACCACCTATAAGTTACTCTCTTTCTTTGTAGGTCCAAACCTTGAGAAACCTTACTCACTTTTGTTTCCCATATATGCAGTCCTTACAGAACTCCAAACTTGTTTCTATATATCTAAGAAAATCCTTCTTTATGATCTCCATGCCCTTATGGCTCATATGACCGAGCCTATAGTTCCAAAATGTTGTATCTACTTCTAAAGCCACAAGATTACAAACATTAGTGCTATAAGTGGTTAAATATAAGGTTCCAGCCTTCTTACCTCTTGTCACTAGAAGAGCACCCTTTGTAACCTTCCAAGAATCCACTGTAAATATCACAATATAACCATCACTTCCCAACTATCCTGCCCATATCAGATTTCATCTTAATGTAGGCACATTTCTTATATCCTTCAAAGCCAAGTATTCCCATTCTACATCTTAACTTGAACAAATCTTTTTCTAACTATGTTGTAAGGCTCATCATCACCAAAAAAACATGCCCAAAATCTCATTGAACATAATCAACAAAATAATTCCTATGTGGAGTAGCATGGAAAGAAGCCCCCAAATCTAAAACCCAAGATTCAGTAATATTGTGCAAATAAAGAATCAAAGCATCCTGACATACGTTACCCGCTGCCACATTTTCCTCTTTTTTTTCTTCATGTTGTTTCTTCTTGTTCGAAAGTTCCCAACAACCCTTCTTTTGCATGCCCATACTTTCCACAGTGCCAACATACTATTTTACTTTTGGATTTTGACCTTGCCTAATCCTTTGATTTTCCATGGCTTCCTCTATTCTTCTATCTCCCTCTAGTTTCCACTGTCAAAGCATTCCATGAAGTAGAAGATTCCCCAGAGCTTTTTCTTCACATTTCCTCGCTTAGAATCACCCCTACAACATATTCAAACTTCAACTTTAAGTTATCTAGAACTGAGTTGCTTACCGCCATCACCAGGTTATTCCAACTCTCATGTAAAGAGAAAAAAACCAATAAAGCCCTAACTTATTCATAAAATTCTATTATAGCCGAAGCTAGCATATTTAAAACTATATTAAAATCATTTAATGATCTGCTACTGAACTATTCTCAGACATATTCATATTAAACAAATTTTTCATTAAAAATATCTTATTAGAGGACGAGGGTTTTTCATAGAAGTTCCCTAATGAATCCATCAGTTCTTTTGTAGTATTTTCCTTTGAAACATTAAATAATATCAAAGATGCAAGACACAACCGGATTGTCCCAAGTGCCTTCCTATCTAGCAAATCCCATTTCACATCCATCATGCTTGAGGGTTTTTTCACCTTCTCAAATAGCAGAATATAAAGATCCTTATGATAAAGGTAATCTTCCATTTGCATCTTCCAAAGATTGAAATTTTTCCCGTTGAATTTATCAACCCTTGATCTTCCATCATCTACCATAGCTCCCACTCAAGATAAAACTTTCCCTATGATTTAACACTTTAGCAAACCAAACCAGGCTCAGATACTGATTGTTAGGAAATAAGGGATAAAATATGTGGAATAATCCCTCACAGAATCACAACAGTAGAAACTAATATACAGAAAATATTACAGATCTCAAATAAAATTGCAAAATAAAATAACATAACAAAAAGAGACAATATTTAGTGTGGTTTACCCAATTTGGGCTACATCCACCAAGAATCACTTGCTTAGATTTTATTACAAGCCACCGCTCTCTTAATACAATACCTAGATCTGTTTGGAGCTATGCTCATTAAACTCTACATAATTCACACCCGAATTCAAAACACATATGCAATGTTACATTATGCCTACAATATGCATAAAACCATATACGTAGACAACTACTTAAGTAGTTTTACAAAACCGTTGGTATTAAAACCATATGCCAAAACCGTCCCATAAACTTATGGGTCGAAATTTCCACCCATATGAGAAAAGCACACTTCTCTATATATTGGGCACATTTTAAGGCCAATTTTTTTTTTGCGGGGGCTGCGCCCCTGAACCCTGGTGAGACAACTGTGGAAAGTGTACAATACTCTTAGTGTACAGTCTTCAACACTTTCTCACATGAAAATAGGCTCCACAACTTAACAGAATCTTCAAATTTTCATATTTTAACTGCACAAAAAAGTGATCTCAATTAAACATATTACTAAAATAAGAAAATTTCAAATTAACAAAAAATATTGTTTCAAAGTGATAATACTTACGACCACTCTATCTCTCTCGGCATTTGCAATTGCTACCAGATGTTTGTCCTTACACCATTTGTTAAAATATGCCTAGGCTTCAACACTAATATTTTCCATTTTGTTTAATGCTTTATCTAAAATATTGTCTTTATAATTGTTTTTATACATGAAAGTTCCACTTCTTACTTGGGTAAGTAAGGAATCCATCTTCGTAGGTTGATTTTGGAATGCAGTGTATAAACTATCCCTTTTCCAATAATTTTCAAAATGACTTATTATCTCATTTATGAGTACTTTTTCCCTTTTCTCCCATTCTATGAATGATATAAGGTACAATAAACTCATCGACATGGGATTGACAATCATAACCAATTAAGTTCTCTAAAGGAAATGGTAACAACTATTCACCATCTATATATGAAGAAGATGACCTCGTTGGAGAGGTATGGGGGCTTTCGGGTTGATCATAGACTTCTAATTATTTATGCCTTTGGGTGGCATGATCCTATTTGTGATAAAATAAATAAATATTCAAATAAATAAATGTAAAGTGAAATGTAATGAAAGTTGAATAAATTATGTTGAACTAGAAGTATACTTGCTGGCCTTGAATCATCTCATGTGTATTGAAAAATCTTGTTGGGTCATTGATATCAATTCCCAAGTAATCTTCATCTAAAGTTATATTATTTAAAACCAATATGCCTGTTACGCTGGGATAACCACCAAGAGAAAGGGTTGGAATTCGAAACAAGGAGGTAATGTTTAGTGTCCCACTAGGGGCTGGAAGAATTGGCATGTGTTTACCAATGTTCTTTTTTCCTGATCCTTTGTTTGGCATTTTGAATATTATTTGGGGAGGGGGGGTTTTGTTGTCTGTAAAGAAAGTGAAGGACTGTAATGTGCTAAAAAGTTCAAGAAAAATAATATGAAAAATTGTTAAACTATGAAAAAACTATGAAATTATACGAAGTACTATTCAAAACTTGTACTAAAGCAATAAAATCATACCTTGTTATTGAGGGATAGCTTGTCGCGGTGCTTGAGGTGGTTATGTTGGATTAGTAATTGGATGTTTCTAAGCTATTTGTTGCTGGGATTGTTGAGGTGGTTGTTGAGAAGAGACAATTGCATGGACTGAACTGAGTGAGTTGGTGAAGATGGTTGACTTTAAGAAGCACATGTATAGTCCAAAGTCCATGCAATGTTAGCAACATTCAATTTTATGTCAATTCAATATGATAAAATTTAAATGATAAATTGAAAATACAAAATGAGAATTTGTAAATAATAAATATTAAGGTATTACTTCTTTGGCGTTTAACAAATTCAAACAGTTGGCAGTTTATAGATGAGTGAACTTCCATTTCAAATTGTGAATCTACCAACGCCTCAGCATGTTATTGGTCTCTTCTACTTGATGCCACCTGTTTTTGAGGAAGGGACTCCAAAAATATTCTTTGTAAATAGTAAATATTTAATTAGATTCGAGATGAAAATCTTGTTAGTCTAATGTTGAAATACAAAATTTATAGTTTATACATGTTGTTCTTGAAATCGAATTGAAAAATTCCTCAATGCCTCATTCTTGCAAGTAGGAATTGGTTTGTCTTTTTAATTTAAAAGAGCCTCATAATAAAGGCTAAGGAGATAGTTTTTGGAGTGAATGATTGGTTTTTCTGAAAGCGTTGTATTTGTAATGTCAATTTTTTTGTTTGGATAAAAAGGTGCACAATCAAATTTTTCTTTTCTGATCGTTGCAAGAATGTAAACAATAACCCAATTTGGTATATCCATTTTTCGACCCTACAAAACTATTTTTTCTTCAAAGAAAGAAACCATAGCGGAAATAAAGTGGTGTGTAATTCCTTACATATCTAAAACATGCCTAGATTTATTGACATGAGCTACAAATGCCAAAAAATTGTTGGAATTAATATCGATTTGAATTGAATGAAATTCGGAAACTAAATACCAAATGAAAATTCAAAACAGTTTACACTTACAATCAACATGGATTTTTTTTTGATTCCAGGTACTTCTTATCATCTTCGATGAGTGTTTACTTCATTGTAACAATGGGTAAATTTTTGAATGGGAGTCTTATTAACCGATGAATATCATGTGGGTCGATACCAAATTAAAACATTTGACCATCATCCATAGTAACAGTAAATAGACCGTCCTCTGTATTGTATAAGGAGAGAAGGTAGTTCATAATGTCACGGTCTATTTCGAAATGGGGAATCCGAAAGAGCCCACCAAAGTCACATACATTGAGAAAATCCTTGTTTTCTGAATTCATTTGTAAAATTGTTTAGATGTGGAGGCATAAAAGGTTCTAATAGAGTATCTTGCCCTTGGATAGGGCTTGTGGGTTGACTGGATTTTCCTCTTGACTTTTGTCTTGGGCTTGGGCTGCACTTGTAGTCACCATTGTAGTTGTCCATGGGCTTGATTGTACCTGACCTAGATTCCTGTAAACAAGAACATTTGGGAGTCAGAAATTATAAACGTGAAAATGATCTGTGGCATGGTATTTATAGGACAAAATTAGGGTTTCAAAGCCTAAGAGCATGATAGAAAGTTTCTTGATGTGCGAAAAGATCCTTCATGTCATGCATCAACAAAGTTTCATGATGCGCAACACGAACTTGAACCATGCCGAAAATTAAAAAATATGTCATAAAAAGCTTAACGTGTGAATAAAATTTGTTGATGCATGAAAGAATCCTTCTTGTCAAACATCAATAAAGCTTGTTGACACACAACATAATACTTCATGTCATGCGTCAAGAAACTTTCTTGACATGAGACAAGAAGGATCCTGTCACACGTTAACAAATTTTTTTGACGTGTGACAGGAAGGATTCCTGTCACACGAATTTTTTTTTCTTGATCTGCGACAAAAAGACTCCTGTCATGCGTCAAAAAGGTTTATTGACACACAACATGAAACATTCCTGTTGCACGTCAACTATGTGTTAGTGTTTATAGTCTCTCTCCCTCAAAAAGATAATAGGTGAAAATTCAGTTTTGAAAAAAATGGAAAATTTTCCTTTCAATGAAACTAGTTCTGGGGATATTCGTTAGGTATTTTCCACCTCTGATTTCCAAGAGGTCTCTTAAAATGAACCATGGGTACTACATTTATAGTAAGGGGGCTAATGATATTTTTGAAGAAAAGGGGTCATGATACATACATGCTAAAGGTGGTATGTTATACTGTAATAATAATTTGATTATTATTATTCTAAATTAGAAGCCAGATTATTACATGCCAATACCAAAATCAAAAGAAGCCCCATCAAGTATGTATGTCCTAAGTAAGTCAAAACAAACCAGATAATACATATGCAGAATGTCAACATCAGAGGCATGCATGATAAGTATGGAATACTATTACCTTATTTTTCATTAATAAACATATTATTTTCTTGCACATGGCTATAGGTGATCCCCGCAGTAGGGAGATTATTTTTTCAAGAATGAAAAATTAAGATAATTATTTTTCTCACACACAGGAGTAATATTTTTCATGTGATCACTAACGGATAGTGTAGACACCTGATAACTAGACTGAACAATTTATTACACTTAAATTGTGCTAATTGCACCACATTGGTGATACACTGTCAATAATTCTCCATTTATCATCTATCACCACTAATTAATTGCATTATGACAATTGATTAGTCCTTCCAAAGCTCAAAACCCTAATTAACGACCTTTCGTTAATTAACTCCTATCTAAAGTAGTTAATTATTCTTAATTAATTACGACTACTAATCTAAATCAACAAATATTTATCTATTTAATCAAATTCCTCTACTGCATCACCTGATATCATGTTATTTCTCTTCTAAACTAGCCTAATGGGCCCATCTCCTTATTAATTAATCACCTTTGATTAATTATGTGCACCCCTAATTCCCGTGGGTCACTAAAGGACAAATTAAACTCTCTTAAGGTTGACTCAACCCTCCCTAAACCTTCCTTATTCACAACTAACTCAACATATAAGGGGATGTAGAGATTCTTTTATCCATTTTCCTATATAAGGAGCCCTCCTCCTACCTTTCTACTTCCACCTAAATGAGCATAAAGCCTATATTATAGTCATTTTATCATCTTAGAGAATTTTCCATTAGAGTGGAGCTAAGCATCATCCCTTTGCATTCAATCATTCAATCTATTTTGTGAAGATCAATGGAGTTAATCAAGAAAGGCCTTGTTTCCATGACTTGATTAACCTCCGTCCTCAAGCCTCTTGGATAAAGAAATAACTATCAACCCTTTGATAGCTAAAGGATCTACCTAGTTCCATTTCATTGATTCAGCTTTCTAAAGAGAAGATCAATAAATGTTAGGATTTTATCTTGAAGTTTGTTTTCAAGGTTTTAATACACAATGTTTATGTTTATTACTTGTTTAGCTCTTAGAATTTATTGTGCATAGATTTTAGTTTAGCATTGTATCAAGGCTATTAGGTGTTAATCTTGATTTTACTTGCATAGCCAACTAATTCTTGCACACGTTTGGCATGCTTGGAGGGATGGGTCCTTAGTCACTTAGCATTGCAGTTCAATTTTTGTTGTTATTTCAATATTAGGCTAACCCTTGATATGCACTTGTGTAAAATAATATTAAATTTATTATTATTTTGCTAACTTTGCATGTGTTGAGTCTTGTTTAAATTTTTAATTTTGATGGGTTATTGTCAATTTTGAGGTAACATGTTAAAATTTTGAAATTTTTGAACTTGTTTATGTCATTGAGCCATATTTTGATGTCATCCTTAGGTACATTTTTTACAGGGGGCACGCAGGCATGCAAAACAACACATAGGCACTCATCTCGACACATACACACACTTTGTCTACCACACACACACTCCTATAATAATGTACCTTTTTTCTATCAAAAAATTTTCAAACTAGTGCATGCACCCTAAAGGTAGCACATATACCCTTCTACTAGCACATGTGCTCTACACCTTGCTAGGCGGCGCATGCATTCATTTGCTAGCGGAGGCATCAATCTTCAAACACACACACACACACACAGTCATAGATTATTTATGCATTTGTTTCACTTCCCATGTATATGTTTCTATCCACTAGCGCATGCACACTAAGATAGGAGCATACATCTCTCAGGCCACATAGACACTATGTTGATATGTTGGTTACCACAAAGGTGCACAAGCACCATAATCCATGCACACACACCCTAACCTGCATGCAGGTACCACATTCTGTACTTGCATGTCAATTTCAAGTTTACAAAATCTAGTGTCATTAAAATAATAACATCTTGCAGGTTTATGCTAATTAATTTCTATTTTGTAGGGTGTATTTACATGTTTTTGTTAAATTATATTTAATTTGGATAAAATTTACGTCCTTAATAATAAGAGCAAGGTTGTGTATTCTCTTCCCTTGTGCCTTTTGGGCAATCTTGGGAATAAAAAATGATTTTTATCTCTTTCATTGGTTTGAAAAATGTTTAAAATGTCAAATTTGGTCAAGATGTAGGTATTTCATGTTTGAACTAAGTATTTCACATTTGAACTAAGTATTTCCCATTTTTTGATTTCTTAATTAGATTTTGAGTCACGTATACTCTTATATTGCATCCTACGACGATATTGAGAATCATAAACGGAGTTTGTCCTCCTTTTATGTATGGAAAATTACTAATATGTTGTGAAGAACCAAAAATGCTTGTTAAAGAAACGAGGAATCAAGAAAAAACAAAACTACTAATATAATTTTCATGTAGGTTTCCAAAAGGTGTTCAAGCAAACCACATTAAGTTAAACAAGATAAAAAACACACCACAAACATCACATTGTATTTACAGGTTTTAGAAAAGGGTACGTCCCTATCCACTCAACTAGAACATAACCCCTTTGGCATAACGCCTTAAGATGCAATCATGGGGGTGGTTCTAGGAAACCTATATTAGTCCATGCAAGAGGGAACCTTGTGGACAAAAAGGAAATTTCTCCACACAACCTACTTAACTATTATTACCATTTGTGAGATTTAGCGTCAAATTTATCCATATCATGACCCCAATGAGTGTACACAATGGATGCATTCATTGCCCACTATACTTTAAGGTAGTAAAGTAAAGACGAGATAACCCAAGATTATTCAGTGTGACTTTCTTGGTAAATAGAGCTCACATTAGATAACTTATGACACCTAGTTGAGTGAACCAACTAGGAATCTATCTTTGAGAAGGAGCCAACTTTGACCATTTTAAAACCAATTTGAGTTGAGAGACATTATTAATCATGAAATGTGTGAAGCGTTACTTTTTCTTAGTTTTTCACTCGCCCTAAGGTAGGGTAAAACTCTACCAAAGTGAGGCAACAAATTTTCACCCCCAATTAATCTACTTCCCTCACTTTCTTTTGACACTTTGTTGATCAAAAGAGGATTGACTACCCTTATGTTGCTAATTGATTGTATTCGACACTTTTGTGTTTGTTTACGCTCATCCATATTCGCAGCTGAGTTGTTAAAAATCTAAAGTGTGTGGAGACATTTTCATATCATTAGTAGAATTTTTGGTCTTGATACCCAAGTCAATATTGTCATCGTATTTATGCTTGATTCATCACCTTGATTATTCTTTTAACTATTATTTTATTTATATCGTGTCGCTATAATTTAGATATTTACGTCTTGTTTCTCGTAAACTTGGCCTAAATATTTATATTGTGACGCTACACTATACACACTCTAATAATTCCCTAGTATACTCTAGCCCTAGTTTGATTTCAATTATTACCTCTGTTTGAAATGTGTTGAGTGTTACCATTTGTGTGTGGTATATCAATATCATCTTGATATGAATACCTTACTTTTTCACAAAGTTTGGTTAACATATCTTGGTGGTATTGTTGTGTCGCTCATAATAGTAACTGCCACTTGTTGGGATATATGTCTTGATTGCATTCAAGCTCACTTTTAGTATATTTTTTTGGTGGATTGCATTAACTTCTTGTTATTACTTACGTGTTGTTCATTTCTTTGAACTTGACATAAGTGGTGACATTTTGTTAATCATCTTGAAACACCAACTACCATTTGGAAACAGAGTTAGGAAGTACATCATTTGATTTGTTGGTATAAAACTAAACATTGTATGATTGTATCTTTCTTGTCACTTTTGACTTATTCATTTATAACAATCACTTTTTCATATTGATACTTTGAAATTCATTTCTCTTGAATCTATTGACATTTTATCTACATTTGTAAATTTTCACATAGGTTTGATCAAAACTTTTGAACAAATTCAAAACACCTTAGTGAAAAATATCATTCATTAAGGCCCCTAAAACAAGATTGTGAGCCAAAATATGGGCATTTGAAACAAAACAAGAACAAGCTTGGGAAAATTCAAACAAACAAGGGTCAAATCCCTTTATTGGCCATGATCTCAGGCCTCTATTGTCCATAGAGAAAGAAGTGGAGGAAATGATAGATCATAGTGGTGATGAATTAGGGTCACCAAGCACAGAATTTGATTTTCATCTGGCCTTACTAGATGAATTCCTCTTTAGAAAAAAAGATCGAGTGCTAACAAGGGTGGTGGAATTAGGAGCTATAATGCCTACATAACATGAGACAATCCCACTTATAAATGAATTTAACGAGAAAGAACAACCTCTCACTAATATGGAAGATATCCTAACACATGGGCACACTTCCAAATCCAACGTAGGAAATGATAATATGGTGGGTTATAAAATTCCCTTCATCAAGATGCCACGTAGAGTTAGACTAGAACATGAAAACATGGAACAACCTCCACGTCAAGAAGAGGAAGAAGAACCTCTTGAGGGAGAATTCACTATTCAAAAACAAATCCAACACCTTAGTTAACAATTAGCTTTACTAATATCTCATGTATAGAAAGAACCCAACAGAAATGTACACAAGGAGAAGCCTAGGTTAAAACTAGTGAAATTCACATAGAAAACCAAGAAGGAGAAAATATGGAATACAATCATAGATATATCCCTTCTTCTCCAACTAAAGAACAATTACTTACACAAGAAATATAATCTATGAAAACAATTCTCACAAGCCTTCAAGAAAGAAATGTTGGGCATAGTAAAAATTACCAATATGAAGAGCTATGCCCCCATCCATTCAATAAAGCTATGACACTTCACCCTTTTCCTACGAAGTTTGACATGCCAAAATTTGACAAATATAGAGGGAAATGTGACCCACGAAATCATGTAAAATATTTTTACATGACATACCAAGAAGTGGCATATAGCGACAATTACCTCATACAACTCTTTCCAAAGAGGCTAGGGGGATAATCTTTAGAATGGTTCACTCGATTATCTCATGGGTCTATCTTCACATGGCCTGAGCTAGAAAAAAAGTTTGTTTGACATTTCTCATACAACATAGAAAGTGACATAACTATGGAAGATTTGTGTAGTACTAAAAAATTGCCTAATGAAACATTTGCATGATTCTTACAAATATGGTGAGGGATAGCCAGTTGCTTCGCTTGCACTTTCCCTAAAAAATAGCTTGTGAGCATCTTTGTGCCAAATATAAACCTAGACATTGCTTTTTATTTACAAATGCATTGTGTTCATACCTTTAAGAATTCATTGAAAAGCGCATTGAAATAGAAAAGGCCCTCATTACAAAAGTAAAAACCAAAACACCTTCTAAAGATAATAAAAATACCAAACCAATGGAAAAACAGAAGATTTTTAACAAGAACAAGAACGTGGTGGGAGACATAATCACAGATTCTAAACAAGTACAAAAAGTCCAAGTTGGTCATCCTTTTAAACTAACCAAAGGAACTATTCAACCACCACGTAAATGTAGAACATTCACTCCTCTTAATGATTATTTTTCTACAATATTGAAGTAATTAGATGTAGTCCACATGGTGACTTATCCTATGATGCAACCTTTTGACGAATATTCTCATAAGCCATCATGGTATAAAGAGCATGAGTATTGCAATTTCTATTGTGTAAGGGGACACAAGACAGATAAGTGCCTAAGACTTCATCACTGCATCCAAGATATCATTGAAAATTGAGGGATATAATTTAACACCCCAGAGAGAAATAAAACACCAAACAAAAATATGGGGATATTCAAAGAGCCATTCCCTAAACATGGAAAATCAGATGAAAAAAATTCAAATCAAGGAGAATCATCCCAAAGCTACAAAGATGTGAACTATATATACACTGAGAGTGATAATAATCATTATGAATCACTCATTAGATATGTTCACTCTTCTAATGAACATGTGAATACCATTACGATCAAGGGAAAATATTACGTTGTGGTAACACGATGCACTTGTCTTGTGATCCTAAACCCTTCTTCGTTAACTCTGTAGGATGGTAAGTAAAACATCTTAGAAAAAAATGAGAAGATGTTTGCCAAGATTTCAATATTAGATCTTCTTAAAATATCAAATGTACATAAGGAAATCCTATACAAAACTCTCCAAGGTTGAGGAGTACCAATGGAAGTAGACCCTTCACATTTACAAGTTATAGTAGCAAACATCACACCAACTGAACACATCTCATTTAACCACAAAGAAATCCCCAATGACGATCACAAACATAATCTTTCCATGTATATAGAGGTATTTGTTACCCATCATAAGATAAAATGGGTTCTTGTGGACAACGAATCAGGGTTGAATATATGCATATTAAAACTAATCAAACAATTGGGACACATAGAGGAAGATCTAGAATCCTATATTATTACCATAACTGCTTACGAAAACACAAAGCAAGATTCATCTGGAACAATCACATTGTCGATGGAAGTAGGACCAACTTGTCACAATACCAAGTTTCATGTCTTACACTTGGAACTTTCATATAATATGCTTCTTGGCTGCCCATGGATTCATGTCATACAAGTCATACCTTCAACATTCCATCAATGCATAAAGTTAAAACATGAGGGACATATAGTTACAATATAAGGAGATCCAAAACCTTTTTCTAATTGTAGAGATCTCAATAGCTTCAATTGTAAAGGTACATATGTTTGTCCTTCCACTGGTAAAGTTGTTCCTGTTCAATTGGAAGCTACCAAGTCATGATTTGATTCAGATTCCCTCGGCACTTGTGATTGAGAAGCTTCTACATCTACTTCTCCTTTTGATTCATTGGAGATGAAAGTGCTAGAATATGGTTATGGAGAATACAATGTGTAATAAAATATCCTAGTTTTAGACCTATCTTTGTCACCTAAAACAAGAGGTCGACCCAACTATCGTTTTAAACAACCTAGAGATTAATAGACTATTGGGACATTCTTACTTGGGGGATTACTTGTAGAAGAGAAATTTTTGGACTCATCTACAACTTGGTTCCTAGAGGACATACAGCCGACTTGCTACCAAATCCATGAATATGAGAAGTCTAGCTGAATGATGTATTCTATGGGCTACAAGGGGCTAAGATGTGGAATGAATGAGAAAGGACTAAGGGAGACAATTCCACTTCCACATTTTAAAATGGAAATATATGGTATCAAAATTTGACCATATGGATCACATCCCAATGATCAATATGATACCTATTCTGAGCGTGAGGATAGATCTGATTATTTAGATAGTAACACAAATTCCTACTATAGCCAATATAAGGATATTACCTCCACAAACCTATTCATGGATACCATTTTCCTTACCTTAACCCCCATTCAACCTAAAATTGACCTTGTCTACCCTTCCCTTGTCGATTGGGACCAACAATGTCATGTGCTATTGGACCTCTTTGAGAATGGTGAGGCCATTAAAAAATTTATGGGCATACGAGATACAATTCCAATTGGAAACCATAATAAAGGTTTCTACACTGACTTAAATACCTGTGCATATTTTAGAGAGGAAGTTGAGATTTGTGGTCAGCAAAACTTAAGAAAAAGTGAGGATAAAATTTCCAATGAAAAGCCTCAACAAAAGCAAAAGTCCAAGTCACATAGTGAAAACCTCTTTAAGGTGTTGGCTGACAAACAAGTACAAAAATCAACGGACAAGAAAAGTGACCACGTCAAGGGTGAAAATATCATAGAGATGCCCTTGGAAGAAGATCTCAACCTTATTCCTGGTCCTACATGTATGGAGGATATGTCAAAAATGCTGGTAGAAGAAACCATTGATGTAAATATTAGAACAAAAGAACCAAAGATAGTCAAGATGGGAGCTTCACTTTCAGCACAAGAGCAAAAGACATTCACCATGATTCTGAGATAATTTTTGGATGTATTTAAATGGTTTTATAAAGATATGCTAGGATTAGATGCAAATTTGGTAGTGCATAACTTAGTTGTGTACGCAGATGCAAATCCCATTAAACAAAAGATAATAAAAATGCATCCACAAGTAGCTCTTCTGGTTAAAGAAGAGTTAGAAATATTACTAGAAATAGGGTTCATTATACCTATTGACTACTCGGAATGGATATAAAATGTAGTTCCGGTATAGAATGAAACATGTAAGAATTAGAATTTACACAGATTTTAGAGGCATCAACAAGGCATGTCTGAAAGATGATTCCCCTTTTCCCAACATTGACATGATTATCGACTCAACTGTGGGATATGAAATGCTATCTCTTATGGATGGATATTTAGGCTACAATCAAATCAAGATAGCAGAGGAAGATCAACATAAAATAACCTCACAACCCTTTGGGGGAAATTTTTCTAACAGGTAATGCCCTATGGCCTTAAAAATTTGGGTGCAACATATAAAAGGGAAATGACAGTGATATTCCATGATATGTCACACGACATCATGGAGGATTATGTGGATGATATCCTAGGGAAATTCAAGACAAGAGAATACCACCTTGAATTTTTGTGGCATATCTTTGAACGTCAGCGGGAGTATAAGGTTAGGTTGAATGCAAAGAAATGTGTGTTTGGAGTATTACAAAGGAATTTACTAGGCTTCATTGTATCAATGAGAGGGATTGAGGTGGACCAAGCCAAATTCATTTCCATTACTGAAATGCCTCCTCATAAGAATATTAAATAGTTGTGCAACTTGTAAGGAAAGATAAAATCCATTTGCTGCTTCATTTTGTAGCTTACTGAAAAATGTCATTCATTTACCCATTTGCTTAAGAAGGATGTTGACTTTATTTAGTGATCAAAGCAACAACAGGACTTCACCTTGCTTAAAAAATATTTGGAAAATCCATCTCTCCTCATGCCTCTAACCCTTGGTGAGTCACTTTTTCTATACATATCCACTACCCAATTTTCTATTGGTGTTTTTCTTGCACAATATGACTTGAGCCGTAAAGAGAAAGTTGTGTACTATCGTATTCATACCTTGATTTCCTATGAGCTCAACTATCCAAAAATTGAAAAAGATTCTCTGGATGTAGTTTTTACCTTTCAAAAACTTTGCCATTACCTATTGAATAATAAAAATAAGCTTATAGATAAAGTTGACCCAATCAAATACTTATTATCAAAACCCACCCTTACAGGTACAATGGCTAATTGAATCATTTTGTTCAGTGAATTTGACATTGAATATGTACATCAAAATTCCATTAAGGGACAAGTGTTTTCCAACCAACTAGCATAAGTGCATTTACCTAGAATAGAACCTATAAATATGAAGCTGTTAAATGTATCATTGATGTATATTGAGGAACCTTTCATGTGGCAAGTGCACTTTGATGGATCATTCACTTTTCATGGTTTAGGGGTAGGGGTAGTGCTAATCACTCCTTCAGGAGATCCTATCCTACAAGATTTCTGTCTTGGTTTCCCTTACAAAAACAACATAGTAGAATATGAGGTGCTCATCACTGGGATGAAGCTAGAAATCAAATGGAATATCCACCTTGTCAATGTTGTTGGTGACTCAAAATTGATTATCAAACAAGTCAATGATGAGTACAAGGTCAAGGATGAAAAGTTCATCCCATATAGGAAATTGGTGGAAAATATGAAAGAATACTTTATGTGCATCACCTTCGAGTAATTCCAAGGGCACAAAATCAATTTGTAGATACAATGGAAACAATGGGTTCTATACTGTGGATTCCACTAGAAAACAATGCTATGCCATTTTTTGTTGAAAATATACGTCAACCTACATATGACATGTCAGAAGCATGCTTGGCATGTGAATTTATTGGTCCTTATTCCCCATGGTATGACATTATTTTTAGCTACCTCCAAAATAGTACATTTCCTCCTAACATCTCCTGATCTTAAAAAAAAAATCAGTATCCCCCAAATAGCACGTTACACCCTCCTAGGAGGTACACTCTATCGTCATGGCTACAATGGGAATTTTTTGTGTTGTCTAGATATAGCGGACTTGGTCTAAGAAATCAAGGAAGTATATGAAGGGGTGTGACACCCATACGAACAGAATGGTCCTAGCAAAGAAGTTGTTACGGGTAGGCTTGTATTGGCCTACTATGGAGACAAATTGCTGCAACCATGTGAGGAAATGTGTTCTATGTCAAAAGTATGGAAATTTCATCCATGCACCATCACAACCATTGCAACTAATTACAACACCATGGCCATTTTCCAAATTGGGATTGGATTTAATAGGGAATCTCACACCTACCTTACCTGATGGTCATACCCACATCATCACAACCAATGAATATTTCACTAAGTGGGTGGAGGTTGTTCCATTGACCTATGTTAGAGGTGCTTAGATATTAAAGTTTATCATGAATCACCTCATTTTCTGGTATGGAATACCTTCTTCCATTATTATTGATAACGGAAAATCATTTAAGAACAAGACAATAAAATATATTTTTCATCGATTTCAAATAAGATTAATGTGGTCCACGCCGTATTACCCTCAAGGTAATGGGAAAGTTGAAGCCACTAACAAAACAATGGTTTGGATCATGGAAAATATGGTGAGTAATATAGGTCGTAACTAGCATTTGTAAATTAGCCCAGCCCTCTGGGATTATAGGACCTCCATTCGCACTCCTATTGGTGCAACACCATACTCCCTATTTTTTGGGAAAAAATCTATCATCCCATTGGAAATATAACTTCCTTCCCTATGAATATCTCTTAGGGATTATCTAAACAAAGATGAGGATTATAGAGAGGCTAGGCTGGTAGAGTTGGAATTCCTTGATGAAAAGTGCATCCGTGCCCTTAACCATCTCAAGGTATATCAAAACATATTCTCCCACAACTATAACAAAAGGATCATACCTCGTCAATTTGAGGTCAGATATTTGGTCATGAAAGAGAATCAGTTCAACACAAGGGAAGAAAGAGAGAAGAAAAGAAAGTTCAAACCTCATTTGTTAGGACCTTATGTCATTGTGGTAAAATATGGAACAGGATCATAAAAACTTGCTCATCATAGTGGGGATGAGCTCCATGATCCAATGATTTCCATGCACCTTAAGAGATTTTATTCTTAAACATGGCGTAAAAATAAAAAAAACAAAAAAAAGTAAAAAAGGAGAAAAACACAACAAAAATCCAAAAAGAGAAAAATAAAAAGAGAAATTAGATCATCCATATGTGAAAACAATGCAATTGTGGTACTTTGGATAGATCCCTTGGTGAAAAATAGCTTCCACCCCAAGGGAGGACTCGTTTCTCACAAGCATTTAGTTTATAGGGGGTACTTTTACTTAGCTGTAGGGATAGTTCCACACCTGCATCCAAGATTCCTTGTGATCCTATCATGTTAAGCCTTGATCCATTTGTTTCTCCTCTTGTAAATTGATGAAGTGATTGCCTTTTTATATTCCCCATATAATGTTGGGGGCACCTTCACAATTTCACCTTCCTTTATATAACACATGACATCTACCCTTGTATATTCCCATCTAACATTGGGGGCATCTACGTTTCTCAGTTTTCTGTATATAGCTTTGGAAAACCTTAGAAAATAACAAAAACATTCAAATATGTTGAAAATCACAAAAACATTCAAATATGTTAAAAATCGCAAAAACATTCAAATATTTTGAAAAATAGGAAATAGAAAAAACAATAGATATTTTTTTCACAAAACTCCCAAAAACAACACAAAACACATTAAACACAGTATCACAAAAACATAGCTTTAGGTTAGTTGTTTTATCTTGTTTAATGCTTTGTTTGTTTGTTTGTGTACATTGATTGCTTGTATAGTTTCTGCTTGCTTGTACATTTCTATAGTGTTTTGCTTAAACATACCACTTTAGATTGATGTTTTCTTACTTAGATCAGATTCATTCTTACTTGTACATATGAAATGTTTTTTTACATGCTTATAAATAATTGTACATAGTTTTGTTAATTCATGTTATTCAACCCTGTATATTTAGGTTTGTTAATATTTGCTTTTGTTTTCTTGTTACATGTACATAGTTTTGTTATCACATCATCATATCTCCATCTATATCATCAAATATAACATCACCTATACATCATATATAAATAAAATGCTAGGTATACGTCATACATGTATGCTAAGCTAATCAACACATACCGTATCATCAAATGGGGGAAAGAGGGATCAAAAATATCATAATCTATCCCCCTGAATCAATATCATCTTATCATCATGTACCAAATATCGACACAACATCACATATGCAATAACAAATGGTATCATCTACAGATATATTATAAAATCTAACACATGTGATACATCATCATAACCATCATTGTAATACATAAAAAAAATGAGGAATAAAACCATATATCATCATGATATAACCAACATCCATAATAAATCATCATCATAAAATGCATCAACATGACTAATGTACAACATCACATTTCCATATATACATGTATAAAATTTCTATCTCAAAGGAGATATACATCATCAATACAAAATGGACCTTCAAGGGCACAAATAATAAATTATTCATCATAGGTGTACATCAAAATGTTGCATCATACACATCGGTCAAAAAAATATTGAAGCCTTCGTAAGAGGCATGTATCTTAAGGTACATACAAAATTAGTAAATACATGTGAGTCATGTATGAATTGAACCCTCATCGAGATTGCATGGCCTGTGAGGTGGGGGAGGGCCCATAACCTGTGTACCCTGCTACCTTGCTGGTTTCTCTCGCAACTGCTCAATTGATCTACCAGATGATAGAGGCCTCTTTGACCTCACTGATCCACTTGATTGCTAGCTATAACTAGGTGCCTGCTGACCCTCTGGAATGGCCTCATAATATAAGGAGTGGTAGTAGGAGGATATTCCCTCAGCTATCACTATATATCTGTGTGTATGTGGTGTCACCGAAGCCCCATCTATGTGTTGGAAGGATTCTACCTCCGTAGATAGCCTCGCAACATCATCCTGACCCACTACTCACTTGGCTCGGAGCTGATCCCTCTCTTCTACCACCTACTCCACCTATGCCTGAGAGTGATGTAGTAGGGCCATAATTTGTGCCATCTTTGAGGCCAACTATCATACCTACTAGAAATGTGTAGCATCATATCCTCCTTGGCCTGCCTATGCTCTAGACTTGTCCTAATCTTATTTATGAATTTGTATCTGAGCCCAAGACTGGTCCCTATCTATGGCCTGATGAAGCTGCTACTACAAGGTAGATAGCTATCTAGTGTCATCTCCACCCTCTCCTCACGGTGGACTGTGAGGAGGGTTTTGCCTTAGACCCTGTACTCTAGGAAGTATCTGTTGTATTGAGAGAACATGTCCCTAACTCTGTATCCTCAGTCTAGCACCCTTACCTAAACCTTTTCTATCATCTCTGCCATCATGTCTATGCCCATAAAATAGATCATTGGCATCATCACCTCCTTTGACAGCACCCTCCACATCATCACCCTCATCACTTCTATAAGGAATATTTGGTGGCACTATCACACTTGCAGCCCATGAACCATCTGATGTGGTCAATCGTCGAGGAAAACTAGTAGCATACTAAGCCAGGTAATTTGGTGTGGTCCCAAGATCCCTGATCTATCATGCAAGAGCCCAAATCTATGGTACCATCTATGTAAAATTGGTACTGGCTCTAGATATCTGAATATGATGCCCCATGGTCCACCTCTCCACATCACGGTGAGCATACCACATATCAGGCTGAGTAACACCCTGGATAATACCCAACTATTGTTGGCATCAACCCACTCTGCAAATCTCAGTAATATAACTATAGCTTCCTAGGATAAAGTTCTCTACCATGCAGACACCAAGCTCTACCCCATCCTTCAGCCACTGTATATGCCTGTAAGGCCTCTAAATGATATCTATTTATTGTAATTTGTAAAAATCTTGATGATAATGGTATGTATCTCCAAGGTACCCTCAGATATCATCCCCAACAAGAACCCAAAAAATGACAATAGGCTCCTCTAGATATTTCATACATAGTACGTTGATAGGAAAACCAATCGCTATGTGATCCCATGACCAAATTTGTAATAATGAGGTAGGCTCCACCATCTTATGATGGTGGTAGGTGATCAAATGTAAATCCCATTATAGATGTGCCAGTATGCACTGTTCCCAACAATATATGTTTCCACTGTATAAACCGTGAATAACAGTAATCAAGCCCAATGGAAAGGAGGTCCATGTCTTATCAGTGAGTATAAACCCACTAATAAGAATCATCAAATATAAAGGTCCTCAGTGAATAGTGGGATCCTATATGCAACGATGTAAATAAACTGGCATACTCTGATGGGGTATATCATCCCTATAGAAGACATCACTGATCACCTCTGTGATCCACCAAAACTCACTCGTATACTCAATCAATGAATCAATAATGGGGATGCATAGAATCCACCAGACATCCTCTAAGGTAGTAGTCATCTCCCCAAAAGGGAGTCACAAGCACTATCTCTCACTATGCCATCACTCTATCAATGTTGTAAACAAGCCATAATCCAAAGTGATAGAGGGCATCCGCATGATGTGTCCTAAACCAACCACCTCCAAAAACACCTCTATGTCATGATGGTCCCACAGAGGAAATCTCACCTCTATCTTAGTGATACGATTGTGCCACTCTTAGGTCTGCAGCACTGGAAACCAACTCTACGAAACATAACATGTGTTAGGCACTAAAATTTCTTTTATCCTATGTTATTTTCACTTTCTTCTATAGGTTGATTTTATATTATTTTCTATTTCTTCCTATCTTGTTCTTTTTCATCAGGAATTTCTTCCCTTTTCAACGCTAGCGTGCCCATTTGGGCATGTGTGTGCCCCTTTTTGTGAATGCACGTAGGGTGTGTGTGCATGCCTTCTTTGGTGCTAGCGTGTCCATATTTATGTAGGTGCATAACCTCTTAGCTAATCCCACCCGTTCATGTGTTTGCGTGCATCAGGGAACCTGCACGGTCATTTTCATGCATGCATATAAGCATATACGCCCATCCCACTCAGGGTTATATCATGCACATTTTGATTCCTGCGTGTGCACGTGGGAAACATTTGACATGTTCACAGATGTGAACACACTTTCTTAGTGCATGCGTTCCCTTGAGGACACCTGCGCCCCCGAGGGTGTGCGCATGCACCTTTTCCTAGGTCTAAGAACATTTAATAAAGCAATAAATGCATGAAAATACAAAGGAAAGGTTAAACTACTCATAAAAGGGCCATTTTGTGCATGTCGAAAGTGCTCCCGAACTTAGTCGGTGCATCTCTTGTGGGATCATGCTCTCACAATCATCTTCGTCACTCTCGAATGTCTCACAATAATTTTTGGCAGTGGTTTGTAACAAATGATTTAGTTGTAATGATTTACCCTCCCTCATGTGGGGTATATTTAGTCGTTTTCATTGGCCATGATGCCATGGGGGCATGTTTTGACCTCCATTCTCGTGCTAACCCTTCTTCTACTCACCGTAAATATTTTTTTTAATTAAATAATTATTTTATTTTATTTTTCATCATACTAATGCATTATTTGCCACTTAGCACTCCCTTCTTCTCACTAGGACAATTTTATTGCTTCTAAGCCATATCACTCCTTTTGAACACTCTGTCAAATATTTATTTTTATTAAATAATTATTTTATTAATTTTCGTTATGCTGGGGCATTATTTTTCTTATAACGCTTCTTTCTTCTCCCTGGGGCATTTTTTCGCTCCTAGGAGACTCTTTCTGATTCTTCCGACTTCTTCCATGTCAAAATTCACTAATCTAAATCATTCAAAAATCTAAAAAATCCAAAAATCCAAAATATTCAAAAATCAATTAAAAATCCTAAACATTTCTAAAAAAAATTCAAATTATTTACAAAATAGATGAATAGCTCACGAACGATTGAAACTTGTGTCTTGCGCATGGTACTCCTCCCATATCTTATTGAAAATCTTCACGTGTTCATAGACTAATTGACTTGTGGATCATCAGATTTACAATCTTTTACAAAGCTAGCCTACTTTCTTCATCGGTACTCTAGGGAATATCTAGTTGCCTGATACTATTTCGTTGCGAACAATGCTTTATCATTGGACCTAACATCCTTCCTCATGTTCCCTCGCATATATGTATTCTAAGGGCATCATTTTTAACCCTTGTCGTCAATCAAAAATATTTGGGTATTTTTATCTTGATAACAAAAACATTTGTGCAAAAGTCTTAACCATTTTTATTTTGGGTATGTGTGTTTGTACTTGTTTCCCTATTGGATGAGCTTGTTTACTTCTCGTATTGCATTACATTTTGTACGTTGCAAGGAGCTAGTATTTTTATAAATGGACAATTGTTCATAGTACGGATTTTCATGTCATTCTAATTTTCTCACATGCGTATATCTTTAATAAGGACCAATGACGTAAATATTTGTCTATATGATGATAATATAGTTGTTCAAATGCAAGGGACAAAGGCTTGTTCCTATCTCTCCTTCTCTATATTTATTCTATATCATTCTCCTATCAACACCATTCTTCTACTTTATTTGGGGCATCTTGCTCCTACCCATTCTTCTCCTCCACTTGGGACATCCTGTCCCTCATTTTCTTTCCATTTCTCTCACCTTTTTCGATGGTCGATCACCTTCTTTCATCACCCCGTTGACACTCGAGGGGGCATCTCTCACTTCTACTAATTTTTCTTCTACCCCATAAATTATGTTACTTATCTACTATCTTTGAAGTGACGTCACTTACACCACCCCAAAGAGGGGAAAATGTAGACACCTGATAATTAGACCAAATAATTTAATACACTTAAATTGTGCTAATTGCACCACTTCACACAAGATTGATGACACATTGTCAATAAGGCTCTATTTCTCCTCCATCACCACTAATTAATCGCATTATGACAATTGATTATCCTTCCAAATATCAAAACCCTGATTAAAGAACTTTTGTTAATTAACACCTCATTCTATCTAAATTAGTTAATTATTATTAATTAATTATGACCACTAATCTAAATCAAAAAATCTTCATCTATTTAATCAAATTCCTCTATTGCATCACCTAAATCATGCTAGTTCTCTTCTAAACTAGCCTAATGGGCCCATATCCTCATTAATTAATCACCTTTAATTAATTATGTGCACCCCTAATTCCCATGGGTCACTAAAGGAAAAATTAAACTCTCTTAAGGTTGACTCAACCCTCCCTAAACCTTCTTTATCCACAACTAACTCAACATCTATATTATCCCACATGTAAAGTGATGTAGAGATTCTTTTATCCACTGTGTTATATAAGGATCCCTCCTTCTACCTTTCTACTTACACCTAAATAAGCATAGATCCTATACTATATCCAATTTATCATCTTAGAGAATTCTCCAATAGAGTGGAGCTAAGCATCATCCCTTTGCATTCAATCATCCAAGCTATTTTGTGAAGAGCAATGGAGTTAATCAAGAAAGGCCTTATTGCCTTGATTTGATGAACCTCCATCCTCAAGCCTCTTGGATCAAGAAAAAAATATCAACCCTTTGATAGCTAAAGGATCTACCTAGGTCCATTTCATTGATTGATATTTCTAAAGAATATAGCAATAAATGTTTGTATGTTAGCTTGAAGTTTATTTTTAAAGGTTATAATACATAGTGTTGATGTTTATTACTTGTTTAAATCTTAGCATTGATGGTGCATAGATTTTAGTTTAGCATTGTGTCAAGGCTATTAGGTGTTAGTATTGATTTTACTTTAGCTAACTAATTCTTAGACATAGACATAATAGAGAAGAAGACATAATTTCCTTTGTAATGTGGGTGAATATATAAGTGTCACATAAGAGAATTAAATATGATTATTTAATCATCACCTACAACACCAAGGAAATTGTTTCATGTAAATTTGAGGAAGCTTGTAGACCAAGCAAGAGATAATATTAGAAAAATATATTCACCCAAGTATATTAATTGTATTAAAAATAGAGCAGACAACTACACTTTGACTAGAGTGTATTTTTGTATTTAAGGCTATTAATACCTCATTGTAATCAGCATGTATATTTTTAATCATTTATTTATTCATGATAAAGGGGTAAAATTAACATGCATGGGTGAGTAAAGACTGTAGTCAATTTTTAGGAGGGGTTGGGTGAAGTATTTTTTCTATATATTGTGTGCATGAGCAAGGTATAAGGAGGAATTTTTGGACACATGAATGTTGTAGCATGTTTTTGTTAGGTTATGGAGCCTATTTTCATGTGAGAAAGTGTTGAATACTGTACACTTTCCATAGTTGTCTCGCTATGGTTTGGGGCCAGGCCAGGCCCTAAGTGGGGGTCTGGGGGCGGTGGCCCTCAGTAGCAGAGGTTCAGGGGCGCAGCCCTCGAGAATTTTTTCTGGCCTTAAAATGTGCACAATATACCGAGAAACGTGCTTTTCTCATATGGGTGAGATTTTGACCCATAGGTTTATGGGACAGTTTTAGCCCATGGTTTTGGAAAAATACTTAAGTAGTTGCCTATTTATATGGTTTTGTGCATATGGTAGGTAACATAAAAACATTCCAGATGTGTTTTGAATTTGGGTGTGAATTCTGTAGAGTTTGTTGAGCATAGCTCCAAACAGATCTAGGTACTGTATTCAGAGAGCAGTGGCTTGTAATAAAATATGAGCAAGTGATTCTTTGTGGACGTAGTCCAAATTAGGTGAACCATGTTAAATACTGTCTCTTTATGTTGTGTTATTTTATTCTATAATTTTATTTGAGATCTATAATATTTTCTGCATATTAGTTTCCACTATTGCAATTCTTTGAGGGATTATTCCACATATTTTATCCCTTATTTCCTAATAATTGGTATCAGAGTGAGGTTTGGTTTGTTGAAGTGTTGAATCACAGGGAAACTTTTATCTTGAGTAGGAGCTATGACAGATGATGGAAGATCTAGGGTTGATAAATTCAATGGGTAGAATTTTAGTCTTTGGAAGATGCAGATGGAAGATTACCTTTATTAGAAGGATCTTTATATTTTGTTGTCTGAGAAGGTGAAAAAACCCTTGAGCATGATAGATGCGAAATAGGATTTTCTGGATAGGAAGGCACTAGGAACAATCTGGTTGTGTTTTTCATCTTCGGTATTATTTAAAGTTTCAAAGGAAAAGACTACAAAAGAACTAATGGATGCATTAGGGAAGTTGTATGAAAAAATCTTTTCCTCAAATAAGATATTTTTAATGAAAAATTTGTTTAATATGAAGATGTCTAAGAATGGTCTAGTAGTAGATCATCTAAATGATTTTAATATAGTTGTAAATATTCTAGCTTCGATAACAATAGAATTTTATGAAGAAGTTAGGGCTTTATTAGTTTTGTGATCTTTACCTGAGAGTTAGAATAGCCTGTAATGGCGGTAAGCAACTTGGTTCCAGCTAACTCAAAGTTGAAGTTTGAGGATGTTGTAGGGGTGATTCTAAGTGAGAAAATGTGAAGAGAAAGATCTGGTGAATCTTCTACTTCAGGGAATGCTTTGACAGTGGAAACTAGAGGGAGACAAAAGAATAGAGGAAGCCATGGAAAATCAAAGGATCAGGAAAGGTCAAACTCCAAAAGAAAGATAGTATGTTAGAACTATGGAAAATCTTATCATGCAAATAAGAAATGTTGGGAGCTTTAGGACAAGAAGAAATAAAAATAAGAAAACAAGGAGGAAAATGTGGCATCGGGTAATGTATGTAAGGATGCTTTGATTATTTCTTTGCACAATATTACTGAATCTTGGGTTTTAGATTCGTGGGATTCTTTCCATGCTACTCCACATAGGCATTATTTTGTTGATTATGTTGAAAGATATTTTGGGCATGTTTTTCTTGGTGATGACGGGCCTTGTAGCATATTTGGAAAATGTTTTGTTCAGGTTAAGATGTAGAAATGGAATAATTGGTTATTGAAGGATGTCAGAAATGTGCCTACATTAAGATGAAATTTTATATGGACAAGGTTGTTGGGAAGTGATGGTTGTACTGTGATATTTACAATGGATTCTTGGAAGGTTACAAGGGGTGCTCTTGTGGTGGAAAAAGGTAAGAAGGTTGGAACCTTGTATTTAACCACTTATAGCACTAATTTTTGTAATCTTGTGGCTTCCAAAGTAGATACAACATTATGGCACTATAGGCTGGGTCATTTGAGCCATAACGACATGTAGATCATAAAGAAGAATTTTCCTGGATATACAAAAATAGGTTTGGAGTTTAGTAAGGACTGCATATATGGGAAACCAAAGTGAGTAAGGTTTCTCAAGGTTAGACCTACAAAGAAAGAGAGTAATTTAGAGCTAGTGCATTCTGATGTATGGCAGTCATCTCAGGTATCATCTCTTAGGGGTTCAAGTTATTATGTTACTTTTATTGATGATGCAACAAGGAAAGTTTGGGTTTATTGTATTAGAAACAAATCTGATGTATTTGACACTTTTTTAAAAGGAAAGCCTTGGTAGAGAATGAAACAGGTCTTAAGCTAAAATGTTTCAGGTCAAATAATGGAGGGGAGTATTATAGTTATGAATTATTGTTCTAAGAATGGAATCCTAAGAAAAATTCAGTTCTAGGAACTCCTTAGCAGAATGGGGTGTTAGAAAGGATGAACAGAACAATAATGGAACGTGCTAGGAGCATGATGTTACTTGCATGACTACCTCTTTCTTTTTGGGTAGAAGTGGTGAGCACAACAATGTACTTGATAAACAGATTACCCTCAAGTTCCTTGGATGGAGGCATACTTGAGGAGGCTTGATATGGTAAGAAATTAGATTATTCATTTCTTAGAGTTTTGGATGTGAGGTGTTTGTCCATATAGACAAGGATGATAGGACCAAGCTAGAGGCTAAATAAGAAAAATGTACTTTCATTGGTTATGGTGGTGATGAATTTGGATATAAATGTTGGAGTATGAAGGACAAGAAAATCATTTGATCTAGGGATGTGGTATTTAATGAGAAATTCATGTATAAGAAATAGTTTCAGGAAAACAGGGAAGAATCCAAGAAAAAATATGCAGCGGTAGAGGATCTTCTGGATGGAAAAGTGACACATGAATTAGTTCAGGAACCTCCTCAACAGGAACCCCAAACTCCTATATTGAGGAGGTCTTTTAGGGTAAGAAGATAACCTGAATGTTTTTCTCCTTCTCTTTATTATTTATTACTCACTGATAGTGGAGAGCCAAAGATATTTGATGAAGCAATGGAGATAGATGCTAGGAAGAAGTGGGAGAAAGCCATGGATGAGGAGCATCAGATTCTCATGGAGAACTAGACATGGTATTTGGTGAAGTTACCCGAAGGAAAAAGAGCATTACAGAACAAGTGGGTGTTTAGATTCAAAGAGGAAGAAGGAGGCAATAAAAGATACAAGGCCCGATTGGTGGTCAAGGGGTTTAGATAGAAAAAAGGTATAGATTTTGATGAGATTTTTTCTCCTTTAGTAAAAATGACTTCTATTAGAACTATTCTAAGAATAGTTGTAGAAGAATACTTTCACTTAGAACAGCTTGATGTCAAGACTGCATTTATCCATGGTGATTTGGAGGAGGAACTATATATACAGCAACCAAAGGGCTATGAGGTCAAAGGTAAAGAGGAGATGGTGTGAAAACTAAAGAAGAGCTTTTATGGCTTGAAACAAGCTCCATGTCAATGGTATAAGAAATTTTATAGCTTCATGATGGAGTAAGGTGATATTAGATGTCATTCTAACCATTGTGAATATATAAATAAATTTGAGGATGCCAGTTATATTATCCTTTATATGTATACGGATGACATGTTTGTTGTAGGTAAAAACATGACTGAAATAAAATTACTCAAGAAGCAGCTAAGTGAATCCTTTGTTATGAAGGATTTGGGGGCAGCCAAACAAATCCTTGGTATGAGGATATCTTGGGATAGGAAAGAATGGAAGATGAATTTATCTCAGGAAGAATACATTAAGAAGGTCTTAGAGAGGTTTAACATGCAGGATGCTAAACCGGTTAGGACTCCTTTGGTAGGCCATTTCAAGTTATCAAAGAAGCAGTGTCCCAAGAAAAATTAGGAGAGAAACCAGATGTCCAAGGTACCTTACTCATCAGTGGTTGGTATTTTGATGAATGCCATGGTGTGCATCAGGGCTGATATTGCCCATGAAGTGGGAATGGTGAGCAGATTTATAAGTGATCCAGGTAGAGATCACTGGTAGGAAGTAAAGTGGATCCTTCAGTATTTGAGAGGTAATAAGGGAACAGTTTTGTGTTATAGTGGATCAAACACCACTTTATGTGGTTATGTAGATTTAGATATGGCTAGAGATGTAGATAGCAGGAGGAGCATAATAGGTTATGTTTATACTATAGGTGGGACAACGGTGAGCTAGATTTCTCGACTATAGAAGTTTGTGGCTTTGTCAACCATAGAGGCTGGGTATGTTACTGCCAAATAGGCAAGCAAAGAAATGATTTTGTTACAACAATTTCTTGAGGATTTGGGGCATAAGCAGGAGGAAGGAAAGCTACATAGTGATAGTCAGAGTCATATACACTTAGCTAAGAACTCTACTTTCAATTCTAGGACAAAGCATATAACGTTAAGGTGCCATTTCATCAGGACAACTTTAGAGGAAGAGAAGTTTAAGCTAGATAAGATTCATAGTGGTAAGAATCCTACAGACATGATGACCAAGGTGGTCATAAGGGAAAAACTTAAGCTATGTTCAGCTTTGATTGGTCTTCACAGAAACTAGTGAAGGGTTGAGAAGATTTCTCAAAGGAAAACTTGTCTCTAAGTGGGAGATTGTTAGGTTATGGAGTCTGTTTTCATGTGAGAAAGTGTTGAAGACTATACACTAAGAGTACTATACACTTTCCATAGTTGTCAGACTAGGGTTCGGGGCTGGGTCGGGCCCTGAGCAGGGGTCCAGGAGTGGCAGCCCTCGGTAGATAGGGTTTATGGGTGTAGCCCTTGAGAAAAATTATTTTGTCCTTAAAACATGCCTGATATACCGAGAAACATGTTTTTCTCATATGGGTGGGATTTTGACCTATAGGTTTATGGGATGGTTTTTGCCCATGGTTTTAATACCCATGGTTTTGTAAAACTACTTAAGTAGTTTTCTATTTATATGGTTTTGTGCATATGGGAGGTAAGATACAAACATTGCAGATGTGTTTTAAATTTGAGTGTGAATTCTGTACAGTTTGTTGAGCATAGATCCAAATAGATCTAGGTTTTGTATTGAGAGAGTGGTGGCTTGTAATAAAATCTGAGCAAGTGATTCTTTGTGGACGTATCCCAAATTGGGTGAACCATGTTAAATGCTGTCTCTTTGTGTTGTGTTATTTTATTTTGCAATTTTATTTGAGATCTATAATATTTTCTTCATATTAGTTTCTACTGTTGCGATTATTTGAGGAATTATTCCACATATTTTATCCCTTATTTCCTAAAAATTGGTATCAGAGTGAGGTTTGGTTTGTTGAAGTGTTGAATCGCAAGGAAAGTTTTATCTTGAGTGGGAGCTATGACAGATGATGGAAGATCTAGGGTTGATAAATTCAACGGGAAGAATTTTAGTCTTTGGAAGATGCAGATGGAAGATTACCTTTATTAGAAGGATCTTTATATTCCGTTGTCTGAGAAGGTGAAAAAACCCTCGAGCATGATGGATGAGGAATGGCATTTTTTGGATAGGAAGGCACTGGGAACAATTCGGCTATGTCTTGTATCTTTGTTATTATTTAATGTTTTAAAGGAAAAGACTACAAAAGAACTAATGGATGTATTAGGGAAGTTGTATGATAAACCCTTTACCTCAAATAAGATATTTTTGATGAAAAAATTGTTTAATATGAAGATGTATGAGAATGGTTCAGTAGCAGATCATCTAAATGATTTTAATACAATTATAAATATGCTAGTTTCAATTACAATAGAATTTGATGAAAAAGTTAGGGCTTTATTAGTTCTATGCTCTTTACCTAAGAGTTGGAATAGCCTGGTGTCGGAAAGAAAAATTTTCTTGTGGAAAATTTGTTAATTTCAAGCCAATTCGATGGGAATCAAAGTCCCTCTACATTTGAATGGTGCAGCTACCATTATTTAACTTGTAAAACCAAAGTGGATTTATGGTGGTTTTTCAACTAGAGATCCACATGAACACTCCGCTGTCCCTATGGAAATAATATCAAATCCTTGCTATAATAGAAATTGATCTGAGAAAGGGGAGGGAGTGAGAATGAAGGAGGTGGAAATCAATGTTGTGGGTAGAGTGTCAGATGCCCACACACATCAACTAGAAGTTTCATTACATGCATTAATTAATAGAAGAAAGACAAATTTACAATTTCTGAGCACAAGATAGAATAAAACATGATGGTCACAAAGCACCAATTGATTTTTCCATTAGGGGGACATAAAATTCCTTCCTTTTTAATTGATCTTAGAGTTGAAACTTTTACAACAAGTGGGAATAGAAAAAAAATGCAGAGGAGGAGAATAGATGAAGACTAATAATCATTTTCACCCTCTATTTACAAAAACATGCTTCCAGTTTCCAAATTTGATTGCCAACCCTTCACAAAGACTTCAAAAAACCATTAAAACGTTCAACCCAAAGCCATTACAAACAAATTTGATCATTTCCCCTCTTCTAGATTCCTTTGTCGCAAAGAAAATGCTTCTGACGAGCCCAAAAAAGAGTTTGTGTGTAAAAATGTGTTTTATATTTCAATTTTCTAGTTTACATATGAACCATTTGATCCTTTGCCCTAGTTTCTTTGAAATCGGGCCATCCACGTGGCATGAGACAATTAGAGCGAAGTCGGGAGAATTTTTTTTGTGTTTTTTTCATGCCAAATATTTTTTATCGATTTTCTCCCACAAAACTCCATCAAAATTTAAAATTGAAGTGTCCATCATGTAGGTAATTTCAACAGATTTCCATTGATGCGCAAAATGTGAAAAACTAAGATCTAGTTCAAAAGATATGGCCCTTTGAAGATTTAGGGAAAAACTGGTAAAAAATAAAGTCAAAATTAGGGTTGGTGGGGTCAAAATTTAAATTTTTCCCTCTTGGAAAAATTTCCTAAAAATCTCCACGGCCCATTGGTCCGAGACACGTGGCACCTTCTGATTCATCCATGGGCCGAAGACCTGGCTTTTTTCCTTCTAATTTCATATTGGGAAAAATTTCCCAAAAATGTCCACACCATGCTGCTCCGAGACATGTGGTGCTCTTTAACTGGTCGCGGATATGCGGCTCCATTTTTTCCTTTTAAATTTTAAATTAGGAAAAATTCCCAATCTACCTCCACACCCCGCCACTTCGCCTAGCTTAAGACACGTGGCGCTCTCTGATTTGTTTCCGGCCTAGGGGAAATAGCTAACCCTTAAACTTTTTTTGACCTCGATAGCTAAAAACTTGAAGTCCCGCCGAAGGTCCGCCTCCCAATTTGAATTTTCAACTGTGATCATGTGCATGTGCCTGATTAGTTGCAAGCCTTATACCTCCTTATTTACACTACTCTGCTTCAGGCTCGTATGTCCGCAGGGGAAAGTCACCCTTTTTATGAAAAATGACAAAAATGCTAAGTTCACCACAAAGCCCATTCTTCCCCATCTAATGAGATCCATCCACATATTTGTCTTCGTTTGGGCCTGAAATTTGATGGGAAGGATGCCAGTCATCCTGAATAGAAAAAATATAGAGAAGGAGAACTTCCATATTTTAAGTCTGTTTTTTGATTTTTCTTTGCGAACCAGAAGAAAATAGGAAGAATAATAATTTGACGACCCATGCCAAAGATAAAATGAGCTGATTTGATCTAAAATGGAGGTTACAAAACAAGTTTTCATGCACAGACTGGGAGATGGAGAATTTCCAAAAAAATGAGAAAAAAAGGGATCAAAAATATCTCCAGGGCACATATTTTTCTATCACCTTAATCAAAAAACTTGGCTTGGGAACTTACAAAGGGCATGAGCACAAAAAAATTGAATTTGGTTGTGAAAATGTGAATCAGTTTTCAGGAGACAACAATTGGCTCTAGCTTAGGGACATAACATGGATTGAGCAAGGTGAAGACATGGCATGAGGATCCAGAATCATAGGTTTCAAAACATATAACGTTGACCAATGCCTTATCCATTGGGCCTTTCAGAATCATGTACAACTTCCAAGGAAATCAAGAAGGAAGAAGAGGACACACAAAACAAAAAACACACCAAAATAGGAAAGGGAAAACAAAACACACAACAAAAGAGGGGAAAAACAAAACTATGCTATAAGGTGAGTGAAAAATCACTTTCAGTGATGATATAGCTTCAAATATTACCCACTTCTAGGCAATCCTAATGGGGTCCCATCCAAGTATGATAGGAGAAAAACTTTCTCAGCACAAGTTCCAAGAATTCGAAAAGGTCCCAACCACAAAGAATCAAATTTTTCATGACTACCCATTGGTTCTCTTCTCTTGTTCCAAAGTAGGACAAAATCTCCAAATCTTAAATCTCTTGCCTTAGTCCTTTTGTTAAAGATATTTTTCACTTTCAGCTAATGTTTTTTGGTTATGTCCACTACCTGGGATCTTCTCTCTTCTAGCTTCTCAAGGAAAAGGATCCTCTTGTCAATTGAATCTCTGTATTGGCTGTCTTCCACTGTTTGAAGTAGCTTGAGAGTTGGCATTTCAATTGTAATAGGAATCTTTGCTTCAACTCCATATAGTAGCTAAAAAGGTGACATGCCTATTTCCTTCTTAGGAGTGATCCTATCAGCCCACAATGCATCATATAATTTTTTGTGCCAATTCTTTTGATTCTCATCAACAAGATTTTGGATAATGGTCACAATTTTTTTGTTGCTTGACTCAACTTGACCATTCCCTTGAGGATAGTAGTCAGAAGAATGAGCAAGAGAAATCCCAAAGCCATAATATAATTTTGTCAATTCACTTGAAGATAAATAAGTGGCATTATCCACAAAAATCTTTTGAGGCACCCCAAAATGGACAATGATGTATTCTTTGATGAAATTGCAAACTACTTCAGAACTGGCTTGTTTGGTTGGAATGGCTTCCACCCATTTGGTGAAGTAGTATGTGGTAGTGAGCACATAAGTATTCCCAACACTTGAATAAGGATTCAACACGCCAATGAAGTCTAGCCCCCATTGTTGAAATGGTTCTTCAATAATCACAGACTTGAGAGGCAATGTAGCTAACTATGGTTTTCCAACAAATTGTTGGCATGCTTTACATTATGAAAACCTAGGTTTGAGTATCAGTAAAAAGAGAAGGCTAATAATATCTCCCTATGATAATTTTGTGGGCAGTCACCATGGCTGAAAAGTGTCCACCACAAGCTTGATCATGATAGGATTTGAGAATTTTTTCTTGTTGTTCTTTGTCAACACACTTGAGAAAATAGTCATCTATCCCTTTTTGTAGAGTGCATGATTCCAAATCACATATTTGGTTGCTTTTAGCTTGAGATTTCTTCACTTCTTGTAATCTAAATGAGTAGGGCAGTCCCCATAGGTAAGAAATAAAGTGATGTCTGCATTCCATTCCTATGTAGTGTTAACAAAAAGAACTTGTGGGCAATCTTCTGAGCAGGTTGGGCAAGTGTCATCTCTTTCTCCAAGATGAACTTTGAGAGATTCATCTTCAGCAATCAAATTGCACAAACCATTTCCTCTAGCCAGATTAGAGGGCTTAATATCTAGGTCATACTCTTGGATCCTTGCAATCCAATTTCCTCTTTTGGCTCTGGGATCATGTCATGTCAGAATGGACTTGATTGCACTTCTGGGGACCATCACTATGGTGTGAGAGTTGAGTATGTAAAATCTGAAATTCTTCACGGCCTTGACCACTGTGTATGCATGCTTCTCCAATTGACTGTAATTTAGTTCATGCTTCTTCAAAGGGAAGCTCATGAAAGAAATAGGTGCTTCCAATCGTTCATCATTCTTCTAAACTAGGACAACAGAAAGAGTGTGCTTCGAGGTATAACAGTACATGATGAATTCCTTGCTGAAATATGGAGATACCAACATTAGAGCTTTGACATTGCCCTTCTTGATTTCTTCAAATGTTGATTTTCCTTCACTACTCCATTTGAAACTTGTTTGAGGCTTCATCATAGAGCTGTTATGTTTTGTTAGTTCAGCAAATTTGGGGACAAAGTGGTGAAGAAAATTTACCTCCCCAAAGAATGAGTGCACTCCTTTCTTATTGGTGGGAAGAGATAGTGCTTAAATAGCATTTAACCTCTCAGGGTCAATATGTGCTCCATGATTATTCACGATGTGTCCCAACATCTAGCCTTCTATGACTCCAAAGATACACTTCTTGGGATTTAGAGAAATGCCATGTTTTCTTCATCTTGCAAGAATCCACTCCAAGTGGAAGATATGCTCACTTCTCTTCTTTGAAAACATGGTTAAGTCATCAAGGTATTTGAAAGCCAAGTCCATGGCTATTTGGAAGGTGGCTCCCACATTGATCAGGCCAAAAGGCATCTTGTTGTAAGCAAAAGTGCCCCAAGGAGTTGTGAAATTTGTCTTACTATAATCTTCTTCGGCCACTTTAATTTGATTATACCTTAAGAAGCCATCAAGAAAAGAGAGCATCTCAGATTCAGTAATTGCTTGTAGGATATGATCCATGATTGGAAGAGGGTAATTTTCCATGAGAGATGTCTAATTTAGATCTATGAAATCTACACATATTCTGATCTCCCCATTTTTCTTTGACTGGTACAATGTTGGCCACCCATGTTAAGTGGTGGATGGGGAAAATGATTTTGGCATTTAGCATCTTGTTCACTTCTTCCTTGATAACATCAGAAATCTTTGGATTATATGGTCTTTGATTCTTCCTGAAGGGCTTAACATCCTAGTTCAGAGGAATGGAATGATGCATTTCCTTTGTTTGAACAGATTTGAGCTCGTCGTAAGAGTAGGACAACACATCAAAGTACTTTTTAAGCAAAGAAACGAACTTCCTTTTCTCTTTAGGTGAGCAGTATTTTCCAATGTTGACCATCCTTGGATCTTCAGAAGTCCCAATGTTTTCCTTGTCAAAATTAGATGGACAATGAGAAGATATCTTTTCTTTTTCACGAATAAATCTATCATGCTTGTCAAACAGGGCCTCTAGAGAGACTAGACCTTTGGGATTATTGTTACCTTTAAATCTGATCATGCCTTCATCATCCACTCTTTCAATTTCATCTAATGCATCTTCAACCACAACTTCTCTATGTGGATTAACACTTCCCTCAAAGAAGAGATTATTGAAGTTGTCTCTTTACTCCAAGAAGGCTAAAATGTGATTTTTGTCATTGAAAACTTGCTAGTGATCTGCGTTATCAGGTACACTTTATCTAAAAAGCATCTCAATGGTTATTTTTTCCTTACCAAAATAAGGATGAGGAGTTAATAGGGATGTTGATACTACAAGAGAATCAAATCTTTCATTTTGTTGTCTTGGGATGGCTTCAATAGAGAATGCATTAAAGAATTCAATGTAATCCCAAACTCTATTCCTGTAATGCCTGAGCCTTGGGTTCTTCACCTAGTATTGCTAGTATATTTGCTTCACTATTACTTTTGCATCACCAAGGCATCTCATATTTTTGATTCCCATGTATTTTTCTACACTTATGCCTAAGAGGAGAGCTTCATATTCTGTTGTATTGTTGGTGTTGTCAAACTGCATTTTGTATGCAAAAGGATGCATCACATTAGAAGGAGTGTACAACACAACACCTACCCTTGAGCCTTCTTTGGAATGGCTTCCATCAAACTCCATAGTCTAGACCTAATCTTTCTCTAATTCTGAGGAAAGTGGAAAGTCTTCTTCTCGTTGTGAAGTAAGGAAATAGTTTCCTAATCCACAATCTTGAAAGAGGATATTAGCTCTTGGGTCGCTGGAACTTCTTACTATAAGCTTCATTTTTCTTACTGGAAGTAGCTTCTTCATCTCAACCTTTACCGGAATAGTTGTAGAGGGCTAATTCATCTTTATCTCTCCACCAAGGTATCTACAAAAAATTCTACTCAAGAGCATGCCAAAAGATGCTGGAATGTTTGCCACTAAGATGGTTAGAAGTACTTTATTATTAGGGTATTCAGCCAAAGCCACTTGTGCATCTTTTATCCTTCCTACTAGTGGTACTTGCTTTGATTCCATTGAGTAACAAGCTCTGTTAACTCTGGTTAGTGTCAGGCTGAGAGCATTGGTAACTTTGAGTGGCATTACGTTATCAGAAGCTCCAGAGTCAATGATGTAGTTGTTGAGCTCAAAACCATTCATGAGAAGAGACAAGTAGAAGGGTTCCACCTTATCTGTTTTGGAAGCACTTAGGGCCAGCACGTTTTGAGTAGGTGGTGTAGATGGTTTAGGGAGCAGACCTTTATAATTTGAAATTGAAGGTATAGAACTGCTGCTCTGAACAAAATTGATTAGTCTATCAAACTGAGAAAGGTGTGTTTGCAAGTATTCACTCTCTGAGAGCTGCACTTTGGTCTTACTTGTTTGTTCCACAAAATAAAATGGGACAATATTGGATGAGGGGGAAGTTCTTGGAGTGAGGTAAGGTTTACATGGTAAGGGTATTTGAGGAACTTTGGATAACTTAGGATAGAATTCATTGGAGGGAGGATTGTTTTTAATAACTTGTGAGCTAGAAGAAGGAAAAGGTGACTTACTAGATATAACAGCTTGATCTCTAGTAACCATTTGGCCTGGTTTCATTTTGGTTGAATCCATTGAGGGTGGTAATGGTGAGCCTATGCTGATGATCTTCTTTTGTGTGGCTGCTGGAATGGGATCTTCTTTAGTTTTATTTTCCTTTTGAGCCACAAAGGGTAGAGCATATTTCTTGGATTGAGCTCAAGTGAAGACATCACATGAGAAGCTTGGGGATTCCTCTTCTTCTTCCCCATCATCAATAAAATATAACAAGCCATTATGCATATCAAATTCTTCAATTTCAAGGTAGCCTTTGTAATCCTCTGCTATTTATCCTTCAATTTCATCAATTTCAACATCCTCTCTTGATTCTCTAGTGTCACAGATAGCATTGACATGGGGTGCTTCAAGGATAATTTGGTGAGGAGGCAGTGCAATTCTTTGTCTATCATGGAAGTTTGGCCTCATTGGATCATTTCTCGTTGTCATTTAGGATAGTTGTTTCTTCAAGGAAACTAGATCATTTTCCATTTTTTGGAACATAGGATCTGTAGTTACTGAAGCCAAACTTTGACCCTTTTGCTTCCCATTTGGGTCTTTCACCTTTCCAGAGAGGATTAAGTCATCATCAGTTTCAATGGAAAATTCTTGAGCTTCCCTCAGTTTGTTTGGTTGGGCTTTTTTGAGGAAGAAACCAACTTCTAATGGCAAGGCTCTGATGAAGAATCTTCTCAGGTGGTTCTCAGAAGGTAGCACATCTTCAGGGACTCTTATTGTCAATCTATCAAACCTTGCTACAAAGTCCCTCATAGATTCAAAGATTTATTTCTGTATTTGGACTAATTGCACTAGCTGCTCTTGACCATCTTCAGTGCTCTTGAATCTATTTTCAAATGCTTTTCTAATATCTTCTCAACTAGTAATAGATCTTACAAGAAGCATGTAAAACCATTCAGTAGATTTCTCTTGGAGTGACTCCACAAAAAGTCTAACTGACAAATCTTCATCTTCAACACCTAACACACCACAAGCAGTGATGAAGGTTGGTACATGTTCCTTAGGGCGTTGGGAGACATCTCCTTTGAATTTGGAAAAATTATTTCTTGAACCTCTTGGAAGATCATGGAGTGTTTGTGGGAGAGCAAGTGGACCAGTATTTCTTCCCCATGGTACATTGGGTGTATGTTCTTCACGTTCATTATCAGCCATTCTGTTTCTATTTCTAAATTCTTCAGTAGTTAGGGCTACTTCTCTTTCCTCTGTTGTAGCTTGGAGTCTTGCAATTTCTTCAAGTTGAGCTCTAATCTCTTCCTCTCTATCAAACCAAGCTATAGCCTCTAATTCTTCTCTCTCCAACTCCTCAAAAGTAGGGCCAATCACTCCTCCTTGCCTCAGCTAGTGAATATACCTTCTATCAGTCAACTTGAAAGTTTACTGTCTTCTCTTTCACAGCCTAGAATTTTGTAGAAATGGTGAGGTGATTTACACTCTGCCAAATATGCCAAGTAACCTCTTTTAGGCCTGAAATGATTTCCATTGGATATGATAGAGAAAAGAAGGGTTTTTAGAATGATTTTCAAGAATTTTGAGTTACATCCATGTAGTTTATATGGCTTCTCAATCTGCAGAACTCTTCTATTTGAATCTTTTTGTATTTTGGATCACAAGGAATTTCAGACTTCAAAGGAAAACTTAATGATATTTTAAAAACCTTTTGGTCATTTTTGGGCGTAGATGCTGCAACTCTGCCCCACGATGGGAACCAAAAAATGTTGGCGAGAAAAATTTTCATGTGGAAAAATTTGTGGATTTCAGGCCAACACTATGGGAGTCAAAGTCCCTCTACACTTGAATGGTGCAACTACCATTGTTTAGCATGTAAAACCAAAGTGGATTTATGGTGGTTTTTAAACCAGAGATGCGTAAGAACACTCCACTATTCCTATGGCAATAATAGCAACTCCTTGCTATAGCAGAAATCAATCTGAAAAAGGGGAGGGAGTGAGAATGAAGGAGGGGGAAATCAATGTTGTGGGTAGAGTGTCAAATGCCCACACACATCAATCAGAAGTTTCATTACATGCATTAATTAATAGAAGAAAGAAAAATTTGTAATTTCTGAGCACAAGATAGGATAAAAATGCTGGTCACAAAGCACCAATCAATTTTTCCATGGGCGGGGCATAAAATTCCTTCCTTTTTTATTGATCTCAGAGTTGAAACTTGTACAATGAGTGGTAATAGAAGAAAAATGTAGAGGAGGAGAATAAAAGAAGACTAATAATCATTTTTTTCCTCTGTTCACAAAAATGTGCTTCCAGTTTCCAAATTTGATTGCTAACCCATTACAAAGACTTTGAAAAACCATTAAAACATTCAACCCAAAGTTGTTACAAATAAATTTTATCATTTCCCCTCTTCCGGATTCCTCTACCGCAAAGAAAACACTTCTGACAAGTCCAGAAAAGAGTTTTTGTGTGTAAAAAAGTGTTTCATATTTCAATTTTCCAAATCACATATGAACCGTTTGATCCTTTTCCCTAATTTGTTTGAAATCGGTCCATCCACGTGGTAGGAGAACATTAGAGTGAAGTTGGGGGAAACATTTTTGCATTTTTTGCATGCTAGAGACATTTTCTCAAGTTTCTCCCATAAAATTCCATCAAAATTTAAAAATTGAAGTGTCCATCATGTAGATAATATCAACAACTTTCCATTGATGACAAAAATGTGAAAAACTAAGCTCTGGTTCGAAAGATATGGCCCTCTAAAGATTTAGGGAAAAAATGGTAAAAAAAGAGTCAAAATTAGGGTTGTTGGGGTCAAACTTTAAAATTTTCCCTCTTGGAAAAATTTCCTAAAAATCTCCACGGCCCCGCCACTCCGAGACATGTGGACTGAAGACCTGCCTTTTTTCCTTCTAATTTCATATTGGGAAAAATTCCCCGAAAATGTCTGTGCCCTATCACTCTGAGACATGTGGCACTCTTTGACTGGTTACTGATATGTAGCTCCATTTTTTCCTTTTAAATTTTAAATTGGGAAAATTTCACAATCTACCTCTGTTCCCTACTGCTCCGCCTAGCATAAGACATATGGCGCTCTTCGATTTGTTTCAAGCCTTAGGGAAATAGCTAACCATTAAACCTTTTTTGACCTCGAGAGATAAAAACTTGAAGTCCTGTCGACACTAAAATTTTCCTCCATAATTTCTATTTCATTAATGTATGTATTAGGAATAGGATGTTGTTAAGTATAATTAGTAGTAGCGTCTGATAGAAGATAACGGCGCCGTCAGTACGGTGTCGCCAATAATGTGGAGTACGGTAACAGTCAAAGTACAATAGGAATGTTGTAAAAAGTAAATATTTGTCGTAAGTGGTCCGGTAATGTTAAAATGTCAAAGTTTGGGTAATTAGAGAAATAGGGTCTACATGATTAGGAATTAGAAATATTATATTGGTAATAAAGACAAGGAGTGAGGTCATAAATATTTTGTGTATTTTATTTGTAAAAAGTCTAAAAATGTGGAACCCATGTAAAATGATAAGGTTTATCTTATCTTAACAGATAAGCCTACATGTACAGATAAGAGTTAAGGTATGGAATATGATTCGTCAGAGTGGATTTCTTATCCTATCTTAGAGATAGGATGGATAAGCCTGGAAGTTCTATAAATAGAGAGGCCACCCCCCTCATTTAGCATAGAAAGAAGTAGTGAGAAATATTGTAGGAAGTGTGCAAAGGAAGCCATCAGTTAAAGGTGTGTTGAAGAAGCCATCGAGAGGTGTAATTGTAAAGTTTCTCCCATAGTCTTGTTGAAGTACCTCATGGGTGAGATTGTAACAATTTCATGTTAATATTATAATTTACTTTGATATTTCAGATTTGTCATCATTCCGTCTTATCATAGTCGATGGTACTCTTGTGTTCGGTTGTTCTTTTGTTTCCAGATTACGTCCACCAAACTAAAGGCTGTGCATTAGTAAATAATCATAGCACGAGGAGTTCCCAGTGAATAGTTATCATAGTGCCGGATTGGTGATGACATTTTGGTTCTATTGCCGGGACCATTCCTCGTTGGTGGATTTTCTGGAGAGATATTCCCACTTAGTCAAAAATCAATTGGAGGGTAACCTTGTTTTTACTGTGCATAGTAGTTACCATGGTAAAGTCATTTTTACCGTGAATAATAGTTACCATGTTAAAGTCATTTTTGCCATGAATAGTAGTTACCCTGGTAAAGTCCTTTTTGCTGGGAATAGTAATTACCGCAGTAAATTCACTTTTTACAGTGAATAGTATTTACCGCAGTAACTTCACTTTTTACTGTGAATAGTGTTTACCACATTAAAGTCAGTTTTTACCATAGTAAGTCAAGTTTTACCATAGTTTACCATGGTCATTTCTATTTTACTGTAGAAAGGTGTAAAGTCACTTTCTAGTATAGTGATTCCAATTATTTGTTCACATAAGTCTTGTTAATTGTACTTGTGGGTTGGTATTTCACGGTGGTTACTTTTGAAAATGGGAAAGATTCCTGTTTTTTCAGCTCAATCTAATGAAGATGCTTCTTCTTTCATTCAAGAGTTTAAACGATCTTGTATTTGTAATGGTCTTATAAGAAGGGAACAATGGATTGAATTTTTTCCTACCTTTTTGGATGGTTCAGCACTTAGGTGGTTTGAAACACTAGGTGATAATGTGAAAAATTCATGGGATTTATTAATCGAAAGTTTTCTTGAAGAATTTGGTGAACAACAAAAATATGCAGATCTCATGATCGAGATCACAAAGCTATCCCAAGGAGAGAAGGAGAAGATAAGGGATTATCATGTTCGTGTTCTAGAGATAAGGAGGAAGCTCAATGCCCAGATCCGGAAGGAAGGACTAGCGGATGGGTTGATGAATGGTGTGGATAATCTCCTTTGTAAGCACTTCATTCTTGGGATGAAGCCAGAGATCAGACAACGAGTGAAGTATGAACGCCCAACTACCATTGAACAAGCAAGGGAGATTGCAAGAAGGCAAGAAGAAAGCATGGAAGAGGAGTCCAAAGAAATTGTTGTTAAAGTAGAGCCTACACCAGCACCTTTGGTCCAGAATCCACAACCACTCCCAGTGAGCACAAATATTTCTCCTATTACATCTACTGAGTATGAAAATCTGCTTAGGAAGATGGGCCAGTTAACTATTAATCTTCTTCAAGGAAAGGAATTTAGTTCTCAGGGAGGAGATAGAGGTCCAAAAAGAAATATTTCTGAAGTTGTTTGTTATGGTTGTTATAAAAAGGGTCATTATAAGTATAATTGTCCAGATAGAGATTCTACATATGGTACAAGAGATAATAATAAAGGAAAAGCACCTGTGAATTCTCTTGATGTAGTAGATAAGAGTGGAAATAATGAAGTAGATGTGTTTGTAACAAAAAGAAAGAAAGAAAAAGATAATCAAGATGGAAATGATCCTAAGAAGATGAAAGAAGAAACTAGTAAGAAACATAGGAGAAGAAAGTTGGGTGTGCAGGATTTTCTGATTTCAAAGGGGCAATGACCATACTCCATCTTGGAAGATCTGTCCAAAAGGCCTGCAAATATTACATATGGTCAACTCTTGGCTATGTCTTCTGAGAAGAGGCGGGAGTTACGAGGTGGACTCAATGCTCGAAGAAGGAAGGAGGTTGAGGTCCCTGTTTTGGAGGTAGAGGCAGATCCCTATGCTCCACAAGATGAAGTATTATGTAATGGTATTTCAATTCATGATGTCTTAGTTGATGGAGGTGCTGCAGTTAATGTAATGACCGAGTCTGTAATGAATATGTTGGGTTTAAAAATTGATCGCCCTTCAACACTTATGTTAAGGTCATTAAATAAAGGAAAAACTAAACCAGAAGGTGTAGTTACAAATGTGGCAATATCTGTTATGGGTGTGGTATGTGTGGTAGACTTTCAGGTGATGAAAAATGGTACTGTTGCGTACCCAATGCTACTGGGAAGACCACTGCTAAGGAGAGTTCATGCAAGAAACTACTGGAATGAAGGTTTCATGACACTTGGACATGGTAGAGAGAGGGTGAAGATAAATGTGATCCCTCGACATCATAAGACAGAACCTGTGGATTAAAGTGATGAAACTGATGATTGGACATCCTCTGATTACTCTAGTACTAGTGAAGTGGACACTGAAGATGAAGAAAGCGAGGTGGATGTTTCAGTCATGGATATCCTTCCAGTCACACCAACTCATGACCCCATAAAATTATCTGAAGAAGAAGTTGATGATCGTCTCCAACAAATAAAGATTGGTGATGCTGTGATGGAGAGTGAGAAGGAATCCTACCTCCAAATCTTTCGAAGGTACATACACCTATTCACTTTTGGTTACAAGGAACTCCGTCAAGTAAGTTGGGTAGAACATTGTATTGAGCTGGTAGATGGTGCTAAGCCCATAAAGAAAATGCCATATAGAATGAATCCTAATTTTTCCAAGACTGTAAAAGAAGAAATAGATAAGCTGCTTAATGCAGGATTCATATTTGTTGTGGAGAATTCAGAATGGGTTTCTCCCATTGTGATCTCAATAAAAAAGAATGGGAAGCTACGCATTTGTGTTGATTACAGGAAGCTCAATAAGGCAACAAAGAAGGATCATTACCCTCTTCCATTTTCAGATCAGATATTGGACGAAGTAGCTGGCCAGGAGTGCTATAGTTTTGCTGATGGATAAAGCGGCTATAACCAAGTTCGTATAGCAGAGAAAGATCAGCTGAAGACCATGTTCACCACTCCTTGGGGAACGTTTTCTTATAGAGTTATGCCTTTTGGGTTGTGTAATGCTCCAGCAACATTCCAGTGTTTGATGAATAGGGTGTTCGAACCCTACATTGGGACCTTCATTAGAGTATTTCTGGATGATTTTTACATCTATGGGAGTAAGTTGGACCACCTGCACCAGATGGAGATAGCATTTCAAAGGTTAGATGAAGCACAAGCCTCACTAAACCCTAAAAAGTGTGTCTTTGGATGTTCTAAAGGTGTTTTGTTAGGGCATGTTGTATCTAGAGATGGTATTGGTACTGATCCTTATAAAGTTTCAAAAATCAAAGATTTACCATTTCCTATTAATAGAAGTAAATTGAGATCATTTTTAGGCCATGTGGGCTACTATAGAAGGTTCATAAAGAATTTCTCAAAGATTGCACAGCCACTAACCCAGTTCTTGAAGAAGGATGTTACTTATGAACCAGGAAATAAAGCGCATGAAGCTTTTGGACAACTGAAGGAAGCCCTGGTGTCTTCACCTGTTTTGAAGAATCCAGATTGGAGCAAGCCATTCATTATGTACACTGATGCCTCAGATGCAGCACTAGGAAGTACTTTGAGCCAAAAGGATGAAAATGGGAATGAGCATCCAATTTACTTTGGGAGCAGACAAATGAGCACTGCTGAGGTAAATTATACTGTAACTGAAAAAGAGGCTCTGGCTATCATTTTTGCTGTAAAGAAGTTTAGAAATTACTTACTAGGGAAAAAAATTCTAGTTGTAACAGATCATCAAGCTCTGAAATATATTGTCAATAAGCCTAACCCATCAGGGAGGATAGCAAGATGGATAATTTTGCTATAAGAATTTGAATTTGATATTATAGATAGGCCAGGAAAGAAGCATGTCATTGCAGATGCACTCTCTCGAGCCTATGATGGTTTAGGATCATCTTGTGATGATGATGATTTTCCCGATGCAGCATTGTTCTCCCTTGACACAATCCCTAGTGAAAACATAGATATTTGGAATTATCTGAATGAATTCAAGTTTCCTGATGGTGCCAATGCAAAGACTAAGAGAAAGATTACTCAAGCCAGTTGTCCATATTGTATTCTGCATGGAGCATTATTTTGAATAGGACCTGATGGACAGTATAAGAGGGTAGTTGGACGTGATCAAGGAAAGGAGCTGCTAGAAGAATTCCACAATGGTACATGTGGAGGGCACTTCTCTAGAAAACTTACAACAAGAAGGATCTTGGATGTAGGTTATCACTGGCCCACTCTTTTTAAAGATTGTTATAATTATTGTAAGACATGTGATATTTGTCAAACACATGGTAACCGTAAGACTTCATCAGCTCCATTATGTCCTATTCTTCCACTTGGTCCCTTTGAAAAGTGGGGAATAGACATTGTAGGTCAAATTCCAACTACATCACGTCAAAATAAGTATATTGTAGTTGCCACAGATTATTTAACCAAGTGGGTTGAAGCTAGGCCATTGAAAACAACTTCCATGGATGAAGTGGCAAGGTTCATATATGAATGTATTGTCACCAGATTTGGTTGTCCATTAGAAATTGTAACAGATCAAGGAATCCACTTCATTAATGAGGTGGTAGAATCCCTAGTCAATAAGTTTTCTATTAAGCACAGGAAGGCAACAACATACAAGCCAAGCACAAATGGACAGGTGGAACGAATAAATTTTGTGCTGTGTCAAATTCTAGCAAAAGATGCAGCCTTACAGGTACATAAATGGGATAAGAGGATTCATGCAGCATTGTGGGCATATAGGGCAACATCAAAGTCAGCAACAGGATACTCCCCATTTCAGTTGGCCTATGGCATTGATCCAGTTCTTCCTATTGAGTTTGATATTCCCACTATGAGAGTTATGAAAAATGAAAGGATGGATGAAAGTGATTCAGTAAAAGAAAGGTTGGTACATCTTCATTTGCTAGAGGGAATGAGGGAAATAGCAAAGGATACAAGCCATAAGAAGAAAATAAAGCAGAAGGAATACTTTGATCAAAAGATCCGATGGTCTCCATTTCATGTGAATGACTTGGTCCTAGTATATGATTCCAGATACAAAAAAAAAAGACAGAGAAAATTTCTTCCAAAATGGATGGGGCCCTACAAAATAGCAGTTGTGCATGAAAATGGTACGTACTGACTGGAGGAATTGGATGGCACTCCCATTATGAAATGGGTCAACCACGACAAGTTGAAGATTTTCCAAGCACCAGAATAGTCTACTCTGAGGACGGAGTAGAAGCTAGGAAGGGGGAAGATGTCGACACTAAAATTTTCCTCCATAATTTCTATTTCATTAATGTATGTATTAGGAATAGGATGTTGTTAGTGGCATCAGGTAATGTATGTCAGGATGCTTTGATTCTTTCTTTGCATAATATTAATGAATCTTGGGTTTTAGATTCAGGGGCTTCTTTCATGTTACTCCACATAGGCATTATTTTGTTGATTATGTTCAAGGGCATTTTGGTCATGTTTTTTTTTGTGATGATGAGCCTTGCAGTATAGTTGGAAAAGGTTCTGTTTAGGTTAAGATGTAGAATGGGAATGCATGGCTATTGAAGGATGTCAGAAATGTTCCTACATTAAGGAGAAATTTGATATTGGTAGGGCGATTGGGAAGTGATGGTTGTACGATGATATTTACAGCTGACTATTGGAAGGTCACCAAGGGTGCTCTTGTGGTGGCAAGAGGCAAGAAGGTTGGAACCTTATATTTAACCACTGATAGTACTAATGATTACAATCTTGTGGCTTCAGATACAGATACAACATTATGGCACTATAGGCTCAGTCATATGAGCCATTAGGGCATGGACATCATAAAGAAGAATTTACCTAGATATACAGAAACAGGTTTGGATTTCTATGAGAACTGCATATATGGGAAACAGAAGTGAGTAAGGTTTCTCAAAGTTGGACCTACGAAGAAAGAGAGTAAGTTAGAGTTGGTACATTTTGATGTGTAGGGGTTGGCTCAAGTATCATCTCTTGGGGGTTCAAGTTATTATGTTACTTTTATTGATGATGCAACAAGGAAAGTTTGGGTTTATCGTATTAGAAAAAAATCTGATGTATTTGATACTTTTGTCAAATGGAAAGCCTTGGTAGAGAATAAAACAAGTCTTAAGTTAAAATGTCTCAGGTCAGATAATGGAGGGGAGTATTGCAGCAATGAATTTGATGATTATTGTTCTAAGAATGGAATCTATAGGAAAAAGACAGTTCCAGGAACCTCGCAGCAGAATGGGGTGTCAGAAAGGATGAAAAGAACAATAATGGAACATGCTAGGAACATGAGGATACATGCAGGACTACCTCTTTATTTTTGGGTAGAAGTAGTGAGCACATCTATGTACTTGATAAACAGAGGACCCTCAAGTGCCTTGGATGGAGGCATACCTGAGGAGGCTTGGTACGGTAAGAAATTCGATTACTCATTTATTAGAGTCTTTGGATGTGAGGTGTTTGTTCATATTGACAAGGATGATAGGACCAAGCTAGAGGCTAAATCAGAAAAATTGAATTTTATTGGTTATGGTGGTGATGACTTTGGATTTAAATGTTGGAGTATTAAAAATAAGAAAATCATTCAGTCTAGGGATGTGGTCTTTAATGAGAAAGTCATGTATAAGAAACAGTTGCAGGAAAATAGGCAAGAATCCAAGAAAGAATATGAAGTGGTAGAGGATCTTCCAGATGGGAAAGTGACCCATGAATCAGTTCAGGAACCTACTCAACAGGAACCCCAAACTCCTACAGTGAGGAGGTCTTCTAGGGTAAGAAAAGAACCTGAACGTTTTTCTCCTTCTCTTTATTATTTATTACTCACTAATAGTGGAGAGCCAAAGAGCTTTGATAAAGCAATGCAGGTAGATGATAGTAAGAAGTGGGAGCAAGTCATGGATGAGGAGAATAATTCTCTCATGGAGAACCGGACTTGGGATTTGGTGAAGCTACCAGAAAGCAAAAGAGCATTGCAGAACAAATGGGTGTACAAATTTAAAGATGAAGAAGGAGGAAAGAAAATATATAAGGTCCGGTTGGTGGTCAAGGGGTTTGCATAGAAACAAGGTATAGATTTTGATTAGATTTTTTCTCCTATAGTAAAAATGACTTCTATCAAAACTGTTCTTGGAATAGTGGCAGCATAATACTTGCACTTAGAACAGTTAGATGTAAAGACTACATTTCTCCATGGTGATTTGGAGGAGGAGTTATATATGCAGCAGCCAGAAGGATATGAAGTCAAAGGTAAAGAGGAGATGGTGTACAAACTGAAGAAGAGCTTGTATGGCCTAAAACAAGCTCCACGTCAATGGTATAAGAAGTTTGATAGCTTCATGATGGAGCAAGGTTATATTAGACGTCATTCTGACCATTGTGTGTATACAAAGAAATTTGAGGATGGAAGTTATATTATCCTGTGTTTGTATGTTGATGACATGCTGGTTGCAGGTAAAAACATGCAGGAAATAAAAGTACTCAAGAAACAACTAAGTGAATCCTTTGATATGAAGGATATTGGGGCATCCAGACAAATCCTTGGTATGAGGATAACTCGGGATAGGAAGGAATGGAAGCTGACTTTATCTCAGGAAGAGTACATTAAGAAGGTATTGGATAGATTTAACATGCAGGATGCTAAACTGGTTGGGACTCTTTTGGTAGGCCATTTTAAGTTATCAAAGGAGCAGTGTCCCAAGACAGAGCAGGAAAGAAACCAGATGTCCAAGATACCTTACTCATCAGTGGTTGGCAGTTTGATGTATGCTATGGTGTGCAATAGGCCTGATATTGCCCATGCAGTGGGAGATGTGAGTAGATTTATGAGTGATCCAGGTAAAGAGAATTGGCAAGCAGTCAAATGGATCCTTTAGTACTTGATAGGGACCATGGGGACAATTTTGTGCTACAGTGTATCAGAAACCAATTTATGTGGTTATGTAGATTTAGACATGGCTGGAGATGTTGACAGTAGGAGGAGCACGACAGGTTATATTTACACTATAGGTGGGACAATAGTGAGCTGGATTTCACGACTATAGAAGCTAGTGGCTTTATCAACCACGGAGGCTGATTATGTTGCTGCCACAGAGGCAAGCAAAGACATGATTTGGTTACAACAATTGCTTGAGGAGTTGGGCCATAAGTAGAAGGAATGTAAGTTACATAGTGATAGTTAGAGTGCTATACACCTAGCTAAGAAATCTGTTTTCCACTCCAGGATGAAGCACATATAGTTGAGATATCACTTCATCAGGACAACTTTGGAAGAAGATAAGTTGAATTTGGAGAAGATTCATACCAATCAGAATCCTGTAGACATGATGACAAAAGTGGTCACAAGGGATAAAATAAAGCTATGTTTAGCTTTGGTTGGCCTTCGTGGATGACAATGAAGGGTTGAGAAGCTTGCTCAGTGGAAATCAGTCTCCAAGTGGGAGATTTTTATGTTTGTGGAGCCTATTTTCATGTTAGAGTGTGGTACACCTTCTATGTATTACACTCAGGTATTTTTACGGCAGTCTCTCTCACCAATGAGTGGGTCAAGGGGGTTCAGGGGGGTGAAGCTCCTTGATCGATGGGGGCTTGGGGGCAAAGCCCCCGAAGAAAATTTTCATGGGTGGATTATTAACCCATGGGTAATGGCTAACTGTTATGGGCTGTTTTTGGGCCCATGGTTTTTGGTACCCATTGTTTTGATACCCACGGTTTTGTATCAAACTGCTTAAGAAATTGTCTATTTATATGGTCTTATGCATATGATACATTGACAAGAAAATTTATTGCATATGTGCTTTGAATTCGGGTGTGAATTCTATAGAGTTTGTTGAGCATAGCTCTAAATGGATCTGGGTATTGTATTGAGAGAGTGGAGGCTTGTAATGAAATCTGAGGAAGTGATTCTTGGTGGACATAGCCCAAATTGGGTGAACCACATTAAATCTTGTCTCTGTGTGTTGTGTTATTTATTCTACACTATTATTTGAGATCTGTAATATTTTCTACATATTAGTTTCTACTGATGCGATTCTGTAAGGGATTATTCCACATATTTTATCTCTTATTCCCTAACAAACGTATTTCATCACCCCTTTGGGAACCTTCTACTACCGTGTCATGTATTTGGTATTAAAAATGTAGGGGCTACTTATCAACGTGACATGACATACATTTTTCATGATCTCATCCAGAAAATTGTCAAAGACTACATCGATGACCTTCTAGGAAAAATATGAATCATGAAAAAATCATCTCAAAGTACTTGAATAAATCTTCACTCATCTCATCCAATTATGTCTTCGTATTAATCCTGCAAAGTGTATTTTTTGTGTTCTCACCAGAAAAATTTTAGGGTTTATCATATGTATTCAAGGAATTGAATTTGACCCAACGAAGGTTAGAGAAATCATTTTAATTCCTCCACCATATAATATTAAACAACTATGTAGCCTCCAAGGTAATTTTCAGTCAATTCAATGCTTCATATCACAAATTTCTGGTCATTGTCAACTATTTCATCTTCTCCACAAAGACATGGAATTTCATTAGGATTATGATTTCCAAAAGGCCTTCAAAAATATCAGTTAATATCTATTGTAACCTCCTATGCTTACTCCTTTGTGTGAGGGGGAGATATTTTATCTATACATATCCACTTCATAGCATGCACTAGGGGCTATGCTCGCTCATCATGATAATCAAGGTCATGAGCAAGCTGTATACTACATTATTTGCACACTCCATGAGTATGAAATACATTACACTAAAGCTGAAAATTTGTGTTTTGCGTTATATTTCCCCACCTCCAAACTTTGACATTATCTCCTCAGTCACAAGACATATGTCATTGTCAGTTTTAATCCACTTAAAACCATGCATGTTAAACCTTATCATAATGATTGCATAACTCGATGGCTTATACTCATGACTAAATTTGACCTTGAAATTATATGACATAAATCTATTAATGGTCAGGCCATTGCAGATCAAATCATCGATGCACCCCTGCTAGATAACCAACAACCATGTGAATTATTTCCTCAAAAATCCATCAACAACATCGATGAATCTGATTTTATCCCTGTCAAAATGACTCTCTTCTTCGATGGTTATAAATTACAAGAAGGGGGGAGCCAAATTTGTTATCATGCCTCCATAGAACATTCCACTACCATTATCATTCAAACTTAACTTTGAATGTAAAAAAACATTGCAGAATATGAATCCTTAATCATAGGTCTAAATATTGATATTCTCTTAGGTGTCCATGTCCTAGAAATCTATGGAGATTCACAACTTGTCATCATTTAAGTCAAAGGATAATACCAATGTACAAATGAAATCCTTCAAAAATAGACATTTATTTTCAACTTCCTCCTTGGCGCATTCGATCATTATACCATTCAATCCATTCCATGATCTTCTAACAGGTTTTTAGACACTATGAAATCCTTGAGATCCCTCATCTCTTTTGAAACAGAGAAATCAAAGGATAAAACTAAAATATTGTAATCGTTCAATTCTTAGACCATCCATCACATCAATATGAGTTTCCTTCCATCAATCACATCGATAGAAATCCACCTGATCTATGGTACACATAAATATATGATTATCTTATTGAATTTAAAATCCCATTAGACTTATCACATAGATCTAAACAATCATTTCTTCAACACATCACTCACTTTTTCATCATAGGTGGTATCTTGTATAAATGTAGTTTCTATGGTATACTATTATAATGTCTCAAATCACATGAATCAACTAAAGCAATTGAATAAGTCCATGATGGCATCTGTGGTGGTCACTTCATTGGAAATGCCATTGCTAAACGTGTCATTACTAGCATACCATCACCAAATATTGTTGTTCATACATAAAGAAATGAGTCAAATGCCAAATCCACTTAGACCTCATTCATGTTCCCATTCAAGCATTGCATCCCTCTCATGAGTTATGGCCCTTTTCTCAATGGGGGTTAGACCTCATTGGTGCAATAAAACCTAAGTCATCCCAGCACAATCATTCCATTATCATAGATACTGAATATTTCACTAAATGGATTGAAGCCACCCCTTAGACCTTGATAAAATCAAGACCTATCATAAATTTCATATATCAAAATAGCATATGTCATTTCATTATTCCACATAAAATTATCACAAATAATGGAAAATATTTCAAAAATAAAGAAGTTAAATAGCTCTGTGATGCATTCAACATCAAACTCAGTTTCTCATCACTATAATATCCTCAAACAAATGGACAGGCTTAGGCCTCTAACAAAAAAATTAACAAAATCCTTGTGAAAATAGTAGATGACACAGGTATGAATTGGCATCTCCAAATCGCATTTTATTTTTGGGCTTATCACATTATCATCCACACACCTATTAGTACTGTGCCCTATTCATGGGTCTATGGCTTAGAATTTTTCCTACCTCTCGAAATCCAAATTCCTTCACTCCATGTATCTCTCAAATATTTCATCCCTTACGAAGAATACTGCCAAGACCCCTTAGCAAAACTTGAATTGTTAGATGAAAAATGTTTAACATCCCTAAAAAATCATCAAGTCTATTACTAATGTATTAGTAGAGCATATAGTAAACATTTCAAAGAATGTAACTTTAAAATTGGCGATCTTATACTTAAAGAAAATAAAAATGTTATTACTTTAGAATGAATTAAATGTGGAAATTTTACCCCCAATTGGATTGTTCCATATGTTATCACTCACAAGTATGGGTCAAGAGCGTATCATCTCACTTCTCTTGATGAGGAACCTAAAATGGAACCTCTAAATGCTTCACACTTTTGGATTTTCTACTATTAAATTATTGATTGTCATGATGGTAGTTCCATTCAAATTCTATTACTCCATCATATCATTACAATGATTCCTTCATTTACATGAACCCCTTAAAATCACTACACCTATCCATCAAAACCATGAAAAAGGGCATGTATATGTAGTTTGCATACATTTTTTATCCTCTCCTCAAAAAGTTTTATTAGGTTTTTGACCCTCAGCTCAATAATATATGTAAAAATTCATTTATATGCTTCTTTTATCAAAATATCAAAATATAGTAGACTGATCCCTTGAAGGATAGCTATTCACATATTCTAAATCATTATTGGAAATATAAAAAAAAACCAGACTGCTCCCATGAATGACAGCTACCAGTCAAAATTATGGACTGATTCCTCAAAGGACAACCATCTAGTCAAAAATAAAAATGTAGACCATACCCTCAAAGGATGGCTACTCGTGTAAAAAGGCTTCCCAATTCGATCAACCTTCAAAAAAATACAAAAGAATACAGGAAAGCTTCCCACACCAATCATATTTCCCATTACAATAAGCTTCCTACCATAATTATTTTGCTTCAAAATAATATTTAAAGTTGGGGCATTGTTCTTATAAAATTTTTGAAAAGGAAATCCCTCTCTCCCACATCATCTTATGTCATCCTAGCAAGGTATATTTTCTCATACCCATATTCTCATTATGGTTTATGTAACTACCCATTTCTGATCCTCTTATTCTTTCCTCTTCACATTCTTCATTGCATGATGAAATGCATGGGTCTTGCATTGATCCATGGGCTATCTTCTCATTACCCAATCATTCTTTATCTATCATGATTATTAAATCAAAATCTCACCTAGGATCACCACCTAGTAGCCCACCATATTCTTCTATATGTGGGCCACTTCCAAGAATCCCTTCATCGTCTATTTTTGGGCCACCTCAAATAATCCCTTCATCTTCTATTTCTAGATCACCTTCTAGTAGCCCATTACCTTCTATTCTTTGGATGCCTCCAATAATGCCTTCATATTCTATTTCCAGGTCACCTCCTGGTAGCCCGATACCTTTTATTCTTAGGCCAAATCCTATAAGTACTTCATCTTCAATCTATCGGATGCCTCCTAGTAGCCCATTCTATTCAATACTCTATCCACATCCTAGTAGCCCTTCATCTTTACTTTATGGGAAACCTCCTAGTATCTCATCCTCTTCAATTATTGGATCGTATCCTTTTCATCCATCACATTATCCTTCTATCAATGATTGTGGCAAGCCCACCATCATTTCTCACATTAATTCTCTTCATCAAATTTATTCTTCTACTTCTCGAGATCAGACAAGTCATGTATTAGCTTATAAAATAGATTGTTTATCAATCTAAGATAAAAAAAATCCAAGATCTCCAAATCTCCAAACAATTTAAACAATCATAAAGTTCAAAATCAAACGTAATTAAAGAATACATACCAACACAACCATCAAGTATGGATAAAAGTGCATAAACCTTTGCATAGGTAACTCAAGCTCCCACATATAAATCCATGTTTCAAGATAAATCATAGTCATTTGCTGAGTATGAGCTCACCAAGATCATTGATATTAGAGATAATATGACTCTTGATAAGAAAACACGCTTAATTTCCCTTATCAAGGAAATCGTGAACATTTTTGTTGGATCTTATCATGCATATTGACATTGATTGGTCTCAATTTCCCAAAATCGTAAAAATATAAAAATACAAAAAAATGAGAAAACATTTAAATAGTACAAAGAAAATCAAAGATACAAAGATCAAACATTGCAATCAGGTATTGCATACATGTGGATGTTCTTTCTTCCCTTTCTTCTCATCCCTCTGCAAGTCATCCACCATTATCATCACTTCGATGATATTTTGGTTATTTTATTTACATGTATTTTGCGACATTTATCTCTATGGTATCCATTTGAACTTGGTCTTTCATCACCTTGGTAAATTAAAGAACAAATGAACTCATAGATATATTATCACAATCAACATCTAATAAACTTGTTGTGAAGAATTTTGGACATATTTGTTGACATTAGCCAATGACATCATCGTAATCACTTCCACATCCTTCCATCAAGACATAAGTGATTCTTAACCCCTTGTCAAAACAATCAAGAAAGCTGAAATAAATTTTCAGAAAGTAAAAAAATCAATCAAAAAGCAAAAACAAATTGATATATATCTCTCTTGGGGTATTTCCAGTATCTTTTTCAGGACTATGGAAAACTAGCTGGTAGTAGAGAAATGTTGCAATTAGCATCAAATACATCACCATCAGGTCTATGGATGCCTAGATGGTAGAGGAGAAATGCACGACTCTCCTTCCATCATCCATTCAAAAATCCACTTTGAAAATAAATAATTCCTACACATTGGCTAGGGTGTCTTCACTTGTTTTCTATCAAATCTTCCCTTAAAGAGGAAATTAATCTCCATGTGCAAACACTAGACCTCAATGATAAAATAGGATTAATATGTTACCAATTGTCTTTTTTTGGAACTTTTTCAGACACTTACTTTATTCCATATCTTATCTCATGATTTCTACTTTTGGCTAATCACTTTTTCATCACAAGTATTCTAGCTACATTTTCCATATCCTTTCATACCATTTTTCTATTATTTTGCTTCATATAGAACATTTGCATGTATAAGATTTCCTTTTTCCATGTTTGAGGAAACTTTTTTCACTTATTTCACTAAAATAATATTCCACTTCTTTATATCATGTGTTTCTTGGCTAGCTTAGACTGGGGCATGTTTGGTCCTTCTTAGCACGTAATTGGTTTAAGTCCATCATCATTTTACATGTATCCATATTGGCCCTAATCCAACTTCTCTGTGTGAAGAGTTTTCCTTTATATATTCCCATCTAACATTGGGGGAACTTTGTATCTACACTTTCTTTAACATACGCATGGCATTATACCCTTGTACATATGTTGTCATTTACCTCAAAATATGTGTATTTTTATCAAAAAAATTAAATTTTTGAGTATTTTATCTCTTATAAGGTTTTTTTTCCTTTACGAAGTCTGGGGAAGGAAAATGACTTCAACAATTAGTCAATTTCAAGCATTCTAAGGTTTTGGGGTCTTTTACTTTGTATTATAGATTTTTTGTGTTTCCATATCCCACATGTCCCAAGTTCCTCTAGGTTCCCCATTCCTCGTTTCCCCACATTTTCTGTAATGGAATTGTCTTGCTTATCTTGCAAGTGTTTCGGTCTTTTCATGAACCCACGGTCCTTGTGCCTCCTAGTTGATAGTTCCCCACATCTCTACATTCCCTACATGCATTTCCAATCTGCAACCCCTCTTCAAATCTTCTAATTCATCTTTGTGTCGTGAACTTTCTAGGTCGGTGAATAACTTGCGTTCGCATGTCTCGTGGGCCTTCTGTGTGCTTTCCACCTGGCTTACCCGCTTTCCATTAAACATTGTGTATTGAGGATTTTTTGGCCTTCTTTTTCCCAAATGTTCCAAGTGCATCTTGACCTGTAATTCTCCACATACCCGTATTTTCCGGATTGAGATGGTTTTTCTTGTGTTCCATAGATGTCGAGATCTCATGACCCTAATGTCTCATGTTGTCTTGGGCCTCCATTGCTTCATATCTTCGCTATACCAGCACTCTAAAGTCTATCAATCTTGTCTCATCAATGTAATTAAACCCCTCTATTAATGTAGTTCAACTGTCTTAACTCAAATGAGGTAACATAAAAGTTCCCAATAACAGGTTTTTGGTGCCCACCGTAGGGAAAATTCTATGCATCCCACCAAAATAATCTTCAAATAGACCAGTGATAATAACACATTAGCGGAGAGGAGATATACATGAGGTTAAAGAGAAAAAGTTATTGAAGATCTTGATTTTCAATTATTGGAACAACTGAGATTTTGTCTAACTCTGGAAAGAAGAGATAGAAGGAAAAGGTCCACAAGTACTCCTCCTACAAAAGATAGGGTTTTTCATCTTCAACAAGAGGTAATATCTAGACTCAGTCCAGCCTTGAGACTCAGGCCTTGGTATTAGCCGGTACTACAACCCTTTACAAACCATTTTTCTCATAATGGTTGTTGTACCTTTGCCTTGGGGACAACAAGTTATACATTTGGTTATCCCTCAACAACTACATGATCTGCCAAAAGGAAATAGGAAGAATTTCCCCAAATTCTGAGGTGATGGAAAAGTGCATCCAGATGAGAACATTAGTGCATTTATTATGGCCTATAGAGTGTTTGGAGTTGAGCATGAAGATGTCTCTATCAGGATTTTTATGGACACATTGTAGAACAACGTTGTATATTGGTTTTATCACCTCCTAGCTAGTGTCATTACCAACTAGGATAATATGAAAACTCAATTTGAAAATCAGTTCAATCCTGTAGAGGATGTGCATGCCATTTTGGCTTAAATTTCTCAAATAAAAAAGGAACCCTATGAACCTATGCGAGAGTTCATGGAAAAATTTAACAAATTGGTGAAAAAAATTCCAGTATCCACTCATCCTGTGGATCAAATTTAGAAATGTTTTTTCCTGAATGCTTAACTTTCAGAGGTGAGATATGCATTAAGAAGAGCCAATCTTGCTACCTTGAATGATGATCAAAGTTTTTCCATAAGCATAGAAGATGATTTGATAATGTCAGGTAAATTACAAAAGTAACCACCTAATGCTAAGGCCTCTACTTATGCTACTACATGTTGTGATGAATTAGTTCAAAAGATGGCAAAATGGTATGATTGTCATTAAGAAGCAATTGGACCAAAATTATCCTTATAAGGATATTATGAGAAGGAATTTTCAACCTCAAAATCATCTGCCTCCCACTCACCATAAGTTGGCAATTGAAGCACCGCCTCTCAAGGTTCCAATCAATGCAATATGTGAAGTCCAAGAACCTGAAGATGAAGTAGAAGCTGAAGAGTTGGAGGAGCTGTCGACACTAAAATTTTCCTCCATAATTTCTATTTCATTAATGTATGTATTAGGAATAGGATGTTGTTAAGTATAATTAGTAGTAGCACCTGATAGAAGATAACGGCACCGTCAGTATGGTGTCGCCAATAATGTGGCGTACGGTAACAGTCAAAGTACAATATGAATGTTGTAAAAAGTAAATATTTGTCGTAAGTGGTCCGGTAATGTTAAAATGTCAAAGTTTGGGTAATTAGAGAAGTAGGGTCTACATGATTAGGAATTAGAAATATTATATTGGTAATAAGGACAAGGAGTGAGGTCATAAATATTTTGTGTATTTTATTTGTAAAAAGTCTAAAAATGTGGAACCCATGTAAAATAATAAGGTTTATCTTATCTTAAGAGATAAGCTTACATGTACAGATAAGAGTTAAGGTATGGAATATGATTCGTCAGAGTGGATTTCTTATCCTATCTTAGAGATAGGATGGATAAGCCTGGAAGTTCTATAGATAGAGAGGCCACCCCCCTCATTTAGCATAGAAAGAAGTAGTGAGAAATATTGTAGGGAGTGTGCAAAGGAAGCCATCAGTTTAAAGGTGTGTTGAAGAAGCCATCAAGAGGCGTAATTGTAAAGTTTCTCCCATAGTCTTGTTGAAGTACCTCATGGGTGAGATTGTAACAATTTCATGTTAATATTATAATTTACTTTGATATTTCAGATTTGTCATCATTCCGTCTTATCATAGTCAATGGTATTCTTGTGTTCGGTTGTTGTTTTGTTTCCAGATTACATCCACCAAACTAAAGGCTGTGCATTAGTAAATAATCATAGCACGAGGAGTTCCCGGTGAAGAATTATCATAGTGCCGGATTGGTGATGACATTTTGGTTCCGTTTCCGGGACCATTCCTCGTTGGTGGATTTTCTGGAGAGATATTCCCACTAAGTCAAAAATCAATTGGAGGGTAACCTTGTTTTTACTGTGCATAGTAGTTACCATGGTAAAGTCATTTTTACCGTGAATAGTAGTTACCATGATAAAGTCATTTTTGCTGTGAATAGTATTTATCACAGTAAAGTCACTTTTTACCGTGAATAGTATTTACCGCAGTAACTTCACTTTTTACCGTGAATAGTATTTACCGCAGTAACTTCACTTTTTACCGTGAATAGTGTTTACCACAGTAAAATCAGTTTTTACCGCAGTAAGTCAAGTTTTACCATAGTTTACCGTGGTCATTTCTATAGTAATTCCAATTATTTGTGCACATAAGTCTTGTTGATTGTACTTGTGGGTTGGTATTTCACGGTGGTTACTTTTGAAAATGGGAAAGATTCCTGTTTTTTCAGCTCAATCTAATGAAGATGCTTCTTCTTTCATTCAAGAGTTTAAGCGATCTTGTATTTGTAATGGCCTTATAAGAAGGGAACAATGGACTGAATTTTTTCCTACCTTTTTGGATGGTTCAGCACTTAGGTGGTTTGAAACACTAGGTGATAATGTGAAAAATTCATGGGATTTATTAACTGAAAGTTTTCTTGAAGAATTTGGTGAACAACAGAAATATGCAGATCTCATGATCAAGATCACAAAGCTATCCCAAGGAGAGAAGGAGAAGATAAGGGATTATCATGCTCGTGTTCTAGAGCTAAGGAGGAAGCTCGATGCCCAGATCCGGAAGGAAGGACTAGCGGATGGGTTGATGAATGGCGTGGATAATCTCCTCTGTAAGCACTTCATTCTTGGGATGAAGCCAGAGATCAGACAACGAGTGAAGTATGACCACCCAGCTACCATTGAACAAGCAAAGGAGATTGCAAGAAGGCAAGAAGAAAGCATGGAAGAGGAGCCCAAAGAAATTGTTGTTAAAGTAGAGCCTACACCAGCACCTTTGGTCCAGAATCCACAACCACTCCCGGTGAGCACAAATATTTCTCCTAGTACATCTACTGAGTATGAAGATCTGCTTAGGAAGATGGGCCAGTTAACTATTAATCTTCTTCAAGGAAAGGAATTTAGTTCTCAGGGAGGAGATAGAGGTCCAAAAAGAAATATTTCTGAAGTTGTTTGTTATGGTTGTTATAAAAAGGGTCATTATAAGTATAATTGTCCAGATAGAGCTTCTACATCTGGTACAAGAGATAATGATAAAGGAAAAGCACCTGTGAATTCTTTTGATGTAGTAGATAAGAGTAGAAATAATGAAGTAGATGTGTTTGTAACAAAAAGAAAGAAAGAAAAAGATAATCAAGATGGAACTGATCCTAAGAAGATGAAAGGAGAAACTAGTAAGAAACATAGGAGAAGAAAGTTGGGTGTGCAGGATTTTCTGATTTCACAGGGGCAAGGACCATACTCCATCTTGGAAGATCTGTCCAAAAGGCCTGCAAATATTACATATGGTCAACTCTTGGCTATGTCTTCTGAGAAGAGGCGGGAGTTGCGAGGTGGACTCAATGCTCGAAGAAGGAAGGAGGTTGAGGTCCCTGTTTTGGAGGCAGAGGCAGATCCCTATGCTCCACAAGCTGAGGTATTATGTAATGGTATTTCAATTCATGATGTCTTAGTTGATGGAGGTGCTGCAGTTAATGTAATGACCGAGTCTGTAATGAATATGTTGGGTTTAAAAATTGATCGCCCTTCAACACTTATGTTAAGGTCATTAAATAAGGGAAAAACTAAACCAGAAGGTGTAGTTTCAAATGTGGCAATATCTGTTATGGGTGTTGTATGTGTGGTAGACTTTCAGGTGATGAAAAATGGTACTGTTGCGTACCCAATGCTGCTGGGAAGACCATGGCTAAGGAGAGTTCATGCAAGAAACTACTGGAATGAAGGTTTCATGACACTTGGACGTGGTAGAGAGAGGGTGAAGATAAACGTGATCCCTCGACATCATAAAGTAGAACCTGTGGATTCAAGTGATGAAACTGATGATTGGACATCCTCTGATTACTCTAGTACCAGTGAAGTGGACACTGAAGATGAAGAAAGTGAGGTTGATGTTTCAGTCATGGATATTCTTCCAGTCACACCAACCCAGGACCCCATAAAATTATCTGAAGAAGAAGTTGATGATCGTCTCCAACAAATAAAGATTGGTGATGCTGTGATGGAGAGTGAGAAGGAAACCTACCTCCAGCTCTTTCGAAGGTACATACACCTATTCACTTTTGATTACAAGGAACTCCGTCAAGTAAGTTGGGTAGAACATTGTATTGAGCTGGTAGATGGTGCTAAGCCCATAAAGCAAATGCCATATAGAATGAATCCTAATTTTTCCAAGACTGTAAAAGAAGAAATAGATAAGTTGCTTGATGCAGGATTCATATTTGCTGTGGAGAATTCAGAATGGGTTTCTCCCATTGTGATCTCAATAAAAAAGAATGGGAAGCTACGCATTTGTGTTGATTACAGGAAGCTCAATAAGGCAACAAAGAAGGATCATTACCCTCTTCCATTTTCAGATCAGATCTTGGACGAAGTAGCTGGCCAGGAGTGCTATAGTTTTGCTGATGGATATAGCGGCTACAACCAAGTTCGTATAGCAGAGAAAGATCAGCTGAAGACCACGTTCACCACTCCTTGGGGAACGTTTGCTTATAGAGTTATGCCTTTTGGGTTGTGTAATGCTCCAGCAACATTCCAGCGTTTGATGAATAGGGTGTTCGAACCCTACATTGGGACCTTCATCAGAGTATTTCTGGATGATTTTTACATCTATGGGAGCAAGTTGGACCACCTGCACCAGATGGAGACAACATTTCAAAGGTTAGATGAAGCACAAGCCTCACTAAACCCTACAAAGTGTGTCTTTGGATGTTCTAAAGGCGTTTTGTTAGGGCATGTTGTATCCAGAGATGGTATTGGTACTGATCCTGATAAAGTTTCAAAAATCAAAGATTTACCATTTCCTATGAATAGAAGTAAGTTGAGATCATTTTTAGGCCATGTGGGTTACTATAGAAGGTTCATCAAGAATTTCTCAAAGATTGCACAGCCACTAACCCAGTTCTTGAAGAAGGATGTTGCTTATGAACCAGGAAACAAGGCGCATGAAGCTTTTGGACAACTGAAGGAAGCCCTGGTGTCTTCACCTGTTTTGAAGAATCCAGATTGGAGCAAGCCATTCATTGTGTACACTGATGCCTCAGATGCAGCACTAGGTAGTACTTTGAGCCAAAAGGATGAAAATGGGAATGAACATCCAATTTACTTTGGGAGCAGACAAATGAGCAGTGCTGAGGTAAACTATACTGTAACTGAAAAAGAGGCTCTGGCTATCATTTTTGCTGTAAAGAAGTTTAGAAATTACTTGCTAGGGCAGAAATTTATAGTTGTAACAGATCATCAGGCTCTGAAATATATTGTCAATAAGCCTAACCCATCAGGGAGAATAGCAAGATGGATAATTTTGCTACAAGAATTTGAATTTGATATTATAGATAGGCCAGGAAAGAAGCATGTCAATGCAGATGCACTCTCTCGAGCCTATGATGGTTTAGGATCATCTTGTGATGATGATGATTTTCCCGATGCAGCATTGTTCTCCCTTGACACAATCCCTAGTGAATACATAGATATTTGGAATTATCTGAATGAATTCAAGTTTCCTGATGGTGCCAATGCAAAGACTAAGAGAAAGATTACTCAAGCCAGTCGTCCATATTCTATTCTACATGGAGTATTATTTCGAATAGGACCTGATGGACAGTACAAGAGGGCAGTTGGACGTGATCAAGGAAAGGAGCTGCTAGAAGAATTCCACAATGGTACATGTGGAGGGCACTTCTCTGGACAACTTACAGCAAGAAGGATCTTGGATGCAGGTTATCACTGGCCCACTCTTTTTAAAGATTGTTATAATTATTGTAAGACATGTGATATTTGTCAAACACATGGTAACCGTAAGACTTCATCAGCTCCATTATGTCCTATTCTTCCCCTTGGTCCCTTTGAAAAGTGGGGAATAGACATTGTAGGTCCACTTCCAACTACATCACGCCAAAATAAGTATATTGTAGTTGCCACAGATTATTTAACCAAGTGGGTTGAAGCTAGGCCATTGAAGACAACTTCTATGGATGAAGTGGCAAGGTTCATATATGAACGTATTGTCACCAGATTTGGTTGTCCATTAGAAATTGTAACAGATCAAGGAAGCCACTTCATTAATGAGGTGGTAGAAGCCCTAGTCAATAAATTTTCTATTAAGCACAGGAAGGCAACAACATACAAGCCAAGCACAAATGGACAGGTGGAACGAACAAATTTTGTGCTGTGTCAAATTCTAGCAAAAGATGCAGCCTTGCAGGTACATAAATGGGATAAGAGGATTCATGCAACATTGTGGGCATATAGGGCAACATCAAAGTCAGCAACAGGATACTCCCCATTTCAGTTGGCCTATGGCATTGATCCAGTTCTTCCTATTGAGTTTGATATTCCCACTGTGAGAGTTATGAAAAATGAAAGGATGGATGAAAATGATTCAGTAAAAGAAAGGTTGGTACATCTTCATTTGCTAGAAGAAATGAGGGAAATAGCAAAGGATACAAGCCATAAGAAGAAAATGAAGCAGAAGGAGTACTTTGATCAAAAGATCCGGTGGTCTCCATTTCAAGTGAATGACTTGGTTCTAGTATATGATTCCAGATACAAAAAAAGAAGACAGAGAAAATTTCTTCCAAAATGGATGGGGCCCTACAAAATAGTAGCTGTGCATGAAAATGGTACGTACCGACTGGAGGAATTGGATGGCACTCCCATTACGAAATGGGTCAACCACGACAAGTTGAAGATTTTCCAAGCACCAGAATAGTCTACTCCGAGGACGGAGTAGAAGCTAGGAAGGGGGAAGATGTCGACACTAAAATTTTCCTCCATAATTTCTATTTCATTAATGTATGTATTAGGAATAGGATGTTGTTAAGTATAATTAGTAGTAGCGTCTGATAGAAGATAACGGCACCGTCAGTACGGTGTCGCCAATAATGTGGAGTACGGTAACAGTCAAAGTACAATAGGAATGTTGTAAAAAGTAAATATTTGTCGTAAGTGGTCCGGTAATGTTAAAATGTCAAAGTTTGGGTAATTAGAGAAGTAGGGTCTACATGATTAGGAATTAGAAATATTATATTGGTAATAAGGACAAGGAGTGAGGTCATAAATATTTTGTGTATTTTATTTGTAAAAAGTCTAAAAATGTGGAACCCATGTAAAATGATAAGGTTTATCTTATCTTAAGAGATAAGCTTACATGTACAGATAAGAGTTAAGGTATGGAATATGATTCGTCAGAGTGGATTTCTTATCCTATCTTAGAGATAGGATGGATAAGCCTGGAAGTTCTATAAATAGAGAGGCCACCCCCCTCATTTAGCATAGAAAGAAGTAGTGAGAAATATTGTAGGAAGTGTGCAAAGGAAGCCATCAGTTAAAGGTGTGTTGAAGAAGCCATCAAGAGGCGTAATTGTAAAGTTTCTCCCATAGTCTTGTTGAAGTACCTCATGGGTGAGATTGTAACAATTTCATGTTAATATTATAATTTACTTTGATATTTCAGATTTGTCATCATTCCGTCTTATCATAGTCAATGGTATTCTTGTGTTCAGTTGTTGTTTTGTTTCCAGATTACATCCACCAAACTAAAGGCTGTGCATTAGTAAATAATCATAGCACGAGGAGTTCCCGGTGAAGAATTATCATAGTGCCGGATTGGTGATGACAGAGCCAGAAGAGGAACCTGACGAAGTTCCGGAAGACATGAATGATTCTCAAGTAAAATTCCTTACCACATAAGGATTTGATGATGAAAAGGATGATTATGATGAAGTGGTGGAAGATTTGAATAATGAAACATATGTTGTCATGAAAAGATATCAAATGACCAAGAAGAAGGAATTTTTCTATCCTGTAGAGAAATATAAAGAAGCTCTAGTCACTTTTCCATTTTTTACAAGGAGAGGAGCCCCTATTCCTACCACTGCCACTCAAAAGGTAAGTAATACTAATACTCTTACTACTTCATCTTCCACACCTAAGGGTAATGCATCATCTACTCCTATGTCCAAGGCTTCCCCATCTACAAAAGTTGATAGCCTAATACTTCCACTTCCTTAAGCTTAGATGCCCCATCCACCTCAGGGTCCTTTGATATATTTGATAATATAAAAAAACAAAATTCAAATTTTTGAAGTTGAATTCTACCAAACTCGCCTAGAATCCTTTGCCCAAGTTTTTATGTTTATCAAGTCCAAACCTAGTCAACTATCCACCACTTCTAAAGACTTATTTACCACTCCCACCTCTCCACATCCACAAAATTTGATGGCTTCAGAACCTTCTAAAACTTAAAAATTTGAGCACTTCTATGTCACGCTGCTCATAGCTGGTCATAAGCTTAGAAATTGTGTCATTGAATCAAGTGCTTTAGATAATGTGATGCTTACTAAAGGTGCTCATGCCCTTTACCTCACATTGGCAAAAAAATTTGGCTCATGTTATTCTATGGAGAGTAAGTATGTGACTCTTGTTGGAAGGATAAAATATTCACAAGTAGCTTTTTTTTCCTTCTCAAAGAAAAGGTCAAAGCTACAATTGTAGTTACAAAAATCCCACCATCATATGGTATGTTGTTGATTAGGAAATTCTATAGAGAAGTGGAAGGATAAATTCAAATGGATTGGTCTCATGCCCTCATCACAGTTAATGGACAAATGACTAAATTGTTACCTGAGAGGTAGGCAGAGTATATTGTGTACAAAACTGATGATTACAAAGAAAAAATTCTCTACAAAGACATTGGCCATGGTAATTATATGATCATGTATGATTATGAAGTTAAGGTTATAAAGGGGGTAATTGATGATCCCAAAGGTGTTTGGTCCCTATAATTTTATGGTAGTTGTTCTTCATCTAGTTTTGGAGATAATTTTGTACTAATTTCTCTCGGAGGAATATCTCACCCATTCTCTCATAAACTATAGTTTGAAAACACAAATAATATAGTAGAATATGAGGCCCTTCTTCTTGGCTTAGTAGTAGAAAGGGAAATGGGGATCAAGAATCTTTGTGCTCGGGGGGATGTTGACTTCATTTTCAAACAGGTTAGAGGGGTATTCCAAGTTAAACATAAAAGGTTGAAGAATTATAGAAATCTGGTTTGGGGTTCAATTGAGTTATTAGATGCATTTTCTATTAAAGTTGTACCAAGAGATAAGAATATTAGAGTTGGTGCCTTAGCTATATCTAGATCTCTGTTAATACCTCACCTATATTTTTCTCAATAAATTTTCACAATTGAAATGATACATACACCAAGTGTGTCAAATAATGTGAATAATTAGTAGGTGTTCAATGATTATCAACATTTGATCTCTTTCCTCAAAATCAAGGAAAATTTCAGTCAGTTGTATTTCAAAGGAAGTGAATCTATTCCTTAGGAATTTTTTTCATCCTCTGTGTCAGAAGGAGTTGAAGAATAATCCAACAAAGATGGTTGCATAAGATTAAAAGGTAATAAGATACCTAGAGGTCTAGTAATTTTAGAGCATTTTTTTGATAAACATGATGTATGTATATATATATATAATCTAAGGTGTCACATGATACCCATCAATCAGCTAAGCATGAAAAGTTTAACATATGGAGTGAAGAAAATCCCAAGTTTGTTAATATTGGCAAGTATTGTACTGAAGAAGAAAGGAAGAAAATGGTTGAATTATTGAAAAATTATACAGACATGTTATCTTATTCATATGATGATCTAAAATATTTCAAACCAAGGGAGATATAACACTATATCCCCTTAAAGTCAAGTATTAAGAAAATTTGTCAAAAGAAAAGGTAGTATAATCCTAAAATTATAGACACAATCCATCAAGAGATTCATAAATTGTTGAATGCTAAAATAATTTTTCCCATCCATCATTCAACCTAGATAGCTAATAACATTCCCGTAGGAAAAAGAGTGGTGAGATCTAGATCTGTGTAGATTTTAGGAATTTGAACCAAGCTTCCCTAAAGGGTAATTACCCTCTTGTAATGATGGACCAAATCTGGCAAGTTATCACTAGTTTAGAAATGTTGTCCATGTTTGATGGTTTCTTTGGATATAATAAAATTGAGGTGGATGTACAAGATCATCACAAAATAGCCTTCACAACTCCTTGGGGCACCTTTGCTTATAGAAGAATGAAAATTTTCCTTATCAATACTGGGGAAACTTTCTAGAGAGGAATGGATTTGGATTTTGGAGACTTAAAAATGTTGGTCGTCAAATAGGATTTTACGAAGAGCAACAGTCAGGGGACAAGAAGTCCCTCCTCTTTAATGGGAGAGGTTCCCTTATTCAGAAACAAACCTATTTACAAATATACAAAACATGATTTTCTGGTTGAACTTGGATATTACGAAAGTGTTTTCTATAAAGATCATCAATTACAAAAGGACCGAGGAATGAGAATACGAGAATGAGCAGAAAGGCAACACTCAGAATTATAGATAACAAAGTAATTCTTTATGTATGCGAAGTTACAATGAATTGAAACAAGACCATTTGTATCATATAAATAAGATGGAATTTAAAGACACAAAGTTCTATAAATAACATCTACCAGAACACAAAGTTTCTTGACATAACATAGACAAATGATCTTCACAAAATTAAATGAAAAGCTTGGGGATAAAAGAGATCAGATAGACAGAATGAAAAGCCCTTCTGTATTGATTTCTTTATGATCTATTTACACTTTCAGAAAATAAGCCAAGTTCTTCCTCTTCCTTCAAAATGGCATGGAGAGGCCATTATATAGCTTACAAATTAGTTACTCTTTGTAACCACTTCTTTTAACTAAAGATTACTTAAGGATTGCCAATCGCAATACCTCAACTTATTACAATGAATCCAAGAAAAAGAATTAGAAAAGAAGAGAAGAATAAGGAGAAGAAGACATGTGGTTATGAATGGGAGGGACCCACTGACTTCAAAATTCACTACCTGAATCTCTTCAATGCCTCGGCTATGTCTCTGCCACGAGGGACTGACGTGTTGGCTGTAGACTGAGCCCAAAATCCGAGGCACTTCTTCATTTCCTTATCAAAATCGACATGAGTATGATAGTCTTTATTTGCTTCTTCAATGACAGATTGAAGAGAGCATATCTCCTTCATTTTCTCTTTGGAAATGGAGTTTTCCTTCAATAGATTATCTTTGACAAAAGCTCTGAATTGAGCTTTAATTTCTTGCAGGGAAAGAGGCACACCAAAAGTTTTATCTTGAAGATGACAGTGTATATCTTTGAAAGCAGATACAACCAGTGTCTTGAAAGCCTCACCCTTCTGCCAGCTATTCTTCAACTCTCCCAAAGCCTCCTCCAAGAATTTGATCTTCCACTCCATGCTGTAAACCCAGGACTTTGATAGATTATCCTTTGCATCATCAAAAACCTTATTCACCAATAAAATGTTCTCATCTGTTTGTCCCATGAGACGGAGGTCTACTATGCAACTGCTCTAGAGTTTGAGCTCTTTATCTATGATCCCGATAGTGGAGGAGAGCTTCTGTTGTAAATTTTTCACCTTTCCGTGGAGTTTGAAAGCTTCATCGATGAAGTTCAATCCTACAACAAGCATATATTCCACCATGGCCTCCATAGCTCTGCCATAGATGGAATACTTGTGCATGTCTTTGATACTCTGTACTTCATCTTGGCTCAAAATTACAGGTGGCGGAAGGGTAGTCAATGGGGTAGGGTCCAAAACTTTGTCCTTAGACAAAAGAGATTTGATAAAACCTATGAGAATCTGGGCTTGTTCCTCCAATTGTTCAATAGTTTTTTGCCCTTTCTCTACCCTCCCAATGACTCTTGTGACCGTTTCCTAGAGGTTGTGGATTTCACCTTCAGGAGTAGACTCTCCCATAGGAATCCTTTAGAGTTCTAGGTTAGATGCCTGTAAGTCCTGCTCTGATTTGTCTACTGTAGGCTTAGCAATCTCCAGGAATTGCTGACCCTGAGCATCAGACACTATCCTATAGGTGATTCTAGCTTTTTTGGCATGAGAAGGAGTAGTGCCTAACAAGGCTACCACAGCATCAAAATTTGGCCCTGAGCTCCGAGAGGAAGATTTCCTCTTTCTACTATCGATAAAAGGTTGCACCCATGCAAAAGAGGAAGAGGAAGCAGTAGGAGGGGCGAGAGGACAAAGAGACAGAGAGCTCATGACGCTCAAGGTTTGCACAGATATTGTCTCAAGTTGAGATGTGAGTGGGGCACTTGAGACAAATGCTGCAGAGGAATCAATAGGACTTGGAAGTTCAGTGCTCTGGACTTCCTTATCTTTATCCGTTTGAGCTTCAGGAGCATTTGTAGGGGCTGACACTTCACTCTCTTCACTTTCACTGAGAACAATGATGTTCTCTGGTCCGAAAGGCACTTCTACCTGCTTTCTTTGAGGATCTTTTTCCACAGGATCCTTCTTAACCTCTTTGAATTTCTTCTGGTATACTTGAGTGGATGAAGGAGTGGAAGTTGTAGGTCCTTGCATTGATGAGGTAGGAGGGGTTTGCACAGGTGTGTCTGATATGGGAGTCGATGCTTCCCTCCTTGGTGTTGAAACATCCTTAGAGGAAGATTCTCCTGAGTGCCTTCTAAGCTCTCGAACTTTCCTATCAAACCAGACCTTAGTCCTGACCAAGACTAAAGCTAGGATATCGGCCAGATCATCTTTCTCTTTCTTGTTCCAATCCAATTCCTCCAAGGGAGTGTGCTTAACCACATTGTCATACTCATATGAGTATAGATCAGAGTTTTCATCCTGGAGTCCTTCAGGAACTTGGTACAAGCCGAGTTGTTGGATCAATTGTAGAGAGAACCTGCCATAGTGCCTCCTTCTAGCCTCAAAATCATCTGCACAGTCAGCCCAATAGTCTTCTGTATCTTCCCTATGATGATAGATTATCTTGATGTTCTGCTCAATGAACTTCTTCAATTCGAATCAAGTTCTTGGCTTGAAGAAATGAACAGTGATGGGAACCAAGGATCTTTCTATATTTTGTGTGTCCAGGGCTGTTTTACAAGTGTAATTTCCCAAAGAGATGGGAAAGTGCAAACCAGTAATATTCTTGTCTCTGCAGGTTCTGTACAATTTGTCTAACTTCTTGCATACTTCTATCAAAGCCATCTTATCACTGCAGAACATGGGAAGCCTCAAAGGGGTGCTCTCATAGCCAGCAAGCCTGATATAGGAGAATTTTCTGAATTGGATAAAATAGGGACCGTAGTGCGATATCAGGTTCATGGCTTCATCAGAAAACCTTCTAGCAGTGTCACTCTCAAGAAGCCTAACCACGTACATGGTGAAAGCATCATTTACCCTTCAGAAATTGTGATTACTGGTCTCTAGGGTGAACTGCGGGTAGTAGGCATATACATGATCATCCTTGTGGGCATCAATGTAAGAAAAAACAAACCATTGCCTTGATTCCGCCAGAGTATACATCAGGTACGAAGTCAGGTAGAACTTCTTCTTTTGCTATACATTGGAATGCTGCTCCACCAAGTTCATGCTGATGATTTCTGCCCAGTTGATATTTTGAGTTCCCTCGCACACCATGCTGATGAGCGGGCACATCCAGAAATGGAATTCATTAGTAGAGGGTAAGCCCATAACCCGAGCCAGTAGGATTATAAAATCTGACAATTCTTCATTGAAATCAGCCTGGAAAAGAGTCTTGGATAGATGAGATGCTCCCTTCTTAGGGTTCTTTAGCCAGGACTTCGCCACCCGCGCCTTGTATTTTTTGTTGTCTTGATTGAACAGGGCCTGTGCTTGATTCTGGGAAACAACTATGGCATTATCCATTTCTAGAATCCTCAGTGGAGTGCTAATGGTGGAAGCGTCCAATTTGGTGATGAGTTCCCCGTGTACGTTGGTCAATTCACTCAAATCAGGGTCGAAGTGAGCTCCGTATGAAAGCACTGTATCAGCACATTGCACCGAGATTGGGAAACCTCCAGTGAAAGCCAATATGCTGTCGTGAATCATCTGCGCCATTGGTGTAGGGTTTGTATCTGCCATCCTTGTCCAAAAATCACCAAAGTCAAGATGACGAGCTTCACTGTCCCCAATATTGGGAACGACAGGCTCTAGTGGTGAGATTTGTTCCTGTCCCTGAAATTTGATCTTCATATTGATAGTAATTTGGAGGGAAGAGCCGCAAGCTAGACTCGGGAAGGAATTATAGAGGGAAGGGATATACACGCAGGAATTTAGATTGCAAGGGTTCGAGCAAAGGATAGCATGGAAGTAATGTGAAAAATGCATAGGGGGGTCACTCGTTATATAGCCGATTAGGAGAGAAAAATATAATGAATGCGCATTTAATACATACCTACCAATTTGAATAAGCAAGATATTCAGGTAGAGTAGGAAAAATAAGCATGAATGGCACTTGGTTCATTTGGGACATGTGGGACGCGAATGTGTGAAACATGCGGCTCGGCCGATTCGGGCGAAGCGGGGAAAAGACGCACAAATACCTTTTGGGACATACGGGACAAAAGTGCACGAAGTACGCGACTCGGCCGGATCAGACGAAAATGTGAGAACGGGTCCGGGCCAACTTGGGACATTTGGGACGTGAACGTGCGAAGTACGCGGTTCAGGCTATTTGGCTGAAAATGGAACAACTTGCCCAATCGAACTTGGGACATTTGGGACAAGAAGTTCCGACGGGCCCGAAAAAGACAAACTTCGGGGAAACCGGCCGATCGGGGAACAAAGGGCCCAATTGAACTTGGGACACGTGGGACAAAAATGTCCGACAGGCCTGAAAAACACACAAAATGACCCAAAAATGTAGATTCTCTCAATTTCTCGACTTTTAACATTGAGTACAACAGAGAAGACACTTAAACTCAAAATTTTAAAATTTTCACTTCCTTAAGAGTAGGGGAATTTTGAGCGGACAATAGTTGGCTCCTTCTGGGGATGACTTGGCATAAATTCAAAGAAAGAGACAAGGTAAGAACTTAGAAAAACTCGGGGAAGTAGACCAGTACCTTATCCAATGGGCCACAGAGTCAAAAAGCAAACCAATACAGAGGACAACACACCAAAACAAAAAGGAAAGAAAAACAAAAACGTTGTACAAAATATACAACGGACTCCCTAATCACCTATGACTTGAACAATTTAAGGTACTGCCCACTATAAGGAAGTGGGAGAGGAGAACCATCCATGTAATCAAGATAAAAAGAATTCTTACCAGCAAAGTGTCTGATCTTGAAAGGTCCGAGCCAAAGGGAATCAAACTTGCCATGGCTGCCATGAGATTCATGCCTTTTATCCCATAACAAAACAGTGTCTCCAACTTGGAAATCTCTGAACCTGGCTTTCTTATCAAACAGGACCTTTACCTTCTACTGGTGAACAGATATCCTATCAGCAACCTCCAATTTGTCCTCATTCAATTTGTGAAGATACATAATTCTCTTATCCAAAGCATCACTGAAACTAGTATCTTCAATGGCCTTCATTAGATGCAAGGCTGGCAGCTCCACTATTACTGGCAATTGAGCTTCTACTCCATATACCACTTGAAAAGGAGACATTCCAATAGCTCTCTTTGGTGTAATCCTGTCTGCCCAAAGAGCATCATAGAGCTTCTTGTGCCAGTTTCATTGAGACTCATTGACTAATTTCCTTATAATAGTCACCAAATTTTTATTAGTGGATTCTGCTTGCCCATTTCCCTGAGGATAGTAATTTGAGGAATGGGCCAAAGAGATGCCATACCCATAGAAAAAATCCATTATCTCAGTTGAAGAGAAATTTGAAGCATTATCTATCACAATCTTGTTAGGTACACCATACCTAACCAAGATGTTCTCTTTGATGAAGCTGCATACCACTTTAGAAGTAGTACTCTTTACTGGAATAGCTTCTACCCATTTGGTGAAATAATCCATGGCAGTTAATACATGAGTATGACTAGCACTAAAAGTGGGATTAAGTGTTCCAATGAAATCCAAACCCCACTGTTGAAAAGGTTCTTCAATTACAACTGGCTTAAGAGGCAAAGAGGCTAATTTAGGTCTACCCATGAAAGTCTGACAAGCCTCACATTTATCAACCTACTTGGATGCATCTCTGAACAAGGAAGGCCAGTAATATCCTCCACGAAGTATCTTATGAGCAGTGACCATTGATGAATAGTGCCCTCCACATGCCTGATCATGAAAAGCTGAGAGTAACTTTTTCTGCTGTTCCTTGTCCACACATTTCAAAAATCTTCCATCTAACCCACGTTTGAACAAGGCGTTTTCCCACAACACATATTGCACTGACCTTAGTTTAATAGTCCTCTTTTCTTTGGCAGTTAAATGAGAGGGGCATTCTCCATAGGTGAGAAAATGAGTGATATCAACATACCATTCATTAACTGAGCTAAGAAATAGAATGGTAGGAAGGCCAACTTTCTCCTCCAGTAACTCATGTCTAGCTCCTTCAGCAATCAGCTCACAAAGGCCTTTTCCACGAACAAGCTTGGTCGGTTTGATGTCAATATCATATTCTTGGACCTTAGCAACCCAGTTCCCTCTCTTGGATCCAAATTCCTGTTGTGTGAGAATTGACTTAACAGTTGTATCTGAAGCCAACACCATGGAATGAGAGTTGAGGATGTAAAAACGAAACTGCTTAACAACTTTGACCACTGCAAAAGCATGTTTTTCCATCATGGTGTATTTTAACCCATGATCTTTCAAAATATAGCTCATGAATGCAATTGGGAGTTCATGCTCATTAGAATCTTCTTGAGTCAAAACAGCAGCTAAGGTATTATCTGTGGCATAGCAATAGATAATAAAATCTTTGCTGAAATCAGGACAGGCTAAAACAAGAGTTTTAGTGATAGCTCTTTTAATACCTTCAAAGGATTCCTTTCCTTTAGAAGACCAACCAAACGTTTGTTTTCCTTTCATCATTTGGGAAATATTCAAAGTTAACTCTGCAAAATCAGGGATGAACCTTCTTAAAAAATTGATCTTACCAAAGAAAGAGTGCACGCCCTTTTTGCTGGTTGGGAGAGGAATTTGCTGGATAGCTTGAACTCGCTCAAGATCAATCCTAATACCATCTTTGGAGATGATGTGCCCTAATAATTTCCCCTCTGTGACACAAAAGACAAATTTTTTAGGATTCAAAGAAATCCCATGTTCTCTACATCTTAGCAGAACTGTCTCCAGGTGGTCAAAATGATCTGCCCTTGTTTTAGAAAACACAGTCAAATCGTCAAGGTATATGACAATACACTTCCCTTTCAAACTTCCAAAGGCCAGATCCATAGCTCTCTGAAAAGTGGCACCAGCATTAATGAGCCCAAAAGGCATTCTCTTGTAAGCAAAGGTACCCCAAGGAGTAGTGAAAGCTGTTTTGTGTTGATCTGCAGTATCAACCTCTACCTGATTATATCCCGAGAATCCATCAAGCATAGATAACATTTCAGATCCTGTTACTGCTTGCAAGACCTGATCCATCATAGGCAAAGGATAATTATCTTTCAAGGAAGCCTGATTCAGATTCCTGAAATCAACACAGATGCGGATCTCACCATTTTTCTTCCTAACAGGCATGATATTGGCAATCCATGTTGAATGGTGAATGGGAAAAATGATTTTGGACTTCAACAACTTCTGTATTTCCTGAAAGATGGTGTCAGCTATTTTGGGGTTGTATTACCTTTGTTTCTTCTTAAAAGGCTTAATTCCAGGTTTGAGAGGAATAAAATGCTGCATATCTTTTGGTTTGAAACCTTTTAAATCTTCATAAGAGTAAGCAAGAACATCCTTATACCTCTTTAAAAGATCAATTGCTTTTTTCCTCTCATCTTCTGTACAACATTTTCCAATGTTCACGAGCTTAGGATCAGTAGAACTCCCAATATTAATTTTTTCATACTCAGATGATTGTTGAGGTCCAGTAGAAGCTCTAGACTTTACATACCTATCATGTTTATCAAATAGTTCCTCTAAACTCACCAATCCTTTAGGAATCTTGTTTCCTTTGAGTTTGATGCATCCATCCTGATCCATTTCTTCTCCTTGGGTGACTGCTTTGTCAAAGGGCACACTTTCACGAGGCAGGTTGTCACTTCCTTCAAAATATAGCTGTTCAAAATTACCCTTGAGTTCTAAGAAAGAAAGCAAGTGTTGATCATCATTGAAAACTTTCCAGTTATTTGTATTATCAGGTACACTAGGTCAATGGACCATCTCAATGGTGAACTTATCTTGAGAGAAGTCAAGATGAGGAATCAATAGTGACCCTGAGACTGCTAGCAAATCAGCCCTGCTGTTCTTCTCCCTAGGTATTGCTTCGATGGAGAAAGCATCAAGAAATTCAATGGAATCCCAAACCTGATTCCAGTAATGTTTCAACCTTCCATTTTTTACCTGGAAAAGGCTTCTAACTTGCTTTACAATCAATTCCGCATCACCACGAGCCAAAAGATTCTTTACACCTTGTTCTTTGGCCACTTGCAGTCCAAGAATGAGAGCCTCATACTCTGCTGTATTATTAGTATTTTCGAACTGCAACTTGAATGAAAAATGATGTAGGCTTCCTTCAGGTGACACTAGCAGGACACCAGCTCCAGAACCAGCTAAGGAACAACTTCCATGAAACTCTAAAATCCAAACACCATTAGGATCTTTAGGTGACACTTTAGGGAGTTGAATTTCATCAGGGGACATAATCATGTAGTTGCCATGACCCATATCTTCATAGAGTATTTGTGCTTTAGGATCATCCATTTTTTGTACAATATACTCAGACTGCTTCTCAGGCAACAACTTCTTCATTTGCCCATTAACAGGTACAAGTGCATGTGACCAATCTATTTGAATTTCTCCACCCACATTCTTACAGAAGTTTCATCTTAGCAACATCCCGTATGAAGGAGGAATATCTGCTACTAAGATGGTAGCCAAAACTCTCTTCTCAGGAAAAGCAACAAAAGCCACTTGTGCATCTTTAATTCTTCTGACCAGGGGCACTTCCTTACTCTCCATAGAGTAACAAGATCCATAAGTGCGTGTGAGGGTCAAGCCTAAGGCATGAGCTACTTTAGTAGGCATCACATTGTCTGAGGCTCCTGAGTCTATGACACAATTATTGAGGCTATGGCCAGCTATAAGAAGTGTTACATAAAATGGTTTGATTTTGTCATTAGGTGAGGTGACAGTGGTTACCAGATTAGGCTGTGGTGCAGAAGAAGGAATGGGTAAAAGGCCTTTAGAGGTGGTTTTAGAATGGGAATTGACAAAGTGAATCATTTTAGCAAAATCTTTGGGATGGGTTTGATAATACTCAACCTCTGAGATTTGAACCTTAGTCTTTTTCAGGTGATCAATAATATCAAAAGACCCAGAAGTGGACGGGCCATCATCACTTGAGATCCTAGGTTTATCAACTTTAGGGGAAAAAGAAGTAACTTTAATAGCAGGATTGACAGGACTCACCTTTGGTGTAGATGAAACGGGGATAGGAGATGCTCTTTTTGCAATTACGGGGATAGTTGCTAGCTTCTCCTTAGATTTCTTGGGGGGCTGCGTCACTTTCTCCCTCTGGTTTTTCTGCTCTCGAGTCATGACAGCGAATGATTTGCTATTCATGTCTGCTACTACTTCATCATAATCATCTCCATCATCAATGCCCTCAATGGTGAAGAAATTTACTCGAGATCCTTCAAGTTCATCTGCTTCATCATCAACTTCTTCCACAAACTCCTCGCAAGCGTCATTATCCTCATCATCATCTGGTTCCTCAACTTCACAGGTTGCATTGACAGGAACTTTAACAGGAGGTCCTATCGACACTAAAATTTTCCTCCATAATTTATATTTCATTAATGTATGTATTAGGAATAGGATGTTGTTAAGTATAATTAGTAGTAGCGTCTGATAGAAGATAACGGCTCCGTCAGTACAGTGCCGCCAATAATGTGGAGTACGGTAACAGTCAAAGTACAATATGAATGTTGTAAAAAGTAAATATTTGTCGTAAGTGGTCCGGTAATGTTAAAATGTCAAAGTTTGGGTAATTAGAGAAGTAGGGTCTACATGATTAGGAATTAGAAATATTATATTGGTAATAAGGACAAGGAGTGAGGTCATAAATATTTTGTGTATTTTATTTGTAAAAATTCTAAAAATGTGGAACCCATGTAAAATGATAAGGTTTATCTTATCTTAGAAGATAAGCTTACATGTACAGATAAGAGTTAAGGTATGGAATATGATTCGTCAGAGTGGATTTCTTATCCTATCTTAGAGATGAGATGGATAAGCCTGGAAGTTCTATAAATAGAGAGGCCACCCACCTCATTTAGCATAGAAGGAAGTAGTGAGAAATACTGTAGGAAGTGTGTGAAGGAAGCCATCAGTTTAAAGGTGTGTTGAAGAAGCCATTAAGAGGTGTAATTGTAAAGTTTCTCCCATAGTCTTGGTGAAAGGCAAGTGAAGTCAATAACACTTGAAGTACCTCATAGGTGAGATTGTAACAGTTTCATGTTAATATTATAATATATTTTGATATTTCAGATTTGTCATCATTCTCTCTTATCATAGTCAATGGTATTCTTGTGTTATGTTGTTGTTTTGTTTCCAGATTACATCCACCAAACTAAAGGCTGTGCATTAGTAAACAATCATAGCATGAGGAGTTCCCGGTGAAGAATTATCATAGTGCTGGATTGGTGATGACATTTTGGTTCCGTTGCCAGGACCATTCATCGTTGGTGGATTTTCTGGAGAGATATTCCCACTTAGTCAAAAATCAATTGGAGGGTAACCTTGTTTTTACTGTGCATAGTAGTTACCATGGTAAAGTCATTTTTGCCATGAATAGTTGTTACCATGGTAAAGTCATTTTTGCTGGGAATAGTATTTACCGCAGTAAAGTCACTTTTTACCGTGAATAGTATTTACTGCATTAACTTCACTTTTTACCGTGAATAGTGTTTACCACAGTAAAGTCAATTTTTACCGTAGTAAGTCAAGTTTTACCATAGTTTACCATGGCCATTTCTATTTTATTGTAGAAAGGTGTAAAGTCACTTTCTAGTATAGTGATTCCAATTATTTGTACACATAAGTCTTGTTGATTGTACTTGTGAGTTGGTATTTCACGGTGGTTACTTTTGAAATGGGAAAGGTTCCTATTTTTTCAGCTCAATCTAATGAAGATGCTTCTTCTTTCATTCAAAAGTTTAAGTGATCTTGTATTTGTAATGGCCTTATAAGAAGGGAACAATGGATTGAATTTTTTCCTACCTTTTTGGATGGTTCGACACTTAGGTGGTTTGAAACACTAGGTGATAATGTGAAAAATTCATGGGATTTATTAACTGAAAGTTTTCTTGAAGAATTTGGTGAACAACAGAAATATGCAGATCTCATGATCGAGATCACAAAGCTATCCCAAGGAGAGAAGGAGAAGATAAGGGATTATCATGCTCGTGTTCTAGAGCTAAGGAGGAAGCTCGATGCCCAGATCCAGAAGGAAGGACTAGTGGATGGGTTGATGAATGGTGTGGATAATCTCCTCTGTAAGCACTTCATTCTTGGGATGAAGCCAAAGATCAGACAATGAGTGAAGTATGACTGCCCAGCTACCATTGAACAAGCAAAGGAGATTGCAAGAAGGAAAGAAGAAAGCATGGAAGAGGAGCCCAAAGAAATTGTTGATAAAGTAGAGCCTACACCAGCACGTTTGGTCCAGAATTCACAACCACTCCTAGTGAGCACAAATATTTCTCCTAGTACATCTATTGAGTATGAAGATCTTCTCAAAAATATGGGTCAGTTAACTATTAATCTTCTTCAAGGAAAGGAATTTAGTTCTCAGGGAGGAGATAGAGGTCCAAAAAGAAATATTTCTGAAGTTGTTTGTTATGGTTGTTATAAAAAGGGTCATTATAAGTATAATTGTCCAGATAGAGCTTCTACATCTGGTAAAGGAGATAATGATAAAGGAAAATCACCTTTGAATTCTTTTGATATAGTAGATAAGAGCAGAAATAATGAAGTAGATGTGTTTGTAACAAAAAGAAAGAAAGAAAAAGATAATCAAGATGGAAATGATCCTAAGAAGATGAAAGAAGAAACTAGTAAGAAACATAGGAGAAGAAAGTTGGGTGTGCAGGATTTTCTTATTTCACAGGGGCAAGGACCATACTCCATCTTGGAAGATCTGTCCAAAAGGCCTGCAAATATTACATATGGTCAACTCTTGGCTATGTCTTCTGAGAAGAGGCGGGAGTTGCGAAGTGGACTGAATGCTCGACGAAGGAAGGAGGTTGAGGTCCCTATTTTGGAGGTAGAGGCGGATCCCTATGCTCCACAAGCTGAGGTATTATGTAATGGTATTTCAATTCATGATGTCTTAGTTGATGGAGTTGCTGCAGTTAATGTAATGACCGAGTTTGTAATGAATATGTTGGGTTTAAAAATTGATCGCCCTTCAACACTTATGTTAAGGTCATTAAATAAGGGAAAAAATAAACCAGAAGGTGTAGTTTCAAATGTGGCAATATCTGTTATGGGTGTGGTATGTGTGGTAGACTTTCAGGTGATGAAAAATGGTACTGTTTCATACCCAATGCTACTGGGAAGACCATGGCTAAGGAGATTTCATGCAAGAAACTACTGGAATGAAGGTTTCATGACACTTGGACGTGGTAGAGAGAGGGTGAAGATAACCATGTGATCCCTCGACATCATAAGAGCAGAACTTGTGGATTAAAGTGATTAAACTGATGATTGGACATCCTCTGATTACTCTAGTACCAGTGAAGTGGACACTGAAGATGAAGAAAGCGAGGTGGATGTTTCAGTCATGGATATCCTTCCAGTCACACCAATTCATGACCCCATAAAATTATGTGAAGAAGAAGTTGATGATTGTCTCCAACAAATAAAGATTGGTGATGATGTGATGGAGAGTGAGAAGGAATCCTACCTCCAGCTCTTTCAAAGGTACATACACCTATTCACTTTTGATTACAAGGAAATCCATCAAGTAAGTTGGGTAGAACACTAGTAGATGGTGCTAAGCCCATAAAGTAAATGCCATATAGAATGAATCCTAACTTTTCTAAGATTGTAAAAGAAGAAATAGATAAGTTGCTTGATGCAGGATTCATATTTGCTGTGGAGAATTCACAATGGGTTTCTCCCACTGTGATCTCAATAAAAAAGAATGGGAAGCTACAGATTTTTGTTGATTACAAGAAGCTCAATAAGGCAAAAAAGAAGGATCATTACCCTCTTTCATTTTCAGATCAAATCTTGGATGAAGTAGCTGGCCAGGAGTGCTATAGTTTTGCTGATGGATATAGCGGCTACAACCAAGTTTGTATAGCAGAGAAAGATCAACTGAAGACCACGTTCACCACTCCTTGGCGAACGTTTTCTTATAGAGTTATGCCTTTTGGGTTGTGTAATGCTCCGGAAACATTCCATCGTTTGATGAATAAGGTGTTCGAACCCTACATTGGGACCTTCATCAGAGTATTTCTGGATGATTTTTGCATCTGTGGGAGCAAGTTGGACCACCTGCACCAAATGGAGACAGCATTTCAAAGGTTAGATGAAGCACAAGCCTCATTAAACCCTAAAAAGTGTGTCTTTGGATGTTCTAAAGGTGTTTTGTTAGGGCACGTTGTATCCAAAGATGGTATTGGTACTGATCCTGATAAAGTTTCAAAAATCAAATATTTACCATTTCCTCTTAATAGAAGTAAGTTGAGATCATTTTTAGGCCATGTGGGTTACTATAGAAGGTTCATCAATAATTTCTCAAAGATTGCACAGCCACTAACCCAGTTCTTGAAGAAGGATGTTACTTATGAACCAGAAAATAAGGTGCATGAAGCTTTTGGACAATTGAAGGAAGCCCTGATGTCTTCACCTGTTTTGAAGAATCCAGATTGGAGCAAGCCATTCATTGTGTACACTGATGCCTCAGATGCAGCACTAGGAAGTACTTTGAGCCAAAAGGATGAAAATGGGAATGAACATCCAATTTACTTTGGGAGCAGACAAATGAGCAGTGCTGAGGTAAATTATACTGTAACTGAAAAAGAGGCTCTGGCTATCATTTTTGCTGTAAAGAAGTTTAGAAATTACTTGCTAGGGTAAAAAATTCTAATTGTAACAGATCAAGGAAGCCACTTCATTAATGAGGTGGTAGAAGCCCTAGTCAATAAGTTTTCTATTAAGCACAGGTAGGCAACAACATACAAGCCAAGCACAAATGGACAGGTGGAATGAACAAATTTTGTGTTGTGTCAAATTCTAGCAAAAGATGCAGCCTTGTAGGTACATAAATGGGATAAAAGGATTCATGCAGCATTGTGGGCATATATGGCAACATCAAAGTCAGCAACAGGATACTCCCCATTTCAGTTGGCCTATGGCATTGATCCAGTTCTTCCTATTGAGTTTGATATTCCCACTGTGAGAGTTATGAAAAATGAAAGGATGGATGAAAGTGATTCAGTAAAAGAAATGTTGGTACATCTTCATTTGTTGGAGGAAATGAGAGAAATAGGAAAGGATACAAGCCATAAGAAGAAAATGAAGCAGAAGGAATACTTTGATCAAAAGATCCGGTGGTCTCCATTTCATGTGAATGACTTGGTTCTAGTATATGATTCCAGATACAAAAAAAGAAGATAGAGAAAATTTCTTCCAAAATGGATGGGGCCCTACAAAATAGCAGCTGTGCATGAAAATGGTACATACCGACTCGAGGAATTGGATGGCACTCCCATTACGAAATGGGTCAACCACGACAAGTTGAAGATTTTCCAAGCACCAGAATAGTCTACTCCAAGGATGGAGTAGAAGCTAGGAAGGGGGAAGATGTCGACACTAAAATTTTCCTCCGTAATTTCTCTTTCATTAATGTATGTATTAGGAATAGGATGTTGTTAAGTATAATTAGTAGTAGTGTCTGATAGAAGATAACGGTGCCGTCAGTACAGTGCCGCCAATAATGTGGAGTACGGTAACAGTCAAAGTACAATAGGAATGTTGTAAAAAGTAAATATTTGTCGTAAGTGGTCCAGTAATGTTAAAATGTCAAAGTTTGGGTAATTAGAGAAGTAGGGTCTACGTGATTAGGAATTAGAAATATTATATTGGTGATAAGGACAAGGAGTGAGGTCATAAATATTTTGTGTATTTTATTTGTAAAAAGTCTAAAAATGTGGAACCCATGTAAAATGATAAGGTTTATCTTATCTTAGAAGATAAGCTTACATGTACAGATAAGAGTTAAGGTATGGAATATGATTTGTCAGAGTGGATTTCTTATCCTATCTTAGAGATAAGATGGATAAGCCTGGAAGTTCTATAAATAAAGAGGCCACCCCCCTCATTTAGTTTAAAGGTGTGTTGAAGAAGCCATTAAGAGGTGTAATTGTAAAGTTTCTCCCATAGTCTTGGTGAAAGGCAAGTGAAGTCAATAACAGTTGAAGTACCTCATGGGTGAGATTGTAACAGTTTCATGTTAATATTATAATTTATTTTGATATTTCAGAATTGTCATCATTCTGTCTTATCATAGTCGATGGTATTCTTGTGTTATGTTGTTGTTTTGTTTTCAGATTACATCCACCAAACTAAAGGCTGTGTATTAGTAAATAATCATAGCATGGGGAGTTCCCAGTGAAGAATTATCATAGTGCCGGATTGGTGATGACAGTCCTTCAAGTGCTAATCTTGTTTGAAAAGTAGGTAAATGATTCCTGGGCTGAAAATTCCTCCTTGGAACGTCTACATAGGGAGCATGCTGAGCCAATTGTTTCTTTATGGAAATGAGATCATTCACAAGTTTTTGAACCAATGGATCAGTATTAGGTCTAGGGGTGGAAGAGGAGGAAGAAGCAGACTGACATTTGGAAGGGTCTCTCCTCAACTTCCCTGACATGATTAAATCATCCTCGACACTAACAGCAAGAGTTTGATCTTCAACCAATGTTGCGAGATTAGCCCTTCTTAGCGCATAACTAACTTCAAGTGATTGGGCATTTAGGAAGAAACATTTTTGGATTTGATCAATAGGTCGAGTATTTGGTGGAATTTTATTAATCAACCTGTTGAATCGGGCCACAAATTCTCTCATGGGCTCTTGTGAATCTTTCTTTATCTGAGAGATTTGAGCTAGCAAGGCATGCACATCTTCTGCTGGTTTGAAATGGTTTTCAAACCTAGTTCTCATGGTGTCCCAACTAGTGATAGCACCAGCCGGAAGGTGATAGAACCAATCAACAGCATTATCTTGTAAAGTCTCAACGAACAGTCTCACGGAGACGTCTTCATGTTCAACTCCCAGAACTCCACATGCAACTAGAAGGCTGCGATGTGTTCATCAGGATGCACTTTGCCATCGCCTTTGAATTTAGGAAATTTCTTCTGGTTACCTCTGGGTAACTCATGCAAAGGCTGAGGAAGAGCAAGGGGCCCGACACGATGACCCCAGGGCAATGGTACCGCCATTCTTGGAAAAATGGCTTGAAGAGGAACTGCAACACCAACAAGAATCAAAGCTTGAAGATTAGGACTAGCTGGCTCTGAAGGAATACCACCCGTAGAGTTTCTATCTTAAATAGGTGGAGTTATTTTTGAACGAGTCTTTCTATTTCTTGTTGAAGGGAAAGGAAAACCCTGCTGCTCCAAAAGTTGAAACTGAGAATCTTCAATACCAAGGGCCCTTCTCCCTCGAGTAAAACGTGGAGTCGCCAGATCAAAGAATGATCAAAAATTACAGAATTGGAATATGATTTTCCCCAGCAGAGTCGCCAAAAACTGTTGGTCATCAAATAGGACTTTACGAAGAGCAACAGTCAGGGGACAAGAAGTCCCTCCTCTTTAATGGGAGAGGTTCCCTTATTCAGAAACAAACCTATTTACAAATATACAAAACATGATTTTCTGGTTGAACTTGGATATTACGAAAGTGTTTTCTATAAAGATCATCAATTACAAAAGGACTGAGGAATGAGAATATGAGAATGAGCAGAAAGGCAACACTCAGAATTATAGATAACAGAGTAATTCTTTATGTATGCGAAGTTATAGTGAAATGAAACAAGACCATTTGTATCATATAAATAAGATGGAATTTAAAGACACAAAGTTCTATAAATAACATCTACCAGAACACAAAGTTTCTTGACATAACATAGACAAATGATCTTCACAAAATTAAATGAAAAGCTTGGGGATAAAAGAGATCAGATAGACAAAGAATGAAAAGCCCTTATGTATTGATTTCTTTATGATCTATTTACACTTTCAGAAAATAAGCCAAGTTCTTCCTCTTCCTTCAAAATGGCATGGAGAGGCCATTATATAGCTTACAAATCAGTTACTCTTTGTAACCACTTCTTTTAACTAAAGATTAGTTAAGGATTGCCAATCGCAATACCTCAACTTATTACAATGAATCCAAGAAAAAGAATTAGAAAAGAAGAGAAGAACAAGGAGAAGAAGACAGGTTGTTATGAATGGGAGGGACCCACTGACTTCAAAATTCACTGCCTGAATCTCTTCAATGCCTCGGCTATGTCTCTGCCACGAGGGACTGACGTGTTGGCTGTAGACTGAGCCCAATATCCAAGGCACTTATCCATTTCCTTATCAAACTTGACATGAGTATGATAGTCTTTATTTGCTTCTTCAATGGCAGATTGAACAGAGCAGATCTCCTTCATTTTCTCTTTGGACAGGCCCGAAAAACACACAAAATGACCCAAAAACGCAGATTCTCTCAATTTCTCAACTTTTAACATTGAGTACAACAGAGAAGACACTCAAACTCAAAATTTTAAAATTTTCACTTCCTTAAGAGCAGGGGAATTTTGAGTGGACAACAAAAAGGAAAATGCATTGTGATTTACCTTGATGATTTAATTGTCTTCTCCAAAATAAGAGAAGATCATTTTCAGCATCCGGGATTTGTTCTCCAAAAATGCAGAGATCATGGAATTTCCTTAAATCTAAATAAATCGATCTTTGGTATTACCGAAGGAAAATTTCTTGGGAACATTTTTTCTAAGCAAGGAATCAAGATCAATCCAAAAATATTCCAATCCATTCAGAAGATTCATTTTCCTACAAGTAAGAAAGGTGTGCACTCTTTCTTTGGTAAAATCAATTTCCTAAGAATATTTAATCCAAATTTTACAGAATTAATTATAAGCATAGCTTATATGATGAAAGAGAAGCAATCCTTCTATTTTACTTCTGAGGGAAATAGTGTTTTTGAAAATAGTAAGAAGGCAATTGATAATACTCTTTTTCTAGCCTGTCTTAATTTTGAGAAGGAATTTATAATCTATTGTTATGCCATTGAACACACCTCGACATTCATTTTGGTGTAGAGGATTTCTGAAGGATGAGAACTAACTATAGCCTTTATGAGTTATGTCTCAAAAGCCCATGAGCTGAAATATTCACAAATTGAAAAACATGCTTTTGTTGTGGTAAAGGAAGTCAAGCAATTTCACTTCTATATTCTTAACTCTCACTCAATTTTCTTTGTACCTGATATAACTGTCAAATCAATCCTTACCCAACAATAATTTGGATCAAAATGAGGAAATTGGGTAGTGAAATTCCAAGAATATGACTTGGATATTAAACTAACTAAGCTGATTTGAGGCAGAGGTCTTTGTGAACTACTTGTCAATGGTGCCATGTATGAATCATCTATAGAAGAAGGTGATGACATCCCAATTTTACTTTTCTTTAGTTCAAAACATAAATGGTATGATAATATTTCTCATTTCCTTACCTATGGATAATTCCCAACACATTTTAGTGCTAAGGAGAAGAGAGCTTTCAAATTATGATCCGCCCAATATGTTATCTAGGATAACTCGTTATTCAAAAGGGGTATTGATGAATTTTTTTTGAGTTGTGTTGATAAAGAACAATAGAAAATGTTGTTGAGAGTTTTCCATGATCATAACTATGGAGGCCATTTTTCATCTATTGTAACAGCTAACAAAATCCTCTGTGTAGGTTACTATTGGCCAACATTGTTCAAATATGTGATAAAATGGGTCATAAAATGTGAAGCATGTTAAACCTTTGTGGGAAGACCCAAACTGGCCACCCTACCTCTCAAACCAGTGGTGATTGAGAAGTCATTTCAACAATAAGGGCTGGATTTTATAAGCACTCTCAATACTAATTCCAGTGTAGGACACACACATGTCTTAAAAACTACTGACTACTTCACCTAGTGGGTAAAATTTATTCTTGTCAAAATAACGACTTCTGAAGTAGTATGTAATTTCATTAAAGAAAACATTTTCATCAAGTTTGGAGTCCTAAACAAATTTTTTACTAACAATGCTCCAAATTTTTCTTGTATGAGCTAATTGATTTTTGCTATGGATATGGAATTTCTCTTGCACATTCTTCTGATTACTATCCTCAAGGGAACGAGAAAGAAAAATCAAACAAAAAAAACTTGGTGGTAATCATCAGAAAGCTTTTGGATGAGTCACAGAGGAATTCACACAAAAGGCTTTATGATCTCTTTGGGAAGATAGGATTGAACCCAAGAGAGCAATTGGGATGTCCTTGTTCCAAGTTGTATATGGAATAGAGGCTCAGTTACCAGTAACAATAGAATTGTCGACATTACAATTAATGAAATCCATATAGGATGAGAACTTTACTAGCTCTAAGGAGAAAATAATTATGTACTTGCAAAATTTGGATGGGGATATGATGCAGGTGGTGGATAGAATTACTAGACACCAATGAAAGATGAAGCAACTCTTTTACAAGAAAATTAGATCTAGAGATTTCCATGTTGGAGATATTTTCCTACTTTGGGACAAATGATGTGAACCTCAAGGAAGTCATGGTAAGTTTGATTCTCTCTGGCTTGGTCCTTTCAAAATTAGACATTTTGCTGGTGAGAACTCTTCCTAATTGAGCTATATGGATGGAAATTCCCTTCCATTTCCATATAGTGGCCCGTATTTGAAAAAAAAATTAGTCTTAAATAGGCAAGAAATCCCTTGTATATTCTTAGAAATATGCCTTGTATAGTTCTTGTTTTTGGTTTACATTATCCCTTCCTTGTCCCCGTGTCTTCTATATTTCCTTGTTCTAGAATCTATTGCCCAATGAATTAAGAACTTGTTATTAACAAGAAATTATGAGGTCCTTTTACTTTACCTTGTACCAAGTTAGTTCGATCCCCAAAAAGAGCTAGTTGTTGTCACTTACCCAAAAATATGTGTATTTTCGTTAAATTTTTTAGAATTTTGACTAATTTATCTCTTATAAGGTCTTTGCTTTCCTTTGTGAAGTTTGGGGAAGGAAAATGAATTCAAAATTTAGTCAATTTTTTAACACCACTTTCTCTCACACCAGCAAAAGGGACGACAACTCCATTAACATAACGAAAAAACAATTATACATAAAACGACACTTTCTACACCAAAAACTATACAACGTGAAAATATTTTCCACATAAAAGAAACAACGACGTATTAGATTTTTTTTTAAATGTAACAACTACATAATAATTTACTTATAAATTATTTCCTAAATAGAATAAGAAAGAAGGAAAAAAAATCCATTTCGACATTCAAAAGAAAGTCATTATGAATGGTAGATATTAATAACCCAATTAAAAATCTTAATATTTTATCATATAAAAAATCCTCCTACTATATTTTAAACACCTATATTTAAAATGCATTAACTACTACTTAATAAATTTACATTTATATCTATTGTAAATATTCATCAAATTATATCAATTATCTTTATAAATATAAAAACATTTAATAACATTTTCAATTATTTAATGCTTAAACTAAAAAGATATAAACTACTTTTTATAAAATAATAATTAGTAAAACATTTAAATAACTCCAACGTAATTACTTTAGTTTAAAAGTTGAAGTTTTAACTTATTTAGCCATATATAGGTCTTAAATATTGGTAAGTATAATGTTTAAATCTGCATAGCGATTAGGATTAGGTAGTTAAAATATAGGTTTAAAATTTTGTAATATTTAATACTTAGGCCGCCAATCCAAACACACACACACATAAATTATAGTTTTTTATTTATTTAATTACATGTATAGGTCGAGCTAGCTAAAACAATAGACAACCCATATTAAAACATTATATAAGTCATTAAGATATTAAGTTCTAGTATAGAGTATAATATATACAACATAGGTTTAGGTTTAGAACATGACATGGTGAAGGTTAGAATTTTTTAATTAAATGTTATATGTTATATAATATTATAATATTCAAGATGGCCAATGTGATAGGGTTTTAGGTTATAGTTTTATAACTATAATATTCAATAAAACATGTCTTTTATATTGTTTAGGGAATATGTGGTAGTTTATTCTAATTTAATTAACTACTTAGGTTATAAATTTAAGTTAGTAATTAGTAAGGTATAACACATAAGTGTTAATATTTAAATATATGGTTTAATATGTATAAAATAAATATAAGAATAAATGGGGCCAATAATACACATAGGTTAGTACCATTAAAACATATAGTTTTTAGGATGGCAATAGAAAATTAGAAGGGGGCATAGGTTAGACATAAGAATACTTTATTCCAACATAAATCTAATCAAGTTTATATAAAGGGGTGTTTTTAGACATGTAAAAAAAATTAATATTAAAGATGAAAATACACACTTAGAATTTTACATAGGGGATAAGATTAAATTATGAACCAATAGGAAAAATTGGTTTCCTATTCTCAAGGAGATTTGTCTCCCATAGAAACCTTATATAAATTAAATTCACTTGATCTTTTCCCTAGGTGTTTCTAGCACTAAAACAAACTAATTAAATATAAATATGAATATAAGTCTAGAATTAAAAATAAACACTAGTATTAAATATTAAATCAATTCTCTTCAACTATTTTATAACAATATTTTAATATACAAATTTTTAAAAATATTAAACCTTTTTCAAATGCATTTATTAATAAAACCATATTATTTTTCTTGAATAAAACTTTTCAAATGCACTTATTTTATTTAATTTTACTATACAAGTAAAAATAAACAAAACAAGAGTTAATAATTTTCCACTCAAGTAAATGTTCGATTTTAATATAAACTTATATTTATTTTAAACCAACCAACCACAAAACAACTATGTAAATTTATTTTGTTTTTTTGGAAATCAATACAGAGAAGCAATACGACACTGTAAAAATAAATTAACAATGCAATATCAATTAATATAGTTTCATATTACAATTAAATTAAATATTTATTCCAACAAAATATTACAAATAAAAGAACCATAATAATTTCCTCTTTTATTTAATTTATTTCCATAATTGCACGTTATACAAGTAAAATACAGAGAATGAACTTATCTCAATCTGGCTATGGGCTTTGTTATGCTCAATTCCCGATCCACTTGGATGTAAGCACCAGAACCATGACCACATTAATGAGGGGAAGAAAATATGCTTAAAAATAAAAACCGATGCCTTGGCCAGAGTATATCTAGGGTTGTACTATGTACCCCTGATTAGGACTCCTCTGGAGCCCCTCTCTCCTGCCCACAGCCCTACTTACAAACCTAGCTTCCCTAGAAAATTTCCACAAGTTCTTTGAAGTTTCCAAAAAAAAAAAAATCTTTTTCCCCTGGGATCCTCAACAAGTCTTACAAGCCATTTAAATAATACTTTTTCTAATTCAGTTTCATTACCAAAGCTTATAACAGTAACTTCCAAATTACAAATTTACAATTAGTTTAATGTAAATAATAGTGTCCTGACAAGTTCCTCTCCAATTAAACGTTTTCTTTTTTTTTTATTTTGTAGTTACACAATAATATTCCAATGTACTCATAATAAAATATGTATATATATTTTAATTTTTTAACCAATATCATATCGACGATTTTGGCACAGCACAAATTTCAAGCATTCTAAGGTTTTGGGGTATTTTTCTTTGTATTGTGTATTTTTCAAGTTTCCATGTCCCACATGTCACAAGTTCCTCGAGGCTCCTCTTTCCCTATTTCCTTGCATTTTCTGCAATGTACTTGTCTTCCATGTCTTGTGAGTGTTCCAATATTTTCATGAACCCACATCCATTGTGCCTAATGGTCATTAGTTCCCCACATCTCCTCATTCCCCACACACATTGCCAACCCGCAAGCCCTCTTCAAATCTTCTAAGTCATCTTTGTGTTGTGGACTTTTTGGCTTAGCTGAGAACATGCCTTCCTATCTCCCATGGGTCTTTTGTGCACTTTTCACCCGACTTACCCACTTTCCATTAGAAATTGGTGTATTATGGATTTTTCGGCCTTTTTTCCCCAAATTTCCCAAGTGCATCCCAACCCTTAGTTCTCTGCAGACCCACCTTTGCTGCATTGAGACAGTTTCTCTTATGTTGCAGAGATTTCAGGTTCCCATGTCCCTAATGTCCCATGTTGTCTTACACATCCAGTGCTTCATATCTCCACCATACCCACACTATAAAGTATTTCAGCTCTCATATCATCAATGTAATTAAACCCCTCATTTAAAGCAGTTCAACCAACTTAACTCAAACAGGGTAACATAAAATGGATGAAATTAGTCATTTTTACCACTAGAAATTACAGTCAAGCTTTCCATTCTATTCCTGCACTTCCCAATATGTTTTTAGCCATAGCTAGAGCATCTCTAAACCATTTTAAAAATTTCAAAGTGTGTTGTGCTCCTGGCAAGGTCGTCTCTCATTCTTTCATCAAATGTTAGTGTTTCTAGAAGCCTTCTATGAGAATTTGGATCATTATTATTTTTCACAAGTTTCCATTTTCTTCTTAAGCATTTGTTTTTCATTCCATTTTTCATCACGAAAATCCACTTTAAGGGCCATGAATATCTTGCCTCTCTTGATACTTTCATACCTAACATAGGGGACAATGATGTGTAACATCTCAATTTTAATGATTTTTGGGCATGAATCAACGGTCATAATCCCACCCCTATGACAAAACTTATCAAAGATTGTGGAATAGCTCATGCTGGAGGCTTTCGAATTTCAGTTCAATGTGAAAATATTATCTTGGCTTGTGGTTCTTGTTTTGATCCACATATAAAGGAAATCAGAGATCCCTAAGGCTAGGGAATTACTGAATTGGATGTTAGATGCATTAGCGTTGCTTTTGGGATCCATGTAGTAGATGGCTCAAATTTTCTTACTCTAGCTCAAGCTTAGTCTTTATTTGATCAAGAAAATAAAAAATATAAGAACATGGTGGCCAAGTCTTCGTTTAAAGTCCCAAATAAAGGAGGATCCAAGCTGCCCAAAACCATGTACAGAATTGATTTCAAAGTAGCGATTTCAGATATTATCACCCTGTTATCTTGAATAATGGGTCTTCCTGTTTCACCATTTTCTTTACATTTTGAATGTGATGAAACAAATAATGTTATGGGCTAGGGAGGAATACTTGTTGTGCTAGTTTGGAGGTTGATGCATGCATTTTGACTTCTCAATCTAATGTTGAGTATGAGAGATTCCTTTTGGCTGGGAGGAATTACCTGAAATAGAAAAAAAGACCACCAGAGAATAGTTAAATAATATATGACAGTGGATTTCCTAATGTATGCTAGATCCAGGAAATGTTATAATTCCTAGAAGTTTGTCAACCCACTATTTTATAAAACAAATTATGAAGCAATTGCAATGCGTATATAAATGAATCTAGTGCTAGTATTCTGATTTGGGTACCTCATATCACTATCAGTGTCGATCCAATTAAATACTAAAAACTATGTAGGTCAAGGTCTTCGGGTTAGGTTGCAGGTTGTTCAGGTGGTTTGTAGGTCACAGACAAGGTCTTAGGAGGGTTGGGTAAGGCATTTGGGTTGTTTTGGTAGGTAAGTGGTTTTTGGTTTACAAAGTGTTGGAAGATATAGAGACCGGTGTCAGTCAGGTATGACTGATCACGGTTAGGCAGAACCAACAATGGTTATGGGTAATCGACATCGGTAGAGGTGGGCTAATAAAACTCAATAATATTTGTTAATGGGGTTTGATCTGAGATCAGTCAAATATGACTGAGGGCATAACGAGGTATATGGGGATATTAGGTACACTTAGAAATATGTAGGGTTTAGGTATAGGTGGAGGAATGGTTGAGTTTACAGAAAGAGGAATAGTGGGGAAAAGGAAATTCTAGTAGGAAATGACAACAAAGGTGACAAAAAAATTTAAAACAGAATAAGGATAAAATAACATAGGTGATAAACGTACTTACTGGTGTTGCAGGTCCAATGACTATGTGATGGTGATGATTACTTGGTGGGATGGAGCTTGGTGTTGCAGTGGTACTTCCCGGAATGTTACCATGAGTGAAATACCTTTGGATTTGTCCTGTGTTGGCTATGGATGTCTGTAGGTATGAAAAAAGGCTCTGGTTCTACTTGCATGTACCTCTCTTCTCTTCTCTTTGATCTCAAAATTTTTCAACTGAAAAACAAGGTTACCAAAGTGAGTAAATGGTAACTGATGATGGTTCCTGGTTGACCGGTGTCAGTTTCTGGATGACCAAAATCGGTTAAGGCAAGACTCCCCAGGCTTGCTAAAAATAATAGATTTTGTAATCATTTGGGCCAGGCCTATCCATTTATTCACAGATCAGAATGAATGTTATGTTTTTATGAGCAGGAAGGTAGTTAGACGAATAATAGGATTTGATTTTTAGGTCTGAACTAAGTATTATCCATTTATGGAAACATGTTATGAATATATCTATGGTGAGGTGTCTAGGTGAGGTGTCTAGATGAGGTGTGCATCCATTTAATTAAATTAATAATGGGGTGAGGATGGGTATTAATTTAATTGTAAATAATTAAATTAATATTAATCTAGGGTAGAAGGGTCATGGTTAGGTGAATGTATTTAAGTTGGTTATTTGAAAGGGGATCAAGGGGAGCGTGACCCAATTTTGGTATCTAAAATTTTCCCCTTTTTTTCATGTGGCTTGTATTGGTAAGCGATGCTGAAAAAAATAGGAAATGGTTGTGTCGATTGTAAGTGAGGTTGGTGTTGCCCCAAGCGTGGGTGAAGGTAAACCCCCCTCAGACTAGGAACTTATGAGGTGAGAGAGGGAAGTGGTGAGTGGTTTGATAAAATGAGGAGATGTGAAAATGAAGATCAGTGAGTGCATTAGGTAAAGGTAATAGGTCAAATCAGGTAAATAGGTAAATGGTCCAGGGTCAAAGGTAGTGGTAGTTCAATGCACACACACGTTGGAAATGGTGGCATGGTTCCCGGTTAAAAATATTTCAAACTTTATGTCATCTAAGGTTGATAGGTCTATCCAAATAGGGTTGAAGTGATTCTGGTATCCAAGGTATATGATATGGTGCGGAAAACACAACATAGGTCAGGTGTAGGAATGTTTAGGTATGTTTCGGTACACCAAAGGTCAAGTCAGGATAAAGAACATGATAATAGACAAGGTAAGGTCAGTAGGCCAAACAATACAAGTAACCACGTTGCAAGGTATAGTGAGCACCGAGGGTCAAAGGTCACAGAAAGTGGTTCATGTCAAGGGATATAGGTAACAACACGGGTAATTCCAAGGTATAGGTAAGATAACAACTCATAAGACACAATAAAGGCAATGTAGGGGTAGGTCAGGTTTGTAGGTATGGTTCAATGGGTGTTCGGGATTATAAAATGGTGTGTTGGCATGAATGGTGGTAGGAAAAAGGTAGCTTAGCAAGACCAAATAGTTATCAAGGTGGACCGATGTCGGTTAGAGGGTGATCGACTTCGGTTGGCTAGGGCAAAAAGAGGACTGACGTAGGTCAAGTCGAGTTGGCTTTATAAAACAAAAAATTCCATATTTTTTAGAATCATTTTTGTGTTGTACGTTGGACAAAATGACAGAGTCGGTTGAATTTTTGTGATTTTTAAGAGGAAAGTACAAGGGACTGTACCCAGCTGAGGTGGAGAGATTCAGTTGGAAAGAAGAGCTAGGTAGATTGGTCCATGAGATCAGGAAGAGAAATTTGATTGGGTAGAGGTGAGGAGGGCATTTAGTGATGGCAGAGGTAGGAGAGGGGTTGGGTGGACCACCGGTACAGTGGCCTAATGTACCTCCAAGGAGACGACATCACGATGAGATAAGATTAGATCTCATTCTTTATTAGTTAGGTGAATTCATTATTAAAAAGTGATTTTGGGTAGAAGTGGGTTTTGGGGGAGTTAAATTTAAATTTGGTAGAAAATGGGTGAAATAGGAAGGGTAGGAAGTTGTATGTAGGTTAAAGTGAGGTGGGGATGAATTTGGGTGAGATTTGGGGTAGGAATGGGGGGGTAGTTAGGTAGAAATGGTAAATTTTTAGGGATATAGGGCAGGATTTCACGGATTATCACCACAACAGTGACCTACATCGGTCAAGGGTCATTTGACGTCATTGGGATTTAGTCAACATCGGTCACGGATGGGGTGACTGATGCTAGTTTTAGGAGACCAATTCCAGTGAAGAAGAACCAATGTCGGTCAGCATTGAGAGAAAAATGGGCCAAGAGATGAATAAGGGTGGGTGGGTGAGATAGGAAGGTATTGTTAAATGAAAATAGGTAGGGTAATAATTATAGGTGGGGGGTCAAGGGTGAATGCGGGTATGATCAAGGTTTAATAATGTGATGGTTAATTAGATGCAGGTGAGGGACCAGTTACGGATGTGTGATAGGGTAAAACCCCTGTTAGTAGCAGTACGAGGGAGCGCAATAGTTGAGGTAGGCCCTAATAGGGGTTAGACGTTACCAGAACACAGTCTGAGAGTTGAGTTTGACGGTCACCCTCATGAAAAGATGGGATTCAGAGACCAACATGTTTTGTTTGCTGATAGGTAAGATGACCGTCACCTTAGAGGATGTGTATAGGATCCTATAACTGCCAATAGTAGGGATGCAGGTGTATTCAATTTCTTCAGAGGTGTCTAAGGAGCTGATGTTGACATTTTTCCATGAGGGGTTGGCGGAGTTGAGGTTCTATAGCACTGACATGATTTATGGAGATATTTACCAAGCCCATTTGGAGGAGATGAGACTAGTAGTTTTGATGATGGAAGCAGTGTGATGTTTTACACTGCCAGATGTGGAGGGTGGAAGATTCCCATGGGAATTGCTGGGGGTTTTGCATGATATGATGGAGGACAAGACCCAGTTTGCGTGGGCACCAACATTCTTCATGCAGCTATACAGAGATTTGTGGGCCTATGAGTGATTACAGTGGTTTAGCTTATGTTGTACTTTCCTTATTCATTGTTGGGAATATGAGCACATCGTGTGTGTGCATCTAGCATGCCCTGACCTAATGCATTCAAGGCGGACATGGTTTGGGAGGGCTATAGGTGATGGGTACCTATATTTGGAGACCACCGACATGTCAGGGCTACACATGATGTAGCATATTATTGGTGTGTATTAGAGGGGTTGTCTGGTGTGGACATCTTTTGGAGGTCATATGTTGGCTTCCCTTCATACAGGTAGATGGCCATGGAGATAGACAGATTACAAATAGTGAGATGGATAGAGGGGTATTGTGCTCACGAGCATGAGATGATCCCCATTGACAAGGTTAGGTGATAGTTGGGATTGTCCCAGGATGTACCTCCACCATTTCCATAGTACATGAGGGATGACGTGGAGAGACCTATGCCTCTACCATAGTTGATGGTGCCTACAGGCTAGGAGGAGTAGGTGGTAGACCAGCAGATTGATGATTATGGAGTTATAGACATGGTGGGGAGCATAGCTGCAAGCAGTACCACTAAGTCCAAGGTAGCTAGAATTGGCCACTATCACAGTTCAGAGGGATGCCCTACAGGGGCAGGTGGTGTCTTTTATTACGCAGTTGGGGATAGTGTAGGGACAGTTGATAGGGTCAGAGGCACAGGTTACCACATTGTAGGAACAGGTAGTAGCCCAATAGGCCTAGGTAGCTAAGGGATAGGTACCTACATAGGCATCTACATAGGCTTAGGGAAAGGGTCCCAGTTTATAGACAAGTGTGGGACAAGGTCCCTTTGTACAGGTACAAGGTTAGAGGCCAATGGCACCACCACAGACAATACCTATGGCCAAGTTTAGGGATGCCTTAGGAGAGGTGAGATATTATCAGGATCACCTGATGACTGCATGGATAGATGTCCCCTTCTATGCAGAGTATAAAGCACAACAAGCCTTGAGTGAGAGGAGAAAGTCCTACACTCACAATTTAGAGAGTACATGGGGTCAACGAGCCCTGAGATAGGGTCAGGGTGAGGCTACCAGTGCACAAAGGCTAGCTCTAGGTGAGGTACCAGTAGAGGTTAGGCCACGACCTATGGAGGGTGGTGAGATGCTAGCAGGATGCCACACAGGAGTAGAAGAGGAGGAGGGGACAAGTGAGACAGGCATGGATTATATCCAATGATGAGATGCCTGATATTTACGTGTACCTCCATTTTTTTTTGTGTATTTTGAGTTATATCAGCCTATGTGCCAAAGAGATCAAGGATGTACATGATATTTTTTGAGATTTTTGATCATATAGAAGACTCCATGCCGAAGATGGTGAGGATGTATCTAAGTGATTTGAGATGTTCATATTTATTTGTATCTATGTATATATGTATGCATACACAAAATTTCTTATTTATGATGATGATATTTATAGCATGGATGGTGTACTTGTTTTAAATTCCATTATTATGTTTGTATGTGATGGAAACTAGGTGAAGTAGGTATGATTAAGTCAAGGTCGTGTAGGCATGGTTGAGTTAGATCAGTTAGGCGTGTTAGAGTTAGGTCATAGGCATGATGGAGTCAGGTTGATTTAGGCGTGATTGAGTTAGGTTGTAGGCATGATGGAGTTAGGTTGATTTAGGTGTTATTGACTTAGGTTGATTTAGGCATGATGGAGTTAGGTTGATTTAGTCGTGATTTAGTTAGGTTGATTTAGGCATGATAGAGTCAGGTAGGTTTAGGCATGGTGGAGATAAATGATGATGGATATGCATGTTATCGTTTAAATTTCCAAATATGTGCTATAGGGAAAATGATAAATGGATGATTTGATGATGTGGTAAAATTCTGTATTAATTGATGCTTGTTTGGTTTAATTTTCAGTTATTGATAGTAAATGGAAACTAACTAAGATAGAATCTGAATAGGAAAGTGAAAGGGGGAATCGGTTAGGGTAAAGAATGGCCGAGATAACCTCCAAGGGACCCATGCCCTTGATGTTCTACCTACATAGCCCTGGTGAAAATGGGCCTCAGGCCGATGTAGTTCTCCCATAAGCTATAGAAGAATATGATGAAGTAGAGGAATGTGTTAGTAGGTTTTAGGAAAAGTTGAATGTAGATCATAGGCATGGTTGAGGTGTTTTAAATATAGGTGTCGAAGATCTGGTCTTGTATAGGATAATCAATAAGTAATGAGGAAAATGAATGGTAAGAGGTGGTAAAAGATTCGCTTAATTGATAATAACCCTAGCAAGTCTACCATACCCTAGATGGACTTATGAATGTAAGAATCTAAAGGCCTTGCATAATGGACTATCCTAAGGGTGAAGAAAGTTACATGATCACGAAATGTCATGGTTGTGGCAAGTCCCTTGAGTAGAGAGGGAATTAGGATGAAAAGGAAATGAGGTGAGAGTGGGTGGTTTAGCATAACTTAGTGTACGACAACATGTTTTTCTTAGTAAGACACCCAGGATAAAAAATAGGCAAGTTCATGACGAAAATTTTATCATGTTCTTCATGTTTTCATTTTTTTGTATTTTTAATAGACTAATCAATGCGGGAAGTCTATATGGGATGAGTATATTATCTCCTTGAGGTCTTCGCGAAGTTGATCGATGCAGGAAGCTTCTGGATATTTTTATCGTATTTGTGGCAATGACTTTATATAGTTGTCCTTTAAGGGATCAGTCTATTTATAGTGGTAGAAATAGAGTGAAGAGATGTCCCTTTTTGAGGGAGACATCTTTTGCTAGAATTTTGAATCAAGGACTTGCATCCCTTTTTTTTTTGGACATTTAAGTCATGGAAAAGACTATATAGGAAGATTAGGTCATTGTTTAGAAGACAAGACCATAGCATACAAAGGTTAATTATGCAAGAAGTTGTTTCGAGTGATGAACAACCATGTGATTCCATCTTTAAGAAGATAAAAAGTATGCATGAGAATCATGTTATGAGTAGAGTCATGGTACTCATATTGAAGATAAGGATGAAAGGTGATGGGTAATCACATGATTCTTGTTTAGTCACTGATCCTAAAAAATAGGTAATATGGAAGGTGAACAACACTCAAGGGACGAGTGATCAACTGAAAAAAAGTGATATAGGACTTGATGTCAATAATAAAATGACCAAAGATGTAAGGTGTTGAGAGGCTTAGGTTTGGGTTTAACTTTGAGTGAAGATAAACGATAAGCATCTGATCCATAGGCATGGGTAATGATATAGGGTCTAAGCCAATTAGGAGCAAATTTGCCCCATTTACTTTTCTTTGTTTTGGTTACCTGTTGATTTTATTTCAGGATGATGTCACCAACCTAAAACGTTCACTCATGAAAATGTTTGTCATAGGCATGTTTGATACATTTTTGGTAGATTTGGAGATGTTCAAGAGCACTGAGACGACATTCATCTAATAACTCAAGTTATGCCAAATGATCTTGGTGAAATTCATCGTCATTGAGCATGTCTTGTAGTGAGATGTAGAGAGATGGAATCTGTAATTTGAGAGGTAAGACAGCCTCAGTACCATAGACCAGAGAAAAATGGGTGGCAACAGTCAAAGTTTGAATACCAATGTGATAAGTCCACAAAGTGAAAGGAATGTGTGCATGCCAATCCTTTCCAGTATCGTCAACTACTTTCATAAGAATTTTGTTCAAGGTTTTATTGGTCAATTTTGCTTGGCCCTTGGTTTGTGGGTAATAAGGTGATGAGAAACTAAGTTGGATGAAAAAAGCATCACATATATTATGGATGGTTTTATTTTTGAATTTCTTTCCATTATCAGTGATGAGGCGGTGAGGAACACCAAACTGATAAATGATGTGATGGTTGATGAAGTCACATATTTTCTTAACTTTTGTAGAAATGAGGGGAATGGCCTCTACCCATTTAGTGTACTATTCAGTAGCGGTTATGATCCATTGGTGGCATTGTGAAGAATGGGGATTGAGTGCGCCAACAAGATCTAAGCCCTACTGAGAGAAAGGCCAAAGATCACGTGCGACCTATAAGGCATGACTAGGTGTGTGATGAAGATTAGCATGTTGCTGGCATTTCACACAATGTTTGACATAATCACAACAATCATGGTTTATGGTTTTCTACTAATATCCAAGGTGAAGAATGTGTTTTGCTAGAGTTAAACCACTAAAGTGACCTCCATAAATTCCATCGTGGACTTCCTTAATGGTGTAGGGAATTTCAGAACTTGTAAGGCATCGTAAGAGAATACCATCGAAGTTACATTTATAAAGAATACCACCCATGTTGACATAACAAGAGACACTTTTAAGAAAGGAACATTTTCCACTATGAGTGAGATCATTGGGTAGAATGGAAAGGGAAAGATAGTTTGTAAATTTCTTATACTAAAGGTCACATGGGTCAGGTGCAACGGTTCCGATGGAGTACACCTCTCGAGGTAACTAAGAGGGTCATTGTAGCCTTTGTATTTTGACAAAGATTTTAGAGTTAGTGGGCGACTGAGGTATCTAAGAAGCCAAGTAGGCCATTGTATCTACAAAATTATTGGTAGAATGTGGGGTGGTTTGAAGTTCGTAACAGTCAAAGGTGGTCAAAAGTATATCTACATGATGTTTATACTTTTGAAGTATCTCATTACGACATTGGTATATGCCATTGACTTGGTTTATGACTAGCTAGGAATCACCAAATATATTGATTGACCTAACGTCTAAGGCATAAGCCACCTAGAGACCCAATATGAGTGCCTCGTATTTAGCAATATTGTTTGTATAATCAAAATCTAGTTTGAAAGATAAAGGCATAGGTTTTCCATCAAGAGGAATGAGGCTAACACCAGCCCCACCTCCTCACTGACACTTGGAGCTATCAAATAAGAGTGTCATTTGGTAAGAGGGTTCATCTAAGGAGAGGGTAGCTATGTATTCATCTAGAAAATCAAAGTTAGAGGGTTGATTCCCAGAAAAAGGTGCGTCTGCTAGTTGGTCAGCGATAGTCTTGGCCCGTAATGGAATTTTGATGAATAAATTCAAGATCAAGGTTGGCAAGGAGCATAAGCCAACGTGCGGCATGTTGATGTTGGTAGGGTTTGGCATACATATAGTGTAAGGGGTCAGTATTAGTAATAACAAAGGTTTTTTATTTGAGTAGGTAATGGACAGATTTTGGATGACGACAAAAACTAAGGTTAAGCATAGTTTTTTAGTGTGGGTATATCTAGTTTTTTAGTGTAGAAGGGTACGACTTATGTAATAAACCACTTTCTCTCTTGTGTTACTCTTCACGATGAGTAAGCATGGTACCTAAAGAATGGTCATTGGTGGAAATGTATAGGTAAAAATGGTTGGTCATCCTTAAAAGGAATGAGCACTAGTGGTTAAAGAAGGTATTGTTTTAAGACTTCGAAGGCTTTATGGTATTCATTATCCCATTTGAATGAAACATTCTTTCTTGAGAAGATGATGGAATAGTTGACAGCGGTCAGAAAGCTATGAGATAAAATGATGAATGGACTACAAATTTCCTTGTAGGATTCGAAGTTTGATGGAGATTAGTAGGTGGAGGCATTGCTAGAATAGCCTTTACTTTAGCACGGTCGACTTCTATGCCATGCAAAGAAGTCAATGAAACCAAGGATTTTTTCTAAAAGGTATGGCAAAGATGCACATTTCTTTGGTTGAAGATGAACACAATACTTGATGAGACAGTCAAATATGACCTTAAGGACAGTCAGGTGTTCAGCTTAATGTTTGGATTTGCAAAGAAGATTTTCTATGTAATCTTCCAATATGCGATGCATGATGTCATGGAAGAGTGTAAGTCATGGCTCGCTGAGTATGTAGCACCTAACATTTTTAAGGCTAAAAGGAATGACTCGATAGCAGAAGGTCCCCCAAAGGAGTGATGAAGGAAGTTTTGTGTTGATCTTCTGGAGCAATTAATATTTGATTATAATTTGAGAAACCATCCATGAGTGATAGCATTTCATGGCCGGTGGTGAGATCAACTTAGTTGGTCAATACCTAGTAGGGGAAAATCATCTTTGGGACAAGTTAGGTTGAGGTCATGGAAGTCCATGAAAATTCAGATTCCCTCTATCACCTTTGTGAAAGGAAGCGATGTAAGAAATCCATTAGGGATAATCAATGGGTAGGATGAAAGAAATTGAGAGAAGGCGTTGAAGCTATTCTTTGACTAGAAGAGTAGTGCGAGGATGCATTTTCCATAGATTTTGTTTGATGGGTTTGGCATCAGGGAATGGTGACAATATTATGGACCACAATTTTTGGTTCAATACCAAGCATATTGGCATCGGACCAGGAAAAAGCATTGCTATGGTCCTGAAGGAAAGAGGTAAAAGATTCTTCATGCTCAGTAGCATCTAAAGATTGGCATATCTTTAGAATGCGCAGGATCATCCTAAGTGTTAATGTTGATTTCAATGGTTGATTCATTTAACATGGTTTGCATCTCAGAAGGTAACGAATTAGTGAATATAGGAATATTCTGCACCTAGGTAGGTGAGGATGGAATCATCATCCTAACATTGAATGACATTAATAGAAGGTGTATCATAATCAATCATGTCAGGATATAGGAATGGGAGAGAAGAGGGAGCCTTGCCATCACATTGATAGGTTAGAGGTCCTAGATAAATTGTGTTTATGAAGAAAAAAAAGAAAAAAATTAGGAGGAATAGATTCAGGATCTAAGGACTCCGTGGGTGAAGATGGTGATGTGGGTGAATTAGGTGGGGAAGGTTTGTCTTCCTAAATAAGGTCAGACGCAAGCCTTCTTGGGAGGTGGTGCATCAAAGCCAACTGCCACTATGGTCATTGTGTTTACGAGTGGTATAGGAGATGACAGTATGGTGGCCCTATTCATAAAAACTGAAGCCAAATCCTTTCCATGCACAATGGTGAAGGAAAGTGTGAGCGAAGAGGAGGTTAGTAAGGGCGTGTAAGTTAGATGAAAACGGTCATGTTTGGGATGGAGGTTTGGGTGAATAAGTAGCAATATCAAGTCCCCCATATGTTATATTAGCACGAAGGTGGGGATGACCATAAGGAAAAATCTCGCCTACGTGGTAGTCATAACTAGGGTGTTGATGCAGGTTTCCATACTCTTGCGGAGTGAGGAACGTGTCAATATTGTATAGGCGGTACTCCCCTAGAGTGAGGCATTGAAAGACACCTTCTAAGGGATCAGTATTCGATATGTGGGTAGTGGGGACAGACAACTTGCTAGATGCTTGGGAGATAGGTGAGTCAGCTATATAGGCTATAGCGTGGTAGGAGGAATACCAAGGTTAGATGTGGGAGAGGCGGTGGTAGTCTTGGTAGATGGGCTTGTAGGTGAAGATTAAGTGGGGATAGTGGCAGATGCCTTGACTGATATAAGCACATCACTGGGCTATTATAGCATGTTATAGGTCTTAAAAGGTGATGGGTTAGCCAGGATGGTGTAGTTATATCCTTCATGTTTAAATTTTAGGTAGCGGTGTAAAGTCGAAGGGACACAACCCATGACATGGATCCAAGGTTGGCCAAGCAAGAGATTATACTAGAAATTTCCTTCTAGGACATAAAATAGTTCTAAGACAGTGTGGGGACCTACGTGGACATGGATAATGACGGTACCCATGGTAGAGGTCATGGCGTCATTGAAGGAATGGAGCAACGTAAATGGGTTACCATGCATGTAATCGGCAGGTATGTGCATTTGGTTGTATGCATGGGAGGAGATGATGTTAATACTAGCACCACCATCGATCAGAATGTGTCGTATGCGTATATTATTGATATAGATGGAGAATGACAAGAGAGTGTGATTGGGATCACTCAGACTAGAAGGAAGTGATCTTTTTATCTGAAAAGCTGAAGGTAGCTACTTGGTGAGTAGGTGGAGGTGTAGCAGGAAGGGGACAACCTTAGTGAGAGAGGCTACGTGTGATGAGGGGTAATGATGGAGGATACAGGCATGAGGTCATTTGGTACCACCTCAATAGACTGAAGGGCCTCCATGAGGGCTTGACTAATGTGACTCAAAGGTTTGGATGAGGTCATATAAAGACATTTTGAGGGAGGATTGGTGTAATTTTTTTAGGATTGCGTGATGGGTGACTCCATTAGAGATAGGGTATGTCAGGTCCTCAAGATGGTGATTTTGGGAGTGGTTGTAGATGGTATATTAGGTATAGGGTTTGTTGAATGGGCTATTTGCTTTTTATTTTCCTTTATATTTCTAAGCACGGGGTGGTAATGTGAACCATGTTAATCTGAGGGCAGGTAGATGGAGAGGGTGTGCCATGGAAGGTATAACGGCATGAAGGGAAAAAATCCTAGCAGTGGATAAGAGCCTTGTGAAATGAGTAGGGTGCATTGACATTTGGGTGGTGGTTTGGCAAATTCTCTTATACAGACCATTTTGATCTCAAATTTTGGGGGTGGATAAAAGGGTTGTGGGGGTGGAGATACTGGTCAATGAGTGGGTAATGGAAGAAGATTTGAGAAGATTGGTGAAGGCGGAATAGGGTCCTCATCAAGAATATCATCGTCATCAAAATTTTTCTTTGAGAGGGCATAAGTTAGATAAGAGATGCCTTTTCAAGGCCTTACAATTTTTAACATCATAACTTTGCACCTGATGATAGGCACAAATCTTGGTCTCATAAAACCTTTTTGGTTTGGGTTTGAGAGGATCGTAAGGTCAGAGCTGTGGTAATGTGATGACAGAATTCTCTAATAGGTTGGTTAAAATATTAGCGTAGGACCCCGCTAATGGATCACAATGGGAGGTGAGTTTCGGTCTGGGTACATATATGGATGATTATGGAGGAAAAGGATCTACAGGAGGTGGAATGGGTTGGTCCACTAGTTTGTCATGTGGAGTGGTCTTAGGTCTTGTGGGCATCTGTTTGGGTAAAGGTGGGGTAGAAAAGCAGACGATGGAAGGTTTGGTTGGTTTGACTACTTTATTGGAGGGTAGTGGATTATTATCTTTAGGTTACACATTTTTGGGTAAAGGTGACAGGGGAGTATAGGATGTAGAAGAAAAAGAAGATGGTGGAAGAGGACGGGTTACCCACGGGGGCAACTGAGTTGTGGTTAAAGCGGTTGGTAGAGGTTGGGTAGAAGGTGTGAGTAGAAGAGAGGAGAGTGTCATGGGTAGTGAAGAAGCTATGGAAGGTAGTGGTGGTATGGGTAGTAAGAAGGTCACGAGTGATGGCAGGGATTATTTGGATCTCTTGGGTATATTAGAGGGCCATAATGAGGAGGAAATTTGTTGCGTTCTTGGTCTACTAGTTGAAGAAGGTTGTTTGGCTAGGGTCGAGGGGTAAGGTCCTAGGAAGGATGGAAGGGGTGAAGGTGGAAATTGTGTGGTAGGTGAGGTTGGTGTATAGGGCCTATAAGGCTGGGTCTTATTTTTAGGGGTAGGAATAACTTTAGTGTTGGTCTGGGAAGATGTGGCTAAATCTAATTTGATAGGTGCGTGAGTAAGGTTTGATGTTAGCACGACCTCTAAAGTAGTGATAGGTTTAGATAAGGGAGATGATATAGGTGTGGGTAGGTGTTTGGGTATAGGTGTGTGTTAGGTTGTGAGTACAGGTATGTGTTGGTTTGTGGGTGATGACATGGAAGGTGTTTCAATAGTCATAGTTGTGTTTGGTTTGGCCTATTGAAACACCTTTGGATAGATTGTGGAGGTGTCGGTGAGTGACAACTATATTTGGGTTGAAGCAGTTTGTAGAAGATGACCCCTAAGTAAGGTTCTATCGACATAATTTGGGTGATTGGCCAATCATGAAAATGGTACTAATGTAAGAAGGGCCGATGTAGATCCAGTAGAAATCCCTGTAAAATGTGTTTGAGAAATACGGAAATGGCTCACCAGGATCTTGGCCAAAAGTAGATCAGTGGGATCTTGGAAGTATGATGGATAATGGTCACCTAAAGGCAATTATATGTCTATAAGATCCTCTATGGGCAGAGGAGATGATGGGCCAGATGAGGTGGACTATCCTTGTGATGGTGTAGGGAGTGAGCATGTGTCCCCCATGAGTAAGAGAGGTGCTACTGACGATTGATTGGTAATTTAAGGGGCTAGAGATGGAGTGCTAATTATGGGCTCTTTCATGGGTGAAGGAAGAAATGATGGGGGTTTCTCAATAGGTGGAGTAATAGATTAAATAGGTTCCTGGGAAGGTAGGGGAGATCGGGCTAGGATTTTTCTATGGAAGGAACAAGGGACAATTGGGAAGCAATTTTCATGTCATCAAAAATAACGTGGACCTCCCAGACATTGTTATCATTGTTTGAATTGTCACCAGTTTGGTTGGAAGATGGGGCATGATTAAGGAATGGTTTTTTGAAGATATGTAGGTTTTGGCTAGCGAGTGCATTTGGGTTATCCAAGACTAGATATTTGTTTTCTAACATTTCTTGGATGATATTCTTAAAGGTGATGTAGTTACCATCGCTATGACCTTTGACATGATGATAGTTACAAAATTCATGTTCTTTATACCACGTAGGCGAGGGGTGATTGGGGTCGAAACCAGTGTGTGGTTTTATAGGTGGAAGGGTAATGACACCAACCTTAATAAGATTTTCCAAAATAGAAGAATATGGTTCCCCTATTGGGGTGTACTTTCATTGTTCTTGTCTGAACTGGAAAGTTTGGATGGGTAAGAGGTTAGCAGAAGGTTTTCCCTGGTTTGATGGGTGAGATGTTCTAACCTTGAGAACCACAACATTAGCAGATCCTTTGGATTTAGAACAGTTGTTCTGGGGTTTAAAAGATGAAGAAGTATCATTTGATTTGAACGTGGTTTTTTTGTTACGTAGCTTAATTTTCTTCTCTTCAATAACACGAATCTACAATTTTCATGCCATGGTGAATGCCTCATCAAAGGTGCGGAAGGTCTACACCTGTAGGGTTGGCTAAATGTGTCTAGCACAAGCCTGAGTAAACAACTCTATGAGCTCAATTTGAGGTAATTGAAATGTGAGCTGATTAATTAGGCTGCGCCAATGAGTGAAAAATTCAATAATAGACTCATTTTCATACTATCATGTGGAGTAAAGATCGGTCATGGTGAATTTCTTGACAATTTTGATTGAGAATTGGTTTAAGAAGGCTTGGGCTACTTGATTAAATGAGTAGATGTAATGTGTGGGTAGCCCACTGTACCAGTATAATGTAGGTCCGTAGGAGTAAAGCATCATCATGGGGATTAGGTAACACCCATGTTTGAAAGATGGTAAATGTTGCTACGGATCTTCTTTACTATTGAAGTGGTTGAATTTTGGCATTTCCCAATGTACAGGGTATGGGCAAATAGGAATGGATGGATGAATGGGCTCATTACATATTTCATCATAGGTGAGAATATTGTGTGAGACGAAAACCGATGCTTCTAGTGTCTACATTCTTTCCATCATTAATTTGATGAGGTCATTGGTAGGTTGTGATAGAAGAGTACTTCTTGTGGCGTAAGAGGGCTGGTGTTGAACGTGTGATGGGGGTGGAATTTCAGTGTATGGTGATGCTGAATAGGAAGGTTGAGAATAGGGGATTGACATAAAGGGAATATATCCATAATGAATGACATATGAGATAGGGGGTTATTGATAATATGTATATGTAGGTGGGGCAGTTGCAGTGACTCTAGTAGCGATTGGGGGCAGAGACTGCGGTATGGAGAGGACAAGATTCTGGAATGGGATAGGGGTCACCGAAACCATAGGTGGTTGTGTTACAATTGGTATATGTGAGATAATGGGCATGGATGGGGTTATGTTCTAGGTGGTTAATGAAGGAACAATAGATACTATGGGTGTGACTGATGTTGTAGATGCAGCGGTCATAGCAGGTGTGGGGCCTAGTTGCAAAACCACTGGGGGTAAAGTAGGTGAAGGTAATGCTAAACTAGTAGGGGCTGATGTAGAGGTGGGGATAAGGGTAGGAGAGATGGATATGAACATTCCACATATCAATTGACCTAAGGAATCCCGAGTGGAAGAGTGGGAAAGGTAGAATTGTAAGGCTGTGGGATTCTGATCGAGGAGTTGCGCGAGCTCCTCGTCACCTATAGAAATGGTGGTGGGCAGGGTTGGATCCATGGGTGATAGGAAAGAAGGTGGTGAAGGACTATGTGGGAGTGGTTGATGACTGACGTGGAATATAAGAGCATTAGTTTGGCTACGAGTAAACACCATGTGAGTAAGTATTGACCTAAAAAGACTATATTTTGTAAATGGCACAAAAAAAATAGGAACAGAGGAAACATGAGGCTGGAGGGTGAATTTGGTCAAGGTTTGAATTTTAAAAACAAAACATAGATACTGATAATGGTCAGGATTTCTGGTGACAATTAGTGGGAGACCGATGTCAGTCACAGAAACTGATGCTAGTTACTATGGAAAAACACCAGTTTTAGGAGGTAAAAAAGGACTGATGAATATGTAATGGAGAAACTGTGTATGATAAAATTATCAATAGAAGGGAATATGATGGTGCCTTGAGGGCCAAAAATAGACTAGGAGTGATGAAGACTATTCCAGGAAAAATAACTAGAAAGCTAGAAGCTGACACTGGTTAGGTTTAACTGACGACGGTCAGATATGAACCAATGAGATTCGATGGACCAACATCAGTTACTGTGAAATGAGAGAGCAATGAAGAAACTGAATTTTGTGACTTAAATTTGGTGAAGAATCAAACTCAAAAATCTGAGAATGAGAATATGGAGCCTTGGCACACTCAAAAAAAGTTAGAATACTCTAACTATGATGGTGGAGTGTGTAAAGAAGAAGAATAATGTAGATTCATAATCTCACACCTCGAAACACAAGTCAAGAAGAAAAGCATGATCCTAGGAGTGATTTTCTTATGTTTGTTTAGCTTATGCTATTTAGAACTGACCATGTGAATTTAGAATAGAATTTTAGTTGGGAAGGCATCCTACGAAGAAGGATATCTAAAAGGTGAGGTTTTGGGTTATGTTATGGTAGGGGTGCTCTCTGATAGGTGACTGGATAGAGATAACTAGATGAGGAGTACCTACCAATCCTCTGATCATGTGATCATTGATAGGCATTCCTAGGTAAGATGTCACTTAAGAAAATGTGTATATTCAGATTTTGTGCAATTTGGGAAAAGAAGAAGAAAGAGAGTTCTTCCTACGTCTTTTTGTTAACCATAAGCTGGGCATGAATTCCATCATATAGGTTTCCCTCATTCTAGTGTGAGCTAAATGCAAAATACAAGGATGAAATACAACTGATTTTAAGCCCAAATCGAAAAGTTATGTTTGATGAAGCTAATGGTGAATAGGTAGGGACAGGCTCTTTCACTAATGTGATGTAAAAAGAAAGAATAATGTGTTCCTTTTAAAGCACCAAAAACATGATTGTTTTTAGATAATAAAGAGAGGAAGAATGATTCCAGAGAAGAAAAATTAATGTGTAAGATTTTTGAAGGGAAAAAAACACCCAATTTTACCTAGGAATGAAGAAAACGAAAGAAACCCCAAATGGGTCCCACTAGGCGTGCCAAAATGTTTCACCATTTTCTTTCCATTTTGAATGTGATGAAACATATAATTTTATGGGCTGAGGAGGAATACCTGTTGTGTTGGTTTGGAGGTTGATGTGCGCATTTTGAATTCTTGATTCAATGCTGACTGTGAGAGCTTCATGTTGGCTGGGAGGAACTACCTAAAATAGAAAACAAGACCACCAGAGAAGAATTAAATAATATATGACAGTGGATTGCCTAGCATATGCTAGATCTGGGAACTATGATACTTCCTAGAAGTTTTTCAACCCATTGTTTTATAAAACAAATTATGAAGTAAATAAAATGCATACATAAACAAATCTAGTGCTAGTATTCGAATTTGGGTGCCTCATATCACTATCAACATCGATCCAATTAAATACAAAAAAGTATGTATGTCAAGGTCTTTGGGTCAAGTTTTAGGTTGTTTGGGTGGTCTGCAAGTCATAGACAGGGTCTTAGCAGGGTTGGGTAAGGCATTTGGGTTGTTTTGGTAGGTAGGTGGTTGTTGGTTTACACAGTGTTGGAAGATATAGAGATTGACATCAATCGGGTATGACCGATCATGGTTAGGCAAAACTAATGATGGTTATGGGTAACTGACGTTGGTAGAGGCATGCTAATAAGACTCAATAATATTTGTTAATGGGGTTTGAGCTGAGATCAAGAAAAGATGGCCAAGGGCATAACGAGGTATATGGGGATCTTAGGAACACTAAGAAATATGTAGGGGTCAGGTATAAGTGGTTTTATGGTATGGGTAGAGGAATGGTTGAGTTTATAGAAAGATGAATAATGGGGAAAAGGGAATTCTAGTAGGAAATGACAACAAAGATGACAAAAACCTTTAAAATAGAATAAGGATAAAATAACACAGGTGATAAATGTACTTACTGGTGTTGTAGGTCCAATGGCTATGTGATGGTGATGATTGATTGGTGGGATGGAGCTTGGTGCCATAGTGGTGCTTCTTAGAATGTTACCATGAGTGTAATACCTCTGGATCTATCCTTATTCTGGTTATGGATGTCGATAGGTACGAAAAAAGGCTCTGGTTTTGCTTGCATGCATCTCTCTTCTCTTCTCTTTGATCTCAAAATGTGTCAACCCATAAACAAGGTTATCAAAGTGAATAAATGGTAACCGATGACGGTTCCTGGTTGACCGGCATTGGCTTCACGATGAATGATGTCAGTTAAGGTGGGATTCCCTAGGTTTACTTAAAATAATAGATCTTGTAATCATTTAGGCCAGACCTATCCATTTATTCGTGGATCAGAATGGACGCTATGTTTTTATGAGTGGGAAAGTAGTTAGAGGAATAGTAGGCTTTGATTTTTAGGGCTGAACTAAGTCTTATCCATTTATGGAAACATGTTATGAATAGGTCTATGGTGAGGTGTCTAGGTGAGGTGTGCATCCATTTAACTAAAGTAATTAAATTAATAATGGGGTGAGGATGGGTATTAATTTAATTATAAATAATTAAATTAATATTAATGTTTGGTACAAGGGTCATGGTTAGGTGAATGTGTTTAAGTTGGTTATTCGAAAGGGGACCAAGGGGAATGTGACCCAATTTTGGTGTCTACACTTCCCTCAACTAATGAGATTCATTTTTGGATGTGCCCATACTTGAATATCAAATCCTAAATTGGGGTGAAATCATTTGTGACAACCTTAGTGAACATCTGGCTCATGTAAAGAGGACCAGAACCTTTCATATGACCTCTTAAGTGATGTATATTATTACAACATATAGAATATGGTTGGGTCTTTCTCCTGATGAAGATAAAAAGGATGTTCTAAGATATGATTACTATCCAGAGTTAACTTTGAAAAATAGCAATCATCATTTCACGATAGTCAATGATGCCTTCGTTATGTAAATTGTTAGACTATTGGAAGGCAACATAGTTGAAAGGTTTTCTGCTAAGGCTAAGCAATTTATCTCCATCTATGGAAGCTATTTCATTCAATTTAGGAATTTCTCCTACATAAGGTTAGCAGGCTTTGAAGGGGCACATCTTAAACTCCCAACTTTTTTCAGTGGTAAGATTTCCATTGTAGAAATTTACATACATCTTGATATGTTGCATAGAACATGCAAGGATAAGAAGATAATTGGCATTCAATTCCGAATTACTTTGGGTAAGTACACTTGCAAAACTTCTGTACCTGCACAAAATATTGGATATACTATTGTTGCCTTCAATTTATACTTCTTTCAAAAGAGGTCTTTTTTATATCTCAAAGGTTTCATTTCTAAAAATTTCAGGATATCTTTATATCATCTCCCTGATTTTTAAGATTATTTGGCAGACTTCTTAGATGACTATGAAGCAAGAAGAAGGTACTAGGGAAGACTCTCCTTGCAGAAAATTAGGGATTTTGGAATCTACAAATTACTAAATGAGTTACAGGATGACGATGATGATATGTAATCTCTTGAATACATTAAGTCTGTCAGAAACAATCCTCTTGCTACCATTGACTGGTTCAAAAAATAAAAGGATGATCCACAAGAAATCATAAATCCATTCATAGTAAGAACAAAGTCTGGTTTGATAGGAAAATTGTAGCATATAAGATGGGTATGTTGCGGTCCCCTTGTCAAGAAGCATCTACATCCCATAGAGAAATTATTTCCCCAATACAAGAGGTACGTACTCAATCAGCTCCCTCTCCTATTAAATCTACAACTCTGGTATACACTAAGAAAGGTAAGGCTAGAAAGTTTGAAGGAATGGAATAGTTATTAAAGAATAATGCAAACAACCTCCTTCTCCCAAGAAAACATAGATAGTTCATGAAGTGGACCAAATCATTAATCACACAGAAGAAGGGAAGGAGTCATAAGACCAAGGAGAGGAAATTAATTATGAATAAGGTAGCATGGAAAAAGAATATGAATTTAAGGACAAACAAGAGAGTGAAAAATTAGAAGCCGAAATGGTGAACATCTTAGAGACTCTTGTCAAGTAAATACTTGCATCTAGTGTGAAAACATATACTATGGAAGTATCAGTTGCAGAAACTCTTAGTTCAATGAGCACTCTTGCATTGGGTCATCTTTTCACCCCACATTCTAGTACCACTTTCACTTGGGTTCAACCTTTTTGATAATAAAAAGAGGAAAGCTTCATCTCAAATTATTGCCCCAAAATTTTATGTTGTATCTACTCTCCTAGGCAAAACTCCTTCTCCACCTATCAAAAAGGCCAATACGACCTCAAGGTTAGTGTATGATGCAAAATTCCAATAATTTCTAGATATTTCTAAACCAAGAGCTGAGAAGGATGAGAGAGATCTAACTTTGGCTGACCTAGAGCTGAAAAAGATCTCATTGGGTGAATCCACTAATAAGAGTAAATTTCATAACTTAAAGGATACTTTTTCAGAAGTCATTAAAATAGTGGAGAAAGGGAAACAGACACAACAACACCTTGAGGAGCAGGTACAAATCATTTCTGATGTCATCAAGTCCCTGTTGGCAAGTGATAAAGTGATTGATACAACCCCACCAGCTTCAATGCATCCTCCTATTGTTCTAACTAGCGATGAGGTTTAAAATATTAATGATATTTATAAGCGTGTTGTTTATGGAAAACCACTAGAGGTTATGGTGGATGAGATGCTGATTTATGGCTTAAATTTAATAGAGGAAGCTTATAAAGCATATGATAACATTTGTTCAATCCAACAAAGATTCACCTAAACTATTGCAGGCCTAGAAAAGGAGCTCTATTGGGCCCCAAAATATCAGTTAATTACAAGAAGGTGTGTGGGTGCGCGAGACCTAGTTGAAGAAAGGTGAACGGGTTGAAGGAATGCGGGGAAAAGATTCTAGAAGGGTTTTGTAGAACACACGGTGCACACACACAAGGCAAAACAGATTTTGTACTTAGCCGAATTTGGCATCCCAGGCATCACACAAGAAAAGCGTAACCCTTATGGATAAGATGCCAGCCTGGTAACTCTGGATCAAAAAGGGAATATTCCAGGCATGTGATGGAAGTTTCCATAAGACATCATTGCAAGGAATGGAGAGCTTGGATCTGGAAAGGCATGCTTCCATGGAGGACCACTTCGACACTTGGCAACCAATCTGTAACTTCTGGATGGCATGGCAGTGGGTGCTAAGGCTATATGTACAAGCACCCAATAGAAGAAAGATGAAGCCCTGCAGAAAATGAAATGGAGGATGATATGGGTTAGGTTTTAGGAGAGCTCTGTGAGTGTTTATACATAGAAGGGGATTTTTTATCATCTTTCTTTGTAATATGATGAACATGGTATAGTCTTGATGCATGAATTGGCTCTACATTATTAAATGAGGGTCTATTTATACCTTAAGGGATTGTAATTTAGTTATTGAATATACTAATATGAATAAAATGATCTGTTATAAATCATCAGTGTTCAATACTTATGCATTTTATTTCTGTATGAATCATCTCCATATGTTTCTTTTTATTTCTCTCACTTGCATACAATGATATGATAACTCCTCCTCAGTTCATAAGAATGTGGTTAGTTCTTTTTTGTCTAGCATTTGATTATCTTTTCTAAGATTATGAATTCTCACAAAACTCATATAAAGGAGAGACTCGACACCCGGACGTGCCACAGATGATCATCCAACACCCGTTGGGTGATAGGCCGACTTGCATGGGATTTTCCTGTCCTGTGAGGGGTACAAAAATGACTACAAGCTCAAGTTGTGGATATAATACATACAAGATCGTAAGCAAATGTGAAATACTAATGAGAAAATTCTCATTGCAAATAAGATGACCTAAAGAATATTATTTCAAAGAAATGGGTGTATTGTGTGGATCATAAAAGTAAGGTCTGGGAAGAGGCAATAGATCAATTCAAGAATATGTTCCAAAAAGGTGAGGCCTTCTAAAATTTTATATTGGATGAATTTTGAGATCTTCATTTCCATTTCTTTTAGGGAGACTCTGTGAGTAGAAATATAGTGCAATATATTAAGGAAAAATTAAAATCACTCAAATTAAAGAAAAATTGTTCAAATCTGACATCATAACCAGGGAAAAGATGAAAGAGGTGTGTGCACTATCAATTGTAGTCATTGAAAAAAAAAAAGGCTTATCACAAAATTCAGACTTCTCGAAAGACATGGAAGGTTACTTGAACAACTAGGAAAATGCTATTGTAAACACCACTATTGAAGTACTTGTAAATTTTAGGAACCAAATTCTCAAGATGAAGATTTTGGCAGCTCCCTCTTCAAATGCTCCCTCATCTAGTGCATAATCCTTTCTTTTAATTTTCGACATTTTTCAAAGTTTGCATTGTTTTAATAATGTAATTTTTAATTAGATCCAACTTAAAGTATGATACTTTTAATTAAGTATTAATGTTTGATTACAATAAAGGAAATCAAAAATACTCTAGTTGTAACTGTCTTAGTGGCTATAAAAAGGAACTCAATGTCATTGTAAAGTGCTGGATTTTTTATGATTGGAATCAAATACACAAAAATCTAATCAATATAGAATAATATCTTTCCTCTTTCCTTTTATCTCTCATATTCTTTCTGTGTATGTGTTTTTGTTATATTCAAGTGGGAAATTTTGTGTTCAACCAATTGGATGTAGTGCAAAGAACTATGTGTCTGAAACATTTATATCTCATTGGTTATTTGGATGTAGTGTAAATTCATATAATTCTTAAATCTTAATGAATGCATTAGTAGGGAATTTCTTTGCCATCTATTTGTTTAAAAAAAAAATTCTTCCCTTTTCTGTTATTATAATAGTTGGTGATTTTGGGTAACCAAGGAGAGCATTCATGTTATTGATAGGCGAGAAGTGAAATTAGGATTTCCTTCTAACAAGTCTTGCTTATTTAATGTTTTTTCTTTCCCTCTAATGAATTCTTATTCTCTTCTCATCTTCTGTATTGAAATATTATTTATATAGGAATAATTCCAAAATCAAAATCCTCATTTCAATATTTATAGTTTGTAAAGTTGTGAATAAGTAGTTTTGCTTGTTTTTGTGTGTGAAATAAGGGAACCTCGCCCATAAAGAGAAGGAATTTTTGTCCCCTAAACTATTTCTTGCACCAAGATTCAAATTTCCCAACCAAAAACATCCCATCTAATTTTGGGGGCATCCACGCTTCTTGGTTTTCTTGCACAACTTTGGAAAACTCTTAGAAAATCACAAAAACATTCATAAAACTTTTGAAAACCCTAACACATTAAAATATATTAATCAAAAAATTAAAAACATTCACATATGTTTCATAGAAAAAATCAAAAACAATATAACATTGTCTCGAGGTAAAAACCCAAACAAATTGGTAAAAAAATTCAAAAAATCCAAAAAAAAATTTAAAAATCCAAGAAAATGTAAAAAATTTAAAATTTTTCAAAAAAATTGGTAATATCATTAAAAATCCAAAAAAAATGTAAAAATTAAAAAAAATCAAAAATTGGTGAATTGCATGCATGCAATTGAAGCTTGTATCGAATGCATTGTTCTCGAACAACAAAATTTGTCTTATAAAACATCATTCTTTTGGTTTTTGTTTGTTCTTGTTACAAGAACTCGCAGATCATTTTCATCTACCTGCATTAACAAAGCTAGATTGCTTATTACATTGGTACTCCTGTGTAATAGTGAGTTGCTAAAAAATGTGTCATAGCACACAAATGCTTTTTCTTGGACTACGTGTGTCCTCTGCTATTCCCCTCACATGTATCCTTGCTTAGGGCACTATTTTTAAACCTTGTCATTAAAACATGAACATTTGAGAACTAAAGCTTGATAACAAAAACATTGGTATAGCTATCTTGAACGTTGTTTGTTTAAGTATGTGTGATTGTACTTGTTTCTCTATTAGGTTAGCTGGTTTAATTTCTTGTATTTCATTTCATTATGTATGTTTCATGGAGTTATACATTTTTAGCAATTACCAAATGTTAGTATTATAGCTTTTCATGTAATTTTACACTTTTGTTGTTTGCATTTATTTTAATAAGGGACAATGATGTAGATCATGAGCAACATGATGACACAAAGTTATTTATTGAATGATTGGATGCAAAATATATTCATATGTTCTTCACTATCATGTCTTATCACTATTAATTCTTCTTCCAAAACACCTAGGGAAATAAAAATCATTTTTATCCCTGCCCTATTTATTCAATTCATTTCCCTCAAATTTTCAATCATCAATTGACTTCTTTCTATCACCTTGTTGATACTCAAGGGGGAATCCTTCATTCTACTAATTTTTCTTTAAAATTTAATTTTTTATTTTTGTATACTATGTTTTAAGTGACGTCACTTACACCACCTCAAACAAGGGCAAATGTAAACACCTAAAATCTACTTACGCAATTTTATTGATAAAAGTGCACTAATTACCCTCATTCTTACCAATTCTATTATAATTAGTGATTTTATGCTAATTAACTAATTTTTCCCTCTATGTAGGTAAATTAACGATGCTTTGTTTATTAACTAAACTCTATCACATTTCAGATGCCAATTGACGATGTCGTTAGTTATTATCCTCTTCTAAGAAAACAATTAGCGATTATTAGCTCATTAGGCCTATTTAACCTTGTATTTAATCAATAAACTTTCTTATTGGTTAAAACCCCTCTTCCAACCATTCAAAATCACCCCTTTTCCCTCTAAATCATCTCTAAAGGATTGAAAATCTTATCCTAGCCTCTTAATTAATCCCAATTGGTTAATTAAAGCACCCTACATGTTAATCACTAGTTAATTCTCCTAATCAATGTTAACAATTCTTAATCTACTTTATCCTTTAGTCCCACATGTACCCAGATGCAAGCTTCGCTAACAATAGAAATCTATATATAGGATCTCACATACATGTTTATACTTTACACCATACTTTGAATAGTTTTAATCATATAATACATATGATCAATAGCCGTACTTCCATTGATGGATTACCTTGGTCAATATTAGCATCCAATCTTTATGTCTCGGTAGTGGAGGAATATCTAATATGGCCTTGTAACCATTTTTAAAGAGATCCTTTCACCATTTTTAAGTAACAACACCCAATTTTATTTTCTTGTGATCTTCATAGGTACATTTTAATTAGGAATTCATACACTAAGTATGCATGTTTTGACTTAGATTAATTGATATCATGTTATTTTCCTTAAGCATTCCAATAAGCTATGATCTTTATGTCACTACTATAAATTTGTAGCTTTTCTATTAGGCTATTTGGTGTTAGTCTAGTTATTTAGCTTTGCAAGAGTTTTGGTAGTGCACATAATCTTCCCCTTCTATCTTACAAGTGGCCTTCTCCCTTCTTTGAAACTTCAAAAGGAGAGTGATCAACCCCTTTCATCGTGCTATCACTGCATTTCCTAGGCATAATTTGTTTATGTTTTCCATCTCCATTTCTACCTCTCCCCTAGTTACCTGGATTTGTTAGAGTAGGTTTAGTGTATTACTTTTAACATTAGAATAGGTGAGGAACCAATCTTCTCTGGAGGATTTCTTCATCTTACAAGGTCCCACACTTGGAAGCAATGTAATATTTTCTGAATCCATTGATCTGTCATGATCAAATCATAAGGATACAATTCATAGCCACAACAGTTATTGGCACGCCCAATGGGATAGGTATCAAAAGCCTTATATTTTAGGTGTCCCATTGTAACATTTTTTCTACCTCAGTGCCTTTAATGATAAAACCATTTTTTGGCATGCCTAGGGGGACATTTTTGAAGCACTTTATAACTTCATTTCACCAAGTTTGATGTGTTCTTAGTAGGATTCATCCTTTTGAGGCATGTTTTCAACACATCTTACAACTCTAACAACCCATTTTATTAGTTACAAACCCTTCCATTCCCATATTTACATTAATCTTTCTTCCATTTTTCCATCCATGAAGTTGTGCAATCATGACATCATTCCCTCATTAGAATCATTCTTATCAAGAACAATAGCAACTCCCTCCATCTCCATATTTTTAAAATCATCATCTAAATTAGTTTTATGAGTCATATCATCATGAACATGTATATATCCCAACCCCCACTGATCCATATGTTTATTCTTCTAACCATTTTTTTTTCAAGAACGTGGTTATGCAAGTGATGATGACAATTTCATGGTGGATGTTGATATTCGTAGGAAGATTCAAATGATGAAGGAAAACATGGTGTATCTTAAGGCTACATGTCATAACAAGGCATGTTAAATTGGTTTCAATGTCTCTTATCCATGGGGTGGTCCTATTCCAAAATGGTTTAGCCCATAATAGAAGCTAAAATTTATAGCTGAGATGACACCTCAAATTAAAAAATGGGCTGCGTTAATGGAGGCTCATCAATCTAGTGGTAGGAAACAGTGTCAATGGGGTAGCCCTATACTAGCATCTTACATCCCTCCCATTTATCCTCCAAAACCTACACCACATTAGTCTATTTTCCATTTCCCTATTATTTTTCCTACCCCTCTCAAGGACTCTCCTTCTCCATATCCTTCCCTCCTTCCTTCCCACCCCCCATCTTCATTTTTCTACCCTCATTCCTTCCAAATCCTCATCCCCTCCAAAGGAAAATGTTACACCTCCTCCAAAAGAATATTTCATGCCTTCCCCCTCATTACAACCATTGCAAAATCTTGTTGAATCCCATACCACCCCCCTCTCACATTCCTAAACCTATTTTGGGAAGAGTAGAAAATTAGTAATGGAGGGCAGCCCACTAAAGAACTTAGTAGAGAAGAAATCATGTAAAACTTGAAGAATTAGGGTTGAAAATTTGAATCCAATCTAGATTCATGACTATTTAAATCCACAATAGAGGCTAAGATTAAAGAGCAAAAGGAAGAAAATGTGTGTGCAAAACAAACAAGGAAGATGATCAACAATCTCTTTATTATGAATGTAGTGTGTATGTCAGAACCAGAACCCTTAAAGTTTGTTGGTTTTTCTTCACAAGAATAAACAATAGAGGATAAGTTTTATGTATCATAATTCATTCTCGAAGAAAAATAATATTTGGAGGTCTTAGATTAATAAGATATCATAGAAGGATTCTTTCTTTCTTTTGATGATAAAATTGTAGACTAATCCTTGCCTTCATCCCTAGAAGAATATAACGTAGATAAGTTTGCCATGAAGATGAGAATCAAGGAAGAGATTGCTGCTAAAACCAATTTTATAAGGATCAATAGGATGGGTTTGATCTTTCAAAATTCATGCTTGAGGATGAGGAAAGAATGATGACACCTTTCCAAATCAGTCATCATGAAAGAGGCAGAGATGTTTGTAGAAGAAAGAAAAATTATAAATCATCTTGAAATAATTCCCCGTGAAGAGAAGATTTTGTTAGATGATCCCATTCATGAGGTTAAGCTTCAAAAAGATGGGAAAATAACAAGGATCATTCCATTGGTTCCTAAGGTTACATGCCTAATTGGATATTTGGCTAATTTGGAGCCAAACTCAAAGTTACCACTGGACATGATCACTTCAGAGCATGAGGATGATCATAAAATAATCAAAGGTCAAGTACAATGTATCTTGAAACCAAATACAAAGAAACTAAAAAAGATATAAATTCTTTTCTGAATTGATAATTTGAGGAATGGGGTGAAGAATTGGTTTCAAGAGAGTTTTCCACTCTCATTAAAGTTCATGTTCAGTGACAAATCAATTACATGGTCTCAATTTGTGAGGAAGAGAAGTTATTTCTCTCATCCTATTACTTATTTTGTTTAGCCTTATTTTCCTCATGTTAAAGTAGTGTATGTACGTTTATTTTATGTGAAATAAGTGCATTGTGCACACTCTTCATTTTTCCTCTTGGAACATGTATGATTCTTTAGTTCTTGTGCATATTTTTTTTATGGTTTTGTTATTGTTACATAGTCTAGTTTAGGAAGTTCATGGTGGAAATGGTGTGATGCAAGGGAATCATCAAGAAGACATCCAAAATGCAAATTTCAAGGTTATGGGTTCAAGTTGAGTGTTTTAGAGAATGATATGGATTCTAGAGTGATTAAGTAGTTCAAAATTTCAAATTGAAGGTTTTCCCTCCAAAAGGTAATTTAAATTTTCAAGTGAGAACAAAATCCATGTTGGCTTGCTAATGAATGTAATGGGTATAAGTGACAAAAGTAACATGTTAGTAGTTTAGGTATGTTGAAAGAGATGAGGTTAGAGTTGATCAATATTGAAAAATCATGACATATGCTCTTATTGTATTAATGGGAATTTTGAGAGTCCTACGAGTTAGTTAGGGTTTGTAAAAACTATAGAAAGGATGGGAAAATTAGAGTGAAAGTAGGAGTAATGAATTTGATAAGAAGTACTCCTCAATGGTCATGATAATAAATGAAAAGAGTATGAAAATTTGACAAATATATACAGTATTGAGAAAAGTATCTCTATTTTTGTGTTGAATTTGGTCTTCTTCTCTGAAAATTGTAAGTTTTGAATGCATGAGATTCTAATATTAACAAGCATATGGTTTGAGAATCAAGATAAATATTGAATCAATTGTAGGAAGATAAAAATGGCTTGGATAGAGAGTGAGATTGGTATTTTCTAATGTTTCATCCATTCACTGATTTGTGAAGGATATTCTTCACTGTGAACTGTGGTTATAAGGTCTTTTTTTTATATAGTTAACTATGAAATAGTGGAAATAAGTTATTTTTAGATTTAAATCGTGATAAAAAAAAGTGAATGATGTTCTTTTTCATGGTTTTAAAGGTTCTTATATAGACTTTAGTTTGAAATTTTGTGATAATTCATTATATGCTTAATAACCACATAGAAATTGGATTGTGTTTACCCTTTAGTTGCTTGATGCATGAATAAGTATGTAATTTTCTTGGAAGATTATCAAGAGTGTCAAATAGACATTATAAAGATTTATACTATCATAATACAAATAAATGTGAACCCTCTACATTGAAAGGAAAAATTCAATCTACATGTCCTATTTGCATAGATTTACATGCAAGAAGCACAATGATATTTTAACATTTTCATGAACATTTGGACCCAATGGTAAATTTAGAAGTAGGAATAGGTGGAAACTAGCCTACAGTAAAAGATTAAGGCCTTAAAGATCAAGGTTTAGCATTTGGGGAAATATATTTGTTTCTCGAGTTAATCAGCTCCTAAGGTTTAATAGCAAAGTAATTTGTTGATGGATTACACACTGTATAGGGGGTTGAAAAATTGTAAAAATGACCTACATAGGACCCTAAGGAAGATTAAGAAATAATTTTTACATGATTTTTCCTAGAATCTTATATTTTCATGACAGTGGTGTACTTGAATGACTATGACATGGTATAAACCTAGGGTTTAAGAATGAAAATGGAAATTTATTGTGAGTGAATTATGGAAAACCTTTGCAAACTTATAGATAACATCTTGGCCATGTTAACGAAGGGAATGTGAAATAAAATCTCAAGCTGGGTCTCTAACGCTTATACCCTTTTCCTTAGTAATCTGACCTCTCATATTAGGTATAGGACTAAGATAACTTGTCCCACATAAGACTATTAGAGATATTTGAAACATAAAAATTGGTATTCATAAGTACTTTGATAATAATTTTAAACCTTCCACAGAAGAAACTATGTCTTGGAAACATTGTCAAGGGGCTACAAGGAAGCTAGTTAAATAAGAAAGGAGAAATAAGGATCGAAAGAAGAGGACAAGGAATTAGGAAACGAAATTTGTGGCACTCCTTATTGAGCCAAAAGGGCGTTTGAGGAAGTTTATAACTTTTGTGGGTGTGTTTATAAATTTCTAGCTATAAATGAACCATACACTTTATTTTCAAGAGATTTTAAGGGGTGATATTGACCACTTTTTGAAGAGATGAATAACATTTTGGTTTCTAATCATTTTCATAGTTGAGATAACCTTACTTTGAGTTGGTGAGCAAGGGAAAGAGGTGATAAAAGGTCATTGAATGCAATAGATCAAAAAATTTCTTGATTAAGTCAAAATTCCAAGAAGCTAGAGAATGGGATATGGAGGTAAGAAAGAGAAAAATAAGTTTTACAAGAAAATTGGGCATTTTAATAGTTGATATAACATGTGTACAACGTGTGAGAATAGGGTAAGGTGTATGGAGAGTGATTTTTATTTTGAAATTACTAGTTTGTAAATTTGATCCATTCAAGACTACTTTAACAAACCTACAAGACATGGAACTAGATAGAATGAATACCATTGGTTGTTGTTAACATGATGAATGAATGAAAATGTCATGGAGCTCTGCATCATTTGGTATCAAATCTGGAAAAATATCATATAAATAAGTTTGATGTTGCTAACAAGAAATTGTGAAGGTTTTTTTTATTGTGAAGGTACAGGCAAAGAGAAAGGTGGATAGAGAAGAACTAATGGTAGGTTTGGTGAAGCTGATAAGAAATAAGGATAGGAAAAGGAGAGAGAAATAAAAGAGAAAGAAGATAATAATAAGAGAGAAGAGACAATAAGGCAAGAGGAATGGATGAGAATGAGTTGAAAGAGCTTAGAAAGGATATGGAGAAGCTTGATGAGTTGATAAAAGTTGTGAGCATGATGAAAGATGATAGAGAGGTTGGATATGTGGTGAGAATTTTCAAGGTTATGGGATCAATTTGAGTATTTTAGAGTATGAGAGTGAGTCTTGAGTGATCAAGTAGTTAAAAATTTCAAATTAAAGGTTTTCCTTCCAAAAGGGAATTTAAATTTTCAAGTGGGAACAAAAGCCATCTTAGCTTGCTAATGAATGTAAGGGGTATAAGTGACAAAAGGAAAATGTTATTAGATTAGGTATGTTGAAAAATACAAGGTTCAAGTTTATCAATATCGAAACACCATGTCATATGCTCTTATTGTGCTAATTGGAATTTGAGAGTCCTAAGAGTTAGGATTTTAAAAAAGTATAGAAAGGATGGGGAAATTAGTGTGAAAGAAGGAGTAAGGAATTTGAGGAGGACTCCTCAATGGTTATGAGGATAAATGAAGAGAGTATGATTTTTTTAAAAATAAATATAGAATTGAGAAAAGTGTCTTTGTTTTTGTGTTGAATTTGGTCTTCTTCATCGAAAATTCTAAGTTTTGAATGCATGAGATTCTAGGATTAATAAGTATATGGTATGAGCGTCAAGATAAGGATTTAATAAATTACAGGAAGATAGCAATGGCTTGGATAGAGAGTGGGATTGGTATTTTCTAATGTTTTATCCATTCACTAATTTGTGAAGGATAGTCTTCATTGTGAACTGTGGTTACAAGGTCTTTTTGTTATATAGTTAACTATGAAACAGTGAAAATAAGTTATTTGTAGATTTAAAACGGGATAGAAAAATTGAATGATGTTATTTTTCATGGTTCTAAAGGTTATTATATAGACTTGAGTTTGAAATTTTGTGATCATTTATTATATGCTTAGTAACCACATAGAAATTGGACTGTGCTTACCCTTTAGTTGCTTAATGCATGAATAAGTGATTATTTTCCTTGGAAGATTATCATGAGTGTCAAATATATATTATAAGGATTTATACTATCATAATACAAACAAAGGTGATACCTCTACATTGCAAGGCAAAGCTTTAGTCTACATACCCTGCTTGCACAGATTTGCATGCAAGAAGCAGGATGAGATTTTAATATTTTCATGAAGATTTGAAACCACTACTAAATTTAGAAGGAGGAGTAGGTAGAAACTAGACCATAGTCAAATATTGATTCCTTGAAGATCAAGGCTTAGTATTTGGGGAAATATTTTTGCTTCTTGGATTAATTAGAAACCCTCCTAGTTTTTAATAGCAAAGGGAGTTGTTGAGGGCTTACACTCAGTATAAGGGGTTGAAAATTTATAAAAAGGACCTCCATATGACCCTAAGGAATATTAAGAAAGAATTTTTACATGGTATTTCCTAAAATCTTATATTTTCATGATAGTGGTGTACTTGAATGATTGTGATAGGGTATAAACCTAGGGCTTGAGAAGGAAAATAGAAATTTCTTGTGAATGAATTGTGGGAAACCTCTGTAATTTATAGATAACATATTTTCCATATTATCAAAGGGAATGTGAAATAATTTTTTTTGTAGGAGTTGTATATTTTCAAATATCTCTGAAAATCTTGTGTGGGACAAGTTATCGCAGCCTAGACCTAATATGAGAGGTCAAATTACTAAGGAAACAGGTATAAGGGTTAGAGACCAAGCTTGAGATTTTGGGGAAAGTTATAACATAAAAATGGGTAGTCATAAGTACTTTAATAATAACTTGAAACCTTCCACAAGATAAAATATGGCTTGGAAACATTGTTAAGGGGCTACAAGGAAGCTCGTTAACTAGGAAGGAGAAATAAGGATTGAAATAAGAGGACAAGGAATAGGGAAGTGAAATTGTGGCACTCCTTATTGATTTAAAAGGGTGTATGAGGAAGTTTATAACTTATTGTGGGTTTGTCTAGAAATGTATAGCCATGAATGAACCAAACACTTTGTTCTTAAGAGCTTTTAAGGGACAATTTTGGCCAATTTTTGAAGAGATGAATAACATTTTTGTTTCTAATAATTTTCATAGTTGAGATAACCTTAATTTGAGTTGATGAACATGGGAAAGATGTGAGAAGAGGTCATTAAATGTAATAGATCAAAAAAATTCTTGATCAAGTCAAAATTCCAAGAAGCTAGAGAATGGGGTATGGAGGTAAGATAGAGAAAAATGATTTTTACAAGAAATTTGGGAATTTTAATAATTGAGATAGCATTTGTATAATTTTTTATAATAGGGTAAGGTGTATTGAGAGTTAGTTTTAGTTTTAAATTACTAGTTTGCAAATTTGAGCCACTCTAGGCTACGTGAATAGACTTACAATACAAAGAACTAGATAAAATGAATGTCATTGATTGTTTTTAACAAGATGAATGATTGAAAATGTCAAGGAGCTATACATCACAATGTTTTGGGGGAATTCCAAATGCATGAATTCCATTTTCAAATAAGTGTTGGTTTAGAGATTTCAGTCCTCATTATTTGGTTAAAAATCATGAAATTTCAGACAATTATAAAGTTTAATAAAAACTCATAAAATCAGTTTGAGTAGGTTTAGTGGTGGAATCAAATAGTTGGAGAAGTTTCCAAGATTTTTTTTGAGCTCCAAAAATCATCTTCATGTAGTTATAAGTCCATGCAAACTTAGGAGCGAGTTTTTTAAATTTCATATCAATTATCAAGGTTTTTTGAACTCGACTCCATGCCCAATGGATGCTCAAGGAAATTGGTCATTTATCTAACAGACATATATCCCTCAGAGGTCACAAAAAAATTTATCCTAAAATTCTCCCCTTTGTAATTTTGGATAATAATGGTTTCAACTATTTTAAGAACACCCGCCAATAATTTAAACACCACCAACGTTTTAAATGTTTAAAATGCTTGTCAAATACAATGCTCAACATTTTATTTAAAACCACGGGGTTTATGGATTAATTCTTTGGAGGGTTAGGTTTAAATCAGTGGGGGAAGTTTGAATTACAGTAGGCCAAAATATAAGCCATGTGGCATGATTTTGGGGCTCTCCAAGTCAAAACATTCCGACAGATGTGAAGTATGTGGAATTAGGAGAATTGAATTAAGTTTCAGGTGTGACTTGGTCAGCAAGGTCAATAAGGGAAGAGCTACGTGGTAGGATTCTAGGTGAGGTCAGGCAGATGGGCTCTAAAAAACATGAAGTCTGGAAAATAAGCTAGTGATAATAATATTTTGAGTCCGAAAGGGAGTGGGAAAGCATGGAGTAGAGAACACATTAGTAAAAAAGGAAAAACAGGTGGTGGAGAAGGAAATGACACATAAGGAGACACATGAGCATCCCGAAAACCAATCAAAGCATTCCCTGTGTCACTATGTCTTCACCACACTAAAACTTTAAAGGGCCACAACTTTCTTTCAACACCTCCAAATCAAGCATAATTGGTACCATTGGAAAGGTCTAAATGATATCTTCATTTTTGCATTATCAAAAACAAATATTGATGATTTTAAGTGGGAAAAATATGAAAAACCATTTGGGGTATGTTTCATGTCACTCTCAAGTAGGAAAAATAGTTCATGTGTGTAATAATGCGATTTTTGATCTTCTCTCACCTTGGGACCCACCATATTTCTTCCAATTGGCATATTCCTCCACATCCAACTGAAATGATGAGAAATAAGAACTTGTGCAATAATATTTTAGATTTTAGCAAAAATTTATTACATCTGCCTTCATATTTTATGGGTTGTCATTTATTTCAAGAATGTGTTTGACTAGAACCACATATTTTGAGTTTTTTTGCATGCCAAGATAGCTCTAAAAAGCATGAACAAACATGGGGAATTGGGATAACTTGTTAAAGGAACTTAATATTGGTTTTGTAAGGTTTATCAGGTCTTTTATCCTATGACATATTTTTTATCCCCTTTCCTATCCTCCTTTTTATAAATTCTTCAAGTTATTCATTGTAAAAGATCCCTCTCTGGCTTAGCAATGTTATAATGTCAAAATTGTGACAAAACTAAGGAGTTGAAGACCTGGGAATGAGTTTTTATAAAAACAAATTTACCTCCAAAATTTATCGTAGTAGTTTATGAATAAAATACAACAATATGATATAAATTTTATCTTGAATCTACGCCTTTGTGACTATTATTGTGTTCTTTCCTTCTTCTTTTTAATTTTGATTGTGTATGCATGGTGCTTTGCAAAATATTGTGTCATTTGTGTCTAGCCAAACAGGGTTGTGATTTTATTTAGTTAGAGGATTGAATTGAGGTAATAATTTTCCCTTTCTATCTTGCAATTTACCCTATCCCTTCTTTGAAACTTCAAAAGGAGAGTGATCAACCCCTTTCTTAGTGTTATCACCGCATTTCTTAGGCTTAGTTTGTTTATGTTTTCCCTCTCCCTTTCTCCATCTCTCCCTCTATCCCTAGTTACTTGGATCTATTACAGTAGCTTTAGTTTATGAGTAGTTTTAACATTAGAATAGGTGAGGAACTAACCTTCTCAATAAGATTGATTCATCTTACAAGGTCTCACACTTGGAAGCAATCCAATGCTGTCAAAAATTCCTTGATCTACCTTGATCAAATCCTGAGGATGTAATTTTGAGCCACAACATGACCATAATAGAGGTACACTTTGGGTTTTACCATATGCTTTGGGCCAAGAAATTGTTCAAGTCACAATTTCAGTAGCGAGGCTCTATTAGATCATTTCCATCCTTTTCCTATCATCATACCAACCTAGATCAACACATAGTCCAAAATATCAACTAAGTCTTCTCCTCCTCCTCATTGTTAGTACTTCATTCATTTATCTATAGTTATTTATCTTTTTTCATATATTATCCTAATGTTAGTGCAATTATCTTTGGAAACTAGTTGATTAATATAATATTCAATTGGCTGCTACACCCTAAAGAATAAGCCATTTAGGTTAAACACCCTAATTGGGGATCCATCTTTTTCTATCATACAAGTACTAAAACCTTATCATATTTAATGCTATGATGAATGCTACAATTTTATTTATACACAAGAAATATTATTGCGTAATTATAAGGGAAAACCTATAACATTGGGGAAATTAGGGAAAGAGGAAATGAGGAGAGGGGAGAGAACTAATAGAAAGAACATGACATGAAATGATGATAAAATAAGGAAATTCGACAATAAGAGTCTAATATAACTCAATATTTGATAAACATACCTAAGAATAATGTGATTTTATGACTAATAATTATTCCCATACTAAAACTAGAATTTTTTCCTAAAGGAACCAAAAAATTGTCTAAAAGGTTAACAAATACAAATTAAAGCACAAATACCTATCATCAATTCCACATAGAGAATAGTGTTATGAGTAGAGGCATCATCATCAATAATAAGAAAATAGTACAGATATAGTGAACCACTCATTGCCTTAATTTCCATGTCAATATACTACCTTGTTGCCACGTCTTTCCAAGCAAGAGAATGACAAATCAAATTAAAAAATCACATGCTAGACCCTTAACAACAACATGGAGAATATGTGAAGGAGACATGTCATAGTCAAAGCCTTAACAACAACATGCATGATATATGGAGGAGATACATTATTCACTATAATAAAATCATACCTAAGTTGTTCGTGGTCCTTAGGAACATATCTTCCATTATAAAAATTCCCTTGATGTAACTAGGTTTCTAAAAATGGGGTGTTGCGGAAACTAGGGCTGAGATTTGACGGGGACCATCACCCATCAATTAATTTTTTTGGTGATGTGAATTTTTTTTAATAGTTTTTCAATACATAAAATTTAAATTAAAAACTACTATCTTAAACTCTTTAAAATTAGTAAAAGTAGTCTAGATTTACAATAAATTCAAAATCCTTTACCAATTTCCTATAATTATATACACATTTTTGGATATATTAGCATGAAATATAGGAAAACAATGGTAATGTGGTTCTACTTATATCTAATGAATAACACACACACACACACACACACACACACACACACACACACACACACACACACACACACACACACACTTTTTATTGAAAGATGAATTGAGTCGTAATACACATAATGCAGTAATTTAATATGTATTAAGACTAGATTATCATAAATAATACCAATTGATCCCTAACACACCTACCATGGCAATTAAATATGTATTAAGGCATGATTGTTTCAAACCAAGACAATTGTTCCATAATACACATAATACAACAATTTAATTTGTATTAATACTCAATTACTATAAAAAAAACCACCTGAGCCCTAATACACATAATATGACAATTTAACATGTATTAGATCTTGATTGACCCTGTTTGCGCCAATTGATCCCTAGTATATGTTAAATTTCTCGTAGTACACGTACTAGGATTTAGTTGGTGTAAATGGGGATAACTAAGCCCATAATACACCAAATGAAACAATTAACATGTATTAGTGTTATATTGACCCCATTTATGCTAAAAAATTATAATACATGTCAAATTATTGTAGCAAATGTCTTAAGATTTGATTGACGTAAATACGAACAATCAAATCTTGATATATATCAAAGTGTCACATTCATTGTATCAGAGTTCAATTAGAATTTTTTAGTGTCAACCAAACCCTAATACACCCATTGATGATTTATTTATTTTTTAATAAGATGCCAAATATAACGAACTATAAAAAACAAGCAACTTGACAAGCATCAAAACTCATTATTCATGGCAACACACCTCCCTACCCTAGATTATGAAGGAACCCCCTAATCCTTATGGAGGAGATTATTCTCCCCACATAATGCACCACCATACATAAAAAGACCCTTAAAATGTACCATACAAACATGCATGCTCATACCTAGGTGAGACCCACACGTCAGCAGTCAAATCACATTTTGAATGTTTTTTAAATATATTAGGTTGAAAAAAAATGCCTGCATATGGTTTGTGCTAGGAGGGTTAGTATAACATGCACTAATAACTAGGAGGTTGTGGGTTTGAATTGGCTTAGACGTTGTAGGTGTATTTATACTGTGTTGAAAAAAACACTATGTTTTTTAACCAAAATCACAAAAAAAAAGTGTTGAAATACCTGCCACGTGGTAGTGGATGGGCATGTTCACATGGTACCTTTTATGGTTGGTTTTATGTATGGTGGTGCATTTTGTGGGGAGAATATTCTCCAATAATACTTACGAATGACATAGTCAAATAATAGCTTGAGATTTAGCTGATTTAGCTACTTTACTTCTAACCATCCATGGAGATGGCTTTCTGGTTTCCCACATAGGTCCCATACTATCTCTCTGAACTTCATTATGAATAATTCCACTTTGTTCTTAGAAATCAAGGTACTCTACCCTTTGATTATTTCCCTAGTTTTAAGAATAACATGAAACTTTATCTAAGTATGGTACCATACAATGACACTCGTCAAACAAGGCACCAGTTAGGAACCACACTTTATTCACAAAATTTGTGCAAGAGATAACCAAATTAATAGAAGGGCATATTCAGCTATGTTTTTTTCACCCACAGTAAGGAGGAGGAAGATTAATATTTTATCATGGATATGTAGAGAAATAAGATGCCAAGCAATAAAATGGGTAGACAATGTTTTTTTTTATGTCAACTCCAGTGATTCCAATGACCCAAACCACAATTACATCCCTCATAGCTGAAATCTAACGTCTCAAGGCTACTTCTTAAGCTAATGATATTTCTTCTTCTACACCTCATCTTAATCCCATATCTATTATATGTACTGATACAAGTGAATCCAAAGTGTTACCACTACTATCACCTTTCAAGCTTGATCTAAATGCTAAGCAACATGATATTCTTCATCAGATCCTCAATCACCAAGTTAATCAACTTGCCACCTACTCATTATTACCCTCATTATTGGCTCTAAAAATACAAATTTCACCCATTTTTCAATCATCACAGAATTAATGGGCATCATGAAAATGATTCTTATGCTTTAAAATAGATAATTGGGCATCTTCAGCATCATAGTTTTATTTCATTTTCTACACAACATTTTTCTACATGCTCATCTCCAATTACTAAGCCTCAATGGGTTCCAAAATTTTATCCCTCCACGTATAGTGAGCATGACACCATAATTACTAATGTTATTGTTATCCCAATTTTCCCCCTAATAAAATTGATCAAACCCGACCCTGCACAGAAGAAATTCAGAAGGGTCATCTTGGTCATGCAAGCTCACATTCAAATCCAACAATCAAAGGGTAGGAAAGATCTACAATGGAGGAGAAGAGTTGGCGAAGAATAAAACAACATCAAAGGATCCCAGAGGCTCATAGGAGGAAAATGAGGAAATGCTCAAAGTTTTTGGACTTAGCCACATAGGAGTCGACTCGGGGCTAAACAACATACTCGCAAAAGGTGCCATGTGTCAACTTGGAGCAATTCCAAAAGGGCACATCAAAACAGAGAACCCAAATGTGCATGGAGATTCCACATGTCCCAAGTCTAAAAAGGGATAGATTCCAGCATAGAAAAGTCCAATTGAGTGGAAAGAACCATGTGTTAGCTCGGCACAATTTTAAAAGTGAGATCCCAAGGTAGAGACTCAAACTAGTGCCAACTCTCCATGTAGTCAGGGTCCAACAAAAGTAAAATGGTAGCAAGGCCAAATTAGTTAAGTACAGGAGGATCGACCGAAGCTTCCATGTGTCTCGATGTCACAACTTCAAAGGAAGTATCAAAGCGGAGGCCCCAAACTTGCACAAGCCCTCCATGTGTCCAAAAGTCAAAAAAGGGGATAGATTCAACCATTTAAATCAACTAAGTATGGAAGAGATGGCAGAAGCGTCCACATGCCTCATTGGCACATCTCCAAAGGTCAAGCCCAAAAGGAAGTCCCTAAATAAGCCTTGCCCCTCCATGTGTCCAGAGCCCCTAGAAGTTGGACTGGCCATTAAAAATTCTACGGGCTAGCGGAAGATGCCACATGTCTCTTCGACATAACTTCAAAGGTAAATCCAAAAGTGGATCTCCAAGCAAGCATGGAGCTTCCAAGTATTGCAGGTCCAAAAGGGGGGTAGAATAGGCTATTGAATTGGCTAAGTATAGAAGGATAACCAGAAGCATCCATGTGTCTCAATGGTGCAAATTAAAAAGGCATAGCCCAAAGAAGGACCCTGAACTAGTGCCAACTCGCCATGTGGTCAAATCCCAAAAATTAAACCGGCCCCAAATTGATTAAGTATAGAAGAGCCAGCAAAATTCTTCACGTGTCATCTCAGTGCAATTTCAAAGGAAGAATCAAGAGCCGGTTCCCAAATGAGCGTGGGTTCGCCACATTCTCAGAGTCAAAAAATGGGAAAGAGCAAGCCCAAATCAGCTAAGTATCGAAGGATCAGTAGAAGCCTCCATGCGTCGGCTCGGCGCAACTTCAAAGGGAAAACCTAGAGGTAGGTCTCAAATTCTCACTAGCTCTACACATGGCCATGTTTCAAGTCAAAGTGGGAAGGTGGGTTGGCGAAGGCAGTTTGAATTTTTTGGCTTTTGTTTCTAAAAGGCATAAAGTATAAAAGTAAGCCACCCCTTCACTGACGCACAGAGAAGCCACGTGTTAGGCCTAAATTACATGCAAGAAGGTGGGCCTTGGAAGGATTTTATACCAAATGTGGTTTGATGGGCCTGGGGAAGACTTTTCGGCCAAGTGGAAAATGTGGGCCGGTGGGCCCAGAGATGAATTTTGGGAAATGTAAGGTTGTGGGCTTGCAGGGGCTTTTGGGAAAAAGTGAATTTCAGGCTTGCATGGCTGTGAGGAGTTTTTGCACTTTTGTAATTTTTTGTGCAAAAGGCACAAAGTGAATTTCGGGCCCACGTACTTTTTTTGCAAAAATGGTTTTTCGCCATTTTTCTACATATCTGATTCAAGTATTCAAATGGGCGTATCTTTCAATCCAGTACTCGAAATTCAAAAAAATTGTTACCATTGGAAATATCTCGACCTCATTTATGCCATGGAATCTTGAAGCTTTAATTTTGAAAAGGTTAGGTGGGTAAAAAATAGGAAAAAGTCTTTCATGTCATTAATGTATGATCCAATCGCGTCAACAACCAGATCAAATTTGATCCACCTTTTTAACTTCTTCAACACGCCAAACAAACATGGTGAGGTAGAATTGACAGATTCTAGGTGGATTTACAGGGCCATTAATGGCTAGTAGTTGAGCTTCCAAATCATATTTCCCACCTCCTTTTCTTCTCCTCTCTTCGATTCATCTATAAAGGTAAGAGCTTGGCTCATTATAAAGGGTTGGACATTCTTGCTTTACGCCCTTCCTTTTCCTCTACTCTGCAAGTGAATTCATGGAGCCTTGAACCCCTCCATCTAAATTGTAATGCAATTTATTCCTTTTGGCTACTGTAATGCACTATATCAATTCTTGGAGCAATAGAATAAGTATGTGGATGATTTCAACCCTCGCTTATGTTTATTTTCTTCTTCCTGATCCCTCATTGCAATTTATGGTCATCTATGCATGTTGGTTATTACATTTTAATGATCTATGTTTGATACCAAAGTTGGTGTTTAGCATTCCTTTGGTGCATCACCTCTATTAGTTTAGGTTTAATTTCTTATATCTTTTTAACCGTCTCCTTGGCAAGTTAGAGTAGGATTTAGAATGACCCTCTACAATTTGAATGTGTGCACCTGAATAGAGGAATAGGAGCCGGCCTTCATCCGAAGAGCTCTCTTGACTCGCAAAGTCCTACAATTTGAGAGATGCTCCATGTTGTGCAATCACACTGAGGATCTCAACCCATCAAGTTGCAAATTTTAGGAGTGTTGTGGTTTTGCATTAATAGTTACTTCTTTAGTAATTTAAGAGCCACCCATTTAATCTAGTACCATACCACCTTTAAAAATACCTACCCCATTGCCTCCTCCTATGAAGTCATCTGCAACGTTACCAATCCAAAATAAGAAACCATATTTGAAAATACTTACCCCATTTCCTCCTCTTATCAAGTCATATACATCTTGACCAAACCAAAATAAGCAACCAACATCCAAAGATAAAAATCCAATTCACTCAAAAAAATATTTATTCAGCCACCTACTTGCATTTTTTACTCTAGACCAAAAATTTGATGTTGGTAATACTCTTGTTCATACCTATCATTGTGATGACCATATATTTTGTTTTGAGACTTTTCAAACTCTACCACCATAGCAGGGCCTCTCTCACATCATTGAATAGATTTCCATCTCTTACAAACTTGGGGGGAATCACACTTCCCCCCATCCATTACTATCATTTTTCTTTAGTGTTTACTACTACACTTCGCGCTTCATGTTTCATATTTAATATTTCTAAGAATTCTCACATCTCTAGTATACACATTGTACCATCTTATCTGATGACACACTCTTATTATATAGTTCATGCTTAACTATTGAGGGTATAAATTCTCCATTAACCTTGCTTGTCACATCCTATCTACTCACACTTTATGCTTCATGTCTATCTTTTTATAGCTTAACATTATTTGCGGTATACACATTGTACCATCTTACCCAATGATGCACTCTTGTTTTACAGTTCATGCTTGATTTTTGAGGGTGGAATTCCTCCATGAACCTCACTTGTAACATCCAAGATACTTGCACTTTTCAATTCATGTCTATATATTTTGAGCTTAACATCACCTCAGGTATACACATTATACCATCATTTCCCAATGACAAACTCTTTTTCTATGGTTCATTCTTGATTGTTGAGGGATTGTTTCAAAATGAACCTCATCACCACACACATATGTTGGGGGAGAACATGACCCCTCTCATCTACATACATTACATATCACTACAGATCATCGCATATACACTACATTTACACATCTTGGTTGCATTTACTCTTGTTAGCTTGTTATAATTACATGTTACACATTATTTTCCATGCTAGTTGAATCCTTGGTATGGAATTTATATTATTATATATACACATGTGTATTCACTTGGTATCTTGAGGTGAATGCATGACCTTTCACATATTCATACTTGATACATGATCCTAACATTGCTCTTTACCAGTCCCACCAAGGCTCCTGGAGGAATCTAACTTTACACTCTCATAATCTACACATCACAAGCTCTATCATTTAAGTACTTACTACTTTTCACCACTTACTTTTTGTTGCTTTATACACGCTTTAACATACTATTTATCTTTCTAACATGCTAATGAGTGCTTTATGTGCAACATTTGCCTTTGTTGGATTACACACGACCATGGTTATTTGTCACATTTTCTTTACTACTTGTTTACTATTGTTTGTTACTGTTTGTAGGCTACGCCATATGTATTTCTTGATCATTTTTTGTTTATGGCCACTTCGGCCTCGAGTGTCTTGTCACATTGTGAGTGATGTCCTATGTATGCAACCTACTTTTCACATTCCATCTTGTCTTCATACTTGCTTATTGCATTTTTGTCTCTTGTATGTTGGATATTGTTACACTAATGCTTATCTCTTAGTTCATCATGTTTTCAAGTGCATTGGTTTCTACCATACACATCCCTTACCTCCTACAAGTATCCACTATTAGATATGTATATCATTGGTCATATAAATACCAATTTATATTGGGAGGGAAGGATTGTAAAAAGGAATTATCCACACTAAGAATAATATCTCGATTTATTCGAGACACAATCACCAAAAAAGGAATCAATAGGCCCTACGATGATCAATTCAACCTGCTGCCCTATAAAGAGATCTAGGGCACCCTACCTTCCGATATGAGATCAGATCTTTAGGAAAGTGATCAGACTACCAAGATAAAACATTTTTGTTCTTCCTCACTTCAAATTCTGGACCTTAACATCATGTTGCTCATGGTGTTCCCCCTCTCTATTATATCTTATCTTAGCTCCCCCCCAGATCGGGGGAGATATTATTTTCAAATGGTGGCTCGATAAAATCTGTGTATTCTTATTAGAAGAACAGGAAACATGAACATTTATGGATGAAGTGAAATTGAATTTTTTCATTCTATAAAAAATAGGAATTGGGCCCCATGAAACAAAAATGATTTGAACTAACCAAATAGAGTGAAGAAGAAGTGAGAGATTTGGTGATTCCTTGACTACCTGGGGTCAATTTATTGTTCCATATCAGAGTACATATCAATAAGCTCCCCTGAAGAAATCCACAACTAGACTTGGGAGAGGAGTCCTCTCGGCTCTATATCTAGGCTATATCGATTCTGACTCTCCCCAGACGACCCTAGATAGATAGATTCTAGAGAAATGGATCCATAGATTCTATGGGGCCTGAATGAGATTATGGGTTCCCCCTCCCTTCCCCTCTCTATAGATCAAGATCGAGATCAAGATTAGTGGCTAGGTGCACAAATCATATAGATAATGCAGTGCAAGGGCGGCGTAGGTTTTCCCAGCTATTAATTATTTCTCCAATTAAGAACATTTGTCACCCTTTCTCGATGCCTCTTTCGATTTGGTCCAGAGCCCATGCAACAAAATGGGTCATGTGATGGAATTGGTTTTAACTTTGAAAGATAGAGTTTTGGGATTCCTTCTCCTACTTTCATCACATGCACCCCAAACGAGGGGGAATCATTTGGGAAAGCAAATCACCCCTACGACAGTACATAGATACAAGTCAAATAGTACATTATAAAATTGGCATAGTTACACAGTGGTCTAGAAATACAATTTGATCAAAAATATAGAGCAAACACTAGTGCTCGGTCCTAGATAGTAGTGTTTGGTGTTTGTGTCCCCCTTGGGTGCTTGTGTCCTAGGGAAAAAACAAATAGTTTCTTAATTTAGCACAATTTCTATCATTTCATAACATATTTATACAACAACAATCACTTGAATCCAATTTCATAATTTTGTTTACATTCAGTTTATATTTAGGTGAAAACAGTTACATGCACATATAATGATGTGTCATTTGTAGTGGAACTTATTCGGGAAGCATCATGGAAGGGGAGAAAAACTATAAATCTCTCCCCAACACTCTTCTCTTGGCATGAGATCACCCAAAAAACATTTCCTTGGCATGAGATCACTGAAAAAACTCGTGTTTGGCGTAAGATCGCCCCAAAAACTCATTCTTGGCATGATATTGCCTAAAAAATTCACTCTTGGCACCAAAAAACCTAACCATTCAAAAAAAAAATTGACAACATCTCCAAGAAAGCTAGGACAATTTTCTATATTTTACTCTCTTATACATAAGGTGCACACTTTCCTTTTACACACTTTTACTTACTTATACACATGTTACTTTGATTTTTCATATATAGAACTTTGACTACTCTCTTGCTCTTATTTTTCAAGTACATTCTTATGCACAATAAGAAGCAACTCACATCAGCAAGCACAAGCTCCAATAGCATGTTAATATACACACAATTCACTGTTAGGATCTACTTCCATTTCCTAGTTTCCATGATTCACATTACGGTCACATCAAGATTCACTTGTCCACTTGCCATACTATTGATTACACTCTTCTCTACATGATCATAAGGTACGCATATTCTATCTACTTTATGCTATCAAGTATTCACTCAACAACATAAAGTGGGGGGAGAATTTAGACACAAAATCTATGCACTTCGGTACATTTATAGGTCCTAGAACATACTAATATATACATGATTCCTAAGTAGGAAACCTAGTGGTTATCAACATCTTTTGGGCCTTTTTGTTTTATCTCTTATATTTGTATTGACCTTACACACCTTACAACTTTTTGGTATTTTTATTACTTATCTTTTATGGCCTCAGAAACTATCACCCATTGAGGATAGATACGCCCAGGTGCTCCTGACCTTCTTTTCCTTCCTCTTACTCTTTTTCGGTCTCTTTTACTTTTAGTCATCTTTTAGAAATTTGGGTCAGCCTTTTAGCTATCAATTACGAAATTCAAGCAAGCAAATCATATATATATATATATACATAGTTATAGATCTCAAATAAGGGGACAAGAACTAAGCATTACCTATCATCACCTAGTCTTGCATTCAAAGGCATAAGAGAACTTAAAATGCATTCATCTATCACACTGATATAAGGGACTATGGCTACATCACTCTACATATACAACATAGGAGGGGGAAGTTAATTTTATTCCATCACATTCATTCTATACATTTCTAGATCATAGCTCATTATCCCTATGTAATTTACACAAGGGCATCATAGGGCATCATTACACACACATTCACACATAACTACATGGAGTTTGAAATGTAGTGTAACACTCAATACTAATTTCACTCTTGTGGTGACCGATGGGGTCAATCAGACTCCACATTTTGCATCTTCTTTTTTAGTTTGATGTCGTTTTTGGGCATATGTATCTAGATATATTTATTTATAGGTTATAGGTACACTCAATGACAATAAATTAAAAATAATGTGATAAAAGGAAGCCAACAACGAAGCTCATCTTGCATAGAAGATGATACAACCTGAGCTTTCCTGGCTGGAAACTAGTGCCAGATCAGTCACTAGCACCTTGGTGCTCCTATCATCCTATGGGAGATTTCATCCTTCATATTTATGAGTCCTATAATCTCCAGTGAAGTTTTACGACACTTCTCTTAATCTATTCCAATAGTACCGTAGTCCAAACCACTTCCCAATCACTCAAAAATCAGCTAATTCACTCACTCACTCCCTCTTGATTAGGGTTTCATATTATTGCATGTTTTTTGCTTTTCCATTTACTATAAGTTATCATCATATATCATTCATTACAATGGTTACTTTGAAATTAGATTTAATTTAATTTAGATTAAATCAACAACATGAAGAATATATGAAGGATACATGTCATAGTCAAATCTTTAACAACAATGTGATATATGGAGGAGATGTGTTAATCACTATAAGACAATCATACCTAATTTGTTCATGGTTCTTAGGAACATCTCCTCCACTATAAAAATTCTTGTGATGTAATTAGGTTTGTTAAAATAGGGTTTTCTAGCCAATAGGGCTGAGATTTGATGGGGACCCTCATCCATCAGTCAATTTTTTGGTGATGTAAACACTTTTTTGTAGTTCTTCAATACATAAAATTTATATCAAAATTTGCTATCTTACACTCTTTAAAATTATGAAAAGTAGTCTAGATTTACAATAAATTCAAACTCCTTTACAAATTTCCTATAATTTAGACACAGTTTTGGATATCTTAGCATAAATTATAGGTAAATAATGGTAATGTGGTTCTCCTTGTATCTAATGAATATACACACACACACACACACACACACACACACACACACACACACACACACACACACATGTGGATCCGTGTGCTTTATTGAAAGGAGAATTGAGCCATAATACACATAATGTGGTAATTTAGTATGTATTAAGACTCGATTGTCACAAATAATACCAATTGATCTGTAACACACCTACCATGACAATTAAATATGTATTAAGGATTGATTGTTTTAAACCAAGGAAATAAAGCCATAATACACATAATACGCCAATTTAAAGTGTATTAAGACTTAATTACTGTAAAAAACACCACATGAGCCCTAATACACATAATATGACAGTTTAACATGTATTAGAGCTTGATTGACCCAGTTTGCACCAATTGATCCCTAGTACATGTTAAATTTTTGTCGTAGATGTAATAGGGTCTAACTGGTGTAAATGGGACTAACTAAGTCCATAATCCACTAAATGCGATAATTTAATGTGTATTTGTGTTATATTGACCTCGTTTACGCAAAACAAATTGTAATACATGTCAAATTATCATAATAAATGTCTTAACACTTGATTGACGCAAATGGAAATAACCAAACCGTAATATATATCAAAGTGTCGCATTTATTATACTATCGAAGGCATTTTATTATGTCTTCACCTAAATCATTAATTTTTTTCCCTTATTCAATAGCAATTTGCCATCTGTAATATTTCATCTTTTTAGTAAATTTTTATATGAATTTTCTTGAGAATATTCTTTTATCCCTTTATTAATGAATATTACAATAATTTTCTTAAAGACTATAATTTAGATAGAAATAGACTATAGTTTGAATATAAATAAATTAGAACAATCTTCTACAACCATTTCCAATATCTCCCTTATCTATTTTTAATATTCCAGAATGTTAATCATTACAATGCATGTAAATATACCAACTCAAGATTTACCAATTCCTAGTTGTACACCTCTTATCCCTATTCCCATGCATGAGAGACAACATATTTTTCCTCGAATTATTGTACAGTGAAGTGGTTTGCAAATATACCTTGTTTTAGTCAAATACGGTGACTAAGGTCATTAAAATCATTCTTAGAATCCTAGGTTTGGATCTTATTTTAGACAAATATGGAAACTAAGGCCATTAAAATCATTCTTGAAATCTTGGGTTTAGATGCAAGGAAATACTACCAGTCTGGTTTCAAAAAATGCACATCCAAATTTCATATAAACGGTTATCCATCTCATGGAAAATGTATGGGGGACATGATTTTTCCTTGTCACAGAGATGTAAATTGTATAAATATCCAACACCACTATTTTGTATGTTTGGTTCACCGAGGGATGGTGATGTAGCCTAGAATTCACTGATACAAGCCCAATAAGACCCTAGATATGATGGCACATCACTCATCCTAGACTAAGAGCACACCCAAAGTGTGCAAAGGTACCAGGTCCCTCTTTAGGGTTGTTGTTGCAAGATTTTAGCATGATGAAGACTTAACACATGTAGTTCCATTACTAACACATCATTCTACTAAGCATGTCAGATCTATCTCTAAGGGAGAAAAAAAATACTAACCATGATGAGATAAAAAACATACTAGATTCAGATACACAAAAAACTAACACTTATATTCAGCCAATATCCTCCATTATATTAAATGCAATAAGTATACAAAAGCTTAATTACAATAATAGTAGTATGCGCATAAAAAATTTAGTAGCATAATCTCCCTATGTATGCACACACACACCTCTCTCTCTACACAATTTACTACATACTTATAAGGGTGGGGACTTTCCCTTCACTACTTATTTATTCCCAAAATAGGTTGCATGTTATTACTATCCACGTAAAGTTACAAAAATATCCACACATGCAAGTGCGCTAATAATAGACTAATGGTAGTTGACTGACAATAGTAGATCTATTTTTGTCATGTATCCATGTAAAGTGATTCATAGCTAATCTTCCAAAAATAGCCAATGTGTGATGTGTAAGTCTCCAATCAGTTTGAGTGCTCCATACGCTATCTCCAAAAATATATCCTTGTCGTGAAAACAACTAAGTCCAAAACCTGTTTCTATTCCCTGCACACGAGCCTTCCCGATACGTCCACACCTTTGAATTCATCATCCTCTCCTGTGTAAACCTTCTATATTTTATTTACTAAGTGCTAGGTTATGACTGATCAACATTACCCCACACTAGTTGTATTGCTGCCCCGGTAATGGTTATCTCCAAAATGAATCAAAGAATTGAAGAATAGAAATAATTTGGAAGAATGAAAGAATGTTTTTAACTTACAGTTTCTTCTTCTGCAACCTGAAAAATTAATTCAGGATATTTCTCCTTTATCCCAGCCTCTAAGGTCTGCCACTCAATGACAGGGTTCATTTTAAGATACCTCCTAGAAATTGGAGGTGGAGAATACCTAGCGAATATCCCCGGAACTGGTTTCACGGGAAGGCAAATTTTTTGGGGGTTGTATGAAAAAAATTCACCTGATTATCAAGCACTGCGATAGAAGGCTGCAGATGCGCGACGGGAGATTTTGCTGTCGCGTGTCAAAAAAATGTAGTGACGTGCGTCAAAAGACCTTAGTGATGCGCGTCAAAAGACCTTAGTGATGCGCGTCAATAGACCTTAGTGACGCGCGTCAACAGACCTATTGACGAACGTCACTGAGGGTGCTATTCGGACAACACCCTCAGTGACGTGCGTCAATAGGTCTGTTGACGCGCGTCACTAAGGTCTATTGACGCGCGTCACTAAGGTCTTTTGACGTGCGTCACTACATTTTTTTTGACGCGCGACAGTAAAATCTCCTGTCGCGCGTCTGCAGCCTCCGACCTCTGCTTTCTCATCAAAAAATCTCCGTGTCGCGAATCAACAAACTCTTTGTCATGCGTCTACTATGCATCAATATCTATTGTACCTCCTTGTCACGCTTCAAAAAAATTTAGTGACGCGCATCAACAGGCCTTAGTGACGCGCGTCAACAGGCCTTGGTGACGCGTGTCAATAGGCCTAAGTGACGCGCGTCAACAGGACTTAGTGACATGCGTCAACAGGCCTTAGTGACGCGTGTCACTAAGGTCTGTTGACGTGCGTCACTAAGGCCTATTGACGTGCGTCACTAAGGCCTGTTGACGTGCGTCACTACATTTTTTGATGCGCGACAACAAATATCCTGTCGCGCGTCTTCAACCTCTGCCCTCTTCTAGCTCATCGAAAAAAACTCCATGTCACTCATCAACAAAATCTTTGTCACGCGTCTACTATGCGTCAATATCTACAGTATCTCCTTGTCTATAAACCCTCCTTGTCGCGCGTCAATAACTTACCCCCTTGTTGCGTGTCTATAATACGGGATATATCATATTGTTGAAAAATGTGAAGTAGAAGTGTTCTACCTGGCGAATAATCTAGGTTTATATAGGGGATATTTTTCAAGGGTAGGCAAAGCCGACCCCTAAAAAAAATTAAATTGTAATTTTTAGGTGAACAGGTCACTGGCCCGTGCCAAAAAATTCACCTTTTCAAAATTTTCAAAAATGGAATATTCGCCATATTACGAATATTCGCCACTAAAATTTTCCCTACTCAATGAGTGCTTCCTCTGCTTTTTTTGGAATTTCCATAGCAATGGACTCTAGTTCATCCTGCATAATCTCTCCTTTCTCATTCTACAAGACCAACACAATGTTAGACATTACAGTCATCCTTCCCTATAACAAATCCATCTTTTGCGCAATGAGTTTCCTAAGCTCCTCTAGCTAATTTTTGTGTGGTTCTTGGGTTTTTGTCAGGGCCTCACACTTCTATTTAACCATTGCTAATCTTTATGCGTGGCCCAATGTGTCATACTTCATCACTTTCTATACCTCATTGTTCTCATCCAGGGTTTTTATGTGGATGAGCACTTCTGGATCCGTACGGATGTTCAAGGCTTGGTTTTCCTTCTTCAGTTCTTCCTGCAATGCTTGCAGTAATCCTTCATATGATGCAATATTTCACATCACTAAAGCCTTTTCTCACTCTGCATCTTGCACTAGATCCTTTGGTGCTGGCATGCGCAGAGGTTCATCTTCAAGGACTAAGTCCGCCATTGTACTGACATAGTGTATTGCCAAAGGAAATGTCTTTAGTACCTTTGGCTCTAAGTGTGGTCTAGCCTTTATGAAAGTATCAAGAATTTCCTCTATGATGCTGATAAATATAGAGTTCATCAACTGCACTAAGTATCTTTCCTATGTTAGATGCACTATCAGCTCATTTTTAGTTTTGATCTCTTCCCTTAGTTCCCTAATTATGGCAGCCTTGTCCATATTCTGTCTTGCCACCTTTGTTGAAACTTATACCAATGCATTTCTCACATGTTCATCTAACATAACAGTAGACTTTACTGTTATATGTCTAGCCTAAGGTGTCTTTTTCAACCTCCTTGACACGCATGAATCCTCACACACATAAAAATCTAGTTCATCTATGTGCGTGTGCATTGACTAGGGTAATTTCTTCCTTGTGTGCATTGATTCCATATCTTCATCGATTAATTCCCATCCATATAACTCCTTTTGTGTTAGAGTTCTCTGGAAACGGGTGCGAACAATTTTACCTATGTCCTCAGCATAACCCATGGCTGGTGGAATGTGGTCCCCACCTGTTCTTCTTGACCTAGGATGCTTAGGAACTTGAGCTTCCAGATTTGGGACTTGTGTTTCCATGTTCTGAGTAGTCTCGGTAGTTGTCTAAACTGTTCTCTTTTCTTCCTCTTCTCCTTCATTTATTCATCTTGTTTTCCTTCTACGTTCTCTAGAGGTGTAAGAGAATTAGGCCCACTTTCCTCTGACTCTTCCACTTCCTCATTCAATTTTAGTTTCCTTCTCCTTTTCTCGGTTGTCTCCTTATGTGGAGAGATTCTGGGTGATCTGCACACTATTTTTAGAGTAGCACCTTGGGTCCTTGTTCTCCTAAAAAATATCTTAAATCAGTGTTCTCCTTGGACTGCATCGAAGTCCTCATCATCCCCCTCTTGTGGCTGAGGTGGTTTAGTTACACACTCAGCTTCATCCTTATTTATAGGATGTCTTCTGCTTTTATGTTATAAACCACCACTATCTTCGTGTTCATCCTCCTCATCGTCTACTTCAATTGTCTCTGTGGGCTTAGGCACTAGAATTTTCTCCATGGTATGCTTATCCTTCAGCGGCCCTGAGAGTGCAAACTCATCTTCCACATACTTGTTATTTTCCATCTTGGGCTTCAGTTAGATGTACACTAGTTCTGATCCAACATCTCCAACAACCAAACTTACTGGATTTATGCTTAACACATCTAAAATGAGCCTTCCAATATATGCATTACGTCCTATATATACATACTTTTTCCTCAGTGTCTGCATTGAATGTTAGTCGGCATGCATCTGAGAACCTGTGAACCGGTTCCTAAAAATACCTTGCTGTGAAGGCATATGGTAGTTTACACCATGGGCTCCAAGCCCTGTCCTTCATCACAAATCACGCGATGTAAAAATGTTGGTATACAGAAAACTAAATTGCCTTACCCACCATTGATGGTAAATCCTTTGGTATGTTCCACTCTTCTTCAAACACCACATGAGCCTATTGTACCACTTATCAACACTCTACTTGACTTGTTCGGTCATTGATCCTTCACACAAGTATTTTCTTAATCATTCTACAGGTGACTTGTTCTCCATAGGATACTCCCAGACCTTCTCCTTGGGTCAATCTGGCACCCCAATCTCCATGAATATTAGAGACAACAGAAAACCCCAAAACTAATATTTCCTCCTGAATGCACTTCTTCAATCATATTTTCTATAATGTAACCTAAAATGTTATAGATCACTCATTTAGACATCCTTTTAGGAACGTATAGCCCCATAGTATTCACTTGTGACCACCTCTCTTGGTCCTTTAACTTTGTCACAAGGTGTTTGGATGCCTGTAGAACTGGATACTTTTTCAGCTTGTCTATGTACATGCCAGATGGACCCTTTATGTACCCCAGTTCTCTCCTAGTCTCCAGAATTGTGGTCTTGTATGATAAGTCCTCTTTGAGGTCTTCACTTGTAGCCTTCAACCCTGTCACTATGGAGATCAACGTAACTAAAATATTTACTCAGCATCCTATAAAATAGAAGAAGTCTTATTGTACTCTTCTCATGAGCCATTGGTACAAGGGATCATATTTTATGAAGTAGGGGAGCTCGTATAACTGATATACTCCAATCTTCTTCAATAACTTCTCCCCAGTGTCGTCATATATAACACGGTGTGTGCTTATTTGTCTTTGTGGTAAACAGTGCATCCAACTCCTTGTTTTCTATGGTATGATGGTTGTACTCACTTATCTTTCTTCTCCAAATGTGAGAATCCCACTCCTGGCCTACTATAACCCTCTCTAGATATTACATCTCTGAAAAATTACTCTCATGGGTCATTTATTTTTCCTCAATGACCACCTTCTTCTTTCCCTTAACTCCTGTTACAAATTATTTCTTTGGTGACATTTCTACCCTGGAATCCTCTAACAATACTCATCTTTTAACTTTCACAATGTGTAACTTAAAACCTAGATTAAATCGTCATTCCCTAATGAAAATTGTGTACCCTAGCTTGGTTGTAACATGTTTGCTTTGCTCAAACCCTCTTCCTATGGGAACACAAGCTTATCCTTCACACAAACCTCCTTTCCACATCTGGTTTCACACTCTTTGCACCTCAACATGATTTCTCAGCTCTTCACACTTGGCTCTTGTCAAATTCTCTTAATTCCAATAGTAAGAATGAACTCGCATCCCATCCTTATATAGATTTTCAAAATTTTGATGCATTTATTGCTCCTTCACCTACCCAATGTCCTCTCATTTATTGACCAACTTTTATCTTTCTGCGTGGTACATCTTCATGCCCCAACTATAAACTTCTAGTGTGCCTTCCTACCCTTTGGTTACAAACTTCTCTTCAACATGCTTCCTTGCGCCCAAGTACCTTGTCACTGCACCTTCCACTGGTAGTTGTTATGGCCGCCGCTTACCTTGTGTTATACTGTCCTTTCCTCCATATCCATCTTTAGTCACTTTTTAGAAGCAATCCTTTGACTTCAATAGCACCCATAGTAGTTTATTCCTTTCATCATTTAATTCCAATAGTATTGTCCCTGGATACCAAGAATCCACCCCACACTAAAAGTATGTGCAATCCTTTGCGCATAAAAATTATTCAAATAGTAATTAGCTTCTGGCGCATAATCACACTTATTCCAAAACAAACCAACTAAATTGACAAAGCATAGTAACAAAGAATGAAACACATTAAGGAAATGCAAAATTTAAAACCTAATATAAATGGCAATACTGCCTTATTACAAACACCAAGAAGACTTATTTATAGTAAGGCTTCAACCTACTCCCATTGAAGTAACCAGGTAGTCGTGTTCCATCAATTGCTTCTAACTAGAAAGCACATGTTTCAAGGATGTAAGTGATAATATAAAACCCCAACCAATGTACCTTAAGTTCTCCTGGATGGCACAAGAATTTAGAGTCATAGAGAAGCACTATTTGTCCAATCTCAAACTTCTTATCCCTTATCTTTCTGTAATGCCATGCTTTCTGCCTGGCCTTTTCTTGCTTCTAACTCCAATGTGCTATGTCTCGTAATTAATCTAGATTAATTATCTTTTCAATCAATTCTTCTAAATATTTCTCATCAGCTAGAACTCTAGTGCACGTAATACACAAAGAAGGTAACATAAATTCTATAGGAAGATCTGCTTCGGTGCCAAACACTAACAGAAATGATGTGGATTTGTTTAACCTTTTATATGTTGTTCGATATGCCCAAAGTACTGAAAATACTTTATCATCCCAAACCTTTCTTCCAACATCACAGATTTTTGTTAATGTTTGGCTCAAAATTTTGTTGAAAGCTTCAACAGTTCCATTTTCCTGAGGATGATAGGGTGTAGTCTTATGCTGTGAAATTATGAACTCATCCAATAAAATTTTGATTATCTCATTAATAAAATGTGTGCCCCTATAACTGGTCAAACTCAAAGGACATCCATACCTTGTAATAATATGTTCCCATAGAAACTGGGTTATTATATCCATTGTACAGTCCTTTGTAGGTGCTTCTTCTACCCACCTTGTCAGATATTCTATACAAGTTATGATGTAGTGTGATCCAGTTCTATGCACAGCTAGTGAAATAGGACCCACAAAATCTATAGCCCATTTCTCAAAAGGCTCTACGCTAGTAATACGTCTCAAAGGGATTTCATCTCATTGACCTAGTTTTCCAAGTTGTTGACAATGATCACATGCCTTACAAAATTCCTTACAATAATTGTATAGGGTCTCCCACCATAATCTAGTGAGTAGAATCTTTCGTGCAGTGGCATCACCTACATAGTGGCAACCTGCAATTCCACCATGAGATTCTTCCATAATACACGTGCGCTCATGTTCCAATACACAATGGCGCAATACCTCATCTCAGCCCAATTTGTACAAGTCACCAATAATTAACGTATAAGGTACAACACGTATAACAAGTTGTTTCTTATCCAAGGATTTCATTCCTTTTGGTGCCATCCCTATTCATAGAAAGATAACAATTTCCTCTAGTTCTGATGGAATTTGTTGTAACCTGCATAACTATGCATCTGGCATTGTATCCTCAATCACCTATGATTCTTCTCCTGATTGTACTCTTGATAGATGGTCTGGTCCAGAATTACTTTTTCCTATTTTTATCACAACTATGAAATCAAATTCTTGAAATAAGAGCACACATTGACATATGTGCCCTTCTAAAAAAGGTTTATTTACTATATACTTCAATGCCATGTGATCTGTATGTAAGAAATATTTTGTAGCTAGTAGGTACTAGAAGAATTTATGGAGCGCATAGATCATTGACAAAGCTTCGTGCTTTATAGTTGTGTAATTTTGTTCTACAGGAGTCAGCTTTCTACTAGCAAAATAGATAGGATGATCTACAATACCTTCTCTAGGTTGATCCAACACTATGCCAATGGCCATGCTAGAGGCATCAACATGTACATGAAATGGTTTGTCCCATGAAGTAAAATACAGAATAGGTGTGGTAGTAAGTTTCTCCTTCAACGTCTCGAATGCACTCTTTTTCTGTTCTCCCCAGTAGAACGTACCTTTCCCTCTCAGTAAATCTTCTAATGGTGTGGAAACTTTGGCATAGTCTTTGATAAGCATTCTATAATATCATGTATGACCCAAAACTCTTTGCACCTCACTTTGACTGGTAGGCTCCCTTAGGCCTATAATGACTGTAACCTTTGCTAGATCAACCAACAAACCCTCCTTGAAGATTATGTGTCCTAAAATTATCCCAAATGGTGTAGAAAATATGCACTTCTTGATGTTCAAATAGATACTCATCTATCTACACCATTCAAACATTAAGTGTAGATTGTCACAATGATCCTTAACTAGTCCATACACCATCCAATTATCTAAATATACCTGTAAGAAGTTGTGAATAATTCCTTGGACACTTAGACAACTATGCTTGAAAATACACTAGGCACATTTTTCAGACTGAAAGGTATTACAATATAGGAGAAGCTACCCCATTTAGTAGTAAACGTAGTCTTTTATTGATCCTCTTGGGCAATCTAAACCTGATGATACCTAGAGAACCCATCTGTAAACAAATATATTTCATGCTCTGCAACTCCTTCTAGTATTTCCTCAGTGAATGCAACATTTAGTTCCCTATAGTCCATGCATATCCTAATCCATCCATCCTTCTTGATACTGATCACCATTGGAATAACCCATTCAGAATCATCAAGGGGCTTGATAATCCCAGACTTTAACATGTTATCAATCTCTTCTTTTACCTTTTCACACAAATTTGGATTCATTATGTAAGGTCTCATTCTAAATGGGCATGCTCCCTCTTTAAGATTTATCTTCATCTCCCCTAATGATTCATGCATGCCTTTAAATTAATGGTACCCCATAGGAAATAAGTCCTAGTAATCCCTTAGTAACTCTATGATTTTTGCCACTTCACAGTCTAACCAATACTCTCCAATTATGGCTTCTTTAGGCTCATTATCTTCTCCAATATTCACCTGCTTTGTCTTCATCAGTTCATGATAGGCACGCATAGTCTTATCCACACTGTCCAGTACCTCACGCCTCCCTATTGAATGGTTTACATCCATATTTTCTACTTCTTCCTCATCCACTAAGTAGACCATTTTTCCTTTCTCTTTCTTAAGGCAAGTGCGTTGAAGTAATGTTGAATTAGCCTTTGGTTCTTCATCAAGATGCGATCCTAAGTCTTATTTATCTAATAACTCTTGAAGGAGTTCTTCAGCCTTGGCACTATCCCCCATAGTTAAGCACTTGATAAATTTAAAGGATTATTCCAACGGAGGCTTTGTAGAGAAGAATTCAAATGTCTAGGCCATTTCTACAATTAATTTTTTCCAATTTCTAGTTTCTCTATGGAGTTCTGCATATGCATACCAAGCATGCGTGTAACCTTATAAAGTGGAATAAAACATGTGCACCCATAGCAAAGGTGGTAAAGCTTCATGTCCTTCTGTCTAGAGTCTCTCACACTTATGAACATGGTGTTGAACATGATGATTACCATGATAAATACTTAGTTGAGTAGGTGTATTACTCCTGAATAACCTAGTATTAAGAGCAATCCTAATTTGATTTCATCCAACAAGATTATCCCTATGGACCATCCACCAGTGTGCTGCTATCGCATGTAGTGTATATACTAGCATATTTCTTCTTTCTAATGGTTCTATCAACTTTTCTTCCATGGCGTGTAGGAATACCATGGGATCCCCTTCTCTTTTGTAATAAGGTACCAAAGTGTTACATATCCTCCTGACATAACATGGTTTTTCTCTTGAGGGAATATGCTCTTTACTTTGCGCCCTACCAACTCATAAGTTTTGTGAGCCCAATTATCACAAGAAATAGTTGTAGTATCACTAATAGACTATGCATCATCCCACTGAATTAGTCCTTCTTTGGTTGGTTCAATCATCCCTATATCTCAGATGGCACATACATAAATCCTATTCAAATCTTCTTCACTTAAGGGCTCAACATAGGGCATAAATTTTCCATCTGTTAAATGGATAATAACTCTTTCCTCTTTGTTTTCAAAACTTATATAGCCCTTGTTGAAGCAAATATCAAAATTATTTGTATAGCACCAAGGATGCCCCAATAGAGCTAACAAGCTATCTAACTCTACTAGCGCTAAAACCTCAAAGTACCCAGTGAACTTGGCTCCTTGTATGGTAATGGATGCATCCTTCAAAACTCAAATGAGAGTGGCCTTAGTTTGATTAGCCATGAATAATACACTAGAGGATGGATCCAATGCGGGTCTTCCCATTTGTACCCATGCATCCAAGGTAATAACATTGACTTTTGCACTTGTATCAATCAGTATATTGATCAATAACCACCCATCCACAACAACATTCACAGTGATTTCCTTTTCATAATCCAGGTTATGAGGGGGAATATTCACATACAGGATCTTTCGTCTAGTCTCAGTACTTGTGTGCGGAGTGTTTCCTTTTAACCAACTCCCTAACAGTGGAATGACGTTTTCCTAGCACAACATTTTACACACTTCTCTCAAGTCATCTATATCAGTTTGGACTATCTCTGATGCTTTCTTTTTCTCCTTTAAGTAATATATCTCACCATAAAGAATCCTTAGAACTTTCATGGTTTCCTGATAAACCTCCTTTTGATAGGTAGGATCTAGGTACCATAAATGAAGAACTTATTCTCTGGTGATGGCATTTTTCTACTACAATGCTTCCTTGGCACATGCTGCCTCATCATGGGTCATGATCTTCACTTGTAGCACCCTTGATTTCTCCTCCAACTTAAGCATCCATTTATTTTCAACAACGCATTGTATCCTAACCATACATATACCTTTGTTTTCTTGTTTATGTTGCTTACTCAGATGCTCATATAAGTCTAACACTCCTCATAGCTATGGTTATTTTCATAGAAAGAACATGTAATATTATGAGGAAATTCACGGTAATATTGGTCAAGATATCTACAAGTATAACATGTTCCACGAGGAAAATCAATTCTTCCACCACCACGGCCTCATCCTCCAAATCCACCATGGTATCATTGACCTCTGCCATGACCGCCTTCAAAACATCCTTAATTCTAATCATAGCACGATTGATTGTGATCCTGTTCTTGATTCTCATTCTTGACTTTATCTGAAAATCCTACCTATCATACACCAATACCTATAGCATCATGAATCTATTCTATCATCCGATAGTCTTCCGTGTCATGAGTCATGGACCTACAGATTTTACAATAGCTCGAGATGTTCTTCCTTATTGTGCACTATAATAATGGGAAGTGGCTAACATCATATTTTAAATGGCATATTTCACAATCCATCAGCAATGAGTGTACCATTCTACGAGGAAAATTATCCTTTGAGTGACCTTCTACTTTACAATTTGTGCACCAAATCCCTATGTGCATCTCATGTGCTGAATTTGGTGATAGTTTCTCCAATTATTTGTCCATAGTTGTTATTTGTGCTTCTAAAAATGGGCTCACCCTAGTATCTATGATTCCAATTGCCTCAGCGTGTAAGGCTACTTCAAGTGCTTCACACGGATCAGTGTATGTCTTATGTGATAATACCCTCCTAAAAGGGGTAATCAAGCCCCCAAAAAACCATTGTGCATGCTAGCTTGCGTGTATGTCATAAGAAATATTTGATAACAACATTTTAAACCATGTATCATACTCTCTAACACCTTCAGTAGTACCTTGCTTAGTATCCTTGAGTGCACTTATACTCTTCTACTCAAACTCAGGGATATGAAACTCTTTAAGAAATGCATTCTTTAAAGCTGTATAATCTAGAAAAGTCTGATCAGGGTCAAAATTTCTATACCAAATGTGTGTGTGCCCTTGTAACGTAGTATAAAATTGGATTTCCCTATGCTTGGAATCCATTATTCCTTTTGTGTGCCACAATATTTCACACATATGCACATGTTTAGCAACATCTTCTATGCCCCTATACTATGGAAGAGGATGAGACATTTTCATGTTAATATTCTGGGGTTGGTGTGGACCTTGCCCACCTGATTTAGAACCTCCAAATCCACCTGAACCAGAGCTACCCATGCCTCCTGATCTTAAACTTGTAGCTAGGGTCAGACTAGAAGATTTAATTCCTTGTGTCCCAACAGTAGAATTGAAGTATACCCCGATAGTCTGCAAAGTGTTACTACTCCCAGAAGTTAATCCAAAAATCGGTGCACTTGTATTTAGTGTTGATGATACACATGAAAAGGTACTCCCATATAAAAAAATCCATTTATGCTGGCATTTTTGTGCTTCTTATAAGACTCACTCCTACTCTCCCACTGCTTGAACTAGCTTGTTGACTGCTTGTTGTACTAGATGTTAAAAATCAAACATAAGGGCAAGGTTACCAGGTGGATTCAAATGCATGCCCGTGACCCAGGTAGTCTATGCTGGCGCACTTCTGCATGAGGCCAAGGAAAGATCCCTATCATGATTTCCAAGATGGGGGAGTTCCCGATGCTTTGGCTCCATGTATTCTACGTGAGCTTCAAATCCTTCATGAGCCATCTCTCTCCTCAATGCCATACTTTCTGCAATGTTACATTGCTTCTCTATCTCCCTCTCATGCAACTCATTATACTTAAGCTACCTTTCCTCTCTCTTCCTTTCTGTAACTAGCTCTTTCATCCTTCACCAAACCTTCTCTTACCCCTATGCATGGTGAGGTTTAGTTAGACATTTTTTACTCTCTAAATTCAAATTTACCATCAGGATCTTGATCTCTAGTGGAATACCTTACAGGTAAGCTCCCCTTGGATATCGTAAAAACTAGAATTGAGCTACCTCTGGACATGAATAAGTGGAAATTTAGTACTCCAAGATATAATTATTCATGACACCATGAAACCATGTATCCACAACTTTAGTCCAAATCATATCAACATCATAAAGGGCCTGGAATTCTTCATGCATCTATACAAGTGTGTGGTACCTCAAATTTCACTTAGATGCATAAGCAATCAGCCACTCATATAATTCTACTAGAAAGATAACGAAAAAACTCTCATATAAATTGTCATACAGATTCTGTTCCACCCACACGTGTGTGTTAAACTCAAATCCAGTGTTGAATCATTATGCGTATTATTCTTCCAGATCATGTATCCATTCTTCAACACTTGCTAAGGTCAACTGGTATGTCTTCATCATAAACCATCCTGAAAATAACTGAAAAAGAGGTCCCAACAACGGAAGCACTGATCCAGCCTAGAATTCAATGATACAAGCCCAATAAGACCCTAGACATGCTGGCACATCACTTAGCCTAGACTGAGAGATCACCTGTAGCGCACAAAGGTACCAGGTCCCTCTTTAGGGTTGATGTAGCAAGATGTTAGCATGATGAATAATTAACACATGTAGTTCCATTACTAATACATCATTCTACTGAGCATGCCAGATCTATCTCTAAGGGAGAACATAATTAAATATTAACCATGATCAGATAAAAAACATACTAGATTCAGATACACACAAAACTAATACTTAGATTCAGCCAATATCCTCCATTATATTAAATGCAATAACTATACAGAAGCTTCATTAAAATAACAGTAGTATGTGCGTAATAGATTCAGCAACATAATCTCCCTATGTATGCACACACACCTCTCTCTCTCTACACAGTTTACTACATACTTATAAGGGTGGGGACTTTCCCTTCACCACTTATCTATTCCCAAAATAGGTTGCATGTTATTACTAGCCACACGCTATTACAAAAATAGCCACACATGCAAGTGCGCTAATAATAGACTACTTGTAGTTAACTAATAGTAGTAGATATATTTCTAGCCTGTGTCCATGCAAAGTGCTTCATAGGTAATCTTCCAAAAATATCCAATGTGTGACACGTAAGTCTCTAATAAATTTGAGTGCTCTGCACACTATCTCCAAAAATAGATCCTTTTCATGAAAACGGCTAAGTCCCGAACCTGTTTTTGTTCCCCGTGCACGAGCCTTCCCAATACGTCTTCTCCTTTGAATACATTATGTTCTTCCACGTGAACCTTCTATATTTTATTTACTAAGTTCTAGGGTTTGACTGATCAATAGATGGCCTGAATGGATATCTAACCTTTCCATTACTCTAAAGGTCAATGTTAAAAATGCTTTACTTTTCCTTATAAATTTTTACCAATTTTTTAAAAAATCAGTAGCTAAAAATTTATATAGGTTCTAATATTTTTAAAAAAATTTAAAACCCATTTTAGTTTGAATGTATTCCTAATTAACTAAAATGTAGATATAAGGTAATTAATCTAAAGCTATGCACAACTATAAATGAGGTAAATTAATGCAATAAATAAATATGTAAATGACCTAAGAAACTACACTAGTGGATATAAAAACCATAATATGCAAGGGGGAAGAGCATAGAACTCAGCTGAATAGGAGATGCTTGCAAGGCTATGTCGCAAAGGTGACTGGAAAATATGGAAGAAGGGATGACTATGCAAGAGCCCCCAAAATGATGGATATGAGTAATATGGTTAGACTGGAGCACCTGGAGAGGGACTGGGGTTCCCACGGGTGCTTTGGTCTATAAAATAGGTGCATCATCTATGCAAAATCTCTAGACTTAATCTTCACAAGTTCAGCAGGTGGTATGAAACCCTCACTGTCTATCATATAGAGTTCACTAAAATTCTTTAGATGTCACTGATAAGCCAAGATGAATGAAAATACCTACAAAACCCTAAACAATAATCAATCCCTAAAAAATAAAAATGCATATGAATATTTTGAACTGACCTCAGCTACCACAATGATTGAACTACTAACTGAGTGTTGCATTACCAAACCCAAACGTACTTCTAGTGAGTGTTTGCATATTGTGCCCTAGGTGCTCTTGTGTATGTCACACTTTTTGAAGTAGTGAGCAATAAATAAATGTAAAAACTGTTATATCATGTATGCATGAAATAGAATAGAATCTCTTCCCCTATATTGTGTGTGATGCAAATGTCCTAGCCTTGTTCCTTTGCAATGGAGCTATGCGGATGCAAGTTATCTCCAATGTAATAGATATATGTAACTCTATATGGATGATAATAGTGACTAATGTTTGACCCCTCATTATGGTATCATAAATTTATATTTATAGGTTAACCTGTATCTAATATCATAATTAACCCCAAAATGGTCGACCACTAAAAAGATAAATACTTTAAATAGCTAGAAAGTTCCCAAAAAGTGGTGGAAAATTTCAAAAAGGATTGGGGCGCCCATGGTGGGACTAGAGTGCCCCAGTTAAGGCTAAAATAACATAAAATTAGCAAAACATACTAGGCATATGGATGTAAAAGTTTAGAAATGAGAAACTAAAATAAAATAAGATGGCCAAAAGATGGGAGTTAATTATTACTTTCTTCACTCAAGAACCTTATATAGTAGTATGAAACTGGGATAAATAATATCTTAAGTGCATGAATTTGTGACTACATTTTTCCCCCACTTTATGTTGGTGAGTGGAAATCTCAGTAACATAAAATAGATAGATATGTGTACTTGATGTCCATGATGATTTTAATAGAGAGCATGTTGATGGAATAGACAAATCATGGAATGATAAAAAAGATGGAGGAGCGGGGAAACTAAAGATGATAAATGCACAAAAAAGTGATGAGGGTGAACCTAGGGTGGAATGTGTGTGGTGATGCCGATGTGTGTAGTGTAACTGCATGGTTAGTATCTGAAGTGTGCTACCATGAAGTGTTATTGTTGTAACCATTGTTGTTGTTGTTGTTGTTGCCCCCAATTTGACTACATGTTTCTCATACAGTTGGACCTACAAGGAGAAAATGATCAAGTAGTCATATATATGTATCTATGTGTAAAAATTCTATGTAAGAGACGTAATGTATGCAAATGAAAAAGTGTAAATGGAACATGTGCACCCTATCCATGTTAAGAAAGAGAGTGTAGAAGGATATCCTGTACTGCAAGTTTTTTGGGTGATCTCACACCATAGGCTGAAGAAGTATAGGGAGGAAATGCTCTATGTCCTCCAACCTTTAACTTATTCCCTAGATATGTGTGAAGGGATCTCTGTATGTCTAGTTTTTTGGGTGATTTAATACCAATGGATGAAGTAGTGTAGGAAGGCACACCTATTTTAACCTCTGAGCCTATAATTGCTTCCCCTGAATGCTAAGGACACCATGTCCTATAAAATATGTCATGTATGGAGTTTGTAGACTATTCTGAACTCACTCACTATATGTAAACCCACAATTTTAAGGGAAAAAAGTGCAATAAACTGAACCTATGTAAATGCACTGTGTAAACTGTAAAACCCCAAATGATTACCTCCATCTTTAATGACACATGCGACGTCATTGATAGGAGAATGCAGCCCCAAAAGAGGACCAACCGTATGAACTGTACCCTAGAAATTTCTTGGTATAAACCAAGGCATGCACAAACAATACGCTAGCTAAAGACAAGTGTTAGTATAAACAAGCATGTATATAGAAAAATAGTGTAAAAGTTATGAAAAATTGTAAAATCTACCAAGAAATGTAGTAGACATGCAAGAAGACAAAATAAGTCATAGAAATCAGGCTACAAACATGGTACATCACTCATGATGTCGCAAGACATGCAAGTCCATCATGGCTGCAAACAACAAACAAGTGTTCACACCAAACATAGGGCAAGGCCCAAAAACAATAAAAAATAATAGCAGACAGTGTAACAAACAAGTATGGAAGAAAATATCCTTGCATAAAAAGTGTTACACATGAATAACCTGTTAGCATGTTAGAAAGATAATTAGTATGTCGAAAGCATGTATAATCAAGTAATGTAAAGTGCTAAGTGAAAAATGAAACAATAACACCTATGAGAGATGAATATGGATGTCCCCAATGACCATTTTAGGAAGGGTAGAAGGTGAGCATACATGTTTCATGTAAGAGACATGTGTCTATGATCACAACTAAACAAAGACGTGAACTCACATGTGTAGATGGTATAGATAATGACAAATAAGTAAAATAAGTAGCATGTGTAATAAAGCAATCATGAACAATCATAAGTAAACAAGAGTAACAACAACCATAGTATGCAGTATGTTTTGGATGGATGGAATGTAATGAAAAATGAAGTGAGAGGAGCCATGTTCCCCTTGAGTGAATGGAAATGTATGCAGTGAGGTTCATTTTTTGTTTTCCCCCTCAGCAGTCAAGAATGAATCATAAATGATAGTGTGTCATTAGGATATGGTCGTAATGTGTGTTTGTCTAACACACTGTGATGATTATGTATGTACGTAATGGTGATGACATGCAACCTACAAATGATGATATGTGCGCGAACCCTATAGCTGAAATGTTTATAACATCAAAAGGCATGTAGGAGTGATGATTTATTCTACATCGTATATCACTACTAGATGAATAAAGGGAGTAGTGATGTAACCTAAGGCGTATAAAACTACAAGATGAATAAAGTAAGTGACAATTTATCCTATAGCATGTGTTAGTATCATAGAAATGTCACATGATGAAATGTCTATTAATAAACATGTGATGAATGTAAGGTCCATTTGATTTGTAAACCCTTGGCAATCGAGTATGGATAGAGAAACTAAATTGTGCCATATGGTAGTGAGTGAAGTGCGTAGAAGACAATGGAGTATAGGTATTGATAAAATACTACCATGTGATAAATATAATATGTAAATATGTGGTGTGTAGGATGAAATTCTAGATGTGTAGACTACGTAAAATGTAATGTGTAGTATGCAATGTAATAGGTTTAGGTGTAGTATGTGAATTGAAATGATGCTAGAGTTATATGTAATGATGAGTATTATGTTAGAATTGATAGGGACTAAGAGAGGGGGTGGATCAGTCCTCTGAGAAAACTTCCTCTGATAAAACTTTATCTTTTTCACTTCAAATAATGAATATTCATTCATATACATATACTCTCATAGCCTACAGTCAAGAATGTTTAAACATCAATAGATATAGTTTGTCATGGAACGCATACAAGAAATGAATATAAGATATGATCAAAAATTAATCATTCAAAAAACAAGACTTGATGCTTGATCAATATCATTAGATTACAAGATACAATTAGGATTAGCATTCAAACATACAACTTCAAATTTTCTCTCTTTCATCAACCAACTGTCACAAACACTTCATCATCTTTGTACAACCACACACAACTACAGACCTGAAAAATATTCAAGGGGTTTTGGGCTATGGCCAAGAGGTTTTTCTTTGTAACAAATATTTCTTCAAAATAATATAATGGGGTTTATCAAAAACTACTCACAAATTTTCTTACATGAATAGATATACCTCTTCGACAAGACTTTTGAACTTCCACTTACCATGAATCTTCAACTCATTCATATTTTTGTCTTCTAACTATTAAAAATTTTCCACAAGTATTCCATAATTTTTTTCATTTGGTACATATTCCCATTAATTCAAATTATTCACTTTCATTCTTGGAAACTCGCCACATTAGCCAATGTATCCATTTAGGCTCATATGTGTGCCTAAACCAACTTCTATAAAAACAATTCTAAAAAATAATCTAACTAAACCACTTCCACTAATATTCATGATCCAAGTAATATATTAAAATTAATCTTATGATGTATAATTTCATTAAAATTTACCAGCAAGAGCCAAATCAAGGTTCAACATGTGAAGAAACCCAACTTTGCAAGACTTGTCTGACTAGTTTCAGCTTCTCTGAATTTGGTCTTCAAACATTTAGCTACTACATACCTCAAATATCTTCAACATGAGGAAAGTAACCTATAAATTGAAATATAATGAATTATAATATCTCATCCACCTATCCTACTACTCCAATTCATTTCATAAGGCTTCCAAAATTTTGGATCTTTGTAACTGATTTGGCTGGTCCTAAAATCACAAAAAATAGTCTTATATACAATGTTGTCAAACACCTCCAAGGATATTTTCAGAGATCCCTATCACCTATAACACTTCAATTTTATGTATACAACATTTTAAATCATTTATATCCATATGTAAAATATAGAAACATTCACCTACCATCTCATTCTGACAAACTTCTCAACAGGCCTAAATAAGCAATTTTGGCACAATCACCTCCAAGAAAGAAATGACCTTTCCAAACTAAAATATGAACTTAAACACATTATATTTCATGTAAAAAGGATGATGAAGACAATAAAAAACATCCATATAATTTAATTCAACATGGATACCTTCATTCTCCTTCCCTAACTTCTCAAAACAAGCTCTTTTTACCAGTAAGCTCAAGCATGCACTCAATATTCTAATATTATCCAAATGAGTTACTCTTGTAGCTTCATGAATATTATTTATACATCCCTAACATCATCCAAATCATATTTGAGCATATGATCCTTTGCAAGTTTTACCTGTACACTAAAATATTATTTAAAATCCTATTTTTGAGTGGGGCCCACCAAGTGTCAAGAAGCCAAATCACCATGGAAATGTGTTGTTAGGAGTATTATACATTTTCCAATATTTTTTCAAGAAAATTAGTTTATTTTTTTCTCCTAACCAACTCAACTTTCCAAAATTGGTCCAAACTAGGTTCTATCCATTTTTGCTTGACTACTCCTTCATGCTTGCAAAAATGGATAGAACTTATAAAATAATCAGCCAATCACCAAAATAATTTCTATACCATAATTTTATCCCAATTTAATCTAATTTTTTCTCTTATTTCTTATCAGAAGGAGAATTCATAAATTTTCATGACTGCTAAGAAGTTTGATGCTCAATTTGCATACTTTGAAAAACCCGATTTTGGAAATACTTGCATAGCTTGTGAAATATTCGTCCCTAGATTCTAAAATTTGTCTCACACCTTAAATTAACATCCCTCTAACACTTCTAAGTGATTTTTTTCTCTATTTCATCCTACATATTTCCATTCCATCTCATCTAGGTACCCTTATGTCTCTAATTATCAATTTTTCTACTATTCTAACCTATATGAGTGCTCAAAACATCTGATTTACCACCTATGAATCATTGTAAACTTCCAAAAACACTATCCCATACTCATACCATGATTTATTTTTATCTTCATGTCTTGGATCATCATATCATACCTTGCTTGCTTAAGGAATAGCTTAAGAAAACACTATATTGACTTGTTTCACCTTCAACCACATAGTTTGACTTTTATATCACCTTATATATCCATGTGCCACATCATGATGCTATATACATTCTTTTTCTCCCCATTTTAGTGGATTTTCATGTTTTCTTGATTTACACCATGTACTTGCATTAAACCAAGGCCTATAAAGACTTGACATGAACCCATACACTTCACTGACTAGACCATTTGAACATTCTACAAACTCGATTGACAATCTCACTCACCTCATGAACCTTGTTTTACCTTCATACCACCTTTGAGAGACTCAAGCCACATATATAAACTTTTGGAGATACCTAGATCACCTAGCCAACATGCCTGAGACATCAATTAACTTGACATCAATGACAACACAAGTGACACACTCACCCAAAAAAATACCCCTTTATCATTGATGACAACCTTCATAGAAACATTGATGGAAATCATGACTATTTACACACTTGGAAGACCTCATTTTCATGTTTATTGACACACTTCTCTCCCTTTGACATCTATGAAAAATATATGGATGAACTTGACCTGATACAAAGACAACCAAGGACAAAACATAATGGAAATAAATCTCAAACATTGACTTACTTGACAAAGAAGCTCCCCCTAGGACTGAATTGGCTTCTGTTTGACTCCTTTAATAGCTATAGGGATCTTTTGGACCTGATATGATCTCAAAAATTATCCCCCTCAACTGATGCATCTCAAATTTGTCCTTCATTCATGCTTAAACTTCACTTTATAGACCAACACATTTTTGTCTTTGTAAGAGGCATAAAAGATCATTTCAACCTTCTTAGGCATTCCCTTGTTTTGGTCTCTTGGAGCTACTATAGCAGACATGAAAACTAATCCAACACAATTATTAACATGTCAACAATGCCAAATATCCATGAATAAACCTTTGTTCACCATTCTAAACTGAGATCCACCAATTTTAGGCCTAAAACAAGCGAAAACAAGGCATCTTTTGTTCTTCAAACCATTCAAGACGCCAACTACCCTTAACATACCTTTCAGTGTATTTTAGGTCAATTTCCACATCCTTCTACAAGTCAACCATGCTTTTACTCAGCCAAACATATCTCCCCCTGAGCTAAATGTCTCTAAATCTAGCTCCTTGGCATAGTTTTGACCAACTGGACTTGCTCACATGCCTTGAAATGAGCAATATAACTTTTTCAAGGTCCTAACATAACATTTTAGACTCCTACAGTGTTATTGGACTAAGATAGATCACCACATATCTTTGATAGCAAGAAAAAGGATCAAATTCCACTTTCTCACTTTTGATCTCTGAACACCATTTCAACCATTGAGATCAACTTTATACAATAAGTCCATACTTCTCAAATTAAAATCTAGAATGCTTCAATAGCTTACATTTTGAGAGATGCCTTCAATTAATCTCTGATGATCTACATTATCCCCTCAACATGATGAGTTAGAATCTTCATTCTTTCTTAGTCTCTATTAGCCAAGTAACTTTTGTTTTGTGGATTATCTATAATTTCCATGAACTATACATTTTCAAGACCATCTTGACTTGGAATATTTTAAACATACTTTCATCCTTCCTCTGAGAGGAGGTCATACCTTTTCATTACCAAACTTATCTTAGCTTTTAGATCTTCAGTTTTCTTCACTAGGAATCCTTGCACACCAAAACTCTAAAAGCCATATTTAGAGACATGTTTCACAGTTGGTATCCTTGTCTTTGGAACCATCTACACAAAGTTCATTTAGGGCATAATAATTGCGACTAAAAATGTAACATGCAAACTATCTTGAAAATCCATATGCTCATTTGGATCTCATAGATACTGACTGAGTTTCCTTGTATAGAATTCATGAGTATCTTTTGAGTTACTTCATAATACCGAAATCTTCCCAAGAATTGTTACAGAGGTCATATACAGTTTTTAAAGTGTGCATATAATGGCTTATGTAAGTGTCTTTCTCAAACTTCTATCATCATGTTCAGAGTAACTCCTTTCCATAGTCTTCCAATCACAATTTGTAGACTTTAAAGACCTCAAGGATCCTCTATAATATATTATGGGCATGCCTTTTATGACACCTATAGTACATCACATGTCATGATCAATGCACATTCCAAAATATTTATGGCAACAACAAGTATAAACTTTAATCTCTTCACAACATTGTCTTCCCTTCTTTCTTCATGAAATGAGAAAGGATAAGCATTTAAGGTCAAAATTGGTCTCCACTGGTGCTAGAGATTATCACCAATATTTCATTAATAGTTGATAAAAGGACCACTTATTTCCAAAATCACCACACCCTCTTCATTTCTTGATCATTCATATAAAACATTGCTTAGACTTAGCATTTTACCTTCAAGAATATTTGTGCTGTGAAGAGTTACTCAAATTCAATGTTATAAATGTGCTTACCCATGTTTCCTCAATTTTGACTAATCCTTCTTAAGTATACCAGGTTTGAGATTTAAATGTCAGGTGTGTAGAGTCTCATGTACTAGATTATTTATTCATCTTAACATATTTCCCTTCAATTTCATGATACTTCACATGCAGAGGTTTTTGAGATCATCTCATCATCTCCTAAAATAGTTCATAATCAGTATCTACTTGCTCTTTTCTTCTTCACACACACCATTCACTATCTGTACTCCAAGGAATTAAAAAAAACACACTTATCATGTTCACCTTTTCAACTTCTATACTTTCATAACATGTAATTATTTTCAACTGAGCCTTGTCTCATCAAGAATTAACCCAATCAATTACTTTTTGTCTCATTATATACCCTCTTCAAATTCACCTTTCTCATTCCATTTGAAGTTCAAAGGTTCATAGCTTTCCATCTTGGGTGAATAGGACAAGATAATGATTTTTTCTATTCTTATTTGAGCTTGAGAGAAGGTATTGTTCATGCTTGAAGTTTGGGATGGTTCATAACCTTCTCTAGGTGTTTTATCAAAAAGAAACCAAGAGTTTATCCCATTAAAACTTCTCACTTTTAAAAAACATGAGCCCATTTAGTTGATTGAATAGTTTACTAGTTTTCAACCTAAGGAGCACTAAAAACTACATTCAAGACATGATCTTCACAGTGATGGACTCTCCTTGACCTTACGAAGCTTGAGTGCACTCTTTATATAGGAAGAATGCATTCAAAGTCTCAAAAAGATAACTTAACAGTGCTAATATATACCTATGCATACAAATAGACCTCTGAATCCATTTCAAACAAATGAAGTATATTTAAAAAAAATGTTTGTCTCTTGAAGGGCTTAACTCAACTCAATATTATCTTTATTTTATGTGAAGACCTTTTAATAATGAAAAGAAAGCTCAATATACTGTCATATTCAACTATGTACAAAAATAAAAAACTTATGTCATCAAATTATCCCATTATACCTGATGAAACTTGATGATTCTTTTTACAATGGATGCATATGGATTGCATAGATGTTTGTATAGAATTTCTCAAATTTTGAATGGTTAAAAAGTCTTATTCGATCAAAAAATATTTAGAAAACCCTAAATCAGGATTTTTTGTAACTGTGATGCCTGAGCCTAGAAAAAATTTAAAATATTCTTTTATTTTTCAAGAAAGGGAAAAAATCCTTTGCTTGTAGCATCCTTGGATCAAACTCCACCCTCTTTACACAGTGTTCAACTTTTAACTTCGTTTAAATATTTTTAGTTGGCATGACAAACAGTCCACAAGCCTTTGGAATGACTAATATTGTTATAAATCACAATCAACATCAAGATTAGACACTTGATTCAATTTTTGAAATTCATTTTGGATGAGACAATGGTATTCATACAACTCTTTCCAAGTTACAAATTTTCAAGGAGCCTTTGGGATGGTTTACTAGCTTAGCAAGTCTAGTTCATGCCTAAGAAGAATGATAAAACAGTCTTGTTTGAGCAAGGAGAAGTTGTAGAAAACCTTAAACTTGATATTCAAGATAATCATAAGCTTGAGAGCAGTTATTAACTTCAATGTGATAAAATAATTACTTGAATCAGCTTTAAATTGCACCTTAAGTGAAGAATGGATGAGTTTTATGACATGGTGTGCACAAATCAGGTCTTTGGGACTCTATAACATCATGGTGAGAAGTAATTAAAACTTTATTTTATAATATGATAAGATATTCTGATACCTTTTGAAACAATACCACTACTTTCGGCACCTTTTGCAACCTCAAAATAGGAGCACCCTTCAAGTGAGATCAATGACTGAAGAATTATATACACCTTCATGGGGATTGACTTTAAAAATAACTTATGAGCATAGAAACCATAATTAATAAACTAAAAAATAACTATGGAGGTGATAAAACAATATTCGGAAGCCAACAATACCTTTTTGCTCCTATCGATTTGGTGCACACCCAGGAGAGAGAAAACATTGCTCCACCAAAATGCTCATAACTTTTTAACCACACCTCCTTTTGAGAAAATTATTTTTACACATGATTTTTATGCCAATTTAATCCCAAAATTATTTCTATGAATTATTTTAAGGATACTATATAATTTTTTTAAGGCTAAAAAGTCAGGTAACTCAGAATGAGTTTTTTAAAAAGCTTGTTTTATAAAAAACTCACATAAATTGAACAAATGACCTAAATTTGACCTTAATTTTTGCATGAATCATTATGACACCTTACTCTATTATCTACCAAAGTTTCTATAAAATAATAGGTCTAATTTTTTTTATCCCATCTCATTTGCATGTTAGAACACTGTTTGTTCTCAACACTATTTCTGACCGACATACAAAACTGACTCATGGAGATGAACTGAGCCTATACTTTACTCATACATGTTTTAGATACACTCTCTAATCCTCTCCCATACATGAAGAAAAACTCTTGATAAAGATAGCTCCCCCTCACACCAATATCCCATGGAGGAGATTGATGAGAGACCTAACAAGGTCTCAAATATTCTTTTAGTTTCTTAACTAGTTCATGTTTCTTTGATTCTTTGTTTTTCATGGTAGAATTCTTATTTTGATCAGTCACACTCTTGAAATACTCTTTAGAACCTTGACTCGATTCTCCTTTCCTTTTTTATGTTTGAGTTTGTTGCTTGAGTTTTTGGCTTTCTTTCTTCAATTTACCTGCATCACAGAACCTTGCAATGTGCCCAGCCTTGTGGTGCCTAATACATTCAACCTACCTTCCCTTTCAATCAAAATCCATATGTCTAAACTCATTACAAGCATAGTAATAGAAATTAAATTATCTTTCATACCTAATTGTGTTTGATGGTTCATTTTTATAGTACTTTGCCAGATTTCCCTTCTCATAAATGTGTTAACACTTAGATCCATATCTTTGACCAACCTTCTTGTCTTGAAATTCCTCTTCTTTATTTTCTTCAAAAATTTCCTTTCCTTTTCCATCACTCTTCTTCTCAATCTTAGGACTACAAAGACTAGCCATGTGACCATAATCACCACACTTGTAGCAATTTCCATGAAAAACAACATGCCTAAATGCATTAGGCTTCCTAAATGCATTAGGTTGCCTAACAGGTGATTTTCCATGAAATGAATACTTTAGACTATTTCCATTTCTTGAGTGATTTTTTCTATTTTAACCTTGGCTTGATTAACCTTCATTATTCTCTAAATAGTATTAATCTTTGGTGAAACCTAGTCCTGTTCTGTCACCATATGCCTTTTGTTTTCCTAACATCTTATTCAATTTTTCTAAGATATTTTGAAAAGATGATAACTTACTTGTCATGATTCTTAACTCCTTATTTAGTTATTCTTTCTCTTTCTTTAGTTCTTCTTTCTCTTTCTTCATGTCTTCTTATGTCTCTTAAAATCCCTTCATTAGGACCTTGACTACTTCTTCTCTTTTAGCTTCATGTTTGAGTCATTCTTCTCTCTTGATTCCCATCTCAACTTGGGCCTCTTCAACTTGAACTTTCATGACTTTGATAATTTCTTTTTTTTTTTTGATATCTTTTCAATCACATCACCTTGCATACCTACCATGTTCCTTATCATGAAGGTATTGATCTAAATAGTTTTCAAATCTGGAGGTGTCATCCTATCACCAAAGATCTCCTTTAAGCCTGTTAAGACCACTTTCAAGGGCCAAAAATGATACCAATTGTTAGAAATTGATAGGGATTAAGAGGGGGGTTGAATCAGTCCTCTGAAAAAAAAATTCTTTTACACTTCAAACAATGAATATTCATTCATATTCATACACTCTCATAAACTATAGTCAAGAATGTTTAAACATCAATAGATATAGTTTATCATGGAACACATACAAGAAATGCTAAAAAATTCTTCATTAAAAACACAATACTTGATGCTTGATCAATATCATCAAATTACAAGATACAATCAGGATTAGCATTCAAACATACAGTTGCAAATTTTCTCTCTTTCATCAACTAGTTGTCACAAGCACTTCATCATCTTCATACAACCACACCCAGCTATAGACCTAAAAAATATTCTAGGGGTTTTGGGCTATGCCCAAGAGGTTTTTCTTTGCAAATAATATTTCTTCAAAATAATATAATGGGGGTTATCAATAGCTTCTCACAAATTTTCTTACATGAATAGATATACCTCTTAAACATGACTTTTGACCTTCCACTTACCATGAATCTTCAAATCACTCATATTTTTGTCTTCTAACTCTTAAAACTTGTCCACAAGTATTATATATTTTTTTTCATGTGGTACATGGTCCCATCAAGTCAAATTATTTAGTTTAATGCTTAGAAACTTTCCACATTAGCCAATGTATCCATTTAGGCTCATAGGTGTGCCTAAATCAACTTCTATAAAAATAGTCCTAAAAAATCATCTAAATAGACCACTTGCACTCATATTCATGATACAAGTAATACATAAAATTTCTAATTTCATTAAAATTTACCAGTAAGAGCCAAATCAAGGTTCAACATGCCAAGAAACCTAACTTTGCAAGACTTTTCTAGCTGGTTTCAGCATATCTGAATTTGGTCTTCAAAAACTTAGTTGGTACATGCCTAAAATATATTAATCATGAAGCAAGTAACCTATAAATTGAAATATCATGAATTATACTATCTCATCCACCTATCATACTGCTTCAATTCATGACATAAGGCTTCTAAAAACTTGGATCTTTGCAACTGATTTGGTTGGTCCTAAAATCATAAACACTAGTCTTATATACAATGTGGTCAAACACCTCCAAGGAGATTTTAAGATCTCCCTATCACCTCCAAAAATTCAATTTTTATATATAATTTTTTAAAAATAATTTATATCCATATGTCAAATAGAGAAACATTCACCTAGCATCTCATTCTGACAAATTTCTTAAGAGGCCTAAATAAGCAATTTTGGCACAATCACCTCCAAGCAAGAAATGACCTTTCCAAACTAAAATATGCAATTCAATACATCATATTTCATGTAACAAGGATGATCAAGACAAGAAACAATATTCATACAATGTAATTCAATGGATACCTTCATTCTCCTTCATTAGCTTCTCAAAACAAGCTACTTTTGTCAGTAAGCTCAGACATGCACTCAATACTCCAATTTTCTCCATATTATTTACTCAGGTAATGTTATGAAGCTGATTTATTCATCCCCAACATCTTCCACCTCATATTTGAGCATATGATCCTTTGCAAGTTTTACCTATACATTGAAATCTTCTTAAAAAGCTTATTTTTTAGTAGGGACCACCAAGTATCCAGAAGTCAAATCACCATGAAAATGTGTTGTTAGGATTATTATACATTTTATAATATTTTTTCAAGAAAAATAGTTGATTTTTTTCACCTAACCAACTCAGTTTTCCAAAATTGGTCCAAACTGGGTTTTCAAGAACTACAAACATGCTCACAAAAATGGATAGAACTTCTAAAATACTCATATAATCACAAAAAATATTTTTGCACTTTATTTTTATCCTAATTTAATCCATTTTTCTCTCTTATGACTTATCTGAAGGATGCTTAAAAATTTTATTTGACTGCTAAGAAGTTTGATGTTCAATTTGCATACTTTGAAAAACCCGGTTTTGGAGATACTTGCATAACTTGCAAAATATTCATCCCCAGATTCTAAAATTTTTCTCAAACCTTAAAGAAACATCCCTCTAAAAATTCAAAGTGATTTTTTTCTCTAGTTCATCTTGTATCTTTCCATTCAATCTCATCTAGGTACCCTTTGGTCTCTAATTCTCAGTTGCTCTACTAGTTTAACTTGTACGATTTCTCAAAACACATGATTGACCATCTATGAAGCCTTTTAAACTTCAGAAAACGCCATTCCATTCTCATACAATTATTTTTTTCAACTTCATGCCTTGGATCATCATATCATACCTTGTTTGTTTGTAGAAGAGCTTAAGAAAACACTATACTAACTTGTTTCACCTTCAACCACCTGATTTGACTTTTGTATCACCTTATATATCTCCTATTTCACCTCATGATGTTTTATCTAGGATTTTTATCCTTTTATTTTAGTGGATTTGTATGTTTTCTTGATTTACACCATGTACTTGCATTAGACCAAGGCCTAGAAAGACTTGACATGACTCATACACTTCACAACTGGACCATGTCAACATGCTACATACTCAATGATACAAATCACTCACCTCATGAAACTTTTTTGACATTCATACCACCTTTGAGATACTCAAGCCACATATATGCACTTTTGGCGATACCTAGATCACCTGGCCAACAATGCCTAGATCATCTAACCAACATACCTACATCACATAGACTCTTGAGACATAAATGAACTTGACATCAATGACAACAAAAGTGACACAATCACCCAACATAGTATAATATTTATAAAATGTGTAAGGTGAAGATGCACATTATATGATGTAATGCATGTGACATTAGATGTTGTATAGTGATACAATGTAGTATGCGTAGATAGCCTAATAAGGTATGTAATGTGTAGGATGACTAAGATGTAATGATAGTGGTGTAGAAAATAGAAGTAGGATATGTGTCTAATGACAACTATGAAGATGTATGACACGCGATATATCAGTAGATGTAGTGTGTAAGTCCTATAATGGAGTGTATGGGGTTCATGTGTAGTAAGCCCTCAATAGTCAAGTATGAATTGAAGAAAAAGAGTGTGTCATCAGGTAATGACAATACTATGACGTATGTATGAATATGAAAGATGAGATGAGGTATGTGTAAGTGTTAAGAGTGTGATGTAGTACTATGTAAATATGCTAGAATGTGGGGGGGTGTAAATACTATGCCCCCAAGTATGTAAGCGATGGAAGTCTAGTGAAAATACACTAAGTAGATCCACATAAGGAGTAGTTTCCTTAACAAAATTTATGGGACACTAAGGTGGTAATGTCATAGACAACTTGAGTGGGGGGTATTTGCTTTAACAAAATGATTAGAAAATGGAAGTGGAATAGGATGGAAAGAAAGCTTGAATGGTGAGAACTTTAGCGATATTGATGATGTTACAGTTGGACAAGGGTGATTGATTTTGAGAGGTAGTTGTGTACCTTGTATTGGTAATGTTGTAGATGTATTGGGAGGAAGAAGTGTTGTATTGGTTTTTATAGGAGTTTTCTTAGGTAGTTCTTGTATTTTTGAAGAAGGCACATGAGAAATGGTGGTGTGATGATCATTAAGTGGATACGAAGCAACATCATAAATAGGAGAATAATGTGATAGGACTAATATTTTTCTGACTAGGATAAGAATCATTATTCACATGTGAGTGATTGTCAATATCAAGCATGTAATGAATAATAGAATCATCTAGAACTTCCTTAGAAATATTAGAAGGAGACTCACTAGTAACTAAATAACATGGTATAATAGTTGTAGGTGGGCATGCAACATAATGTTGTGCATTGAGTGAGATAAAACCCCGACGCTCAAGATGTTTGATTATTCATGGTAGAGTGTGGAAATCATTATCATTATTTCCATTTATTTGATGATAATTGTAATACAAACAACCTTAATATTTTTCTAACTGATAAGGAGAATAGTAATGACTATGCGGTAGAGTGATCAACTAATGACTAAGGAGCTAAATAAGGATGTCATGGTGCATAGTATTATGTTCAAATATGAGAGGCTCATGAAATGGCATGTATTGAGTTTCAATTAGATGACATGTAATGGACATAGATTACATATAAGATGTAGAAGGAGCAAAAACATGTGATTGAGAAACATCCTTAAGCTGTTGAATTTCATATCTAATAGATGTAATATTTGATTCCATAGCCTTAAACTTATCTTGAAATAAATAATGTAGAGCGTGGATTGAGTCTAATAGGGGTGGATTAGATGGAGGATCACTAGGGTTGGAGTCATTAGATAAACGATCAAATAGAAGAATTATTTTTTGTGACACTGGTAGTATGTTGTCATCTAGATACATGGTGTCTAAATATTTTTACAAAATAGCCTGACAATGAGGATATCTCTTGAGTAAATCAGATAAAGAAACTTGACCAACATTGTGACCCATGATAGAAGAAAGATGAGGATGTTGAACGTGAAAGTAGTTGGGTTTGCAAAAATGATTAAATAAAATGTAGATATAAGGTAGTTAATCTAAATCTATGCAAAATTTTAAATGAGGTAAATAAATGAAATAAATAAAGATGTGAATGACCCAAGCAACTAAACTAGTGGAAATAAAAAACCATAATATACAAAAGGGAAGAGGAAATAACTTAGATAAATAGGAGATGCTCGCAGGGCTCTGTCACAAAGGTGACTGGAAATTTTGGAAGCAGGAATGACTGTATAGGAACCCCAAAAAGGATGGATCTGAGTAATATGGCTAGACTAGAGCACCTGGAGAGGGACTGTAGTGCCCATGGGAAATATAGTCTACAAACTAGGAACCTTGGTTTGTGTAAAATATCTAGAACTAATCTTCCTAGGTTTGGTAGGTGGTCTTAAACCAGCACTGTCTATCACATCAAGTTCACTGCACTACTTCAGATGTCGATGATATGCAAAGATGAATCAAAAGACCTGTAAAACCCTCAATAATCATAAATCCCTAAAAAATAAAAATGCCCATGAATAGGTCTAACTGACCTCAACTGCCACAATGGTAGACTTAATAACTGGGCATTGCATCACATTCCAGACCCAAATTTATTTCTAGTGAGTGTGTGCATATTGTGCCCTAGATTATCTTGTGTCACTCACACTATGTGAAGTAGCGAGCAATAACTAAATGTAGAAATTATAATAGCATGTGTATATGGAATAGAATATAATCCCTCCCCCTGTGATGTGTGTGATGTAGATGTCCTAGCCTTTTGACTTTGTGATGGAGCTATGTGGATGCAAGTGATCTCTAATGTAATAGATGGATGAAAATATAGATGGATGATAGTAGTGACTAATGCTTGGCCCCTCATTATGGTCTCATAACTTTATATTTATAGGGTTCTCTTGATCTAATTTCATAATTAACCCCAAAATGGCCAACCACTAAAATATAAAGACCTCAAATGGCTAAAAAGAGACCAAAAAGTGGTGGGAAAGTTTAAAAAGGATTGGGGCACCCATGGTGGGACCATGGTGCCCATGGGCACCCAATACTAGCCTTCGCGCCCCAGTTGAGGCTAAAATAATGACAAATGACCAAAATAGACTGGGCATATGGATGTAAATGGCCAGGAATGAAAAAATAAAATAAAAGAAGATGGTCAAAAGATGGGAGTTAATTAGTACTTTTTTCACTCAAGAACCTTCTAAATAGTAGTATGAAACTGGAATAAATAATATCTAAAGTGCATTATTTTGTTACTACAACCCTCAATTTAGGTTATATGCTAGTAGGATTTTTTATTTTTTAAAATGACATACATTTTCAAAAAGGTTCAATACATATAACTTGTGTGGTTACAATTAAATTTTTATTCCTTGAGATTTTTTCTGATCATAAGTCGACGATACATGGAAGTAAATGTAGTATAAGTTGTAAGATAGGAAAAATACACTACTAACAAGGAAGTAAAATACTAACAATAATACCACCTCCTTTGTGTTATGCAGAAAACCTTGGAATGGGCTAGGAAACATGGATTGAGCCCTGATTATGTGATATGTAGGTGCTTTTCTTCAAGACAGAGCAAGGCCTTCCTGCAACTACGATCCACTTACTTTGTACCAGATGGGTAAAAGGATTATGGATTTGGGGTGCTTCAAGATGAGGCTATTTGGGCATTAGGACAAGGTAGAAGGATTTTCTTTGCTCAAAGGATGCAAGAACTTAGACAGGGAATTCAAGTTTATTCTTTGTGTCTTAAAGGGGAGGGGTAAGGTTGTATTTATAGCCCGGGGAAGTGATTAACTTAGATTAATTTAACTAATCATGGTTTGAAAATGTGGGAAAGATTAGGTGAGTGGAGACCATGAAGAATGGGTGAGGATTTGATTTTGAATTTTTAATTCAATAGTAGAAAAACATGGAGAATAATAACATGTGGTGAGGATTGGGTTAATTTTTAGATTTGAAATGGATAATTAATCAAATTATATATGATTAATTTGAAGTGTATTTTTGTGGGAAATGAGGTAGGGGAATTAATTGATTTAGGACATATGTGAAATTAGGGTGTCTATATTTTCCCATGTTTGCAAGGGTACTATAAAAGTAGTGGCCTTTCAAAGAAAGTAGACAAGATGAAGGAAGAATTCAATCTACTTTTCTTAAGCAAAAAGTATAGTGAATGTTTGTTGGGGAGATTAGAAGGTGGTGAGTGACGGATTTCATGGTATCCTCCAAGAAAAAAATTTCATGAGAAGATGTGATTATGGACATATGTGATGATGCCCCCTCAAGAGGGCTAACGAGAATGGAGTATATGACAGAGCTTGCGAAAAGAGGAGAGATAAATTATGTGCAGAAGAGGATGATAATGGAGTGGAAGAGACTCAAATTACCACACGATGCAAATGGAGAAAGGATTTAATCATCCTTGAATGCTAGGTGTGAGGGTGTGTGGGAAGATGAAATGGGAAAGACAAAAGGGAATGGATAGGATTGGGGGTTGATTATGAGAAGAGTAAGAAAGGTGAAGAGTAATGGAGATAGGGAAGGGAAAAAAAGGAATGAAAGAGGTAAAAAATAATAAGAGAGAGGGATGATAGGGGAAGAAGGGAATGATGAGAGATATACAAGGAGAAAACAAGAAAATGACAAAGTAGAGGGTGAAGTTATGAAATAGAGAGATGTGCCAAATGAAGGAAGCAACAAAGATAATAAAGAGGGATGCATGAAAGTGAAAGAAATGATAGAGCTGAGAAAATCAAGAAACGGGGAAGGATAAATAAGAAGGAGAAGATGAGGTGGGAATAAGGGGTAAAATTGATGAAAAATTGAAAAAGGATGAAAGAAGAAGTAGAACAGAGAAAAAAAGAAACTATGAGGGGTGAGGAAAGTGTGAAAAAGAGTAGAGAAAAGAAGATAAATATGTACAAAATTAATGAAAAGGTAGGGGTGGTAGACAAAAGGAGAAGTGGTTAGAAGAAACGTGAAAATTAGGGGAGAGGAAAGGAAGATAGAACGAATACATGGAGAAGATTGAAGCAACCGTTTCATTGCGAGGAAGACCAAGGAAAGTAATATGGAACAAACCATATGGAGATGTATGTGGAGGGTGGGATGATAAAAAATACTGGACAACACTAAAGATCCAATTTATCGATGGGGAAGTAAGGAGGAAACGTGATATAAAAAGGGGAAGAAGACGATATAGGGGAGGTGAAATAAGATGAGGGTGGGAGAGAGAAGAGGATAAAAGAGAAAATGATGTAGAAGGAAGGGAATATAGAAAGGGGATAATAAGTGGAAAGTGAACAGTATGAGGAATGTAAAGAGAAGAAAGAGGGGAGGACTGACATAGATTGGAAAGGATGTGGAGATGCATGAAATGAGGATAATAGGATTACAAGAAAATAAAAAAAGGATGTATGATGAATACAGTAAAGATATTGAAGAGGGAAAATGGAAGATGAAGAGATGGGGAAGAAGTGACAAGGAAGGGAGTGAATGGGGGAAAAGAATAGGATAGAAAAGAGCATGGGGGTTAGAAGAGGAAATACCAATGAGAGGACATTATGGAAAGTCCACTAACAATGAGTGGTGAGGAAGGGTGAGAGAAAAAATGAAGAAAAGGATAAAGGTAATATGGATTGGAAAGGGTAACACCAACAAAGGGATGTTAGAGAAAGCCCACTAACAATGAGTGGCGGGCTTCGAGGAAGGAAGGAAGGAATAAAGGGAAACTCTAGAAGGTCGAAGGGAGCGGATGAGGTTGTGTAGAATGAGGATTGATGATTTTTAGGGAAATTCCACTAACAATTATTAGCTCGGGAATAAAATATGATGATGAAATAATGATAGAGGAATGTTAAGAATAATGGTGAATAAGCGTGTGCATAGAAATGTGGGAGAATTTGAGAAGATGAAGTGGAAAGAGTAAATAAAATGGGAGGGATGAGTTGGGACTAGGTGAAAGTGAGGAGAGGATGAGGGAGATAAGGATGAACAAGGCGAGGATGAAGAAAAAAGACATGAAAAGAATGGGAAGGAATGGTATGAAGGATGATGGATCAAGAAGGGTAATATGGGGAAAAGGAACGTGATTGTAGGTGGAAGATATTCAATGTATGTTGTAAGATGATATGTGGAGAAAGAATAATGGTAGGAGGAAAATGTGGTTGGTAGGAGAGACCAGGTGGAAGAAGAGATCAACAAGGTGAATGAAGAATGAGATGAGGGAAAAGTTAACAATGACGAGTTTAGCATAGGGAGGATCTTGATGTAAGACTATAATGTGATGGAAGTGGTCAAGTAAGATTGCCAAGTGAGTGACGTTGGAGATGACAAGTGGGTAAGTGAGAAGTGGTATTTGTGAGAATGGAAGAGGAGGTGAGAGGATGTGACAATGGGAAATGCTGAGAAAAAGTGAAGGGTGAAGGATGTGTAGTGATGGGGAAAGGCAAGAAGACAGATCATTATAAAGAGGGACTCTTAAGTGAGATCATCATGTCGTACGAGTGGTTAAGTAAGATTGCTAAGAAGAGGATGGTGATAGTGATGGTAAAAAAGATGTGATTATGGGAAATGAAGAGAAAATATGGATGGCAAGAATATGCAGTGATGAGTGAGTGCAATATGACATGTCATGCTTAAGAGAGACTCTTAAGTAATATTTTCATGCCACCGGAGTGGTTTTGTAAGATCACCAAACCGATAGGGATGATATGCAAGGAGAAAGACAAAATTGTATTGGGTACAGGGGTGGAATGGTTAGTTGAATAAGATGATCGCTGTGTGCAATTATTTCTACAATTTTAACCAAACTTAAAGCAAGAAAGATACCACCTAAAAATAGCTTCCTAACCTAGCTAAAAATGTGAAGATATGCACCATCACGATGAAGAAGTGAGCACCTACCCTTTAAACATGAATAACTTTGAATCTAATCAAAACAAAATGTAAATGCATGAACACTATTCCCCTTTAATTGCCTAATTAAACATTTAAAATTGACCTAAATAGTCCAAATGGCAATCAAACCATGTTTTCTTGCTTTGATCCTTCAATGGATGCTTAGGTGTGAGGCTTAGCTCTTCAAGAATGGAGGATGGAGGGCTCAAGAATGACACAAGGCTATTAGTGCAAGACTATGTGCTTACTTTTGTCTCTTGAGAGATTTAGGTGTAAGTGTAGAAGTAGGGGGAGGGTTGTTTATATAGCCCAAAGAATGGAGGATTCCACACATCCTCATGAATGTGGGACTAATGGAGATGTAGAGTTAGTTATGGATAAGGGATGTTTAGAAGGGGTTGAGTAAACTTTAGGAGGATTTAGTTTGTCCTCTAGTGGCTCATGTGGATAAAGGGGGTGTATTAATTAATCAAGATGATTAATTAAATACATGTGCAAGATTTTATAATCTTTTAGATGGATATTAGTGTGATTCAGACCATTAGGAGGGAATTAAACCAATTACATAGTGATTTATTGATTTAATGAGAATGGAGGATAATTAATTAGACTAGATAGAAAGTGTTGATTAACGAAGGGTCGTTAATGCAGGTATGTGTTGGATAGGTGACTTAATTAATTAGCGTAATGTAATCAATTAACAAAAATGGATGATAAGATGAGTGCTATTGACAATATGTCGTCAATTTGCGGGAAATGAGATAATCAGTGCAATTTAATTATTTAAATTGCTCGAGCGTAATTATAGGTGTCTACATTTGCCCCTCTTTGGGGTGGCATAAGTGACGCCACTTCAAAGATAGTAGATGGAATAAAATACCAACTCCATGCAACATATAATAATGCAATGGAATACGAGGAGGAAACAAGCTCATTTAATAGGGAAACAAGTATGGACACACATATCCAACCCAACAATGGTCAAGACAGTTGTACAAATGTTTTGTTATCAGTGCTAAAGAGATCCACAAGTTCATGATTAACGACAAGGGTTAAAAATGATGCCCCGAGAAAGGATACATGCAAGGGGAAAGGGCAATGGACATGGGGTCCATGAAAAGCTTTAATGTGCAATGAAATAGCACCAGGAAATGAAAGTGCCCCAGAGTACAGACGAAGCAAGCAACTAGCTTTGTGAATGGTTGTGAATCCAGTGATCCGCGAGTCGTATCAATCAGGGAAGATGTGAGACAAACCAACAGGATATGGAGAAAATACCATGCACAAGACACAAGTTTCAGCCGAAATAAGCAAGTTACCATTTTGTAGGTTTTTTTTTTTACTTTTTAGGATTTTTGAAAATTTTGCCTTATTTTTGGATTTTTTTTTTGATATATATATTATTTTTATTTTTTTTGCTTTCCAACCCATGGTGAACAGTAGAAGAAAGTGAAGGGCCTAGGGGCAATAGAAAGTGCCCGAGGTGGAAGAACAGAGAAACAAACGACAAGTAATGTCCTTTTTTAGTGGAAAATTTAAGAAAAATAATGTGAAAAATAATTATTTACAAGAGTGTGGAGAAGAATAAAAATTGCCAGGGAGCAATAAAATTGTCTAAGGGAGAAGAAAAGGGCATTAGACAACAAAAAATGCCCCAATACGGTGAAAAATAAGAGAAAAATAATTATTCCATAGTGAACAGAGGAGAAAATGGTGATCGAAACAGGCCTCCTGACCCTCCCGATGGTGAAAAATAGGTTAATATACCCCACCAGGGGGGGTAAAATAATCGCGACCAATTCATTTTAACTGATTAGTTTAGAAATTTTACTATGAGACTCTGACCATGAGGAGAACCATGGTGATCACATGAGACTGTTTGAAGCACGAAGATGCAGTTTGGGGGTACCAGCGACACGCAGATGATGGCCCCTTTGTGAGTATCAAAACCTTGCTTGTTAAATTTTGTCATTAATACATTAAATGTAGCATTTAGTCATAGAAAAATGCAAAGGCACGCCTGTGCGCAGGCACAGGCATTGAATAGGGTGCACATGCACCTTTTTGGGGGCATAGACATCCTTTTAGAGGCACATGCACCAAGACATAGATGCCCAGATGCGTAGACATACTTCACACACACCCACGTGCACGTGCATGGGAACACACAAGCACACACTAGAAATGGGGCACACACGCGAAAAGCATGCTACGGGCATGGAAAGGACAAGCACACACATGGGGTCATATGCCTACAAACGTAGGCACCCAATGTGTAGTGCACACACCAAAAAGGGTGTGCATGTGCTTAAAAGAGGGCGCACATGCCAACAAACACGCACGTACAAGCGCAAGCACCAGAAATGTGGCGCACACACCAAAAAGGGCACACAGGCACCCTAGACAGGAAGAAAAAGATAGGAAAGTTTCTAAAAACATGACACTTAGAAGAATTTTTAGGATTTTTGGGTTAACCCTAAAAGATGAGATAGATTTTTAGAAGAAATTCTAAGAACTAATGAGCGGCATGTTATTTTACAGATACAAATACCAATTTTGTAGATGCAAGAGTGGCATACCCAAATTGTAGAGATGGAGGGTAGTATGTGCTAGCGTGACCAGCGAGCCATGGCAATATTACTTGAGGTAGTGGGGCTAGGCCCCATGGCTCGGATGCCCTCTATCGTACTAGATCATGGCCTTTTAACTGCGCTAGCCAAGCGATAGCATAGTGAGAGTCATTGTTTTAGACTACCCACCAAAGAGATGATGGTGACCATTGAGGACGTTTGGTGTATCCTTCACGTGCCCATGATGGTTAAGTTGATCGAGTATAGCTCTGATGCAGGGCTGATTAGAGAAACTTGTAGTGCTCTATTTGGTGTTGACGATATCCCGCACGACGGGATGACTATAACATTACATGAGTGTATCTCTAACCCCACATTACATTGGGGTCCTCTCTACATCATGGCTCTTATCAGTGGGTTCCTACTCACTGATAAGACATGGACTTCATTCCTGAGAGGATTACTACCATTGGTTCATGGCATTTACAGTGGTGAGAGATATTATTGGGGGCAGTGTATACTGGACCACTTATACTGGGATTTGTACCTAATTACATACCATGATCAGAAGACCGTGGGGCCAGCCTCTTATTACAGATATGGTCATGGGATCATATCGTGATCGGATGCCCCATGGGCCCTTTCTGTGTCTAGGATCCCAAGGATCCATTATACATGGCTTGGGTAGCAGCTGGTGGAGATGTACATGGTCATCTTGGCAACCTATTCAGATATAGGTGGGAGTTCGACGAGTTGGTTGAGATAAACATCATTTGGCATCCATATAGGCATTTCTAGTGGCCAGAGGATGCCACAGACCTCAACATGTGCCTGGTGGAGAACTTTCTTATTAGCATCCACAACTATATCATGGAACTGTACCAAGTAGACAGGTGCCAGCAGCAACTTAGCAGGGTATAGGGGGTCCCCCAGCCAAATATTTGGCGTGCACGTAAGGACTCAGAGAGGTAGACCATGGGGCCTCATATATTGGTGGCCCGATATGGGGTGAGTTTCACATAGGTGGTCCCACAGGTATGGGACCCATTACGACAAGTGAGAGATCCCGAAACCACAACCGACTATGCAGCTTGGTATGCTAGACTATTACCCCAGTGACTCACCATTCTAGAGGAGGCCTAGGTAGCAGGCATTCACCCACCTACAGAGCGCAGGGTAAGGGAAGTAACATAGGGGCCATACCCAGAAGATCCCTTTGATGGTATCCCACATGATGGATAGGGTGTCCCACAAGCATAGTAACCGAGGCCATAGGGCCCAGTACAGGCAACCATGCAGCCACCCAAAGGTAGGGTCTTTGAGTAGGGACATTCATCTAGAGTACCTCAGGGACTAGTTCCTAAGGTACACATAGCCTCCCAGCCAGTGGCATAGATAGCCACAGTACAGGTGCAATTACAGTAGGCCATAGCTGAGAGGGACACGGTTAGAGGAAAGAGAGACGAGGCTCGAGGATGGTGTGTGAGTGTACTAGCAGAGAGATGAGGCTCGAGCTCATATTATTGCCTTACTTTCAAAGTGGGATCAGGCTCAGGCCTAGGATGGCCTAGGAGATGACAGAGTAGCATGGAAGAGTCAGATCCGAGAGACAACAACACAGGGGCTCAGATATTGATCCTCCTTCATCAGTCCCAGTCACAGGTGTGGATGGTCGTTACATAGAGATGCCATGTATACGCATGATCACAAACATTATTAGCATAGAGGGACCAGGCCCACACTGAGCTACAGGTGATGACTACAGAGAGAGATCGAGAGGTTGTTGCCTCAAGAAAGGCTGAGGCAGACCTGGCCTGAGTGACAGGCGAGTGAGATACTGCCCTTCAGGTAGCACTCACCTCTGGAGATGCGGACTTGATACATGACACCACTAGGCTAGGTGGTGAGGCCCTCTTTTACAGGACTACTTATTACAGAGTGGTTCTACCAGAGCAGTGAGTGGCATTGCCACAGTTGTTAGGGTCGAGTACATCAAGCTCTCAATCATGGAAATCTAGCCATTCTACTAGATCAGTTAGACACCCATTACCAGAGCAGCCAACTAGACTGATGCCATCCCAGCCTGCAGTGTTCCGTCATCCAGAGGACAGATCTAAGAGCCCTGGCGAGGGCGAGAGCTATGGTTGAGAGCCATATTTATGTTGTACAAATTCTTTTATATGTATGCCTCTTATGAAGTCCAATTTTGATGTATAGTTTTGTTATACATGTATGTTGATGATGCCTCATGATGAAGACTTGATTCTTTCATATACATGCCCCTTTTTGATGGCATTGTGTATTGAGGATGTATTGGATTGAGTATTTATCTAGACATTGTATGTATGTGTACATATGTTTTTGATGTATCATCTTTGTACGCCTCAGCTGAAGGCATTTTTGATATAGAGCACTGATTTGTATCCACTTTTGATATAGATGTATATTTGACACACATGTATATATATTGAGGATTACTTTGTTTTGGCTCAGATAAACATGGTTATGAGATGATGTATTTTATTATTTTTGTGCCCTGATGTATGTGAAACGAGTGGGATAATGTTATGATGTGAAATACCCTTTTCTAGAAATTACTCCATGTTGAATTTCATTGTGTGCTATGTTTTTTGATTCAGCACTTATGGATGCATTGTGACACAAGTGGGCATACATTGATTCTCATTGCATGCTACGTGTTTTGATTCAGCACTTATGGATGCGTTATGATGTTATCTGACTTTGTATTTTGTATGTTTCTGATTTCGATGTTTGATGTATACATGTGCTATGAATGTTAGATGATAGATCCATAGATTATATCAAATGCATTTCTCACGTGTTATTCTGATGTATATGGACAGGATGATATGATGATATTGGTACGGGGGGGATATATTTTTTATCATGTGCAACCCCTCTTGCCCCCACTGATGATACGATATGTGATGATTAGATTAGCATACATGCATGATGTAAAACTTATCATTTTGTATATATATGATGTATATATGATGTTAGTTGTGATGATAATGATGGTAATGTGATGTGAATGATAACGAAATAGAGCACATGTAATAAACACAACCAAATGCTAACAAAGAACACCAGGAATTAATGCAATACACAATGATTCACCATGCTTTATTAACATGTAACAAACACAACCAAATTATTTAAGAAAGAACATAATGATTTAACACATTACATCATGATTTCCTAAGTTTCACTAGTAGGTTAAAACCTACCACAAAATGTACAAGCAAGAATAATCCTAATCTAAGCAAGAAAAGATGAATCTTGATAAAGCACACGCAAGCAACAAAACAAACCAAAAGCAAGAAACACAAAAAGAACTATACAAGTAATAAGAAAAGCAAGCAACAAGACAATTCCATTAAATGTTTTGTTTTTGTAAGATGTGTTTCTACGGACCAATTTTCTATTATTTTGGTTTTTGTGAAACAATTTTATATTGTTTTTGTGTTTTGTGAAACAATTTTCTATTGTTTTTGTGTTTTCTAATGGTTTTCCAAAGCTATGTGCAGGTAACCAAGAAAGCGTGGATGCCCCCAGCGTTAGATGGGGAATATACAAGGGTAGAAGCCACGCATTTATGAACAAGAAGGTGAAGTCATTGAGTTGCCCCTAGCGTAAGATGGGAAATATAAAAATACCATACCCTTCACAGATGAATAGAAGAAGGAAAATCTAGATCAAGGCTTGACAGGATGGTGCGCACAGGGGATCTTGAAGGTAGAGCCATGTCTAGGCTAAAGAACACTACCCTCCTGATGCAGGATGCTTGTGAACAAAGAACCCTCCTGAGGCACTGGAAACCATTTTTCACCCAAGGACTTGTCCAAAGTGTCACAATTGTGTGGTTTTCACTAATGGACGACCTGTTTTCTCTTTTTTCCTTTTTCTAATTTTTGATTTTTTTGTATTTGTGATTTCTTAACTTCCCTGCGCCATGTTCAAGCATAGAATTGCTTAAGATGCATGGTGTTCATGGGCTCCAAAATATCATCACCATTGGGGTGAGCCAGTTTGTATGCCCCTGTGCCATACTTGGCAACTATAACATATGGTCCCAACCAATGTGGTTCAAACTTCCCTTTCTTTTCTCATTCTACTCTGGTGTTGAACTGGTTCTCCTTCATGAGTAAATCACCAACCTCAAACTAACGAGGGATTATTCTCTCATTGTAGTTGTGGGATACTCTACATTGATACACTTTAAGGTGATTAAGAGCGAGAATGCACCTCTCATCTAGGAGCTCTACTAACTCAGCCAGTCTTGCTACTCGATAATCTTCATCCTTATTTAGATAGTCCCGAAGAGAAATTCTCAGGGATGGAAGTTCGATCTCTAAAGGGATGATATATTCTGTCCTGAACACTAGGGAATATGGTGTCACACCCGTAGGAGTGTGAATGGATGTTTGGTAAGCCCAAAGGGTTGGATGGATTTGTAGGTGCTAGTTACGACCTATTTTGTTGACCATTTTCTCCATTATCCTTACCAAAGTTTTGTTTGTTGCCTCAGCTTGTCCATTACCCTAAGGGTAATATGGTGTGGACAATTTTAACCTGATTTGGAACCGTTGGAAAAGACCTTTCATATTTTTTTTCTTAAATGACTTCCCATTATCTGTAACAATGGCTACAGGAATACCATATCGACAAATAATGTGATTCATGATAAATTAAGAAATTTGTGCTCCTGTGACATAGGTTAAAGGGACAACTTCTACCCATTTTATAAAGTACTTTGTAACTGTGATGATATGCGTATGACCATCATATGAGGTAGGAGTAAGTTTTCCTATTAGATCAAGTCCGCACTTAGAGAATGGCCACGGGGTAGTGATAGGTTGCAATGGTTGAGATAGAGCATGAATGAAATTTCCATACTTTTGGCAAAGTACACATTTTATAACATAACTGCAACAATCAGTTTCCATGGTAGGCCAATAGTAACCTACTCTCAACAGTTTCTTAGCTAAGACCATGCCATTTGTATGTGCTCCACATACCCCTTCGTGCACTTCTTTGATTGCCTGGATTGACTCCGTCAGATCCAGATAATGTAATAGATTCCCATTATAGCCATGACGATAAATTATACCTCCTAAAAGGGTGTAATGGGCTATCTGGTGAATCAGGATTTAATTTTCAGAATGGGAGATATCGGGAGGGAAAGTGTTTTCCTTAAGATAGGTGAAGATGGGTTCATACCACGGGGAATGGCGACCAACAACCTCACAAGCTAGGTAAGATTCTGGCATGTCATACGCGGGCTGCGTAGATTTTCAACGAAGAATGGCATATCATTATTCTCTGGTGGAAAACAAAGCATAGACCCTACCATTGTCATGGCATCTACCGATATGTTATGCGCTCTTGGGATTTTCTCAAAGGTGATGCACACAAAATACTCCTTTAGAGTTTCCACTAACTTTTTGTAAGGTATGATTTTGTCATCCTTAACCTTATACTCATCATTAACTTGTTTAATGATTAATTGTGAATCACCTACAACCTTGACATGATGAACATTCCACTTGATGGCTAGCTTCATCCCTGCAATAAGTGTTTCATATTCTACAATGTTGTTTGTGCAAGGGAAGGCCAGGCAGAAAGCCTACGGTATAGGATCACCAAAAGGAGTAATAAGAAATACTCCTGCACCAGAACCATGAAACGTAAATGATCCATCAAAATGTATCTACCACATGACAGTTTCTTCAATATAGAGAAAGGAGGCATCTGGTAGATCTAGACTCAAAGGGTCTATGCTTTGCAAAGGTGCTTCTATTAGCTGGTCCGTGAGTACTTGTCCTTTAACTGATTTTTGATGGACAAATTCTATGTCAAATTCACTAAGTAGAATGATCCAATTAGCCATTCTACCTGTGAGGGTGGGTTTGGACAACAAATACTTGAGTGGGTTGACCTTGGATATGAGCTTGGTTTTAGTATTCAGTAGGTAATGGCAAAGTTTTTGAAAGGTAAAAACAACGTCCAAGGAAGCCTTTTAAATCTAAGGATAATTAAGCTCATAGGTGATGAGGGTGAGACTTAGATAGTACACCACTTTATCCTTATGGAAAAGGTCGTATTGGGCGAGCAACGCACCAATAGTAAATTACGTAGTGGAAATATAGAGCAAGAGTGGTTCCCCTGGAGTGGGAGACATGAGGATGGGTGGGTTAGCCAAGTACTATTTAAGCAAAGAAAAGGCTTGTTTTTGCTTGGGTCCCCAGATTAAAGTGATGTCCTTTTTAAGAAAATGTGTGAATGAGTGACATTTATCTACAAGCTAGGAGATAAAGTGGCAGATATCTTGAATTTTCCCCTATAAGCTACACAGTTGCTTGATGTTCTCAGGTGGAGGAATTTTAGTGATAGCAGACACTTTAGCAGGTTCTACCTCTATACCTCATCTTGACACAATGAAGCCCAATAGTTTCCTTGATAACACACCAAAGACACACTTCTTTGGATTCATCTTGACTTTTTATTCACACAGGAATTCAAAGATACGCAGAAAAATAACAGGGTGATCCTCTCTTGTTTTGGAATTTCCCAGGATATCATCTACGCAGTCCTCCATGATATCACGAATCATATCATGAAAAATCACTGTCATGGCCAACTGATAGGTAGCTCTTGCATTCTTAAGGTCAAAGGGCATCACCTGATAGTATAAGGTGCCCCAAGGAGTTGTAAAAGTTATTTTTTGTTGGTATTCTTCAGCAATCTTAATTTTATTATATCTCGAAAAGCCATCAATGAGTGATAGCATTTCGTATCCTACTGTTGAGTCAAAAATCATGTCAATGTTGGGAAATGGAAAATCATCTTTAGGGAAAGTCTTATTGATGTCCCTGAAATCCTTACACATTCAGATACTAATAGGTTTCTTCTAGACAGGAACAATGTTTGATATCCATTTAGAATAATCAATTAGCCTGATGAATCCTGCTGTGATTCCAACACTTCTTTAACCAACAGGGCCACTCTTGGGTGCATCTTTTGGAGCTTCTGTTTGATAGGCTTGGTGTCTACGTGCATGACTAGATTGTGCATGACCAAAGTCAGATCTAAGCTAGGCATGTCTTTGTAAGACCATGTGATTACATTAATAAACTCTCGCAACAACATAGTGAACATATTTTATTCTCAAGCTGAGAGTGATGCCCCAAACTTCACTATCTTGGGATCTTCTTCTGTACCAATATTGACATCAATGGTTTCTTTGACCAGAAATTTTGATAAGTCCTCCATACATGTAGGATCAAGAGGTAGGTTGAGATCTTCATCCAAGGATTTCTCCACGAGATTTTCATCCTTGGCACGGTCACTTTGTTTTTCCTTTGATTTTCTTATTTGTTTGTTAGCCAGTGCCTCAAAGAGGTTTTCACTATGCGACTTGGACTTTTATTTTTTCCAAGGCTTTTCTTTAGAACTTTTTCCCTCGTTTTTCTTTAAATTTTGCTAACCACAAAGTTCAGCCTCCTCACCAAAGTAGGCGCAGATGTCTAAGTCAATAAAGAAACCTTTCTTGTGATCTTCAATGGGAATTGTATCCCTTATGCCCATGAACTCTGTGATAGCCTCATTGTTTTCAAATAAATCTAGTGGCACGTGACATTGTTGGTCCCATTCAAAAAGGGAAGGGTATACAAGGTCAAGGGTTGGCTTTGTGGGGGTTATGGTTAGGACAACATTGTTCATGAAAAGGTTCGTGGAGGCTAGATACTCATATTGGCTACAATGGGAATCCGTATCACTATCTAGATAGTCAGAGATATCCTCACACTCTGAACAAGTTGTGTCTTGATCGTTGGGGTGTGCTCCATAAGGGTGAATCCCAATACCATATCTTTCTATTTTGAAATGTGGAAGAGGGACTAGTTCTCTTTTTCCTTGTTCGTTCCTCCCACATCCTAGGCCCATGTAGCCCATGGAGTACATCATTTTACTATATTTTTCATATCCTGGGGTTCGATAGTAGGATGGCTGAGTATCCTCAAGGACCCAAGTCGTAGGTGGATCAAGCAATTTCTCCTCAGTCAACAAGCCTCTAGGTAGGAATGACCCAATAGTGTGTTTCTCTCTAGGTCTTCTGAAGCGGTAGTTGGGTTGACCTCTAGTCTTGGGTGACAGTGAGAGGTTAGAAACCAAGAGAACTTGTTGTACATTATACTCCCCATAGCCATATTCAAGTATTTTCATCTCCCATTAATCAAATGGAGATGTTGATGTAGACGCCCTATGAGCGCAAGAACTAAGAGAATTTGAATCCACCTGGGATTCGATGACCTCAAACTTAAGAGGGATAGCTATAACTGTAGAGGGATATGCATATGTACCCTTTTGTGAAAATCTATTGATGAAATGATGATGACACGGCTTGTAGGGCATGAATCCATGGTCATCCTAAAAGCATGTTATATGGAAGTTCCAAGTCTAGGACGTGAAACTTTGTCTAGTGACAAGTGGGACCTACCTCAATTGGTAGCATGATGGTACTTGCTGATTCCCTTTCCATGTTCTCGTATGCGGTGACAATGATAATATGGGACTCAAGATCCTCCTCTGTATGTCCCAATTGTTTGACCAACTTAAGCATGCAGATGTTCAACCCAGATCCGTTATCCACAAGCACCCATTTGAATTTCCTGCGGGTGACAACTACCTCAATATATAAGGGAAGATTATGTGTAGGATTCTTGATAGGGATTTCCCTATGGTTGAAAGTGAGATGTTCACTTCATGCGATGTTTTCCACTACAGCTTGAAGGTGTGCATGATCGAATTCTAAAGGCACTCCCAACCCTTGAAGAGTTTGATATAGAATGTCTTTATGCACATTAGATATCTTGAGAAGATCTAAGATAGAAATCTTAGTAGACATATTTTCAAGTTGTTCTAAAAGGATATATTTACCGGTTTGTGGGGTCAATGGAGAAGGTTATGAAATCATGAGGCAGGCATGCCTTATTACCATAGCGCAGTCCTTTCCCTTGATCCGGATAGTATTAACATGGTCAACAAGAGAGCGAATACATCCGATAAGTGAATAATAATGATTGTTATCTCATTTGGTGTACAAGTAATTCGTGGATTTATAAGTTTGGGATGACTCTCCCTAGTCCGGCTTTGAATTTTCTGACTTATCATGCTTGGGGAATGGCTCTTTATAAATCCCCATTTTCTTGTTAGGTGTTTATGTTTTGCCAAAGTTATCCACCTCTATCTCCCCATTGTCAATGAGGTCCTGATTATAATGGCGAAGCCACATACATTTTTCTGCCTTATGTCCTTTGACATGATGCATTTCACAATATTCATGCTTCTTGTGCCATGAAGGTTTCCGAGCGTTGTCGTCAAACTGTTGCGGTTTAGGATAGGTCATCATGTGGGTTGCATCTAATTATTTTAGTATGACTGACAAAGGTTCATTAAGAGAGGTGAATGTTCTTCACTTTGGTGGTGGTTGAATTGGGCCCTTGGTTAGTTTAAAAGATTGACCAGTTTGGACCGTTTGAACACATTTAGAATCAACGATTCCGTCTCCCACCACATTCTTGTTTTTATTAAAGATCTTTGGCTTTTTCAGGGGATTTACATTTTGGTTGTCTTTAGATTGGGTTTTGAGGGTACCTTTAGCAATGAGAGCCTATTCTATCTGAATCCCTTTCTCGATAACCTCCTCAAAATTACGAACACAATGCATTTAGAGGTGGAAAGCTATATCTGGGTTAAGATTGGGAATGAAAATACTAACCAGTTGCTTTTCAGGGAAAGAACAAGGGAAATGACTAGCTATCCCTATCCACCATTAGAGGAAGATAGAGAAGGTCTCATTTGGGCATTGCTTGGCACCACATAATTTTGCCATGGTGACATCACTCTCTATTTTATATGAGAAGTGACGCATGAATCTCTCTGCCAATTTTGGCCAGGTGAAAATTAATACTCGTGGTAAGCATGTAAACCACTCTAATGCTTGACCTCCGAGACTCTTGGGAAAAAGTCTAATGAGGTAATTGTCACTATAAGACACCTCTTGACATGCCATGTAGAAATATTTAACATGATCCCTTGGGTCTCCTTTCTCTTTATATTTGTTGAACTTTGGCATATCAAATTTCTTTGGAAAGGGTTGAAGGGTCATTGTCTTGTCAAAAGGATAGGGGCATAATTCTTCGTATTGATATTTCCTGATGCTCCCTGTATTGCTCTCTTGTAAGCTTGTGAGCGTCACTTTCATGGACTACAGTTCTTGTGAAAGCAATTTTTATTTAGTGGGAGAAGCAGGGATGTAAACACAATGGTACCCTATGTCTTCTTCTCCTTGGTTTTCTCGATGGAGTTCATTGATTTTAACCTTAGGCCTAAACTTTTGAACATTTTTGTTTGCGTCTTTCTGTACATGGGAAGTAAGGAAAGCTTGTTGGTGGCTTAGGTTACTAATTTTTTGTTCGATTGTGGCTTCTTCTTCTAAAGGTTCCTCCTCCTCATATTGCAGAGGTTCTTCACTTGTCTCATGTTCTATCTTGTTTCTTCATGGTACTTTGATAAAGGGTATTTTATGCCCTACCACTTTATCATTTTCTGCATAAGAGGTAGAAGATTGTCTGTGTGTTAAAATATCTTCCATATTGATAAGGGGATTTTCTTCCTCAGTAGCGTTATTCGCAAGTAGTATTGTGTCATTCTCAGTGGGAAATTTGGCCCCTAGTTCTATGACCCATGCTAACACTCTATCTTTGTTTCTAAGAAGAAATTCATCTAGTAGAGTGAGGTTGAAATCAAAGTCTGCATGTGGAGATTCTAATTCATTTCCACTATGATCGACCATCTCTTCTGTTTCCTTTTTTGCTAAAAACAATGGTCCTAGGTTGTGTCTAATGAAGGGGTTGACCCTTGTATGTTAGAGGTTTTCCAAGATTGTGCTTATTGTTCCTCGTATGTCTATTTCTTTGACCGTAGACGTGTTTAAGGAGCCATGTTTTCGTGATAGTTTCAATACGATGGGTTGTAGATGTGTTCAAAGCTTAGTGAGCACCCCTATGTGAAGTGTAAGATATATTTGCCAAGAGTATGAATACGTTGACAATGTGAGATCACCAATGTGATAGAGTGATAAATCACAAGTGACACAAGTGTTTGGTATTAAAACCTATTTAAATGAAAATACCTCCTAGACTATGTTCCAAAGAGTAGTTTCACATCGCAAGATGTTTAACAAAATGTTTTCACTTATGCCAAGTTCAAGGGAATGAACAAAATGTAAGTAAATACAAGAAGTTAATGCGATCTCCCAATCAAGATATACGATGAGCAAGCTCAAACTCAATTAAGACCTATGTCTCAAAAAGTGCCAATTAAAATTTATGAATGACACAACAATATCACCAAGATATGTTAACCCACTTTGTGAGAAAGTGAAGTATTGATATCAAGGTGTTATTGATATAACACGCACAAATGGTAACACCTAGCACTCTTTGAAATCGAGGAAATAATAGAATCAAACTAAAAATCTCAAAGTATAGCTAGGAATAGTTAAAAATGTGTGCAGCGCAACCTCACAATATAGATATTAATGTCAAGTTCACAAGAAACAAGACGTAAATATAAAAATTGTAGTGATATGATACAAACAAGATAACTCTTCTAAAGAAGTCTGCGGTGATGAACCATGCCTAACTATAATGACAATCTTGACATGGGTATCAAGATGGCTACCAATGATGCCAAAACACTTTTGCACACTTTAGATGTTTAACTAACCCAACCGCAAACATGGATGGGCATAAACGGGCATAAAAGTGAGAGAAATAGTTGATTGGTAACACAAAGGTAGTCACCCTTCTTCTGATAAATTTTTTTTCCAAATAATGTGAAGGAAACAAATAAAAAAGGGATGAAAAATGTTGGCTTCACTTTGGTAGTGTTTCACCTCACCCTAAGGCAAGTAAAAACTAGGTGAAAGTAACACGTCACACGTTTCGCAATGAAAATATGGTTCACAACTCAACACTGTTTTTAGAATAGTCAAAGTGGGCTCTTGGCAAAAGTATATCTTCCTAGGTGGTTCTCTTGTCCTAGGTGTTACAAAGATTATCCACGAGCAGGACGATTTGCCCAAAAATTTGTAATGACTAGTTTGTGAGTATCTCGACTTTGCCCCGTCCAAGCACAGTGGGCAATAAATGCATCTAAGTGTGTACTTAAAAAGGTCACGTAGGGAAAACTTGTAACTATATCTCACAAAGGATTTACTAGTCAAATAGGTAGTGCAGAGCACTTCCCATTTCATCCACAAGGTTCCCTCTTGTGTGGACTACTTTGGGGTTCTTTGAACCACCCCCATTGTTTTAGCTTAAGGTGTTATGCCAAAGGGGTTATGTTCCAGTTGAGTGGAGAGGGACATACCCTTTTCCAAAACCTACAATACAATGTTTTGAATATGTTGTTCATTTTATCTTTTTTAATTAGATGTGGTTTTCTCAAACACCATTTGGCAACCTGTATAACAACTGCATTAGTAGTTTTCTGACTTTTGTTTCATTTCCTCCATTCTTTGACAAGCGATGGCATTTTGGTCATGTATGACGATTTTTAGTAGTTTTCCATCTAAAGAGAAGGCATCATTTCTGATTCTCTAGATCATTGAAGGACACAAGAGAAGAGCATACATGATGTCTTCAAAATCTAAAAAGATAACAAATGGAAAAACACTTTAATTCAACTATACCAAATTAACCAATTCTAACTCAAATACTCTTAGCAATCTCAAAGCATTAAAAGGACTTAAGAATCATTTCTGATTCCCAGATCACCCTAAGGGATGCGAGGGAAGAGCATATGTGATCCTTTTTCCTATAAGTAAAACAATGAAAAATATCACCTAATCAAATACAAATATGTAAAAAAAATAGCCAAGTAGAGGATGGTAATAGTGATGGTAAAAAAGATGTGATTATGGGAAATGAAGAGAAAATATGGATGGAGAGAATATAGAGTGATGGGTGAGTGCAAGATGACATGTCATGCTTAAGAGAGACTCTTAAGTAATATTTTCATGCCTCCGGAGTGGTTTCATAAGATCACCAAACCGACAGGGATGATATGCAAGGAGAAAGACAAAATTGTATTGGGTATAGGGGTGGAATGGTTGGTTGAAGAAGATGATCACTGTGTGCAATTGTTTCTACAATTTTAACCAAACTTAAAGCAAGAAATCTACCACCTAAAAATAGCTTCCTAACCTAGATAAAAATGTGAAAATATGCACCATCATGATGAAGAAGTGAGCAAGTCCTACCCTTTCAACATTAATAACTTTGAATCTAATCAAAACAAAATGTAAATGCATGAACTCTATTCCCCTTTAATTTCCTAATTAAACATTTAAAATAGACCTAAATAGTCCAAATGGAAATCAAACCATGTTTTCTTTCTTTGATCCTTCAATGGATGCTTGGGTGTGATGCTTAGCTCTTCAAGAATGGAGGATGGAGGGCTCAGGAATGACAAAAGGCTATTAGTGCAAGACTATGTGCTTACTTTTGTCTCTTGAGAGATTTAGGTGTAAGTGTAGAAGTGGGGGAGGGTTGTTTATATAGCCCAAAGAATGGAGGATTCCACACATCCTCATGAATGTGGGACTAATGGAGATGTAGAGTTAGTTATGGATAAGGGGGGTTTAGAAGGGGTTGAGTTAACTTTAGGAGGATTTAGTTTGTCCTCTAGTGGCTCATGTGGATAAAGGGGGAGTATTAATTAATCAAGATGATTAATTAAATACATGTGCAAGATTTTATAAGCTTTTAGATGGATATTAGTGTGATTCAGACCATTAGGAGGGAATTAAACCAATTACATAGTGATTTATTGATTTAATGAGAATGGAGGCTAAATAATTAATTAGACTAGATAGAAGGTGGTTATTAATGAAGGGTTGTTAATGTGGGTATGCGTTGGATAGGTGACTTAATTAATTAGCGTAATGTAATAAATTAATGACAATGGAAGATAAGATGAGGGCTATTGACAATATGTTGTCAATTTGCAGGAAAGGAGATAATTAGCATAATTTAATTATTTAAATTTCTCAGACGTAATTACAGGTGTCTACAATCACGACGAGAGGTGGGAGAAATAAGATGGGGGAAATATGATGGGATCGGGGAAGGCCATAGGGAAGATCAACCTTAAGAGGAATTCTTAAGTAAGATTTCCATGCGGCCAAAATGGTTAAGTAAGATCGCCAAGTTGAAGATTAAGAAGAATGATGATAGAGTTGGTGGGAATAGGGTATGACAAAATGGACTGAAGGGGAACCCTCAAGTGAATTTTCCATACTATGATATTGTGTAAGTAGGATGACCAGGCATAAGATTGATTTAGGGAAGGATGAAAAAAGAGTGAGTAATATATGCCTAAGTAGAAGAGGATATGAGATGAGGTGATAACAAGGAAGAAAGGATAAAAATGAGTGTAACATGAATGAATGAAGGAATATATGTAGTGGAGAACGGAGAGTGTAAGGGGAATCCTTAATTGGGATTCCCGCATGGTGAGAGCAATGATGTGAGAATGAGAATCAGAAGAGGTGGAATGGGAAGATGTTTATGGTGGTGAATTTTGTTTGATGAGAGGGGAGGTGGTGAAGAAGCTTCTATAGTGGGAAGAAGCTTCTATAGTGAGAAGATCTTAGGGAGAGGGTAAACCTCCACTGAGGGTCCCATATAGAAGCGGTTATTAAGTAATATTTTCAAGCGGGAAGTAGAAGAGTGAAAGGAAATAATACAAATGGGTAAGAGGGGTCAAAAATGGTGAGAAGGGTAATATGGGGATAAATGGCGGAGGAGTAAAAATGAGGAGCGATGATGAATGGATAAAATACCTGGTGATCATGGTGGGGGAGGAGGAGCTTCTGGATAGTGAATACTGTCGACACTAAAATTTTTCTCCATAATTTCTATTTCATTAATGTATGTATTAGGAATAGGATGTTGTTAAGTATAATTAGTAGTAGCGTATGATAGAAGATAACGGCGCCGTCAGTACGGTGTCACCAATAATGTGGAGTATGGTAACAGTCAAAGTACAATAGGAATGTTGTAAAAAGTAAATATTTGTCGTAAGTGGTCCAGTAATGTTAAAATGTCAAAGTTTGGGTAATTAGAGAAGTAGGGTCTACATGATTAGGAATTAGAAATATTATATTGGTAATAAGGACAAGGAGTGAGGTCATAAATATTTTGTGTATTTTATTTGTAAAAAGTCTAAAAATGTGGAACCCATGTAAAATGATAAGGTTTATCTTATCTTAAGAGATAAGCTTACATGTACAGATAAGAGTTAAGGTATGGAATATGATTCGTCAGATTGGATTTCTTATCCTATCTTAGAGATAGGATGGATAAGACTAGAAGTTCTATAAATAGAGAGGCCACCCCCCTCATTTAGCATAGAAAGAAATAGTGAGAAATATTGTAGGGAGTGTGCAAAGGAAGCCATCAGTTAAAGGTGTGTTGAAGAAGCCATCAAGATGCATAATTGTAAAGTTTCTCCCATAGTCTTGTTGAAGTACCTCATGGGAGAGATTGTAACAATTTCATGTTAATATTATAATTTACTTTGATATTTCAGATTTGTCATCATTCCGTCTTATCATAGTCAATGGTATTCTTGTGTTCGGTTGTTGTTTTGTTTCCAGATTACATCCACCAAACTAAAGGCTGTGCATTAGTAAATAATCATAGCACGAGGAGTTCTCGGTGAAGAATTATCATAGTGCCGGATTGGTGATGACATTTTCGTTCTGTTGCCGGGACCATTCCTTGTTGGTGGATTTTCTAGAGAGATATTCCCACTAAGTCAAAAATCAATTGGAGGGTAACCATGTTTTTACTGTGCATAGTAGTTACCGTGGTAAAGTCATTTTTACCGTGAATAGTAGTTACCATGACAAAGTCATTTTTGCTGTGAATAGTATTTATCACAGTAAAGTCACTTTTTACTGTGAATAGTAATTACCGCAGTAATTTCACGTTTTACCGTGAATAGTATTTACCGCAGTAACTTCACTTTTTACCGTGAATAGTGTTTACCACAGTAAAATCAGTTTTTACCGCAGTAAGTCAAGTTTTACCATAGTTTACCATGGTCATTTCTATAGTAATTCCAATTATTTGTGCACGTAAGTCTTGTTGATTGTACTTGTGGGTTGGTATTTCACGGTGGTTACTTTTGAAAATGGGAAAGATTCCTGTTTTTTCAGCTCAATCTAATGAAGATGCTTCTTCTTTCATTCAAGAGTTTAAGCGATCTTGTATTTGTAATAGCCTTATAAGAAGGGAACAATGGACTGAATTTTTTCCTACCTTTTTGGATGGTTCAGCACTTAGGTGGTTTGAAACACTAGGTGATAATGTGAAAAATTCATGGGATTTATTAACTGAAAGTTTTCTTGAAGAATTTGGTGAACAACAGAAATATGCAGACCTCATGATCGAGATCACAAAGCTAGCCCAAGGAGAGAAGGAGAAGATAAGGGATTATCATGCTCGTGTTCTAGAGCTAAGGAGGAAGCTCGATGCCCAGATCCGGAAGGAAGGACTAGCGGATGGGTTGATGAAAGACATGGATAATCTCCTCTGTAAGCACTTCATTCTTGGGATGAAGCCAGAGATCAGACAGCGAGTGAATTATGACCGCCCAGCTACCATTGAACAAGCAAAGGAGATTGCAAGAAGGCAATAAGAAAGCATGGAAGAGGAGCCTAAAGAAATTGTTGTTAAAGTAGAGCCTACACCATCACCTTTGATCCAGAATCCACAACCACTCCTGGTGAGCACAAATATTTCTCCTAGTACATCTACTGAGTATGAAGATTTGCTTAGGAAGATGGGCCAGTTAACTATTAATCTTCTTCAAGGAAAGGAATTTAGTTCTTAGGGAGGAGATAGAGGTCCAAAAAGAAATATTTCTAAAGTTGTTTGTTATGGTTGTTATAAAAAGGGTCATTATAAGTATAATTGTACCAGATGTAGAAATATTTCTGAAGCCAGAGATCAGACAATGAGTGAAGTATGACCACCCAGCTACCATTGAACAAGCAAAGGAGATTGCAAGAAGGCAAGAAGAAAGAATGGAAGAGGAGCCTAAAGAAATTGTTGTTAAAGTAGAGCCTACACCAGCACCTTTGATCCAGAATCCACAACCACTCCCGGTGAGCACAAATATTTCTCCTAGTACATCTACTGAGTATGAAGATCTGCTTAGGAAGATGGGCCAGTTAACTATTAATCTTCTTCAAGGATAGGAATTTAGTTCTCAGGGAGGAGATAGAGGTCCAAAAAGAAATTTTTCTGAAGTTGTTTTTGTTATAAAAAGGGTCATTATAAGTATAATTGTACCAGATGTAGAAATATTTCTGAAGTTGTTTGTTATGGTTGTTATGGGGAACGTTTGCTTATAGAGTTATGCCTTTTGGGTTGTGTAATGCTCCAGCAACATTCCAGCGTTTGATGAATAGGGTGTTCGAACCCTACATTGGGACCTTCATCAGAGTATTTCTGGATGATTTTTGCATCTATGGGAGTAAGTTGGACCACCTGCACCAGATGGAGACAGCATTTCAAAGGTTAAATGAAGCACAAGCCTCACTAAACCCTACAAAGTGTGTCTTTGGATGTTCTAAAGGTGTTTTGTTAGGGCATGTTGTATCCAGAGATGGTATTAGTACTGATCCTGATAAAGTTTCAAAAATCAAAGATTTACCATTTCCTATGAATAGAAGTAAGTTGAGATCATTTTTATTCCATGTGGGTTACTATAGAAGGTTCATCAAGAATTTCTCAAAGATTGCACAGCCACTAACCTAGTTCTTGAAGAAGGATGTTGCTTATGAACCAGGAAACAAGGCGCATGAAGATTTTGGACAACTGAAGGAAGCCCTGGTGTTTTCACCTGTTTTGAAGAATCTAGATTGGAGCAAGCCATTCATTGTGTACACTGATGCCTCAGATGCAACACTAGGTAGTACTTTGAGCCAAAAGGATGAAAATGGGAATGAGCATCCAATTTACTTTGGGAGCAAACAAATGAGCAGTGCTGAGGTAAACTATACTGTAACTGAAAAAGAGGCTCTGGCTATCATTTTTGCTGTAAAGAAGTCTAGAAATTACTTGCTAGGGTAGAAATTTATAGTTGTAACAGATCATCAGGCTCTGAAATATATTGTCAATAAGCCTAACCCATCAGGGAGAATAGCAAGATGGATAATTTTGCTACAAGAATTTGAATTTGATATTATAGATAGGCCAGGAAAGAAGCATGTCAATGCAGATGCACTCTCTCGAGCCTATGATGGTTTAGGATCATCTTGTGATGATGATGATTTTCCCGATGCAACATTGTTCTCCCTTGACACAATCCCTAGTGAATACATAGATATTTGGAATTATCTGAATGAATTCAAGTTTCCTGATGGTGCCAATGCAAAGACTAAGAGAAAGATTACTCAAGCCAGTCGTCTATATTCTATTCTGCATGGAGTATTATTTCGAATAGGACCTGATGGACAGTACAAGAGGGCAGTTGGACGTGATCAAGGAAAGGAGCTGCTACAAGAATTCCACAATGGTACATGTGGAGGGCACTTCTCTGGACAACTTACATCAAGAAGGATCTTGGATGCAAGTTATCACTGGCCCACTCTTTTTAAAGATTGTTATAATTATTGTAAGACATGTGATATTTGTCAAACACATGGTAACCGTAAGACTTCATCAGCTCCATTATGTCCTATTCTTCCCCTTGGTCCCTTTGAAAAGTGGGGAATAGAAATTGTAGGTCCACTTCCAACTACATCATGCCAAAATAAGTATATTGTAGTTGCCACAGATTATTTAACCAAGTGGGTTGAAGCTAGGCCATTGAAGACAGCTTCTATGGATGAAGTGGCAAGGTTCATATATGAACGTATTGTCACCAGATTTGGTTGTCCATTAGAAATTGTAACAGATCAAGGAAGCCACTTCATTAATGAGGTGGTAGAAGCCCTAGTCAATAAATTTTCTATTAAGCACAGGAAGGCAACAACATACAAGCCAAGCACAAATGGACAGGTGGAACGAACAAATTTTGTGCTGTGTCAAATTCTAGCAAAAGATGCAGCCTTGCAGGTACATAAATGGGATAAGAGGATTCATGCAACATTGTAGGCATATAGGGCAACATCAAAGTCAGCAACAGGATACTCCCCATTTCAGTTGGCCTATGGCATTGATCCAGTTCTTCCTATTGAGTTTGATATTTCCACTGTGAGAGTTATGAAAAATGAAAGGATGGATGAAAATGATTCAGTAAAAGAAAGGTTGGTACATCTTCATTTGCTAGATGAAATGAGGGAAATAACAAAGGATACAAGCCATAAGAAGAAAATGAAGCAGAAGGAGTACTTTGATCAAAATATCTGGTGGTCTCCATTTCAAGTGAATGACTTGGTTCTAGTATATGATTCCAGATACAAAAAAAGAAGACAGAGAAAATTTCTTCCAAAATGGATGGGGCCCTACAAAATAGCAGCTATGCATGAAAATGGTACGTACCGAATGGAGGAATTGGATGGCACTCCCATTACGAAATGGGTCAACCACGATAAGTTGAAGATTTTCCAAGCACCAGAATAGTCTACTCCGAGGATGGAGTAGAAGCTAGGAAGGGGGAAGATGTCGACACTAAAATTTTCCTCCATAATTTCTATTTCATTAATGTATGTATTAGGAATAGGATGTTGTTAAGTATAATTAGTAGTAGCGTCTGATAGAAGATAACGGTGCCGTCAGTACGGTGTCGCCAATAATGTGGAGTACGGTAACAGTCAAAGTACAATAGGAATGTTGTAAAAAGTAAATATTTGTCGTAAGTGGTCCGGGTAATGTTAAAATGTCAAAGTTTGGGTAATTAGAGAAGTAAGGTCTACATGATTAGGAATTAGAAATATTATATTGGTAATAAGGACAAGGAGTGAGGTCATAAATATTTTGTGTATTTTATTTGTAAAAAGTCTAAAAATGTGGAACCCATGTAAAATGATAAGGTTTATCTTATCTTAAGAGATAAGCTTACATGTACAGATAAGAGTTAAGGTATGGAATATGATTCGTCAGAGTGGATTTCTTATCCTATCTTAGAGATAGGATGGATAAGCCTAGAAGTTCTGTAAATAGAGAGGCTACCCCCCTCATTTAGCATAGAAAGAAGTAGTGAGAAATATTGTAGGGAGTGTGTAAAGGAAGCCATCAGTTAAAGGTGTGTTGAAGAAGCCATCAAGAGGCGTAATTGTAAAGTTTCTCCCATAGTCTTGTTGAAGTACCTCATGGGTGAGATTGTAACAATTTCATGTTAATATTATGATTTACTTTGATATTTCAGATTTGTCATCATTCTGTCTTATCATAGTCAATGGTATTCTTGTGTTCGGTTGTTGTTTTGTTTCCAGATTACATACACCAAACTAAAGGCTGTGCATTAGTAAATAATCATAGCACGGGGAGTTCCCGGTGAAGAAGTATCATAGTGCCGGATTGGTGATGACAATACCACTTGAGAAATATCTTCAAGTCAGATTCGCAAACTAAAATGGTGATCAAGTAGGATTCCCAAACTAGGGAATGTATTAGTATAGGTGAATGGAGGAGGTGCAAATTAAGGTGTTGATCATGTAGGAAGATACTCGTGTGATAAGAATCATCTTAATTTTAATATAGCACATAACATGATGCATCGTGACATAAAATATCAAGATAACTAGACTATAATATGCATGATAGCATAGACAGGGGCCAACAAAAAGGTTTGATTCCCCTGTATGGTATGCAAGTGGAAGAGAGCATAGATAGAGGCCATCCAAAAATTATGATGCCCTGGTACAATATGTAATCAAATAACATAAGTATGTTAGAGATAACATCAAGATATATAGAATATAGATGCCCCCTTTAATATATCAAGATACAAGATAACAATTAATAATTTGTAACCAATAATGCAACAAAAGAACCAATAAACATGTCCCTAATGTGATCCACAGTGAGGATTAATCAGATGTTCCCCCAAGCAGGGGTATAAGGACATAAAAAGGATTGGGTCACTGCCCTTATAGAAGGAAACAATGAGAGCCAGATTTTTCCCAAGCGAGGATTCACGCAAGGAGAAGTGATTAGAATTTGGTATTCATAAGGTGATTGGATCATTCGTTGGGGATAATAGTTCAAAGGATGAATTGTGTTGATTATTTTAGATTTTTTGCAATTTTGTAAAGTTTACAATTTTTTTTATTTTTGTTTATTATATATATATATATATATATATATATTGGATGATTTTCAAATATTTTTGGATTCTTGGATTTTTACACTGTTATTGGAAATTTATGGACCAGAGTGTAGACGTATTTTGAGAGGTGATAAACCAAGATATTGTCTGCATGTACCATGTTCCTCGTGGTGACTTATGCTTAGAATAACACAAATTATCATTCTATTGGCAAGATATGTTGGTGATGATATGATGAAAATAAGTCCAGCTCTATTCTTGACTCCACACAACTAGTAAGATGCGAGGGATCATCACCGATAATCAAGAAGGAAACAGGAGGTAGATAATCAATATAGAGACAAATGCTAACAACAATTCCTTTGGTAAATTTTGACTCAATTTTTATTAACGTTACTGAACTGGTTTCAAGAATGGATTTCACTCTATGAATCATATGCTAGACTTAGGCAGTTACGTGACCTGCTGATTGATAAGATATGAGGTGAAGGGATAGTTCTCTCTTCACTTAGGAGTCTAAATTACTTCTTTGGGGATTCGATAATTGCAAGCACTATAAGATTTTGTATTCTTGAAATGACTCCCTATGCCTTATCCCATGCTACCAGTGAGAAGCAAGGGCTCATCACTGAAGGTAAAACATAGGTGAGTGAAATCCCCTGTTGTCTTGTTATTTTATTCTTTTGAATGATTTTTATTTTTTTATTTTTTTTATTTTTTTGAATGTTCTTGCAATAATTTTATGCATTATGAGAATGACCCTATATGTTTTTCCACATGCCACCTATAAGAGGCAAGGGTCTATCACCGAAGATAAAATGTAGATGAGTAAGGGTGCCTTCCTCCATTCCCAGTCTCACACTACTAGTAATAAGTGTGGGCTCAACACCAAATAATATGAAAGATGAAATATGTGAAAATGAATTATTCATAATTTATTGAATTGATGGAATTTTACAATAGTGCTTTTGTAGTTGGGAAGGAACATCTACCCCCAATCTCAACCCCACACCACTAGAAGGACATGAGGGTTCAACACTGAAGAATAAGATGGAGGATCAAATGAACTGGGTAAAGAAGTTTAGAGATTTGTTATGAAAGAGAGAATGTCTTTGAAGGGAATATATTACAATCAATAAGCTTCTAGGTATGACCATAGGTGAAAGTTACTGAAAATGGGAGATATTATAAGAAGTATGATGCTCATAAACTTAATAGGATCTATATTAGCATCTTTCTCATGATGATAAATATGAAGATGTAATTTTGATAATGAAAATATCTGCTAATGGAAATGAATAACTTTAAATTATTCGGAGATAAGTGAGACAAAAGGAACAATGTACATGTCATTGTTTCCTGGAATAGTGAATGCCTCAAGGATAAAATTTCTTTAAATGAACTACATTCATTGGTTCATCAATTTCTTGACCATTTTTAGTGGCCAATTTATAGGCTCCAGAGTCAAATTTAGCTGTAATTACATAGGGTCCTAACCAATTAGGCTCAAATTCTCCTTGTTTTTCTCGCTCTTTAGTGGTATTATTTTGATTTTATTTTAAAATGAGGTCACCAATTTTTAATTCTCTGGGTCTTACCTTTTTATGATAATTTTGTTGTATTCGGTTTTGATAGACTTGAAGATGATTGAGAGCATTAAGTCATTTTTCATCGAGAAGCTCAAGCTCTTAAAGCCATGAATGTCGGTATTCATCCTCATTAATTATATCTTTAAGGGAGATTCTCAAGCATGGGAGTTCTATCTCAATAGGTAAAATGTCTTCACAACCATAAACAAGGGAAAAAAAGGTGGCTTTGGTAGGCGTGTGGTAAGATGTACAGTAAGCCCAAAGAGCAGGGTAAATTTGAGTATGCCAATTACGTCCATGGGTGTTGACAATTTTTTCCATGATGTATTTTAAAGTCTTGTTGGTTTCTTATGCTTGAGTATTACCCTGAGGGTAGTATGGAATGGACCACTTAAGTTTGATGTGAAAATGTTTGGCTAGGTCTTTTACATCCTGGTTTTTAAATGTTTTGCCATTATCTGTGACCAGAGTGGATGGAATACCAAATCAACAAATGAGATTATTAAAAATAAATTTCGGTATTTGTCTACTGGTAACATAGGTGAGTGGTATAAATTCCACCCATTTTTTGAAGTAATAGATAGCAGTATTGATGAAATTATGTCCATTGGATGATGTTGGTGTAATTTTAAAAATCAGGACAAGTCCCCATTGAGAGAAGGGTCATGGTGTGGTTATCGATTGCAATGCTTAAGAAGGTTCATGGATAATATTTCCATATTTTTGACATGCTATACATCACTTAACAAAATGGCATGCGTTACTTTCGATGGTGGGCCAATAATATCCAAGTCCCAAGATTTTCTTGGCTAAAGCTATACCATTCATGTGCGCTCCGTATATACCATAATGGACTTAAGTTAGGAAACTCAAGGATTCTTCTTGATTAATACATTGGAGAAGGGTGCCATCATATCCTCATTTATAAAGAGTTTCTGCTAAAATGGTGTAATAAGAGGCATGTTGTGCTAAATCACATGTTTATGCATTGGTGTCATGTTGGCAAGAAATGTTTCATCATGAATGAAGGTATAAATATCATGGTACCGAGGGTTATTAGGACCCATGATTTCGCATACCATAGTTTTTTTCAGGAAGATCATAGGCATACATTAAGAGATGTTCTATGAGAAAATGTTTATGTGGTTGACTATATGCGATTTCTAATAGGGATCTAATGGTTTCCATAGCATTGGTAGATTTATTATGAATTCTGGGGATTTGATCAAAGCTAATTAATCGAAAATAGCTTCAAAGACTATCCACCATGTGATTATATGGGATAATTTTTTCATCCTCGACCTAGTATTCATCAATAACTTATTTGATGATAAGTAAAGAATCACCAAATACAGCTAATTTTGTAAGGTTCCAAGATATAGCTAGTTTTAATCCTGCGATTAGAGCTTCATATTCTACGATATTGTTGGTACATTGGAATGTTAATCAAAATGATTTGGGGATAACGTATCCACTAGGTGTGATAATAAAAATACCATCCCCTGAGCCATGGGGATTACAAGATCCGTCAAAAAATAGAGTCCAAGCTGGTGCGACATCTATGTGGAAAAGATCTTCATTAGGAAAAGAAAAATGAAGTGGTTATGTGCCAAGAAGGGGTACCTCGACAATTTGGTCTGCAAGGGCATGTCGTTTAATTGTGTTCTGCGGAACAAAATCAACATCAAATTCACTAATTAGTATGACCCAACTAGACATTCTTCCCATGAGAATGGGTCAGGACAAGAGATACTTGAGAGGATCAATCTTGGAAATCAACTTAGTTGTGTGATTAAGAAAATAATGATGTAATTTATGGAATGTAAAGGTGACCGCTAAGCATACTTTTTTAATTTGGTAATAATGTACTTCATGCTCAATAATTGTTCAACTAAGGTAATATACATCCTTTTCTTTTGCTTGATCATTATGTTGTGCTAACAGAGATCTTATGACATGTTCAGTGGAAGACGTATAAAGCAACACGGGTTTATTGGCAACTGGTGACATAAGAACAAGTGGCTTAGAGAGGTATTATTTTAACTTAGAAAAAGAATCTTGACAATTGTGGTTCCAGTGAAATTGTGCATCTTTCTTGAGTAATTGGTTGAAGTGATGGCACTTATCAGCTAATTGTCATATAAAACACTGAATAGATTATATTTTTCCCTGAAGACTGTGTAATTGTTTTAGGTTTTGAGGAGGATTCATTTCTATAATGGCTTTGAATTTTGCATGATCCACTTTTATGCCTCTCTGTGAGACAATAAACCCTAACAATTTACCAGAGGTCACCCCAAACACACATTTCTACAGGTTAAGATGAACCTTATACTCACGTAATTTATTAAAAATGCATCTCAACACACCTAGATGCCCTATTCGTGTTTTTGATTTTGCTAATATATCATCAACATAATCTTCCATGATATCATGTAGCATATCATGTAAGATGATATTCATTGCTCATTGATAGGTGGCACTGGCATTCTTCAAGCCGAAAGGCATGACCTTATAATAGAAGGTACCCCATGGTGTAGTAAATGTCGTTTTATGTTGATCCCCTTCAGTAATACATATTTTATTGTAACCAGAAAATCTATCCATTAAGGAGAGCATTTCATGGCATGTCCTAGAATCAACAATCATGTCTATACGTGGCAAGGGAATGTCATCTTTGGGACAAGCCTTGTTAATGTCTCGAAAGCTTGTGTATATCTTGATGCCAAGGGTTTTCTTAGCTACAGGAACTATGTTATATATCCATGTCAAATAATCAATAGGTCAAATAAAGTCAACTTCTAAGAGTTTTTCGAGTTCATCTTTGACAAGTAATGTAACTTTGGGATGCATTTTACGTAGTTTTTGTTTAATAGGCTTTGCATCTGGATGCACCACAAGATGGTGTACTACAAGAGATGGATCTAGGCCTGACATGTCCTTATATGTCCACGCAAAGATATCTTGGAATTTAATAAGGAGTGTTGTGAATTCCATGCATTATTGGTCAGACAAACTAATGCCAAGTTGTACAATTTTTAGTTGTTTGGTGGTTCCAATGTTTATGTCTTTAGTTTCTTCTACAAGCATTTTTGATGTATCCTTTTTGGAGAATGATGCTAATGATTGATTTAGGTCATCAGTGTCAGGTAATTTGGGGGAGTTAGTACAATATTTTTGGATGTGATGTTGAGAATTTTTATTGACATGTTTGTTTGATAGGGTGGCGATGAGATTTTGATTATGGGAAATTTTCTATTTGCACTTTTGATCAAAATTTTTTGAAGGTGAAGGATCTGAATATTGTATTTCTCCACCATAATAGGCTGATTCATCTAAATTAATTTCAAATCCTTTTCTATGGTTGGAAGTAGGGATTTGGTTGTGAGTTCCAAGGATGTCTTTGATGGCTTCATCATTTTGGAACATGTCTATGGCCGTATGATGTGGTTGGCCTTGGTCTATGAGAGTCAGATGTGTATGCTCAAAATTGATGACATTAACATATAAATTTTCAAAGTAAAGATGTGTTTCAGTGAGGTCTTCAAATAGGCTATGTGGAGACCTGTTGTCATTATCAAAGTTGGTGTCATCGTTATCACTTGAAGTTATTACAGGAGCACCATCAAACACCTTGAAACCCAAACCATGTTTACTGTCACGTTGTGTGTAATTGATCGAGTCTAAATGACCTTGTTCATTTGTACTAAGTCCTTTACCCTTCCATCACATTTTTTTCATTATTCGATGAGCTTTGGTAAATTGAGGGGACTCATAAGATGGAGCAAAGTCATCATTATATAACCAAGATCTTGGAGAACTTGGAATATGTTCGTTGTCAAGATAATTGATTTTTTCAAAATTGACTTCCCCATTTGGTAAGTGGGATGCATTCTCAGATGTGGAGCATTGGGTTTTCCATAGCTATGTGGGGATTTTTTGATGTAAAAGGAGTCTACCATCTTTTGAAATTTATATTCATTACATCATGTGTCAATGATTTTAAATGTGTGGGATGGGGGACCAATAGGTACATCATGTGGCAGGGAAGTCAGTTTGGTAGTTTTAAAAGATAAAGAGAATGATTTATAAGAAGAAGGGGGTGGATTGAAGGATGAAGCTTGGTTATTCACAGGAGAAGGTATCTTAATAAAAGAGATGTGGTTGGATGAAGAAGGTTGAATAGGTGAGGAGGAAGATGGTGTGGTGGAAGAATAAGTTTGATTAGTGGAAGAAGATGATTGATTATGGGGAGGAGGACTGATTTAAGATTGTTGACTAGTGGAAGAGAATGGTTTGGAAAATATGTTTTAGTTAGAAGATAATGGTTTAAGATCATTTTTAAGGAGTTTATCTAGATTGATGCATGTTTTGTTGGGGATTACATGAGGTAGAGTGTACTTATCTGTTGATGGACTCTAGTGATCATGTTGATACCATCCTTCGAGGAATCTATAAAAATAAAAGGTTTGAGGATCCACACGTAATGTAAATTTCTCGTCCAAATGAGGAAATTTAATACATTGGTGGAATGTTGATGGGACGGATTTTATGGCATGAATCCATGGTCAGATGACGATAATGTTATATGAAACTTCTACATCCACCACATCACATACCATTTCTAAGGTGATGGGTCCAACTTGGAGAGGAAACATGATTATGCCTTCAAACTTTATTTCGCTATTATCATACCCACAAATGGTTCTGATATTTTTTTGTGAATCATTTTTAGTGTAACCTAGACAATGTAAAAGTTTCATGGAACAAATATTCAATTTCAATCCATTCTTGATTAATACGCACTTGATATTACGATGAGTTATATATCCCTCGACGTATAAAGAATGATTATTAGCAATGTTAGGATTAAGAAGGTCAGTGGGAGAAAAGGATAAAATAGGATTGGGGACCGTAAGATTTGTAATTAAAGCTTTGAATTGCTATGAATTTATGTCCTCATGGACACGAGAAATATTCAATGTTTGCATAAGGATGCATTGTAGTGCGGGAGAAGAATTAAGTAATTCCATAATGGAAATTTTTTTTGCAGTTTTCTCCAATTGTTTGACAATATAGAATGATGGCACAGGTTGTGGAGTGGAATTAGTGGAAGAATTAGATAGTGGATTAGGAGGTGATGCTGGGGACGAAGTGGCATATTTTTTTTATTGTTCGAACCCACATTTTTTTCTATCTAGTGGTGATCACACAATCAATTATGATCTTTATAGTTGCCACTGTGTCTTGGTCATAATATATGGTCTAGATGACTGAGTCATACTTGACATTTCTTGATGATTTACCCTTATATTTTTAATTATTATCGTGGTTAGGGAAGGTATTATTAAACATGTGAAGTTTTTCATTAGGTGTTTTTGTCTAAGAAGTATTTCTAACTTCTATGTCTCCACGTTCAATCAGGTCTTGGACGTAATGGAAGAGTTGCATGCATTGATATGTAGAGTGCCCTTTTATGTGATGGTAATCAAAATATTCATTGTCCTTATACCAATTTGGTTTGGGTTTTCCTTCTTCGAAGGGTTTGACGATGGGATATGTAATCATGTTGGCATTTTCCAAGTGACGAAAGACACTAGATAATATTTCTCCGAGAGGAGTGAACTATCTTCACCAATCTTGAGAAGGAACTTCCTTTCTAGGGATTATGATTGGTTGTTTGGATTTTAATGTGTTGATGAGATTGTTTTGAATGTTTCAAACATGGTAGGAATTAGTAACACCATTATTGACTATATTTCAGTTTTGGTTAAAGAATTTGGATTTGTCCTAGTTCTGAGGGGTGTCTCGATAAGGTTGGTCCCTAAAGGGTGATTTAAGTAAGCCCTTAGAAATGAGGGATTTTTTGAATTTAAGTTCCCTTTTCAATGAATTATTTGAAACTATTCAGACAATGCATTTGCATGTGGAATGATAATTCGACATTGAGATTAGGAACAAAAATGCTAACTAATTGTCTCTTGGGTATTGATCAGGGAAATCGGCTTACACTTCCTCACCATCTTTGTAAAAAAGAGGAAATTTGTTTTTTGGGCCTTTGCCTATTACAGAGATCAAGCATGGTTATTTCTAAGTCTAAGTTGTAGGAAAAATGTTTGATGAATTTCACTAATAATTCTGTGAATGTCATGACCGACCCTTTGGGAAGATGGAAAAACTAGTCTAAAGCCTATCCTCCTAAAATTTGGGGGAATAATCATAAAAGATACGTGTCACAATAGGAAACTTCCTGAAATTGTAGGTAAATTTCCTTAACATGTTCACAGGGGTCACCTTTGCTTTTGTATTTATCAAATGTTGGGATTTCAAAGGATGATGGAAGATGTAAAACGTGGGTAGGAACTTTGAGTAGGCGTGATTAAATGAGGATTTGATTGCTTTGGATTTAGCTTGAATAAGCTCATGATAAATAATAATTAGATTAACTTAAATAAGTTATCTCAATATGATTGTGATATAACTCAAAATAAGTTATTAGGGAATTTGTTTCACATTGTATAGATGTGGCTTGAACAAGCTCTGGATCGTTGACGAGGAGAGTAACTCAAAAAGGTTAATCTTGATATGGTTGTGATATAACTCAAAATGAGTTATGAAAGGATTTGTGTTGGTTGTGAGTTGGATAAATGTGATATTTGATAAAAAAATGAGTGAACTCAAACAAGTCACCTAATATTAGCTTGATAAAGCTTGAAACGAGCTATGAAGAATGTTTTGACAGTTGATGATATGGGGAGTGAATGCCAGTCACTCAATATCAGTTAGATATAGTCGAAGACAAGTTATGGTGAATGTATTGTTGGCTGAAGCAAGATAATGAAATTGGTGTGATGTTTTGGTCTGCGTTGTTGGATTGTTTGGATGTTTTTTCTTAGTACTAAATTGGTCAAGAAATGAATTTTTTTGTGGAACACAACTAGGGTTTGAATTAATACAATGAACACATTAATATCAGCAAAGTTTTATGATAAAACAATGCTAAACTATTTTGTTTACAAAAAACAAGCAATCATGTGGATCAAATTGTTTTGGATTAGGAAATAAATTCTTTAGGAATGATCATTATTTTATGCAATTATACAAGTATGTTGTGGAATGATGGATGCTGGCTCTTATTACTCCAAAAAAATGCTCCCTCTGATATAGCCTAGTCCTGATATACCTAATTTTATATGGGGACACAATTGGTATGGGGAACCCTAAGAGCACTAGAGGAGACTCACCAATTCTTACTTTCTTGCTTCAGAGTGAATCACCATGTTGAAAATAGGTTTTGTAAAAAGATAGAAGGTGATGGGGGGATGAATGTGTATGGTGTCCTTATAACTCCCTAAAGATTTATAAGGAAAATGCCCAAGCTTTGTTGTTACAGATATTTAGGTGTGACTCATATGCACTACACGAAAAACATTACCTGTAAGTGAAGAGAAGGGGTGAAGTAAATACCGAACGTTGTGATGAGACTAGGTCTCAAAGTGCAATGCAGATGTGAATGTTGGTGGTGTGTGGTAATCAAGTCCATGTCACTGGTATAGCTTTGGTGGTGATGAAATACACCTCGAATATGTGTAAAAACAAAATGATGAAGTGATTAAACACAAGGTTATTTATAATTTGAAATAAATCATTGGCGGAAAATAATTACATACCTGAGCGTGATAAAAAAAATTTTGTTTCAACAATTTTCTTTTGAATGGTGGTAGTTTTGCAGGATATTTTTTTTGTTTTGCATTTTTGAAAATATTCTCACGACGTTGTCCTACAGAAAACAAATTAGTAGTTATCCTGCAAACAAAATGTTTGGAAGAAAAACAATCTTGGTTGTTTTTTATTTTCTAAATCACTTGAGGGTGTAGGAAAAGAGAATACACAACCAATGAATGAACAAGTATCAATAGTGCAATGAAATAAAATTGATTGAGATGATAGCTAGAAACATAAAATAATAAGGAAATAGATCCTCCAATTTTAGAACAAGAAACTAAACAATCGCGACCATTTCTAATTTTCCAGATCACTTCAAGGTATAGGAAAAGAGCATACGCGGATAAAATTGGAATAGATTTTGTTAAAAAAATTAATAAGCATTACAATTAATCGTGATTGTGAAATAGTAATAACAATTATCTTCACAAAGAAAAGTAAAAACAATGAAAGAAGATCGTTAAAAACATTACCATAAGTGTCGTCATGAAAAATTGGAATGTAAGGCAAAAAACAAATATTTTGCGGAGCCCGGGTGGTGTCCAGTGTGTAAAATACGATGAGGGATGTGGACTTAATAAATGTCGTGAGAGAGGTGCGAAGAGGTCCTGTATTGTCAAAAAAATTCTTGTAAGAAAATTAGGAGTAGTTTTTACCTCAACATAAGGTTAGTAGAAGGGTTACTGAAAAATAATTAATTATAAGCAAAAAGTGTGAAAAATCACACAACTATGTTGATAAAATAAAATGTGGAGATGGTGAATAAGGACTTAAAAAACACAACACATTATAGGAACGATCAAAAAATTTGAGAAAGATCGTACTACTAGTTGTAAAATGGATCTCAAAAAAGTAATGTTTCTTATGATTGTGAATGGTAGCAAAAGAAGTTACAAGATCGAAAAATAATCGTGAAAATTTAATAATTGGTGCACAAAAATACACTAATAAAAAAATGTTAATCAACCAGTGAATTGATTTATAAATAACTATATTGATCAAATGGAGGAATTTTACTAAAGTATTAAGGGTCTTAAAAGACTTAATTAGATAAGAGGTTAATTAAAAAGTCAAGGTCAAACAAACTAATTAAAATAAATAAATATTTAATTAAAAATAAAAGAAATAAGAGACTTGACCTATGGGTATGGGAATGGTAAGTGTGAATGAATACATGAATCTGAATGATGGAGATGAAAAGGTGGACTTTAAACAAGACAAAGGCAATGGGAATTGGAATTACCAACCTAATTTCAAAGCTAAGTGGAGTAAGAAATGGGAAAGTAGGCATGAGATGGAGGACTTTAAGGAAAAAAGAAACACCAAAAGGTGAATGGGATTTGAACGTATGTATGAGATAATAAAGACCAAAAGGTGGACAAAGAGGAGGATGGAGGAAAAAGCTAATTTAAATTAAAAGGGTTTGAAAATATAGAGCATGACCAAATAAATGATGGTGAATGAGTAGGAAAAATAACAAGTCTTAGATTTTGAAAAACATTCCACATGGTAATGGATGAAATCTTTCCATGTGGATCAACATACTTCTAGATTTTAATTCCATGTCAATGCATAGCATGTGCAATTAGAGGAATGCGTTGACTACTTGGATATTTTCAAAATAAACAAGAAATAAATATTCAAAGTTTATTATTAGAGAAGGTCGATTTGTGAAGTCAAAACAACTATCACATGGGTGGTATAGCCCAAAGTATGGAGAGATGAATTGAATAATATAGAACTTGGAATCATAATACACAACTAAAAGGTGATGAAAGACACCATGCAAGGATAATAAATCATGGCCATGTGATCTTTTTCACTGCGGTAGGAAACCATGTCTTGTGAATAATCGAGACAAATATGCCACGTAAAAACCAAGGTTTATGTGAAGGGGGAAAAAAATGATGGAGATTGAGTGGAGTAGCTCACTATGGGATGAAGCATGGTATGGTAAGAAGCAGGCCTATAATTTCAAATTATTTGTGCTTGTTACATAAAATTTCACTGATGACTGAGCTCTTTCCTGCGGCTATAAATTCCAATAATTTTTATAGATATATCTCTTATATGTTCATATATATATATATATATATATATATATATATAGAGAGAGAGAGAGAGAGAGAGAGGTATTATAGGATTATATAAACCACTAAGAAAAATGTACGGTTGTCAAAATTTGCAGTCGACGGTTCTGTAAAATGTTCTCCGAAATATACATTTATAATTACAAAAAATAGTCTATAGTCGATTAATTTTCATGCCTCAGTAACAACCAGAGTGTATTGCAAGGTGTATTATGCAAATAGAGGCTGATAAGGCATTATATCCTTTGTTATGGTCAAATGAAAGTATTGTAGACGTTATCGAGAAGCTTTGCGAGCTATTTGCATTGACAAGGCTAGAGATGGGGATGGGCTGTCTACGTGTAGAAATTGTGTAAATTTATTTTTTAGCAAAGTTAAGAAAGTTAAAATTAACACCTAGTAGTCCTATAACCAAACTAAATCAAATTCAATGCACCATCATGCTTAGAGCTTAAGAAAAACTAATCTACTAACATCCTTACATTAGAACATGAACAAATATTCAAACTAACATGTTAACCAATTAATTTCTATCTCTATTGAATGCTAAAAATGAAATGAACCTACTTATATCCTTAGCAAATCAAATGTTTGATTTTATGTTTGAATCCTAAGGTTTTTAGGAATGGAGTCTTGTCAATCCATGGCTACAAGACCATTTGACATATCTACACATGACTTCAAAACTTGGATGGATGAATATAAGAAATGAAAGTAGCTAGCCTCTCCAATGAAAAATGCTCCAAGATGACAAAATGGCTATAGTGTATTTGTTATATTCTTCACTTTTGTTTCTCAAGGAATAGGTGTAAGTGTAAAGGTAGGAGGAGGGATCTTTATGTAGCCCAATGGATAAAGGGATCTCTACATCCCTTTGGATGTGGGATAATAGTGATGTTGAGTTAGTTGTGGATAAGGGGGGTTTATATAGGGTTGAGTTAATTTTAGGAGAGTTTATCTTGTCCTTTAGTGACTCATGTAGATAAAGGGGGTTTATTAATTGGTCAAGATGATTAATTAATAGATGTACAAGCTTATAAAAGATTTTTAGAGGAATATTAGAATGATTTAGACTATAGAAGGGGATTAAATCAATTAAATAATGATTTATTTGGTTTAATGAAAGGGGAAGCTAATTAATTAATAATAATTAATTAGTCTAGATAGAAGGAAGGATTGATTAACGAAAGGTCGTTAATTAGGGTATTTGTTGAATATAAGACTTAATTAATTACTTATTGTAATTAATTAATGATGATAGAAGAGAAGATGAGAATTATTGACGATATGTCATCAATTTGCAGGGAAAATAATAATTAGAAAAATTTAAGTGTTTTAAATTGTTCAAGCTAAATTATAGGTGTCTACATTTACCCCTCTTTGCGGTGGCGTAAGTGACACCACTTCAAAGATAGTAGATGGATAAAATTTTGAAGGGGTACAAGAAAAATTAGTAGAAATGAGAGATGCCCCCTCGAGTGTCAATGGGGTGATGAAGGAAGACAATCGACGATCAAAAAGGTGAGAAATGGATAGGAGAAGGATTCCCCATGTGAAGCAAAAGAATATTGTCGATAGGAGGGTGATGTAGAAGAAATGAAGATGGGAAGAAAAGAGCTAGATTTCATCCAGTGTATTGAAACAACTTTATTGTCATCATATTGCCAATATATCTACATCATCGGTCCTTATAAAAAATATAAGCACACGACAGAAGTAAAATGACATGAAAACCCATGCTACAAACAATTGTCCATTTCTGAAAACACCAAACCTATACAACATACAAAATGCAATGCAATATGAGAAGGAAACAATCTCATTTAATAGGGAAACAAAGTACAAACACACATATCCAACCCAACAATGGTCAAGATAGTTGTACAAATATTTTCTTACCAAGCTGAAGAGGTCCACATGTTCGTGATTAATGAAATGGGTTAAAAATGATGCCCCAAGAAAGGATACATGCAAGGGGAAATGATAATGGACACTAGGTCCAAGGAGAAATCTTTGTGCACAACGAAACAACACCAGGCAATAAGATGTGCCCTAGAGTATAGATGAAGGAAGCAACTAGCTTTTTGAATGGTTGTGAATCTGGTGATCCGCAAGTCATGTTGATCGGTGAAGATGTGAAACAAACCAGTAGAATACGGAAAGAATACCATGCGTAAGACACAAGTTTCAGCTGTAATAAGCGAGTTACCTATTTTTACAGGTTTTATATTTTTTAGGATGTTATGGGAAATTTTGCCTTATTTTTGGATTTTGAAGTGATATATATATATATTTGTTTGTTTTTGGATTTTTCCAAAATGTGATGGACAGTGGATGCGTAGAAGAAAATATAAGAAATAGAATGAAGTTCCTAGATGCAAAAGAAAATGCCCTAGGGGAAGAAAGAAGACACAAGTGACAAATAATGTCCTTATATAATGGAAAAAGTAATAAAATAATTATTTTTACAAATACTTATTCAAGAGAGTGTGGATAAGAAGAAAAATCACCTAGGAGCAATAAAAATTGTCCTAGTGAGAAGAAAGGGGTACTAAACAGTAAAAAATCCCCAACACAATGAAAAATGAATGAAAAATAATTATTTAATTAAAATAATTATTTGATGGTGAACAGAGAAGACAACGAGGGTCAAAACAAGCCTCCAGGCATTACGGCCAGTGAAAAATAGCTTGATATACCCCACTTATGGGGGGTAAATCACCGCGACCAATTCATTTGTTACTGACCACTACCAATTTTTTACTGTGAGGCTCTAATAGCAACAAGGACGATGGTGAGAGCATGAGACTGTTTGAGATGAGCAGACACAGTTCGAGGGTACGACTGATACACAGATGATGACGTCTTTGTGAGTAACCGAACCCTCTTTATCAATTTCATAATTAATACTTGTAGAAGTAGGAAACTAGAGCAAAGTCACATAGGCACACATGCACGGGGGCGCAGGTGCCCTAATGGTGTTGCATGTGCCCTTGGAGCATATGCACACACACACAGGCACCAAAAATACGTATACGCGCACACCTATATGCCCACATGACAACACACACACAACACATGTGCACGCATGTGCATGCACCATATGGTAGCACATACAAATAGAGCACACGTACACACTCACATGTAGGCACTTGGAAGATGGCACAAGTTTCCATAGGATGATGCACACACACACATATGCTAAAAGGGGGGTGTACATGCCCCAAAGGGCACAAAGGCACGCTAAGTAGATGGAGAAGAGATATAAAAATGCTAAAAATTATGACATTTAGAATAAAATTATGATTTTTGGGTTAACCCTAAAAATGATAGGTAGAATTTAGAAGAAATGTTAGTAGCTAATAGATGGAATGATTTTATAGAGACAATTTCTTGTGCTATAGACGTTCAAGTGAAATTCATGCATAGCGGAGCTAGAGGGGAGAATGCACAGACGAGACCAGCGCATGGTGGTGATACTTTTGGAGGTGGTGGGCTTAGGCCCCGTATCTTGGATGCCTTCCATTACTTTGGATCATGTTCTACTGACTGTATTGACTAAGTAGTGGCACAATGAGAGCCAATGATTTAGGCTCCCGACCAGAGAGATGACCGTTACTCTGGAGGACATGTGGCAGATTCTCCGCATACCTATCCTAGGCTCACTTATTGAGTATACGAGTGACCTTGGGCAGATCATGGTGGTAGTCAGTGACTTATTTTACCATGATGATATACCGCATGATGGCATGATAGTTTTATTGCATGAGTGCATAACTGATCCAAAATTGCACCGGGGGCCGTTATATGTGATGTCACTTATCAATGCATTTTTTCTCACTGATAAGACTGGAACATCCTTCCCTAGGGGTATGATGATATTTGTGCATGGGATTTTAAGTGGTGAGCGTTATTACTGGAGCTAGTACATACTGGTACATCTATACTGAGACTTACATCCGATTACATACCACCGTCAGAAGATGGTGGGGCTTGCCTCTTTACTGTAGATTTGGTCTTGGGACCACATAGCTATCGGACACCCTATAGGTGCATTACATGTCTGAGTCCCAGAGGATCCATAATACATGGCTTATGTTTCTGTAGGTGACGACATATGAGGGCACCTAGGAAGATTGTACCATTATCGATGAGAGTTTGACGAGATGTTAGATAGGGACATTATATGGATGCCTTACAGGAAGATACAGTGGCCATAGGATAGAGCATAACTTAGTGTTTGTGTGGTGGAGCACTTCCTTTTAGGTATCCATAGTTACATTATCAAGTTATGTAGAGTATACTGATGTCAGCGATAGTCAAGCATGGTGTAGGGGGTTCCATAGCCAGATTTTTAGTATGCCTATCGAGACTCCAAGAGGAAGACCATGGGGCCATGCATACAGGTGAAAAAAACTAGGACTATCTTTCTATAGGTGGTACCATAGGCATGGGACCTAGCTTGACAAATCAGAGATCCAAGTACCACTATCGATTACATGGATTGGTATGCCACTATTTTACGATGACCTTTGACTATTCTAGATGAGGCATGGGTAGCAGGCACTCGACCACCATGAGAGCTTCCTTATAGCAGTGATGAGAGGGAGGATTTTGGGAATAGGGGACTACAAAATAGTGTTATGATTTAATAACAAACAAAATCATGCACACAGGATCCAAACAATTTTCCCACAATCTACAGCAGTGGAAGTACAAACTAGAATAATCCAAATCACACAAAAGTACACACACATAACAAGCATGTACGTGGTTCACCCAATGTGGGCTACATCCACCAAATATAGAGATCTCATATATATAATATAACAAGAGATTACAAACCAACTCTTCTACACAAGAGTACATGTATCTCTACAAGAGTATCTCCTACTCCCATATCTCCAACCTGATTTGCCTGAGTACAAAAAACCATGCCTCCATACCACCACTTGTGTCTTCTCTAGATCTCTAACTAGATCTTCCTGAGTGCACTATAACTGTGCCTCTCAAACATAACCAGATCTCACATACCTAAAGCTACCCTACATCTGCCACTGTACATCCAAGCTCTCATTGTATTATGAATCTAAAAATAAGACCTCTACAATATCTAGATCTACATGGATAAACAATACAATATGATCTCATGGATCTACAATACAAGACTAGATCTACATATATCTATAATACAAGATCTCACCAACATGTGGATCTACAAGAAGAAATTCTATGTGCTTTGCATACTATGCAAGCCATTACAATGAGACAATAAATATACAAAGGAAATATGATAGCTTGTTATTTCCTTCTGTCCAACTCCTCTCCATGGAGTCTTTGTCTTCATGTAACATGTTCCTTTTTCATCTTCTTCTTCTTCTTCATCCTCTCAATCTCAGAGAATCAAGGATCTAATCTGATACTTCTCTTTCTCTTCATCCCACTTCTAAAACCCTAGATTTCATGCTTATAAAGGCATGTATAAACTTAGGGCACTTTAGCCATGTAATTACATCCAATAAATATACTATAATGCTAAAGATAGATTTAACTTCCAAGAGTTAATTAAAACATCATTGCATAGGTAACTAATGTTGGTTAGCCTTAACCATGGCCGGTTCCCACTTTCTTTGACCGATGTCTATCCTATCAAACCGATGACGGGTTGTAGTTCCCACTTTCTCTAGCCAATGTCATTCCTGTCCAATTGATGACGAGTTGCATTTCAAAAAAGTTTTCATTGCATGCTCCAGTGAAGCTATTTAGCTCCACAACCTAACAATCTCCCACTTAGAGATAAATTGTTGAGCCTTTGTACATGTACCTATACATCACCATCCTCTACGCACCGTGAAGACCGTCTATTATTTCCTTCAACAATTCTCTCAAAAAATAAAACCAAGAAGATCAAACCATCTTCTCAAACCAAGAAGATGAAACCATGACTTACCAAACCTGCATGAAGCTACAACTGATCGGTGACAACCGAGCTATCTATACATCAAGCTCCCACTGAATCATAACACCAAGCCTCTCATGTAGCCAAGCCAATATGACTAACACACTTGCAAGATCTCCCACTCAAACTGAAGTTCTGAGCCTTAATCACATCCGTATCCATACCTGTAAAACCAACCATAATCTCCATCCATATATTCATGTCTCCATGTGTATGTAATGGAAAGTTGCAAAAGGTATGGAATGAAGCTAAATAACCTCAAAGTTTTTCTTTACTCATCCATGCACCATGAGATAAGAGCTAAAAAAGAAACTATCTATGCATATATAAGTTTGAAACAAATATTCAAACCCTAGCATATATACTACTCTCTACTCCATGAATGCTTAATGAAAGTGAACCTAGTTAGATTCTAAGAAATTAAATTGTGTGTTGTTTACTCCCAAAAATAGTGAAGATATCTCTCCAAGTTGGCTACATGGCCAAAATTTAGATCTTTCCCTACTAACTATATTTGGAATGGATGAATGCAAGATGGAGTTCTCAACAATGGAGTATGGTTAATATCCAAATGTTCTATATCTTAAAGCTTTCACAAATGATTTCTAATGCCAAGATCTCCAAATATGAGAGATTGTTGTTATGAAAACAAGGTGTAAGGTTGAGAGGGAGGAGTGAGCCTTCTATTTCTAGTTTTCCAAATGGAAGAGTTTGGAATTTGGGTGCATGTGGGACTAAAGCTCAAAAAGAAATTTTAGATTAGATTAGGATAAACATGCCTTAGGCTTAGTTAAGCTTCGTTTAGGTTAGTTAATTAGGGTTTAGGCTAGTTAAAATTTGATTAGAAAGTGATTAGAGACTTATTGAGAGTTAGGAGGGGTCTGGATAACCAATTGCAACTGATAGATAGCCTATGAAGCCAATAGAAGTGGTCTAGAGAGAACTAGGGAAGTTTTAAATGGTTGAAAGGAGGAATGTTTAGCTAATAAGAGAGATATTAGCCAAACAGGATGATTATATGTGGAATACCACCAAGAAGGTGTCGTGAATGGGCATTCGAGAATGGAGTGAAGAAGGGTTGATTAAAAAAATGTTGTCAATCGGTTAAATTTGATGAAATGCTAAGTGTAAGCATGTTTTAGGTGTCTACATTTTCCCCTCTTTGAGGTGACATAAGCGACATCACTTCAAAGAAAGTAGACAAGCATAAACAAGTAGAACATTTTTAAGGGATAGAAGAAAAATGAGTAGAATGGAGGATTCCCCCTCAATTTTCGATGGGGTGATAGAAGAACTCGATTGACAATCAAAAATATGACAAAAAGAGAACAAAAGAAATAGTAATGTGGAGAAGAAGAAAGGAGATAGAAGAAAAATGAGAATGAGGAAGGGAGATTGAGCCAACATCCATCCAGTGTCTTTTAAACAACTTTTTTTGTCATCATGTTGCTAAATATCTTCATCATCAGTCCTTATTAAAAAGAATGAACAAAAGTGTAGTATGACATGAAAATCCATATACGAACAAATGTCCATTACCAAAAAAACAAATTGCATGCAGCATACAAAATAAAATGCAATACGAGAAAGTAAAGAAGCTAAACTAACAAAGAAACAAGATGCAATGTTTTTTTTTATCAAGCTTCAGTTCTGTCTTGTGTGAGTTAACAAAAAGGGTTAATGACGGTGCCCCAAGCAAGGATACATGTGAGGGGAATAACGGAGGACACTGCTAGGGTCTGATAAAAAATCAATGTGCACTATCACACAGTACCAGGAAACTCATTGTGCCCCAGAGTACAGAAAAAACATGTAAGCAACCTAGCTTTTGTTAATGAAGGTAGATCAAAATGATCTGCAAGTATTTGTTTTACATGAATAAGAAAGAACCAAAGAGTAACATTTTGGAGGATGATTTATCATTTATTTTGATGTTCTATTGAAACATATTTGAAATGTTTTTATGATTTTTCTAACATATTTTAATGTTTTTGATGAGTTTGAAAATTATTCTGAAACTATGTATAGGAAGACAGATGAAACATGGATACCCCTAGTGATAGAAGGGATGTACAAGGGCATAGCATTCCATGTGCATACGTAGAAGAAGTTAAGATTTGAAATTTTCCTAGAGATTAATTAGGAGTATTCAAACTCAAACTCTTCACAGCGCTGATGATGAGCAAGGGATCTAAGGCCAATATGAATAATTTCAACATGATGATGAATGTAAACCAATGAACTGCTGGGAATAAGCAAGGATTCCCCAACAAAATCTGGCCAAGAAAAACTTGATGGAAAGGAAGTGGAGAGATTGTTTTTGTGAAAGGGGAAAAAGGTGTTTGCAAACATGAAAAAAAAGCAATACCATACACATGGATGTTTTGAACAAAGTAGAATAACAACGAATGTTATGAATGTATATTAGAAGCCTCATGAAAAATAAGTGATTATCCAAATGCACATATCATGAAACAAGATAAGGACTAAAGGAAGATTCTGAACAAGGTATAAAAAAAGACACTTGGTAACATACTAATCCTACTTTATCATAGAAATCTATTATGTGCATGGGGAAATTAAATACCTCTTGCAGGGAAGACATGATAGATAATAAGTGAAGACACCCTAGCTGATGTGTAGGAATGATTTATTTTGAAAGGTGATTTTTTGAATGGATGGTGGAAGGATACCCATAAATTTCTCTACTGCCAGCTAGGCATCCATAGCCCCGATGAAGATGTATTTGATTCTAATCACAAATTTTTTCTACTACCAGTCAGGCGTCCATAGCCCCGATAGAGATTATTAGAAATACTCCAAGAGAGAGTAATATATCAATTTTATCTATATTTTAGATTTTTACTTTCATTTTTTTTTATTATTATTTTTCTTTCTGAAAATTGATTTCTGCTCTCTGGATTGTTTTGGGGTTAAGAACCATTTATGGATTCATGGAAGGATATGGAATTGATTATGATGAAAACATTGGCTACTATCAACAAATACATCCAAGAAGTTATTCACAACAAATTTATATGTTGATTGTGATAGGATCTCTAAGAGGGCATTCGTTCTTTAATTTCCCAAGGTGACAAAAAACCAAGATCAAACAAATAGCATAGAGATAAATGTTACAAAATGCATGTAAATAGGATCACCATAATATAACCCAAGGGATGAAAATGATGGATTCCTTGCAGAGGAATAAACATAAGGGGAAGAAACTACATCCATGTGTATGTAATACTTGATTGCAATGTTTGACATGTGTTCCTTTTGATTTTATATGTTTTCTAAAAAAATATATATTTTTGTATAGTTTTTTATTTTTAGATTTTTAATAGTTTTTGGAAAGTTGGGACAAACAAATTCACTTGTTGTGATATGATTTCACAATAGTGTTCGTGATTTCTTTGATAAAGGATGCTATGCGTGTTTTCTTATCAAGAGTTATGTTATCCCTGATCTCAATAATCCAGGTGAGCTAATACTCAACAAATGACCGTGACTTATCCTGAAACATGGATTTCATATGTAGGAGCTTGAGCTCGCTATCCATATTTTTTTACACTTTTCATCATACTTGATGGTTATGTTAATGTGCATTCTTGAATTGTGATTGAATTTTAACCTTAATATCATTGCAAGTGTTAGGAATTGTAGAGCTCTTGGAAGTTTTGAATTGATCTTGATTAAAAAATGGTTTAGGTTTCTTATAAGATGATGAATGACTTGACTGATCTCGAGAAGGAGAAGAAAGAAAACATGGATGTTTAAAAATGATGTGAGAAATGACCATGGAGTTTCCACAACCAATGATAGAATAAATATGTGATGGATGAAAAGGATACGGTCCAAGAATTGAAGAGGATGGGATACAAAAAGGTGAGCCACTGATAGAAGATGGTGGTTTCCCATAGATTGAAGAGGATGACAAGACACTAGCACTTAGAACAAGAATAGAAGGCAATGAGCTACCCCAAGGTGACCCATCAATAGAAAATAATGGAGGGATAGTAGGATGTGGCCCTAGAATAGAATAAGATAATGAGGGAATACTAGGGGGTGACCTAATTATATATGAGGAGGGACTACCGGAGGTGTCCCACAGATAGAAGATAAATAAGGGATAATAGGATGTGACCCAATATTTTAAGGTAATGGGCTATGAAGAGGTGATCCACATGTAGAAAATGGAGGGCTACCCAGGGGTGGTTCCAGGATAGAAGAAGACGATGGGCTACCTAGCGGTGACCTGAGGCAAGATTTTGATTGAAGAATGATGATAGATAAGGAATGATTTTGTAATAATAAGATAGGCCATGGATCAATGTTAGACCCCGACATCTCATCATGTTCAGTGGAAGTTGAATATGGAATGTCAAAAGAAGAATCAAGTTCCATGAACTTAGGATCTTTCTCTATGTTCTGACAAAAGGGATCAATTTCTTCTCCCAAAAATGTGAACCTATCAAGTTACAGAAAGAATTGTTGTTTACAATACTCTAGAGTGGTATCTTCATGTAGTCTGATTATTCTCTCATCTTGAGAGAAATCAATCAGTACATGATGGTTTTCATTGGTCATAGGATCTTGGATAGAAGAAACAAGTTCATTAAGCGGGGAATATTGATTGATAAAAAAATATGAAGATGTTGGATGATGTAGACAAGGGGAAGGATTGAAATTATCACTCCCATGAAGAGTTTTGATAGTTCTTTAAAAAGATATCTTAGCACATGGATTTTTTTCTAATAGTTCAAAGTTGTCGCAAACATTGATCTTTAGAAGATGGATGAGGAAAGGTTTGATATGATTGAAAGGGCTCAAGGTATAAAGATGCATTGAAGTTGGAATGATAGTAAAAGATGACTCAAGAGAGGAAGTAGGCCTAGAGGTAGGCGTATCATCAATGGATTATTTATATTTGGACTTAGATCATTTTACTAGAAGATGACCTAATGTGGGAGAGAAAGTAGGATCACATAGCCATTTATTAAGTTGTGATGTAGGAGTCAAATCGGATGATTGAGTAGTGGGAATCTGAGTCATGGAACTCTTTTATGGAGGAAGAGGTCATTCAGGAGACTGATAAAGGTGGTCCCATGAAGGAAGGGAGGACCGCGACTCAAGAACTGAATCAGATGTTTGATTTATGGAACACTGAGTTGTAAAAGTCTTCAAAGGTGGAAAAAATCATTGAGGGGATTTGGAATAGAGGTCCTTCAAAGGAAGGGAGGACCATGATTTAGGAGTTTCTCTACAGGTAGATGAACAAAAATTGGGATCTTAATCTTTAGAAGAAACATGGGAATCTTAATGGTAGTTTGGATCTGAATGAGAAGAAGAGTGGGGGGATCCTGAATAATAATTTGGATTAGAAGCATCCAAACCATACCACAAGCTATGAGTTAAAGGTGGGGAACAGGGTACCCGAACGGGCCCTCTAGTGTGAAGAACCAAACGAGGCTTAGTCATAATGGGCATATTTTGATGTGAATTTCATAAACATAGGTTTCATATTGTAGTAAGTGTGAGGATTTGTTCTATATTCAATCATTGTTAGTGTTTTTTAGGTACAAATTCCTAGACCTAGATAGTTTGATGGAAATACTTCAAAGTGAATAAGTCTCCATGTCTATTTGGGTAGCATAATGACAAACAACTATACATTTCGTAAGTATGGAGATGTGTGTGTGATTTTTCTAAAGAATTCTAAGTAAAATAGACATCATGATGATGCAATCTCAATGAGATAAAAAAGGATTGTCCTAGAAAACGATTTCTCTAGATAAATGATCACAAGGAACAATCATGCAAGTGTGAAACACAAATCCAATTAATAAGGAAATATTCCCTATGTAAAATGTGTGTAAAAAATGATAGTTTTATGAAAATATGATCAATACAATGTTAATACTTACTTCAAAATTGAAATGAACAAGGCATAACTATTAAAAATGGGTAGACATGAATCCAAATGAAACCACAATTACTTTAGCAACAAACAAGGCCTAAATGTAAAATGGTGAGGATTACAAATGTAAGCCATGTAATGACACCAATTGGAAATTTTAATCAAGTTTCACGAAGAAGTGAGATATTATTGCTAAAGTGGTGTCGAATGAACACAAAAAAATTAAGTGAAACTCTTCAATATTTTTGATAGTGTTTGAAGTAAAACTAAATAAAAGTATACTAAGGATGTGCTAAAATGTTGGCAACATAACTACACAATAAGGACACTTACATCACATTTATGAGAAACATGACGTAAGTATTTTAATTATTTTGAGATAATAAAAACAAGGTAACACATCAAAGGGACATAAATTGATGAATCAATACTAACTATGATAATGATATTGAAATAAATATCAATTGTACCATCAAAGATATAAGGACTCATACATGCACTTTAGACATTTAACAACTCAACGGCAAACATGGATGAGCATAAACAGACAAAAAAGTGGTGAACACTATCTATGATAACACTCTTGAAAGATGCCTTCTCTTGCCCCAAATGGGAAACAAGAATGCAAAGGTATATATCAAAATATGTGAAAATAAAGCGAGCATTACTTGGGAAGAGTTTCATCTCGTCCGAAGGCAAGAAAAAAACCAAGCTAAGTGATACATATTTTAATTTTGTGATGAAAGACACTTAGATCTAACTCAAGTGGAATTTTTTCCTTATTTGAAAAAAAAGGTTTAGACTCCAAGTAATTGTCACTTCTTGATGGCTTGACAAGATGCGACAATGGACTTGCAAAGTGGGCTCCAAGAAGATATGACTTTCCTAAAAGAGTTCACTAAACTAGGTGTCACAAGTTGTCTAAATACGAGCTCGATTTACCCAAAGAGTCAAACTGACTAGTTTCGGAGTATCTCGGATTTACTTTACCCAGTTATGATATAATGAGAAACTATTGCGTTCAGTTGTATCATCACTGGGGTCATGATACATACAACTTTGACTCTAACTTACAATGTAAAATTTAGTCAAGTGGGTAAACAGAGTGCTTCCTATTTCATCCATGAGGTTACTCAATGGTGGAGTACTTTAGGGTTCCTAGAACCACCCCCATTGGTATAGCTTAAGGAATTATGCCAAAGGGGTTATGTTTTAGTTGAGTGGATAGCGACGTACCCTTTTCTAAAACCTACAATATAGTGTGATGCGAAGTGGTGTGTTTTTTATCTTGCTTCGCTTAATTTGGTTTTAAGTAGCCCACTATTTTTCAACCTACAATATAATATGTCTTAGTGGGATTGTGTTTCGAACCTCCTTTATTTGATATACGAGTTTGGGTTCTACATTCAAGGAGTTAGTAGTTTTCCACAAAAGATCATGATATCAAAAGAGAGTTTGCGTTTTGCTTTTAATTCCTAAGATCACCAAAAAGGTGTGAAGGAAGAGCATACACAACATGGAAACCCAAATAAAACAATATATGTAAAATGATTTAAGTTTTTTACAAAAGGAAACTCTTTTTAGCCAAATTTGACAAGTTTATTCATTTTAAAGCTTAAATTGAAGTGTTTTGGAGGTAAAATAGAAGGTTTTTAAAACGTTTTTTATTCCCAAGATCACCTATAAGGTGTGAGGGAAGAGCATACACATTCCAAAGGACCCTGTAAATGAAAAATGTAAACACTCAATTAAGTTAGCAAAAAAATATGACTGAAAAGAAACCTATAAATCACTCTTAGAACCTTACAAAAAAGTTAGAAAACTATCCAAAATAAATAAAACTCCGGAAATCTATTTTTAGTGGTTTTTATTATTTTTCATTTTTGGATATTTTGGGGAGTTTTGAGAGTTTTATGATAGAAGTACTGATACCAAAGGTATATTTATTTCATGATCTTTCTGATGCCATATTCAAGTTCAGAAAATGGGTTAAGGGGCGAGGAGATATGACCCAAAGTAGGAGTACTATAAATATTAGGAATAAATCTGAATCAAAAAGAGACCTACATGTCAAGAATGACACATGTGCACCCCAATCGATTGATACATGCCCCAACTGATGAGTACGCATGGAAAAAATATATGACAATGAGTTTCAACACCTACGCGGGCTGAGAGACAGGTATGTTAGGGTTTCAACGGAGATGTCTCCTTCCCAAAAAATACACTTGCAATCCAAAAGATGAATCAACACAGTATGCTAAAAATACACGTGCACATCAAAAGGTATGGGTAAATGTGATATTCAATGGACACACCGACAGTTTGATAGGTATGCGGACCATTGTAAATGACATGTTAGTGAAAAATATGACTAGACGGGTGCACGACTAGTTTGGTAGGTGCGTTAAGGTTTCAATGGAGACACGCGCCAACTAGGACACATATGCATACCAACTGTAAAACCTACAAAATTCACGTAAATGAAAATTTTCAAAATTTAAACAGGTAAGTTGTTAGCCACTAAATTCAATTTCTAACTACAACCCATAAAGCACCCTAGCAAAAGGAAGATTAGGCCCTTTTAAGATGTGAAATCTATCAAAATACAAGCCTTTTAAAACCTAGAAGACTTTAAAATGGTTAGAAATGAATCTTAAAAACTTGATTACCTCTATTAATGGAGTATGGACTAAGATTCCCACCGGGCATGCCAAATGCGTTCATGAATAAATTAGATATATTATGGAAATGAAGCTAAAACATGTAACCTCGAAGCATGAATCTAATCTCCGCTAAACCATCATGATAATAGCTAAACAAGACTACCATTTATCATTGTATGAAATAGATTAAATCTAAATTAACATGGTAAAGCTACTCTTCACTCTTTATAATACTGATTAAGAAATCGAACCTAAAAGATGAATTTAGCAATCAAAGGGGTTATTCAAGTTGTTTATGGTTCTCAAGCTTTCATGAATGGAGTCTCACCATTAATGGCTTCAAGGCCAATGGTTCTTCCATATTACTTAAACTTGATATTATGGATGTAAATGGAGGCTATTATCTCAATATTAATGGAAGGGGTAAGCTTAAGATCAAATGTATAATTAGCTTAAAGCCAACACAAATGGAATCCAAAAGCTAGTTGTTCTTAGAGTTAATAAGATATCCTAAGTGTTAAGGTGTAAGGTTAAATGGGAAGGCTTAGCCTTTTATTTATAGTTTTTGGTTTCGGAAGATTTGGAATTCTTGTGCATGTGGGACTAATGTGTAAAATTCACTTTAGGATTAGGATTAGGCTTATGCTTAACTAGTCTATCCCAACTGACATGGCATTCACATTCTCCTTGGCGGTTAACTTGACATTGCATCAACGTAGATCTCATCACTCATTCTTTGGAGCATGAACTCCATGTGAACCCTATATTTAGTGTTCTTTGACACATATAAATCCCCTTTCTTAGATGCATGGTCCTTTCTTGGACACAAGGACCCCCAGCTTACATGACACATGGATCCCAACAACCCTCTCCTTCTCACAAGCTCTCTCGGTGCTCTCATTTGTGACCCCTCCATTCATCTCACCAAGTCAACTTGATTCAACTCACCCTTCAGCTTGGAGCTCTCTCACCCTTTAAACTATCTGAGATTTATCAACAATCTCATCGGGTTTAGCCAGATCACTAGCACAATCTATTCTCAACTCATCAAGATACAAGCCCATATTTTTCTCCTTCAAGCCTCTGAACCCTCTTCTTCCTCCTTGTTTTGATTTTTTGTCACATTTTTCCTTTTTTTAACATTAATCAAAGGGAAAATATTAAAAATTAATAATTTCAAAGGGAGATTTTATTTTTTCATGCTCTATGTATAGGGTTATTGGGATTTACAGGGCCACTTTTATGGCTCGTTGCATTGTAGTGCTCCTGTTTGCCTACAGCTAGTGAGCATGTTATCCATGACCTTGCTGAAGGAAAGCCTTAGTGAGATGCCATCTCTCAAAATGAGCATTTTTTGTACCCTCATGTTGATAATTACACCTTTTTTTGATTGATTATGTGTCATTCCTCTACTTCTAATGAAGACTTATTATGGCCTCCACTCTTGTGTGATTTACCACCTACTGCAAGGTGAGTGGTAAAATATCCAACATCACATGAAAAAATATTTTTCTAATCAAACATTAATTATAAATTTTCATAAACAGGGGGGTTATTACTATTACTTGTTTTTTGTATTGCATGCAAATGCATTCTTGATTGAGTTTGATGTCTTACAACCATGCTTGTCCCCACACACCCTATTCTCAAGCACTTTATACCTCTTACTTCTACATCATGGAGGATTCTCTTTCCATACTTGATCATTACAAATATCTTTACATCCTCAGCCACTTGTTTTTGGGAGATAGAACTACACATCATGATGTGCTTTTATGAAATGCAAATTTTTCTATAAGGGTCTTAGACACTTTCAACTTGGGCAAGTTTTTACACCCACTACATTTTATTTTCTTGAGGAATATCTCATCACATGTGACCATGATGTTTTTCACTTGATGTTGCATGTCACTATACCTCTCCACCTTCAATTGGTAGGCTCAAATCCTCCCCATAATTGGTAGGCTCAAATCCTCCCCATACCATCTAGAGCATCTTTTAGTATTTGTCTGGAGACCATTCACATATTTTTGTTGTGCTTCCTTCCGATTCATTTTTCTCCTCTTTTAATTGATGTGGTGAAAGTTCAATTGACATATATTAACTTGGTTCCATCCTTGATGACAAGGATTTTTCGTCTATTGTTAATTATGAGAGTGCTATTGAGGACTCCTCTCACCTTTCCAGAGTATGTTTACACTCCTCCCTTCCCATCAAACATTGAGAAGTCCAATTCTCAGCTACATATAGTCATTTCATTTGACTCCTTTCCATGTCTAATGTGTGATGCCCTTTGCACTCCTCTACCTTGATGTGATCATTCATAATTATACAACATCACTCTTTTTTTTGTCAACCCCCCTCCTTAAGATGTGTATATATGAGACCTTTTTTCTCTTTTTGTAGTGTTTACTTGTGATGCAATACATAGAGTTCTTCATCCTTTGAAAATTATTTTTGAAGAGTTTCCCTTCTCATTTGTTGGGAGTTACCCTTCTGAGATTCTTATCACTTCCTCTTTTGGGAGATCATCATTGATCCAAACTAATCTGTAGATTCTCTATTTTGGAATTTTTCACAGAATCAAAATGAAATGATGTTGTTCTACTTTCAATTAGCAAATGATAGAGATAACTAGTGAACAAATTTTTCTTAGGCTTAGAATAATTTTTTTTAGGAAATGAGAGAATATAAACTCACGAACACCAACAAGTTTTATCATGGAAACCTCCAATGGAGGAAAATCAGTCATGAAGGGTTAATGATCTTTATTCCCTTTTTTTATTGTTTAATTAAATTTAGAAGTTTATAATTTACAATAATTATGAAAGAGAAGTAGATAATATCTCCCACTTCCTCCCAATTATTTGTTTTCTCTTCCACCACACTCTTTTCTTCTACAAACACAATTTGGGCACTAAGAACTTCTTACTCACTTCCTTTAATACTTCGATAATCCAAAAATATCCTTGTTACATGTATTTATAGCTCTTCTCATGTCCTCCCGAGCACTAGAGGATGTGAAAGGTCATCGAGGAGAAGATACACGGACAAAAATTTCCAATTCTGAGACTGTTCATTTAAAATAAAATATGTCTGAGACATCTAGGACCACCGCCTAGTGTAGAATGGAAATCACAGGACCGCTACCCTAGTTCGGCACTGGTTATAGGACCACCGCCCATGATGGGAGGTGGTTATGTAGCTGACACTCTGTACAAAGTGGCAGTTCTTTTAACATAAAGACAGAACCTTTATTTCTTCATTTTCCTTCTTTGGTGTTGGCTTGTGTGATGAAGTAGAGTTATTTAGGATCCCTATCGATCAAACCTCTCCTAATTAGGAGGATTTTGGTCCCAAAAAAGCTTAGTGGGGGAGTATATGAGGAAATAATTCATGTACTTTCTCCTTTGAGTACCACCTGGCTTGCCTTGGTGTCTTTCCTTTTAGTCCAACCTGTTAAGACTCCTACAGACCTCTCCTAGTCTCACTAACCTTCTACTACAGTACTACATCCTCCTCAAATTCACCTTGTTAGTCCAATACACAATCTTCAATGGAAGGTAGAAACTATATTCCTTCATCTTCATCTAGCATGGATGAATCATATAGGTTCAAGTTCTCATAGTTTACCAATGAGTACATCCTCATAAATTACAACAAATCAAATGGAAATGAATTTTCTCCAACCTGCTCCAATATGGTGAAGGGTCCAAATCATAGTTTATTGAGTTTCTTTGATTGATCTTGTAGTCTCTCCTTGCTCAAGTAAATCCAAACTTTATTTCCAACATGAAGCTTACATTCTATCCTATGTTGATTATGCCTAGCCTTGTACTTGGTTTTATATTTCTCTAACTGTGCTTTGACTTTGAGATGGATTTGTGAGATCCTCTCAATGAATTTGTTTTCTCTACTCACCTCTGTGTCTCATTTGTCCTTCTCATCCTGCTGTCTAGATGTTATTTCCAGTGGATTTGTAGGTAGATATCCCAAGCATGCTTTAAACAGTGACTTCATAGTGAATGTGTGTACTGCCCAGTTATAGAAATGTTGAATTTACGCTAAGGACTCATCCCAAGTCCTTAGGTATTTACTATTATACCCTCTGATCAATTGTTCCAAAGTATTGTTCACCACCTCTGTCTTTCCATCTATTTTTGGATGGAAATTTATTCTCCTTTGTAACTTGCTATCCATCTTGTCCCACAAAGTAGTCTGAAACTTCCCAAGGAACCTTAAATCCCTATTAGAAACAATATACTTTGGAAAAGAAAAATGCACCCATATATTAGAAAATAAAATATATGTGGCCTCATGTATTTTTACTATCTTTTTACATGCCATAATAATACCCATTTTACTAAATCTATCAACAACAACATATGGATAGTCATGGCCATGTTAGGCTTGTTGGTACAACAAATTTTATATCCACGTATAAATTTTGATACTTCTTCTTACATATTGGGCCAATATATGTACCTTTGCAAGTTGGCTAGGGTCTTACCAACACTTAGATGTCTCGTTACTTTTGAGGTATGTTCTTACCTCATCAATAAAATTATTTCTTATTTAGGCACAAAAAATCTTCCCCCATCAATAGAGCAATCCGTCCTTGAGATAAAAATCTTCAATACTCATCCTTTCAGTCCCTTGGGACTGTAAATGTTGAAATTTCATCCCAAAGTCTCTGTCCTGGGCATATGCCTCTCCATAAGCCTCCTTTGTGAAGGGATCAATTGAAGAGATAGTGGCCAAGAAGGAGAAATTATCTTGTGTGGGTGTCCTAGACAACATGTATGCCACCAAGTTTTTACTACCCTTCTTGTATTTTATCACCATATGGAACTGATGAAGGAACCCCATCCATTTGTAGTGCCTTTCCTACTACAATTTAGACTATGCTTACAAATATTGGAGAGGTTTTTGGTCAGTGTGCACAATAGCTTCTTTACCCAAAAAAAAAGTGCTTCCACTTTTTAATTTCCTAGACTATTGCATACATTTCCTTATCATATACTGAATATCCATTAACTACTGAACTGAAAATTTTGGAATGATAGCTTATGGGTTTACCTCCCTGAAACAACACTACACCTATAGCATAATAACAGACATATGTCTCTACTTAAAAGGGATGCTACAAATTAGAAAGAGTAAGTACTGGATCACGACTTATCTTGTATTTCAATAATTCAAAGGATTTTTCTTGTTCCTTACCCCAATCAAAACTCTTACTCTTTATGGCCACTATGTGTAGAGGCATTGCAAAAGCGGAGAATCCTAGAATCAATTTCTACATGTACTTTACTTCTCCTAAAACATTCCTAGTCTCTATGGCTCCTGTTGGTGTTGGCCAACTGGTGATGGATTCAACCTTCTTTGGATCCACTCATAGACCTCCTCCTCCAATCACGTGCCCAAGATAGACAAGTGACTATTTGGAAAATTCACATTTATTTATATTACAAATCAGTTGTTTCTCCCTAAGAACTTGAAAGACTTACTACAAATGAGTTAGATGCTCCTCCCATGTGGCACTAAAAAACAAGATGTCATCTAGATAAAAATGACACATGAATCTTTGAAATCCCATAATAAATCATTCATTAGAATGATAAGTGTAGTGGGTGCATCGCATAAACGAAATAGAAGTACTAACCACTCATACAAACCATGTTTTTTCTTGAAGGATGTATTCCATATATCCTCCTCCTTCATTTTCACCTGGTGATAACCTGACTTGAGATCCAACTTCGTGAAGAATTTGGCACGCTGAAGCTGGTCTAAGAGATCATCTATATGGGGAAGTGGATATATGTTATTTATGGTGATCTTGTTTAAAGTGTGGTAATCGATGCACATTCTCCCAGAACCATCCTTCTTTGGCACCATCACAATAGGTGAACCACATGGTGAAGCTCTTAGATGTATCTCCACCTTGGTCTAGTAGTTCATGGAGTTGTTTCTTTACTTCAGTACTCTCCAGAAAGGATTTCCTATATAACATGATGTTCAGTAGAGGGGACTCTGGTATGAGCTGAATCTCATGCTTTACTTCTCGTTTTGGTGGTAACCTATTGGGAGATTGAAAAAATTCCTAAAAAGACTGAATAATACTATCCAAATCCTTTTTACTCTGGTTATAAATATATTAAACTTCTACCCCATCTTGTTTATCCTTTAACAAAAGAAAAGAAAACATATTATTATTTTCCCTAATAAGTCATTTTTCTTAATTAACACCTACCCTAGTAACCGGTGTCTTACACTGGAATGCACAAATGTGGTAGTTGATCCCATCCTTGACCCATGTGTACTAGTTTTCCCTTCTCATAAATATAGCATCATTGATATACAAGTAAGGACTCCTGAAAATAACATCAAAAACATCAAGTGGAATAACATCGCTTTCCAATACATCAATATACTTGGAATTTATCCCAAAATTACCTTATATATTTTTGTTACATGAATTTAAACACCCTTATTCACCTAACTCAAAGGATAAGGGTGTGGATTCTTGTAAGTCTCAAGACCAAGCTTATTTAGAACTAATTCAGAAATAAGATTAGACTAAGAACTGGAATCAACCAAAGTATTCACCTTAGTTCTCTTGATCTGGATTTTAATATGGAATAGTATACTCATCTCCTCTTCCTGGTTGTCCATATTAGAGGCCATGCATCAAAGCCTTTCATCTATATCAAAGTCATCTTCAAAGTCAACCCCCCCTTTCTTTCTTTACAGTTGTCATGGAATTCTTTGAGTCCTTGGTTCAATTCTTCAGATGTTACTCCAGAAGCAACTTCAAACATGTAGCATTAGTATGACCATTGATATCATATTTATTGAAAAATTTATTAGGATTTTTACAAGTATTTAAAGTAGTGACAACTCGTCTACCTTTCCCTTTCCACTTACCCTTGTTACTTGTTTTCCAATGTTCTTTCTTCTATTTGTTTGTTAGTTTCTTTTACCTTAGATCTGCTTCTCCTTACTTATTTTCATCATCTATGTAGTATTCTTGATCACATTCCTCATTGAGATATTTGGTATTTGTGGAGATGAATTTCCTTTGAAGGTGAGTGTGAAGTCCTCCCAAGTACTTAATCAGAATATCCTCATCCACCAAGTGCATTTTAAGAAACATGGTCTACCTTTAAAACTCTGCACTATATTCGTACACACTTTGACCACTACCTTGTCTAAAATACTACCATTTGGTCATTTGGTCAGTGCTTGTGTCTAGTATGATAGAAGTTAGCTCTAAGTAATTCTTTAAATTCTTACGAATATTTCACAATATGACATTTCTTCTTTTCACAAGTAGCTATATGGATTTCCCACCAAAAAAGAGCATGTCCCTTGATTTTAAGACGTGCAAAGATGATCATGTATGCCTTAGTGACATTATAGACACTAAAGTAGACTTGTAGTTGTTTTAAACCATTTATCAAGAAAATATGCATATAATTTTCCTTCAAAGCTTTTAATTCAAACTTTTGTCTCAACTTTAAAAGGAGCATGATAATATTTTAAATTTTCTCTTGCATTTGAAGTCTCTTTTCCATGATATTCCTCATGGTGGTTCCTTCCCGTGCCAAAATTTTTGGCTTATCCTCAAACCACTTAGTCCATGGAGTCTTGCTTAATAGAATCCATTTCCTACAAATTTGTGAGTTCTTCTTATCTCTTAAACATCCTATCCATCATGGTCTCTAGCATCTCGATTCTATGGACCATGTTCTCTTCATCCATTTTTCCCCGAATTCTCTATTTCCACTTCATTGTAGAAATATCTAGACCACAAGGTAATGCCTCTTCACCTCTAGATCTCGTCACTCTCATACAAATCCAAGAATGAATACCATAGTATTGGATACTTGTTATCTCTTATACCAAAATGATTTGTAAACTCTCTACTTTGGAATTATTCACAAAATCACAAATTAAAAATTGTTGTTCTACTTTTTATTAGAAAATGACATAGATAGCTAGTGAATGAATTTTTCTTGTGCTTAGAATCAAAAATAGGAAAGGAAAGAATATAAACTCATAAAAACCAACAAGTTTTATCCTGGAAACATCCAGAGGAGGAAAAACCAATTGGGAAGGGAAATTGCTCTTTCTTCCCACTTTTATGGGCCAATTCAAACAATAAATAGATAAATTACAATAAGTATGAAAGAGAAGTAGATAATATCTCACACTTCCTCCCAATTACTTTCTTGTTCTATCTAAACACTCCTTTCTTCTACAAAACACAATTCCAGTACTAAAAACTTATTGTTCACTTGTTTCATGCTTCGTGATCTTGTCTCTTCTACAAACATGTATTTATAGCCTTTCTCATGTCCTCTCCCATGCACTGGAAAATGGGAAAGGTCATTCCAAGAAGAAGACATAGAAAACCTTTCAAATTTTGGGGCTGTTGTTTATATTTTTGTTTTTTTTTGTCTGAAAGAGCCAAGACTTGCCACCCAATGTGGACTGAAGGTGTCAGAACAACCACCCTGTTTGGGCAGAATTTTTATAACCACCGCTTTACATAGAGCGGAGGTCATGTTACTATAAAGATATAACCTTTGTGTATTTATTTTCCTTCTTCGTGCTAACTAATCTAATGAAGAAGAGTCATTTTGGATCCTTATGGATCAGATGTTATGTACTATTTTTTAATAAAACCAATAAAATTAGATATTTTTTATGATTTTGTTTTACCATAGTTATTATTACCGAAAAAAACTATCCCTTCTCCCTAAAAGTATAGGAGAACACATCAATTGAACTTAAAACCCATAGATTTAATTGAATAAAGGTAAAAAATTAAATATTTTTATTTTTATATGATTGTATATTGTGTTTGTAACTATAATATTGAAACACTTTACCCTAACATTAACATCCTAAACCACAAGCTTCAACTTAAAATAGTAATAATTGAAACACCATCTAAAAAAATTATTATACATTAAGATGTACATATATTACATAGAAAATTTGAAATAATTACGAGAAATAATCATGGGGGAACATTTTAGTATGGGAAATTCTTAAAAATCTATGAAAAGTAGTGAATCATAGAAAAAACGTTGTAGGGAAATGTACACACCCAATTTTACATGTGCTACATTTTTGTAAAATGGTTACAAAAGTCCCCAATGATGATTCATTTCTTTTCAGAAGGTGTTCAAGTTCCTAAGCTCATTTGCAGTGTATATTCATAGCCTAGATGCTTGTACTTAGCTTTTCCACACTTTCTTCCAGTTTCCCGCTCATTTTTGTGCATGCTTTTACCTTTAATGGTAGGATCGCCACCCTCCCTGGGTGGAAGTTCCAGGACTGCCTCCCAGGAAGGGTGGCAATCCTGTGATCACAAACCTATGGAGGGTGGCAGTCCTACATATGATTTTTCCAAAAATCTTCATGTGTGGTTTTAACACGTGTGATTTCACTTAAATTCTAGGGTGTGTTACTGAACCAAATTTCCCAAAAATAATCTTGTTTACATGGTATTCCTTCTGTCTTCTATTTTTAAATATATTTAATTAGTTTTTACTACCTATTCACCCAATGATTTGGCACTCCAAGCCTGCCTTGTGCATGAATGCACATCCCATCCAATTTCTATATATTTAGTGATTGTATTCAAGAAAATAGCTTGAGACATTTATGTATATTGCATAGTATTGCTACCACAATCTTGCTAGAAATTATATAGCCAAGCTTAGATCTCTTGTGTTATCTCTCTTCTACTTGCATTGAAACTAGACTTCCTTCAAGATTCCATTGGTCAAGTGCTTTCTCTTGTTGCTTCCTTTGCATTCCCAATTCCTTGGACTCATATAGACACACAAAGAAAGAAAGGATAAACTGATGGGACAAGGATAGATACAACCAGATTTGCCAAAGCTCTTGTCTATGCAGGTTGGAATTATTTGTTTGTTTGCTTCATTTGTTTAATTTATCAATTTTGAATTATTAATTTCAAATCCATATGAAATAGAGTACTAACATTATTCATTTTAGTTAATCAAGCAATTACAAATATATCAAATAATTAGAAAACTTACTCTTTGAAATTACTAGGGAAGTTATAGGGAACAATAGCTCTTATAGAGTTATGATTTGTTCTCTACCTCTGAGATAGGGTTAAAAGGGTTTTGATTAAATTAGTTCAATTGTTTTAGATCTAGATTCACATACTTGCACAAGTATTACTACAAGCATCTGATTACTTGTATTACCTTAGTTTATTAGGTTAGAAGGCATATTTGAAAATCCTAGAAAAGATTAAAATATATTTCATTTGCTACATTAGTTTATTTCCATTGTTTTGTTAAGATATCGTTGTGAAAATACCAAAATATAGTTTAGATTTCCTTTGATACTTAGTTTTCTTTGTCAGATCAATTCATTCAATTCTAGATGACAATCAAGGTCCACAACAAGAAAAACATTCAGTTGTGATCCATTGGTCCCACAACCCAACGAACCTCAGTTGTTGAGGGTAACTGCACCAAGTTGGGGGGACTAAAGGGGTCTTAAGTGGACACATTTTTCTGAAAAAAAACTTCAAACTTGTATGAGTTTTTTTGAAATAGTGCATACATTTCCTTATCATTTAATTCCTTCCTTACGTGAAGTGAAAGTTTCAGAATCATACATACGGGTTACCCCTCTTTGAAGAACAACTACTCAATAACATAATCCTACTGGCATCTGTCTCTACTTAAAAGGTGATGCATACTAGGAAGAGCAATTAATTGAGCATGATAATCATTGTAATTTACATAACTCAATGATTTTTCCTTCCCTTGTTCCTTAGCCGATTCAAAAACCATTTACGCTTTGTGGTCACTATAATGTAGAGGTGCTGAAATCGCGGAGAACATGGAATGACTTCCGCATGTACTGAAGGCTCCTACAAACTCCTTGTCTCTCTAGCTCCTGTTGGTTTTTGCCACTTAGTGAGGTTTTCCACCTTCTTTGGATCCACTCATAGCTCTCCTCCTCTATCCTGTGCCCATATCGAAAAGTGAGTATTTGGAAATTCACCTTTCTTCATATTACAAAGCAGTTTTTCTCTGTTGATAACTTAAAAAGATTGTTGTAATGAGTATAGTTCTTTCTAGGTGCACTAAAAAGCAAGATATTGTCTAGTATACAATGACACCAATGAATAATATGAAATCCAACAATACATCATTCATGAACTCATACATGGAGTAGGTTTTTCATAAACGCCAAAGGACTTACATTAGATACAAACCATGTTTTGCTTGAAGGCGTTTCCATATATCTCCCCTTCATTCTACTTAGTGATAACCTGATGAGATCCGCTTCGTGAGAATTTTGCATGCTAAATGTGGTCTCCGAGATCATCAGGCAAGGCAGTTGATATCTTTCTTAATGGTGACGTGTGTAAAGTGTGGTAGTCGATGCCCTTCACCAAGAACATCCTTATTTGGCACAATCACAATAGTGAACCACATGGGGAGGCTTTCTTTCTTAATGTATTAACCTTGGTATAGAGTATTCTAGAGTTTGTTCTTTGCTTCCAATAATCTCCTCTCAAACAAGGATTTCCTATACAAAACCACTGTTTTGGTAATGGGATTTTTGAAATAGTTTGAATCTTTTGCTCTACTTTTCTTCCCCTGTTTTGTTGGGTAATAACCCCCTGGGAGCCTGAAATACGCTTCCTAAAAGACTTAATAATACATTCCAAATCACACTTTCCTAGTTAAAATCTCTAAAAATCCTCCAACAATCTTGTTTATCCTTTAACAAAAGTAAAAACTGATTATGATTTTCTGGAATAAGTCAATTTATTCTTGTTAGGCACTCACATAAGTAACCCTTGTCCTTCTCTGTGTGTGGCTTGATGTTTAGTTGATCCCATCCTTGACCACCCCTGTACTGGTTTTCATTGTCTAAATATAGCATCCCTAATATAAAGGACTCCCATTCCCACATTCAAAATCAATCAGTGGAATAAACTGCATTGCCTCAAAACAGCAATATACTGTGAGTTTCTGAAAATAACTTCCAATCTTCAGTGTTTCACCCCATTTCCCAACACCTCTTCACCCAACCCCAATAATAAGGGTATAGATGCTCATAACTCGCCAAAACCAGCTTCTTTACCAACTGCTTCAAAAATCAAGTTAGTTCCTGAGAACTGGTATCAACCAAAGCATTTACCTTAGTTCTCTTCATCTGGATTTTGATCTTGAATAGTCTATTCATGTTCTCTTTTTGGTTGTCCATGTTGGTGGTCATGCATACAAGCCTTTCATCTACATCAGAGTCATCTTTGATTTCCACCTCCCCTAGTACTTTTGCAACTTTCATGGACTTCTTTGAGTCCTTGGTTCAGTTCTTTGGATGTAAATCTGGATGCAACTTACAACATGTAGCATCAGTATGACCATTGATATCACATTTCTTGAAAAAATTCTTGGCATCTTCACAAGTATTTTAAGTAGTGGTAGCTTGTTTACCTTTCCCTTTCCACTTACCCTTGTTACTTGTTTTCCCATACTCTTTTTTATGCTTATTTTTGAATAGCTTTACCCTTGGCTCTACTTCTCCTTGCTTCTTTTCATCATCTATGTAGTATTCCTACACACACGCCTTGTTGAGATCTTTGGGCTTTATGGAGATGACTTTTCTTCAAAGGTGAGTGTGAATTCCCCCCAAGTACCTAGTCAGAATATCATCATCCTCGAAGTCCATGTTTAGCAACATGGCCTCCCTCCAAAACTCATTAGTATAGTCCTGCACACTTTGACCACTACCTTGTCTAAAATATTGTCATTTAATCATTTGGTCAGTCTTGTGACCAGCAGGATCGAAGTTAGCTATAAGTAATTCTTTAAATTCTTGCCAAGATTTCACAATAGGATGCTTCTTCTTTTCACAGGTGGTTAGATGGGTTTCCCAAAATACTAGAGTACGTCCCTCCATTTTGAGACGTGCAAAGGAGATCTTTTGTGCCTCAGTTACATTATGGATGCTAAAGTAAACTTATAACTTTTAAAACCATTTATCAAGAAACTATACATCTACTTATCCTTCAAATATTTTAATCTCCACTTTCGTCTCAATTTTAAAAGGAGTATGATCAGATCTTAAATTTTATCTTGCATTTGAAGTCTCTTCTTCATGCTCTTCCCCATAATATTCCTCATGGTGTCTCCTCCCTATGCCAAAATTTTCAGCTAAGCCTTGAACCACTGAGTCCATGGAGTCTTACTTGATAGAAGTTATCTTATGCAAATATGTAAGTTCTTCTTTCCTTTTAAACATCATATCCATCATGGTCTGTAACATCTCAATTCTACGGACCAAGTTCTCTTCCTCTGTTTGTCCCTGAATTCTCTACTTCCACTTTCTTGTAGAAATTTCTAGATCGCAAGGTAAATCCTCTTTTCCTTTAGATATTGTCACTATCATACAAATCCAAGAATGAATACCATGGTCCTGGATACTTGTTAGCTCTGATACCAAAATGAATTGTAAAATCTTCAACTTTTGAATTATCCACAAAATCACAAATTAAAAATTGTTGTTCTACTTTTTATTAGAAAATGACATAGATAGCTAGTGAATGAATTTTTCTTGTGCTTAGAATCAAAAATAGGAAAGGAAAGAATATAAACTCATAAAAACCAACAAGTTTTATCCTGGAAACATCCAGAGGAGGAAAAACCAATTGGGAAGGGAAATTGCTCTTTCTTCCCACTTTTATGGGCCAATTCAAACAATAAATAGATAAATTACAATAAGTATGAAAGAGAAGTAGATAATATCTCACACTTCCTCCCAATTACTTTCTTGTTCTATCTAAACACTCCTTTCTTCTACAAAACACAATTCCAGTACTAAAAACTTATTGTTCACTTGTTTTCATGCTTCGATGATCTTGTTCTCTTCTACAAACATGTATTTATAGCCTTTCTCATGTCCTCCCATGCACTGGAAAATGGGAAAGGTCATTTCCAAGAAGAGACATAGAAAACCTTTCAAATTTTGGGGCTGTTTGTTTTATATTTTTGTTTTTTTGTCTGAAAGAGCCAAGACTGCCACCCAATGTGGACTGAAGGTGTCAGAACAACCACCCTGTTTGGGCAGAATTTTTATAACCACCGCTTTACATAGAGCGGAGGTCATGTTACTATAAAGATATAACCTTTGTGTATTTATTTTCCTTCTTCGTGCTAACTAATCTAATGAAGAAGAGTCATTTTGGATCCTTATGGATCAGATGTTATGTACTATTTTTTAATAAAACCAATAAAATTAGATATTTTTTATGATTTTGTTTTACCATAGTTCTAAATTACCGATACAAACTGATCCCTTCTCCCTAAATCAGTATTGGTGTTAACATATCAATTGATCTGAATCAACCCATAGATTTGGATGGTGAATAAAGGTAAAAATTGTGGAGTTTCCTTGGGCTCATTTTTGTCATTGTTTGGAGCTTGCTTCTAACATTTGATCAAATGAAATTATCACATGCTATCATACCTATGTTATATTTATCACATGGTGTAAAAGCTATAAAATTATCATCACAATACACAAGTAGATGTGGTCAATATATAGAAAAATTAAGATTGTGCTTCTCAATTTTCTTTTCACCAAATAACAAAACAATAATTACGAACGAACTAATGTTTTTTGAACTATTTTAGTACTGGGAACACGTGTCTTAAAGTGATCTATGAAAAGTAGTGAATCATGGAACAAATAGGATTTTGTAGGGAAAGTGATTATACACCCAATTTTACCACTGTGCTACATTATTCTAAAATATGGTTACAAAAGTGTGCAATGATGATTCAATCCTATAATCAGTTAAGCTAGTTCTAGGTCCTAAGCTAAATGTTGCAGTGAAAATATAATATTATAACCTAGATGCCTGTACCCTTAGCTTTTCCAAATTATGGTGGCCTATACAAAATGATAAGGCTAATAATATTATATAAATGGGCCCTGACAACTAGGTTTGATGAGGTACCAATGTGCAATAAGTACGATATACAAAAACTAAGATACAAAACAAAGGTATCTTAAAAACTAAACTAAGTACTATAAAGACTGCACTAGATAAGATGAAATACATCACTGAATATACATTATATTGAATGAAATCAATCACTAAAGAAGGTTGCGAGAAGTGTGATGTCACTTAATATTCTAGGGTGTGTTAATGAAAAAAAGTTCCCATGAGTGGTTTGAATCCACTACTTGATCATTGTTCATCGCTGACATATGTTGGATATGTCAAATGATAAAAATTTCAAGTGAAGTTTCCAAATTAAAAAAATCTAATGGTTTGGCACTCCATATTCCTGCCTTGTCCATGAGTTTCAAAATTTCATCCAAATTCTATATATTTAGTGATTGTATTCCAAGGGTGAAAATAGCTTGATACATTTACCTATATTGAAGTTGTATTGAACTACACAAAACCCCATAATAGTAAATGGGTGGAGTGGATTAAATAATATATATCAGTGTTTTGAATCCACTACTCAAACAATGAAAAAATGACATAAGTTGGGTATTCCAAAAAATACATTTTAAAGGATGAATATTGTGTGTCTAGGTTTCAAATACTATAGAAATAGATCTCTCAGAAATAACATGATACTAATAGTGAAGGTAACATGTCACAACTATAAAAGGTGTGTGCAAAAACAAAGCATATATACGCATGAAGGTATACTAAGTTTCAAAAACATAATAAATTCCACATGGAACTTTACAAATTAAGTATACATCCCAAGAATCACCAGAATAAAGACAAGTAATAATTATACACACTAGTTAATCAAGCAATTACAAATATATCAAATAATTAGAAAACTTACTCTTTGAAATTACTAGGGAAGTTATAGGGAACAATAGCTCTTATAGAGTTATGATTTGTTCTCTACCTCTGAGATAGGGTTAAAAGGGTTTTGATTAAATTAGTTCAATTGTTTTAGATCTAGATTCACATACTTGCACAAGTAATTAACTACAAGCATCTGATTACTTGTATTTAACTTTAGTTTATTAGGTTAGAAGCATATTTGAAAATCCTAGAAAAGATTAAAATATATTTACATTTGCTACATTAGTTTATTTCCATTGTTTTGTTAAGATACGTTGTGAAAATACCAAAAATATAGTTTAGATTTCCTTTGATACTTAGTTTTCTTTGTCAGATCAATTCAATTCAATTCTAGATGACAATCAAAGGTCCACAACAAGAAAAAACATTCAGTTGTGATCCATTGGTCCCACAACCCAACGAACCTCAGTTGTTGAGGGTAACTGCACCAAGTTGGGGGACTAAAAGGGGTCTTAAGTGGACACATTTTTCTGAAAAAAAACTTCAACTTGTATGAGTTTTTTGAAATAGTTACTGTTATCCAAAATTCACCCCCAAGGTAATTTTGATAACATGCAAGCAATTATATTGATTCAGGGTGAAAAGTCATGTTTCTAGGGTCCCCTCATATTTGTCTAACTCCCCTGTCCAAGAGGAAGTGAGTAAGTTCTGAGAAAATGCAAAAAAAAAAAAGGGGTCAAGAAGGCAAATAAGTCGATCCAGGAAAAGTCGTGAAAATTGGCTAAGTCCCGCTCAAGGTCGCCTCTGGGACGTTTGGGACAGAAAAGCGCGAGCCGGCCGAACCGGGTGAAATCAGCACAAACATGTCCGAAACGCGGCAGGGAAAAATGGGACAAAAGTACGCAGCGGGCGCGAAATTCCGGTTCAACAGAGAAAAAATCGACTAACTGATGAGAGGGTCGCCTTTGGGACAAGCGGGACAAGAGTACGCGAACCGGCCGAACCGGGCGAATATGAGTCAAGGCAGCCCGAAAAAGTCTGGGACGCGCGGGTCAAAAGTACGTGAACTGGGCGAACCGGCCGAAATAAGAACTTTTGTCCCGGGACAATGGGACAAAAAGGCACGAACCGGCCGAACCGGGCGAATTTGTCCCGGACAGTCCAAAAGCAAATGGGACGCGCGGGCCAAAAGTACGCGAACCGGCTGGATCGGCCGAAATGGGAAATATCAGCACCAAAACCAAATGGGACAAAGGGACGTGCGGGACGCGAAAAGCCGAAATGGCCGAAGGCAGAGGAGAAAAGTCAACATTTGACCCGTGGAACTTCAAACAGCCATAACTTTTGACTCCGAGCTCCGATTTTGATAAAATTGGAACTTTCTGGAACGAGCACGACGTCCTCTACGCCAAAGAAACTGGATTTCTTATTTTTAATGAGGGTAGATATATTTAAATAAGGGAAACGTGTTCGGCTCCAGTCAGTAAATGCTCTTTCCCGTCAAATGACAGAAAACACCTGCCAGGCCCAAAATAGCTGCCTGCACTCAGAAGGCCATAACTTTTGCATTTCTCAACGAAATCGCGCAAAATTGGTACCGTTGGAATCGTGGTTCCGAGCCCGATGCACAGCAATCAAGAAATTCCGGATTTGATCAGAAATTGATTGATATTTTTAAAGGAAACGTGGCCGGGTTCAGAATAGTGTTTTATTTAGTAGCTGGGAGTGCAATTAAGAGGCATGGTCATCATTCTTTCTCTGCTGCAGCACATGGGATAGTATGGGGAGCCTTTTGCAAGTAATGTATACCCATTCCACTCAATTTAATGCCTCTTACAGGTGGTTGAAGGACAGATTTCGGGATTTCCAATTTTCCCTTCTCTTTTCCTTCTCATTTTTCTATAAATATGAAGTGTTGGGCTCATTGTAAAGGGAGAGAGTTTTTGGGTAGCAAAGCTCTGCCAAAATTGTTTTGTGAAGCCAGTGTGTTGCAGGCCCTTGTAGTGGACTCCTTGCATGGTGATCCAGGCCCTTATCTTGTAATAGATTGAACTGTGCATACCATGAAGTAATAAAATATCAGTTTGTGGATGTATCTTCCCCTACTGTATTTTTCTTGCATTCTTCTTGCCCTTTTATCTTTCTACAAGAATATTGTGTCTATTTTTATGTTCTTGCAAGAATTCATTAACATTGTGCATGTTTGGAATATTTTTGTGAATGCATTTTGCTAGATTATGGTGAACTGTCATCACCTCTTCTAGTGTGCATTCTGCCTCTGTATTTCACACATTTGGAGATTACTCTCCCACCCTCCTTTTCTGGTGTATCACCACTTTAGTGTAGGCTTTCTTTTTATGTATTTTCTCTCCCTGGTCCCTTGGAAATTTTAGATTAGAACAGTTATCCTGCCTGCACTAGAGTAGATTGTGGCAGGTAGTTTAGGAGCAAGATACCAGCTTTCTCTGGAGGTCTATCTCGAGTAGCAATTCCCACAACTTGGAGATAGTACCCATGTTATCCAATCACACTGGATGCTTAGAGTGATCAAACTAGAAATCTGATCAACATCCAGGGGTGCGGTGATTCGGTGATAACAGTTACAATCAAAATTAGAACATGTTTTATGAACATAAATTGTAGGATTTTGAGTCTAATTTCTACGATACTAAATTTTATTGAAAATGGATAAGTTTAAGTGGGTCAAATATCTAAAATACCAACAGGTGCTCCTATTTTTGTTAAAAAATAATAATCGAGTGAATTTCGTGCCCCCCAAATAGTGAGAGCAATAGGGAGTATGTTTTTAGATTTATATTCTCTTTAGTAAAATTAACCATGTCTTCTTGAAGTGTACATACTTAAAAAAAGAGCATGGAATTCTCAGAAAGTAGGTTATTATTGCATTCGTAATGATTTTTATAGTACATCATGGTTTGAATGTTATTGACAAAATCAATGGAGCTCCAACTGTGCCCCCCCATAACTACCTTACAGAACCTCAAAAAATATATATTTCGCATATGTATAGACTTAGGCCTACCAAATGTGCTAGTATATTTTGATGCAATTTTGATTAGTCAAAAATCCCTAGATACACGATGAATAGCCATGGGTATAGTGCACCAAGTTGGGGGGCCAAAAGGGGGTCTTAAGTGGATGCATTTTTTCTGAAAAAGTAAATAAAACTGGAAACCTTATACAAGTTTTTTAAAAATAGTTACACTCAAAATTGGAAGATGTTGTATAAACATGAAACTTTCGTAGAAGTTTTGAGTCTAATTTTGTCTAAACGAATCTATCATTTTATGTTGATTTATCATGGTGGATAAGTTTAAGTGGGTCAAATAACTGCAAAATACCAACAGGTATTTCCTATATTTGTTAAAAAAACATGAATAGAGTGACGTTTGTGATCCCCCCACGATCCAATTTTTTAGGCATGGCATTGAAGTAGTTGAAAACATGAAAACGCCTTTGCGTAGAAAGATAGCTAGGAGCATTATAGTTTGCTGCTAGAATGCTTCCAGTTTAGAGTTTCTCATTTAGCAAGTATTTATATTTTGTTAGGAATTTATCTATGTACATAAATTTTATGTTTAGTGAATATAATAAACGGAGGCTCCGACTCGTGCCCCCCCTGGAACTAGTCTCACAGAAATATCAAAAATTAGATTTATTTTTATAGCATAATGTGGTCAGTACATTAGGCCTGAGTTTCAGGATTTCAACCTTCAGCCTATAACTTGTTAGCGCTTCAATTCTACAATGATGACCCTAAACCTTAAACCCTAAGATACAATGCCTGAAAGATAGACATATTTAAACTTCTAAAAAATAGCTATACATAAACCCTAATACCTTAGAAAATAAATACATATGGAAACCTTACTTATTAGTCATAAAATCCTGAAAAAATATAGCCTTTAGCCATAAGAAGCTAAACTCTAAACTACATGAACTATGTGCCCTATAATTTGCTAAACCTTAAACCCTGAAATCGATTATCCTTTATCCTTAACCCCATTACCCCTGGAGGAACCCTGGTATTCTTTACAATGAATCCTGCAAAAACACGTTGTTTGCCTGTGTTTGTATAGGTTCAAACCCTCAAGATCTGGGGATCCTAAACCTGGACTCCCAAACCATTGAGGCTATGGCTTGGAAACCCTAAAGTGATAAATGAAAAATCCTGTATGCGTTCTTTATAGTATAACCCTCAACATTGTATATGTTTTTGGCTATGCTTCTATTTACCCTAAAACCTAAATGTTTAAGTGTAATTTTTTCAGCTTTATGCCCTATTTCTTATACTTTAAATCTAGAGCCTGAGATCTTACCCCTAAACCTATAAGACCCATTATTTCTTATAACCCTGAGCCTTTAGCCATAAACCCTGAGCCCTAATCCCTAATCCCTAAACCCTAAACCCTAAACCCTAAAACCTTAAAACCTAAACCCTAAACCATGAACCATGAGCCCTAAATGCTAAACCCTAAACCCTGAATCGTAAAAAACTGAAATCTGAGCTATAAACCCTAAACCCCTAAACCCTAAACCTTGAAACACAATCCATAAACCCTGAACCTTGAACCCCAAGCCTTGAACCCTACACCCGTAATTCCTGAACCCCATACCTTAATCCTGGAACCCTAAACCCTAGACCATATACCCTAAGCCCTAAACCATAAACCCTAAACCCTAAATCCTAAGCCTTAAACCATAAACCCTAAACCTTAAGCCCTAAAATTTAAATCCTAAACCCTAAACCATAAGCCCTAAACCTTGAACCGTGATAGAGATGAAGGCCCTCCTATAGATAGAAAGGTATGTCCCCCCTATACCATGAGCCCTAAACCATAAACCCTAAACCCTTAACCTTAAACCCTAAATTATTAGCCCTAAACACTAAACTCTAAACTCTGAACTTTGGGACCTAAACCCTTAACCCTTAGACCTAAACCATAAACTATAAACCCTAACCCCTAAAACCAAAATAATAAACCCTAAACCCTGAACACTAAATCTTGAACCCTAAACCGTAAACCCTAAACCCTAAAACTTGAACCATGAGCCCTGAAACCTAAACTCTAAACACTAAATCCAAATCCCTAATCTCTAACCTCTAAACCTCATATATTTTGATTAAGTCTTATGAGTGAGTTCATCTTATTGAATATAAATATTAGGACATTATTTCCTAGTCTTATACCTAGAACCATCATTGAGTCTTCTTGTACAAATACCTTGTTTATGAGAGGTGGGATAAAAAGTAAATGGGTATAACATCTACCTTATGCCTTACAATGCATATTACACATCTTTTCCAAACTTGTTTCTCCCCACATATACTTGTGTTCTTGAATGTAAATTTCTTTACACTCTGAAAAACATTTCACATTTCTCATATTTCCATGTATGGTATTATACAAGATAAGATGACCCATTGGAAACTGGAAAAAATAACCTTTGCAACACAAAAATTAATCTCAAATGAAATGGAAGAAACACAGATAATATATCAATGCATAGGTGTAGGATCATAACTGAATTACCTATAATATCCTCTCCTCTGGAGAAAGAAAAATCTCTTCTATTTATGGCATGGATAGTAAATTTGACAGAACTTTTTGAAGTGTTCAAAATAATCATAACAACTAGGGAATGGATAATAACACAAAGGAGTTATCAATCCCCTAGTAAATATTTCTTGTTTATTTCTAAATGGGATTCAACTTGCCTACAACTTAGTGAACTTCCATTCATTGATAATTCCTTCTATGGTAAACCCATGGATGATTTCAAAAGTGCCTTCAAAAAGATAGGGGTAGTCATAAATCCTAGTGAAGGGTGTGATGTTATTTCCAAACGAATTGAAATTCATATAGATTTAGAGGTTATAACATGAATTTACAAATATCTCTATCATTGTAAATGGAATCCAAGTAATGGTGTCTCTTCATACCCAAGGATCTAGGAATACTAGGGTCTATGGCAGGATTCGACATTCAAGAATCATTGAGTGTTTGAATCAGAATTTCATTGCATCTAGAGAAAAAATTTGAAACATTGGAGTAATAAATCTTGGAAAATAAACTTGAACCTTAGAAATCCTCTCAAATTTCTAGTTTACACAAGCACCTGACAAATCAAGCTTTATTCTTCAAATGAAACCTTCGTTCACGACAACTTGCAAGTGAAATAATTATTCAAAAGAACATTAAAAACATTTATTTATACCAATTTTTTTCTGGATATCTGACATTTACCTGCTTCAAAATATCAAAAAATGAAAGACACCAAATTGTGATTACTATCTTTAAATGTTCTACCTAGGAAGAAGATGAACCCTTTTCAGTTGAATACTCAGTGTTAATACTAATAAGAATGGGTAAGACACAAAACATTACAGTTAGTGAAATAGTTCCTACACGATGGAAAAAATAAGATAGATGTATTGGGTAACATTTGTTTGTACCAAAATGTTCTTGGATATCTGACATTTCCCTCCTTTAAAATATCAGTAGAAGAAAGGCATCAAATTATGATGAATTCCTTTGAATGTTCTACCTATAAACTGAATGAGCCATTTTTAGTTGAATACTCTTTGTCAATAATTATAAGAATGGGTAAGAGATAGAACATTACAGTGAATGAATGGGTGATCCTAAACCTTAAGAATTAAACCTTAGGCCCTAAACCCTAAACCCTAACCCCTAAACCCTAAAACAAGTCCACTAACCCTTAACCCTAACCTTTAAACCATAAAATTTTGTCCCTAAACGCTAAACCCCGAGTTCTAAACTCTAAACCCTAAGCCCTAAACAATAAGCCCTAAACCATAAACCCTAAGCCCTAAATCCTAAACCCTAAACCCTAAACCCTCAACCTTAAAACATAAAGCCTAAACCCCAAGCCTCAAACCCTAAACCCTAAACCTTGATCCCTAAACCCTATACCCTAAGCCTTGAAACTCGAGCCCTAAGCTCTAAGAATAAGATAAAACCGTGAACATTAAACCCTGAAACATGAACCCTAAACCCTAAACTCTAAAAAATAAACCCTAAACCCTAAACTCTAAACAATAAACCCTAAACCCTGAGCCCTAAACCCTAAACCCTAAACCTTGAGCCCTAAACTCTAAACCCTAAATCCTAAACCCTCAACCCTTAACCCCTAGCTATAAACCCTAAACTATAAACCCTAAACCATCAACCCTAAACTATGAACCCTAAACCTTGAAATCTAAATGCTAAACACTAAAATATGAAACATGAGCCCTAAATACTAAACCATAAACCCTAAACACTGAGTCTTAAACCCTGAACCATGAGCCCTAAACCCTAAATCATAAACCTTGACCCAAAATAAAGTCCTAATAAGATAATCCAATGTGTTTCAATGTGTAGGGAATAGTGTATAAGATGATTGATCAACTCATTTATATTTGATGAGAGATTACTTCCTCTCAAGGCCTAAAAAGGCCATTTTTGGTCATTTTATAGATAATTGAACACTCTTCAGAACAAGCTAAAATGAGTTAGTAATGTCATTGAGGTATCAAGGATCATCATGTGTGAAGTATTAAGGAGTTTTGTTTCTCCTTGAGAGACATATGAAAAAAAACATGTATGGTAATTATGAATTTGATTCCATGGAAGGATAATTTTAGAGCTAGGAAAGGTGAGGGGATTATCTTATTTATATGGAGCACCATTTTTCTAATAATGAGCAATCATCTGAGTTTACTTGATGTAATTAACTTAGTACTATTCATAAAAACTCATTCAACTCTCAGTAGTGTGATCAAACATTAAGGAGGAGGCATATTATAATCACCTCGTTTTGGCCATAGGACAAGAATCCCATTCAGGGAACAATCCTCTATCTACAAAGTGAGGATCTCATTTTAGTAAGAATTAGAAAAGCATCATAGAGTCGATTCATGGTCACTAAATTGAATTATGGACCAAATTTAAAAATTGGTACCAATTCAAGCAATGGTAGGGCTAAACTCCAATTTAGAAGTTAAAAAAAACCTACAAAATGAGTATATGCTTTTCCAAAACAAAGACCGAATACAATATATATGCCCTAAAAGTTGTAGGTCCTTTGTTGAAATCCTAAAAATGAGTTAAGTACTGACCAAATTATATTTTAAAAAACTATCTTCTAGATTAACTGTTGGAGCTATGGGAACACTTCCATTAGGTGCCGAGTGACCCTAATTTCTTATATTTACTAAAATAAATTTAAGGTATAAGAAATAATAAAAGTATAATGTGCACGTGTTTTACCTTAACTAAAACACATACACGTTATAACATGGACACATTTTAGGCTCAGTAATTACCAACCCAAGAAAAATAAAACACGTTCTCATTATGGCAAAATACGTACGTGTTTCAGTTGATTTCAGGTTTTTGTCCACTTTTTGCCCCCCCAACTTGGTGCACTTACCCTTGATTGATATTGATACTGGTTTATGATTGTTAGTCTTACTCACACCTGCTAGGTATTCTAAGAATATAGAACAATTAAACACACTAAACATTGCAGCTGATCAAGCCTATGATTATTGGACTTCTCCTGGAAACAAGGCTTGACTACAGGTATGACCATACAAAGACCACAAACTCCATGATTTCATAGTTGTGATCCCCAGATGCCACAACCCAATGGGCATGTTTACCAATTAAACATTGACATTGGTTTACATGCACTAGTATTTAGATCATCGCCACTTCCACCTAACATTGTTACACAACTTTAGGTGTTGAACATATCAGCTAATCAAGCTAGGTATTTCTGGACCAGAGTGAAAAACCTCACATAGAATTTTTGGTTCTATTGCGCCTCTCGTTATCACTTCCATGACCTTGTCTAGAAATCTATACGAGGCATCTGCAGGTCAATTTCCACGTGTTCCACAACCAGTAGACAGAATAACAACAAAACTTGATATAAACTAGAGCCTCCGAGTAGCCATTCTATTCGACCATTCCATCACACCACTTCAGGTTAGGACGGATTTCTTTTCCTTGGAATCACATATCCTAATATTGCATGTTGAAGACATAAGGTTACCTTATTAGCTTGTTCATCACTACCATACACACATCCATTTCCATTCTATACCCGCTATCCTGACACGAACTTGGGAGGTCGAGTGTGAAGAAGGTTATGTGTTGATTTTCTTCACTACAGGAAATAAGCCATTTTCCTCTTAGAAAGGAAAAAATAAATGCTAGATGGTTTTTTTTGGGTAGAAGAATATCCAGGATCCTTTTCGTAGAAGAAAATGAGGGCATATTTTTTTTCCTCTTCCATGGTGGAAAACTAAGGGTCCTCGTTGGTAATCCTAGAAAAACAGGTGGACCTTCTAAAGATCTGCATGGAAAATAATTTATTTTGTAAGTTATTAGCAAGTATGAATTAAGTTTTTTGAGTGCCCTAGGCAGTACTTGGAGTATACGCCCCCTCCCTTCTAATTGTCCATCTACCAATCTACCCAACAAATAAAACAGACTAAATTAAAAGTCTCTACCTTTGATTTTCCAATTTCTTTTACTATCAAATTTTGTATAAAATGTTTATTAACTTATTACATAAATTGAAATTTTCAATGATCAACTATACATTATAATTTTCTCAAATGGAATGAGATAATGATTTGGTGAGTAAAAAATAATTGTGTTTACTAAAAGCTATTTAATTTTTAGTCATATTTTTGTACTTAATAATGTGGAATACTACAATTTACTGTGTTTAAGCCATGTTTTCACATGTTAAACAATTCAAAATTTTACAGATAATATTATTTTATTAAAAAAATTCAAATATAAATAGTTATTATTCCCTAGTGCGATCAAAAAATATATAAAATGCAATCTGAAAAAATACAAAACACTTTAGAATTCAAGTAAATTTCCACCCCTAGTTTATCACATCAATGATACCCTATTTACTACATCAAACAAATTGGCAGAAGGAATGCAAGATCGGTAGGGTGGAAAGTTAATGTTCAAACATAGTTTAAATGTGCAATGACTATTAAATACTCTAATATCATGAAAATTTGGGTGCCGCATGTATATTCACAAACTCCCTAAAAAATCATGAAAATAATTAAGATATTTTCGAATTGGATGAGGTGTTGAGTAGGATATACACAAGAAATCGAGAAGATAGGGTGAAGATCCATATTCTATAAAATCAAATATGAAAGAAAAAAAAACAAATCAATGTTGAATTTGAACCAAATTTAATTTACGTATAGAAAATCTACCCCTGCACTCGATAATCAGACAAAGATAGTTTGATTGAATTATAATGGCTAGCAATTATATATGGATATTTATTGAATTTAATGTCATTAATTTTGTATCTAACTTAACATAGACAACCTAGATAGCTCCTATGACGCCCCCTACTCATTAAGCACCCTAGGCAAGTGGTAGTTACCTAGGGCATGAAACACACCTAGTTATTAGCACTTTGAATAAACATTGACTTGGTTAGAGGTTGGGTGAATAGAAAATAAAGGCCTAATGGCTAGCCAAAAGTGGTGGATGTGACCAATGGTTATTCTCTTTTCTCCTTTCTCTTTAAGAAGGACTATTTAGATTATTTAACTAATGGAACTAGGTTTTTGGGAAAGGATTTCCTTTCCCTGTCATAATGGAAAATAGTGTTTAATCCACTGATTAGAATAAAAAAGTAACATATTATTTGGTTAAGACTCCCAGATCCACCTCTTAAGTTTTGGGATGAGGCCAGGGGTTAAATTTTATAGCTACCTATGCCTATCAAACAATTTTGAGGTGATAGCCCTTTTGAAATATTACCTTTTAAAAATGTAAAACAGTGTTATTTTTTATACTGTTAACAAAATATATAAAATATTATTCTATATATATTTAACTATTCTATATATATAAAACAACCATACTCAAAATATGCAAGTCACATGTGACGGTTATTTCAAATATTTGCAAGTATTTTACTTCTAAAATCATGAAAAATGTCTAAATGGCCATCAAATTTAACCCTTGCATGAGGTTATGCTTGCTGGAATTGTAAAATCCACTAGTAAACTTCTCCTACTCAAATAAAATAGTAAAGAGAGGATAAAATTCAGTTTGTTAAAATGTGTGTCATCATTATGACAGCATACCCTTACCATATCCTATTTGGTTAAATTCCAAACATGGAACATGTACTCAGAGAATTGAGAATGAACTGTTATCTCTGGTCTATTGTGGGTGTAAAATAGCTATACATTCCAAATATCTCCCAAAATATACTGAATGGATCTAATAATAAACCTATGGGTGATCCCTAAAACCATAAGAGGTGGTTTATGATGTGAAATCCATGTGTGTTTTGATTAGTAAGGATTTTATTGTCTCCCCACTCTTAGCTGAAAATCGTACCTAGAATACCAACAAGGAAAAATAAAGCATCGTGAATTAGAAACAAAGGTAGGATAATAAAAAACCTCTTCAAAATTTCTTCCCCTTAAGGAAAACTCCCATCCAGTTTGGTTTTGAAGACCACTAAGATTTGTTCCTCTCCTTTTGATGAATAAAATGACAACTTAGAAATTAAAGCACAACTCTTTGATGAAGAAGAATCCATATGAAGGATCCCTTTATCCCTTATTCCTAATCATAGAATACTAGAAGAGGATCTCAAGAAGTAATATGAGGGACATGAAAAGTAGAGGAAATAAAAAAATAAATAAACATGAAAAAATAACAAAAAAGGAAAATGGAAAAAACTTGTTGAAGGAGAAAGATAAATATCTAAATAAAGATTCTATTGGGGGGAAATACCATAGAAAACTAAGAGTCAGGGATTTCTTAGAACACCCACTATTCAAAGAGGAAAATAAGTAACCCGATAGAGATAAGGAAAATGGGGAAGATTGGGCAAAGGAGAGGGGGAATGAAGACAAGGATGAAGGATGGAAATTAGTTCTCCCAAATAAAAATTTCATATCATCTCAAAAATCACCAGAAGTGTTAAAACAAAAGAGTTGATCTCCTCTTGATTATCCTTTTGGGGGGTGTGCCTGGTGGCTATCTTGGGGAAGAACATTCGTGGACTAGTTTGTGAAGGATTCAATATTATTAAAGTTGGAGTTTTTTTTACTGTTTTTTGAACTTTGGGGAAGGTTTGCTTATTTTTATTATTAGTGCTTATTTGAAAATCTCGTTGTTCTAATTGCTGAGGTAGGCTTTTAAGAAAACATCAAACAAATTGGCAGAAGTCAAGAAGTAGGTTGTTCACAATTGGTTTGAGGCTTCCCCACCTTAGATAGTGGGAAAGGATGTGGACAAATTAGACTAATATCCAAACATCGATGATGTAATAATAATTTAGTTTGATCTGACTGAACAACTTTTCATGTAGGTGATCTATGTCAATTTTCATATCCTCCATGCTAAGTACATGGCTCTGGGTGACACCAACCATTTTATTTTGATCACACGCCTCATGTTCTCCTAAGTATAAATGTTGGTTTACTAATTCAGAGCTAGGGTTGTCTATCTAACTTATCCGGTTGTTGGTTTCCTTCCTTTTGGGAAGTCCTATGGAGGTCGATCTACAAAAGGATGGGACAGATTACAGTGAATTGTAAGGGTTAAGTAGGTTGAATTAAAAGTTACTGATGGCCCATGTTCCATATATCCTTTCTCCATATAACATTTCTCAAAATGTGCACAGGTTCCATACGTTCCTCCTCTTAAGAAATTTGGCTTCCTCAAACAGGTTCCACCTGATAATATCATCTCCTAATTGCTTCTCCTCCCTAAAAATATCTCTTCTACACCCCTCTTCCTAATATTATGTTTTCCTCCCTCAAATTTAGCCTCATCTTTTGCTTCCCTTTCGGTGTTTACATCATACAGTTTGTGTGTGATTGCTAGTTATATTGCATTACAAATCTATTGTAAGAAAATTAAACTATTTTTACTCCAACAAAAAAGACTCATTATTTTAAACATCTTACCATGGTATATAAAACTTTATATTATATGTGGTGTGATTTAAACATGGAGTAGTTTTAGTGTAATTAATTTTTTTTTACAAAGGTTCTTTTTTCCTAGGTTACCTTGGGAGAGGGCCCTAGCCCTTTGTGGCATTACCAGACCACACCTATTGTGGAACCATCTAAGAATGGAAGTTTAAGCTCTTGGCTTGCCCATAGATTAAACAACATTATCGTGGTGCCCTATGACAAGGGTATCCAAACTGTTGGTAGTAGGCTGCCTTAACACGGAGCTGAGCATTGAACCTTGAACCTCCCAATTACAAGGAGACCAAAGAAATGTTACACCACTACACGTTGGATAGTTTTGTACAGGTTATTATAATATGAATTTTTTTTTTTTGACAAAGGTGCTAAGAAGGATGAGTTGACATGTATAAGCAATATATCTTCATTATTTATAATTTTATTATGTATTCATGGGTTTCTGACAATTTTTGAAATATTGATTTGCTATAAATCTTGATGGAAAACATATAAGATTAGATCCACATGATCTAACCTTTATGCATATATTTAGTAACATAATAAATTACATGATGAGTGGCTCAAGAGTAATAAATATTGGGATTGACATTTTAACTATTTTAAAAATTGATATTGATTAATTAAAACTTTAATCTTTTTAAAATTAATGTAGGGATTCAAAATAACAAAGATAATTACCACAAAGCAAAACTTAGTGAAGGGAAGTTGGTGAATTATTAATTTTGTCAAATTATAATAGAGAAAGTTGGTACAATTTTATAAGTTTATTTAGCTAAACTAGTATGAAAGTATTAATTGACACTTCAATACACCATTTATTTTTTACCACAAAAAAATCTACAACAATTAGGACATAAAGAAAGTGCAGGAGAAACTCAAATCTTTGGATGGATTATAAAATGCATTCAATGAGTGGACTCATTTTATTGGATTTGTACAAATAATATATTATTCATTTATTAATTTAAAATAACGGTGTCTAATTATTTAATTTATCTATTTTTATTAAAATTATCAAACCTTAACTATTTAATAAATTATGTCTTTCTAGGTCAATAAACCATATATTATAGTTGATGGTCTTGATTTTGATGAAGATGATGATGATGGCTATGAATATGATTAGCAGTCAATGTGTGGAATACTCATGGGAAATGAAATGATATATGACGACCATGAGATGTAGATAATAAATAATAACCCTCACAATATCATGGTATGATGATTGTGATGAGCATTAGGGTGTAGTTATGGTTATAGGTTTTTATTTATATTTTAGAAGGGATAACACATGATTTATTGTGTGTGTGAAACTATTAATATTAGTTATTTAGAGAATTTGGTGCTTCCCTTTTGGTGCACTCTTTTAAGGGGATTCATTATAACAACCTGAAAATACTCAAACAAGGGAATTTTACTCCCTCCAATGTGATTGCATTATAGATGTGAAATTATATATTATCTCATCTATAAAATTATTTTCTCATCAAGTACAAAAAATATTATGTAATATTTCCCAACATAAAATATATTTTTTCTTCAAAATTTAATATTGTATTCGTGAATCTGTCTCTCTCTCTCTCTCTCTATATATATATATATATATATTGGTGAAATAATTTTTCATAATGGAGAATTAGGGGTTTTCACCAATGCTCTAGGACTACGTCCCTCTGCTTAGGAATGGGGCTGCTCCACCTATTGAAAACAATAAATATATGCACTGATCTAGCCATCATGGGTGGCCTTTCGATCGGGGATCACACAAGAGTACTCCACTAAAGCGGTGTGAAAAAAAGAAGTAGAGGAAATGTGTGTGTATAGAGAGAAGAGAGAAATTGAGAAATGGATTTTACTTAATAAATAATAAAATAAGTTTATTGAAATAAAACTAGAATATTTGTAAGCTAACAATGATAATACACCATGTCAAGGAAAGAGGAACAAAACAAAAGTAAATCATATTTTATTTGTATAATATTGCATAAGTAACCATACTTATGGAGTAAATTTAAGATGGAGAGGAAAACATAAGACAAAGAGATAAAATAATTGTAGTTTCTTGGTTTTATTAAGACAATGGAAGCAAGAAAATCAAACCATTTGGAATGAAGAAGCCATTCCAATTTATAGCTTCACTATCCACCTCTTCATCTACACCCAACATGACCTTTCATAGTCCCATCACTTGTAACCATTCACATTCCTCTCGGAAATAAAAATAAGCCCCTTTCTTTTAAATGGAATAGATAAGTCACTTAAGTGAATAAGAAAAAATAGTGAAAAAGTAGATTCTCAATGAAGAAATAGAATGTAGAGAAAGGGAGGGAGGAGAGAGAAGTGAAAATCCAGAGATGGTAAAACATCTTGTTGATGAAGAACCTACTTTCAATGGATCTTGAGTGAATGGTCCATGAATGGAGTTCCCTAAATTTGACCTCCTATTGAGTTGGAACACTATGATTGCAAATTCCTCCTCATGTGAGATGAAAATACACTCCAAAGCATTAAATGATTGTTTAGAAACATTGATGTCAAACTTGCACTTATATGGAAACATGATCATCCTTTTTAACACAACATTGGAGTTAGAACATGGATAACATCAATTTTCTCTTCTTGGCTTCGAAATTCACCTCCATGACACAAATGTTTCCTTTTTGAATGGAATATATGAAGTGATTATCAACAAATTTATTTTTCATCTTTTATTCATTGGAAAATTTCCTTTCCTCCAAAAAGAAGAATTGTTCCTTCATTCAACTGAAAATGCATAGTGTGATATCATTAATCTATCTGGTCACTCAGGTGTTATGCACTATTTCACACTTATCCAGGTGCTCTTAATTCAACATGAGAAGCTCAACATCCTTGTTTTTTGACTAATATCATGACACATAGTATTTTTAGTAAGCCTTATTTTGGGAAGTCCATTTTAATTGCTAGTTACTTAATTTGGAACTTTTAATGCGATTTATTGTGTGTGTGCAACTATTAATATAAGTTATTTAGAGAATTTGGTGCACTCTTTTAAGGGGATTCATTATAACAACCTGAAAATGCTCAAACAAGGGAATTTTACTCCCTCCAATGTGATTGCATTATAGATGTGAAATTATATATTATCTCATCTATAAAATTATTTTCTCATCAAGTACAAAAAATATTATGTAATATTTCCCAACATAAAATATATTTTTTCTTCAAAATTTAATATTGTATTCATGAATCTCTCTCTCTCTCTCTCTCTCTCTCTCTATATATATATATATATATATATATATAGTGGTGAAATAATTTTTCATAATGGAGAATTAGGGGTTTTCACCAATGCTCTAGGACTACATCCCTCTTCTTAGGAATGGGGCTACTCCACCTATTGAAAAAAATAAATATATGCACTAATCTAGCCATCATGGGTGGCCTTTTGATCGGGGATCACACAAGAGTACTCCACTAAAGTGGTGTGCAAAAAAGAAGTAGAGGAAATGTGTGTGTATAGAGAGAGGAGAGAAACTGAGAAATGGGTTTTACTTAATAAATAATAATAAAGTTTATTGAAATAAAACTATAATATTTGTAAGATAATAATGATAATACACCATGTCAAGGAAAGAGGAACAAAACAAAAGTAAATCATATTTTATTCGTATAATATTGCATAAGTAACCATACTTATGGAGTAAATTTAAGATGGAGAGGAAAACATAAGACAAAGAGATAAAATAATTGTAGTTTCTTGGTTTTATTAAGACAATGGAAGCAAGAAAATCAAACCATTTGGAATGAAGAAGCCATTCCAATTTATAGCTTCACTATCCACCTCTTCATCTACACCCAACATGACCTTTCATAGTCCCATCACTTGTAACCATTCACATTCCTCTCGGAAATAAAAATAAGCCCCTTTCTTTTAAATGGAATAGATAATTCACTTAAGTGAATAAGAAAAAATAGTGAAAAAGTAGATTCTCAATGAAGAAATAAAATGTAGAGAGAGGGAGGGAGGAGAGAGAAGTGAAAATCCAAATATGGTAAAACATCTTGTTGATGAAGAACCTACTTCCGATGGATCTTGAGTGAATGGTCCATGAATGGAGTTCCCTAAATTTGACCTCCTATTGAGTTGGAACACTATGATTGCAAATTCCTCCTCATGTGAGATGAAAATACACTCCAAAGCATTAAATGATTGTTTAGAAACATTGATGCCAGACTTGCACTTATATGGAAACATGATCATCCTTTTTAACACAACATTGGAGTTAGAACATGGATAACATCACTTTTCACTTCTTGGCTTTGAAATTCACCTCCATGACACAAATGTTTCCTTTTTGAATGGAATATATGAATTGATTATCAACAAATTTAGTTTTCATCTTTTATTCATTGGAAAATTTCCTTTCCTCCAAAAAGAAGAAATGTTCCTTCATTCAAATGAAAATGCTTAGTGTGATATAATTAATCTATTTGGTCACTCAGGTGTTATGCACTATTTCACACTTATCCAAGTGCTCTTAATTCAACATGAGAAGCTCAACATCCTTTTTTTTTTTTTTACTAATATCACGACACTTAGTATTTTTAGTAAACCTTATTTTGGGAAGTCCATTTTAATTACTAGTTACTTAATTTGGAACTTTTGAGTTTCCTTGATATACAAGGGGAAATGAAAACTTTGATAATGAATTGTTTGTAACACTTACTATTTATATAAAGTGATGCTTAGGAAATATTAATATTTTTAGAAGCGGTTCAACTCATTTTTGTAATGGAATGATAGTTTTGTCAAAAAAAATCTTAATCCACAAGGACATTTTGCTCCAAGTTTTGAAGGATTTCGTTTGTTAGAACTCCATTGATATAAAAAATGAGTTTCTATTTTAGAAAATTTGTTTATAAATTAAAGATAATTTATAAAACCATTGGATGTAAGGTTGGGATCATTGTAAAGACGTTTTGGAGAGGAAGATAGAGTCAAAATATCATGACAAACAAACATGGAGTTTAGGAGATACGAAGAAAAAAGGTTTTTGAGCACAGTGGATCTCTGGAAAACTTTTGGTAGCATAACAACATACCAACAGAGATGGGGGAGAGAAAATTACATAAATGAGGATAAAAATGGTTAAGTGTTGCATTTAAATTATTTTCTCTCTTTCATATGTGCTTTCCCTCTTCTTTACACACTTTAACTCCCATTAAACCCAAACAAGCTTAACCAGGGTCAGGTGGAGGTTAGAGGTGTGGTTGTATGTTAAAAAATAGGTGATAAAGGGAAAAAGGGACATCACCCCCTCCAAATTTTTCCATGGGTTCTTTCTTCTTGAGGATGGGGTTAGACTTCATGAAAATGATGAGTTGTTAACACCTTTCTAACACCTAGGTTGTTACTTTTAGGTGAAAAATTCTACCTCTTTAGGGGGATCATAATTTTTTGTTCCACATGTCCCATTATATGTTAGGAAAAATGGACATCAAACCTTTAAAAGGCCTCCACAAGTCTATTTTCCACGAAAAAGTGGTCAAATTTCAATTTACAATGAGTTCATAACACTTTTTAACACCTTAAGTTGTCACTTTAAGTGATGCAACCAACTCATCCATAGGGGGAGACAAATTTTGTGTCTCTCATGTCCCTTTACACCAAGGGAGAAAAAGAAAAGGTACATGCATACTTCAAAACCCTGCTCAAAGCTGATTGGATGTGTTGATGTCATCAAACACAACATGAAAATGACTTAGGAGTGAATTTTAGGGCCTGAGAGAAAGACATGGAGTTTGGAGAGCCAAAAATTTATGATTTTAGATATAAAGGAACCAATGAATCAATTCCCATAGTTTTCAATACATGATTCAACTTGTAATGTTCCTTTTCAATCCACTTTCCACTTTTGCATATATGCGTGTGTCAGTAAGTTGAGTTACCACTGGATTCTAGAATGATTATGATAAAATCCAACACATGTATCATGAGGAGGATCTAATTTGACATTTGGTTAGGATCGTAACTCTTCTTGAGGTGTTAAAAACCATTTAAGCAAGTTTCACCTTGTAGAAAGACTCATGTGCTACACTCATGGAAAATTTTCCTCATTTTTTTACCCTCATAATTCTATCTTGATTATTAAACCATGAAGTAAGATCTATTGAATTTCCAATTCCTAGGATATGATATCCCAAAACATCATGAGTATATTGAAACCCTTCGAACAAGGTGACTAGCTCTTTTGAAACATGCTTTTCAAGTGCCTTGCCCAAAAAGACCTATTTTTTTTATAGTTTCGTGAACTCTCATGAATCCATAGAAACTTCCTAAAATACATTATATCATCTTATTACTATCCAAAAAAACCTCCATATGGGTTGTGTCCTTTCATTTAGCTTTCGAGGGATGTCCTCTTCTGAGAAAAAAACCCAAAAAAATTCTTTTAGAAGCCTCTAAGAACATTGCTCTTTCTTAGATATTAGTAACTTCAATAATCAAGCTAGGTACATTTATTTTCACATGAAACACACTTGAAAATAATGTTATCATATTATTCTCAACCAAAAGGATAGTGACACATTTAAAATGTTGGCCAGAGTAAAGGTTTACATTGACTCGGAAAGGGAATTTTAAGTGTGGGTTTTGTTGTAGTGACCAAAATTTTAAATTTTGCATGCTAGAAGTTTAGCTTGACAACAAATGGTTCTTACTTGGGGAAATTATTCAAATTGGACAAAATAAACAATGGAGCAAACATAAACCCATGGATAATTTTAAGAGGCCTTTGGGAAATTAGAGGTGAAAACTCCTTGACGAATATACTAGAAGCACTTTCGTGACATGAGAAAAATTATCTATGAAGAAATTTCATTATAAAGGTAAACATCCTTAGGTGTGTGATAAGAAAAAAAAATAATATGCATCAAGGGAAAAAATTTGGCATGCATCAGAAATGATAGTCACACATCTATATTTTCTTATTGTGCATCTAAAGCTATTATATCTATAGGTTTTGGCCACACATCTGAAATTCCTTGGTGTATGTATGTTATCCTCTCTATGCATCTAACCCTTCTTGTTATGTGTTTATGGGTTTTGCATCTATGGATTCTATAATAACTCCTTTTCCAACGTCTATACTTTACAGGTCAGACAAATATTACTTGATTATACTTTAGGTACATAGTGAACTACATATATTTATACATGATGAATTTTCAACAGTAGGCGAAGCCGAAACCTAAAAAAATTTAGTCTAGAAAATTTAGGCTAAAGGTACATTGTCATACTCCAAAAAAATCACCTTTTTGAAATTTCCAAATATAGAATATTTGCAAAATTATGAATATTCACAACTTAAATTTTCCTTGCATAAACCTTAGTTATTTCATGGGGGATTAAACTTGTGCCTTATCCATTGGGTAAATAGAGTCACATAACACACCAATAATTTAAGAAAGACAAAGACATAATTGAAAGGGAAACACAAAACAACAAGGGAAAACAATCTAAATCACCTATGGTACATGTGGGGGAAAGCCCGCTTTCAATATTAACTTTTCTTCTTTGGATGTTACCCATACACGGGTAGCACTGAATGATTTTTTCTCTAAAAACCCATTGACTAGTTTAATGAAGTAAAAACCCTTCATCAATTTCTTAGGAAAGACATGTGTTGTAGGAGGTCTCCAGGTACCTAAAAATAAAAAGATTACATGTATCCTCTTGAGAGAGTCAACATGAATCCAATTGCAACTGAATATCAACTTGAATATATCAATTTTCTCACTTCCTCGATATTCCATTTCAGGTTGCCAATCCATTGTTACATTCATTCATGCTTTTGATTTCTCCTTTTTCATTCTAACATTACTACAAGATCGATTCTTGATTATACAAGGTTTATCATGTTCACAACTAGATTTTTTCTCTCTAAGAAGTAATTTATCATTACATGTCATGTTCCTCATGAGTTTTGTTGGGGTAGAATTGTTCTTTGTATATATTTTGAAATTTTCAACATCATCATATACCTCTTATTGATTCATGTTAAAAAATTGCTCCATATGTTTTTGTTTCACACATACTGACTCATCATTGACCTTAATATCAATCTCTATGATGGAGGTACTATCTATTGGTATGAGTAACTTTCCACATCATCACACGAGTCATATCACTTAGGTGAGGTCATAGGTCTAGGTCTCATTTTTAAGGCCGTCATGAGATTCCATTATGTGTTAGTGCGTCATATGTGTCATTGGGAGTTACTTCATATTCTGGAAATGTAACTCCCCTTCTATACTTGAGAGGTCATGTTTACAACACTGGGGGTTACACATCACCCTCTATATGTACATCACCTTCATATTTATGATATAGTAGTGGAGATTTTGAATTATTTTTTTTTTTTCCCCTTTTTTGAATCTTTGCATGTACCTATGGTTGATGCTCTCTCTTCATGATATCTCATCACACAACATGTTTACACCATGGTTGATGTTCACGCCATCCATTATGATCCTTGTGATTTGTGTTTTCACATTCTCCCTCATGGTATCAGAGTGCACGTTGTTTGGATCTGTGAAACTCTCTGGTTTTCTTGTTTTCCATATTTCAATTTGTGATAAACAGGTCTTGCATGTGTTTTTCATAATGGTTATTTCATGCGTGTTATTCTTGCATTGATTCAGGGTCTAAATCTTGTTCATGTTTCTGGTTTGTGTTTTCAAGTGTTTGTGGCTCTCCATGTGTTTTACAAAAGTTGCATGTGTATTCTAGTTTTTTTTGTTCAACTTGAAATTTAAGGTTCAGATTAGATTTTTATGATTTTTTATGAGGTGGTTATATGTTGTTTCTATCATCACTTGGCTGCAACTCATTGATATTGAAATTGAGTTGGCCCTCCCAACTCGCCTCTCCTCCTAGTGAATCAATCTTCCCTACAGTTAACTCACCTAGCTAACTCATGTTTGTGTTTGATATTTGACTTGCATTGGCCTTGAATCATTAATCATTTGTCTTCAAATCTCATCATGCATTCTCCCATAGCTTGGCTATGTAATTTGGCATTTCACTTTGCTTGAGATCCCTCCATTCCTTATTATAGTGCCTCCATCCGGCCAGGCCCCCAACTAGTTCACTCACCCTGCACTGTCATTGGTTCACATCCCTACTCTGTGGACTCCATTCGTCTCTCTCAAAAACCTCACCTTCTCTGCTTCCCATGGCTTTCATGACTTTCCTTAGACCTCCTGATTTTTTCTTTTACTATATTTTTTTGGTCCCTACCACTTTATGTCACTCTCTTAGTACCAAGTGTAACCTTTCTTTAAGATCCTACCTTGGTCTCTACACTGCATTTTGTACTCAACTCATCCATTACATGGCTAGTCTAACTTTCTATTAGAGTTGACTTGATTCTCATTGTGGTCTACCCACCAAGTCAATCTAGCTCAACATTACATGATGACTCATATTTATAATAGACCTTATAGCCCCCTTCTCAGCTCACCCAACACATTTCCTAACAAAGCTCAATTTTTTCTCTCTAAAAGCTCCCTCGGTGACCTTTCCTCTTGACACGCGACATCTATTCAAACAACGACATCAACCTTTCCACGTAGATTTACCAGTGTATTTTCCATGCCAACTTGGCCTACTCGTAGCTTATATCAACGAGCCATCCGCAAGCCAAATCATCGGTGTAACCCTACCTCCCAGCTCACTGAGGTACCCACCAAACTGGCCAACCTGCCACTCACCCTTCCTTCCCAAGACCCCTTTCTCCCTCTTTTATAATTTTTTTTCACTTTTTCTCCTTTTTGCCACATTGTGTAAACAATCTAAAGGGTAAAAAAATATAAAATTCATTGTAATAAGGGGTCATATTTTTCCAAGCTCTTTTTATAGGGTCATTGAGCTTTCTAGGCCACTTTTTCTGTCTCATTCATTGTACTACTCTTCTTAACCTATGGCTAGTGAGTGCATCTTCCATAGTATTTTGGTAAAAGAGCCTTATTTTTTGTGATGTGAGACACCTTTTTCTCTCATACTGAAAAATGTACCCTTGTAGTTACTTTTTAATTTTGTGTTTGATTGTTTTTTTGTTCCTCTGTTTCTGACTAGGACATCATTATGGCCTCCACTCTCGTGCGACTTATTTCCTACTATGAGGTGAGTGGTTAACTATCTGATATCACATGAATGAACCTTATTTTAATCACACACTATTATAAAGTGACGCATACATATGGGGTTATTATTGTTCTTTTTGGGTGTCATATTATTTGTAAACACATTATCAGTTGATTCTAATGTCTTGCATTCTTTCACCCTTCTTCTTATGTACCTTGTATTTCTTTCTTTCACTTCTACATCATGGAGGATGCCCTTTTTAGAATTGAGCATCACAAGATCACTTTAAATCCTCTTCCACTTATTTTTGGGAGAGAGAACTATACATGATGGCATGCATCTATGGGATGTTACTTCACCTATGAGGGTATTACACACTTCTTTCTTGGGCAAATTCCCACACCATTAATTACAATTGTATAGCGTATTTTTAAATACATGTGACCATGTTGTTGGTCAATTGATGTTTTATGTCACCAGAACTATATGCATCCATGTGGCAGGCTCAGATCCTCCCCACGAAATTTGGAGCATCTTTGTTTTGAGACAGACTCTTTGGTCAATTGATGTTTTATGTCACCAGAACTATATGCATTCATGTGGCAGACTCAGATCCTCCCCACCACATTTGGAGCATATTTGTTTTGAGACCCTTCACATATAGCCTCCATTATTGTTGCTACTGATCTAGGTGTCTCCTCTTCTTATTCATGTGATGGAATTTTTGATGACACAAACTCACTTGGTTCCACTTCTGATGATGAGCATTTTTCTCCCAGTTGTGATGCCAAGATTACTACAAAAGAATCCTCTCCTCCTTATATCACTATTCCAGAGAGTATTAACACTTTCCAAATCTCATCAGACATTGAGAATTATTCTCCTCAGCCCCATATAATCATTGTACCAGACTTCTTTCCTCTTCCAGTGTGTGATGCACCTTCCAATCCTCTTCCTTCATGTTGTGATGAATTATGCCTATCTGACATCAATATTCTATTTATTGAACACCCTCATTGGGAAAAGTATCTTGAAAACCTTGGTCATCTCTTTATATATTCCACTTGTGATATAGTAAAGGTTCCTCATCCCTCTACAGGTTTTGCATAGGATTCCATTATCTCCTTTGTTGGGATTTCCCCTTCTGGGACTCTTATCACTTCCACTTTTGAGGAGACCTTCATTGATCCACCCTTACTTGTGGATCCTCTTTCTGTTGTTGGGGTTGTTACATTTCCTTCAAATCACATGGAAATACTTTTTATATGTGTTACTCTTCTATAATATGATAGTTATATGCACATGGCATTACCTTTAGTTCCTTCACGCTCATTCGATAGACCTATGTCACACTTTCGTGGACCAGACTCAAAGTTCTTCGTGCTACTACCTTTAGTGTCCTTCTCGGAGTGGGGAGAATTCCAAAAATCCATTTATGTCATTCTCAAGGGAAGGCACATAGATGAGTGTAGGTGTCTCTTATGTAGTCCAAAGTTAGAGGACCATGTCATCGACATTATTCTAGGAGACTTCCGAGAGTTACAGAGTTTAGATTTATCCATGGCATCTTCTATGTTCCTCTCATCTACCTATTCTTCTCTCTTCCCATTCTTTCTAATAAATTTCCCTTTTTTACATGGGTAAATTATTAGGCTTCTCAGTGGCTGGGACCCATCTTTGGAATATTTCTTATATTAGAGATTGTTTTCATCTCTTGTGGTTTATGTTTTTCCCACTCGGTTTTCCTCCATTTTAGTGGAACCTTATTGTGCATGGGCACCTCATCAAGCTTTGGTGTCGAGACCCATTTCTATTTTTTGACTTAATTCCTCATCCTAAGTTACAATGAAGGGGGCATGTTGGTGTGAGTCAATTTCCAAATCATCAAGCGATTCATCTCACTTAGGTGATTTCATAGGTCTAGATGTCATTTTTAGGGTCATCGTTATATTTCCTTATGCATCAGTGCATCATGTGTCATTGAGAGCTACTTTTTGTTTCGGTAATGTAATTTCCCTTCTCCACTTGAGAGGTCATGATTAAAACACTAGGGGTTACACAACACCCTCTATATGTACACTACCTTTAAATATATGAGATAGTAGTGGATATTTTGAGCTTAAAAAGGTTTTGGCCATTTTTTGAATCTTTGCATGCACCTATTTTTTATGCTCACTCTTCATGTTATCTCATCACATTTCTATTTTGCACCACGGTTGATGTTCACACCATCCATCATGATCCTTGTGCTTCACATTTTTCACATTCCACTCACTATCCTCATTAATGAAGAATTCCATGAGAGATTTAAGCATTTCTTTTTTATTCCATTCATAATGAATAAAGTATTTTTCACAAATTGGGAAAAATAAGGACTCATCCTCACATTTATACTCATAAAAAATGTTTCAAAAGGGACATTGAGCTCTTCTGTGTGTTCTATTTAGTTATTTGACATTTTCGCATCAAATTAAGAATCAAAATAACACTCATACTTATCTTTCTCAATCATAGCATAGGTAAAGATTTCAAGACTGAGTTGAGGGTATACAATTCCTTCAGTAACCTTTAAAATATTTTTCACAAATTTGGCACATACTCACCTTCACATTGGGTCTCAAGGAGATGATTGCAAACCTAAGAGTCATAAGGAAAAAATTCATTTGAAACATCCTTTTTCTCATGATCCAAATTTTTAATCATTTGGGGGATACCTTCTTACAAGTTAAGGCATACCTGATCTTCATCATTTTTCATACAGGGTAATAATATCCATTTTGAATGGGGAGGGCATGTTGGTTCCCATTTTAATACCCTCAGGACTCGGCAAATATTATGAAAAAAATGGCTCAATTAATGATAAATTTAGGAATATATTGGTTATATTCAGGGACATGTATAATATTCTTTCATCAGCAAATCATGGAAATTACTAAGAGGCACATACAAATAGGATGCCTAAATCATGCTACTTCTAGATCTGCTTAAACTAGGGTGTGAGAACCTGTCATCACCAATCCAGCACTATGATAATTCTTCACTGGGAACTCCTCGTGCTATGATTATTTACTAATGCATAGCCTTTAGTTTGGTGGACGTAATCTGGAAACAAAACAACAACCAAACACAAGAATACCATCGACTATGATAAGACGGAATGATGACAAATCTGAAATATCAAAGTAAATTATAATATTAACATGAAATTGTTACAATCTCACCCATGAGGTACTTCAACAAGACTATGGGAGAAACTTTACAATTACACCTCTCGATGGCTTCTTCAACACACCTTTAACTGATGGCTTCCTTTGCACACTTCCTACAATATTTCTCACTACTTCTTTCTATGCTAAATGAGGGGGGTGGCCTCTCTATTTATATAACTTCCAGGCTTATCCATCCTATCTCTAAGATAGGATAAGAAATCCACTCTGACGAATCATATTCCATACCTTAACTCTTATCTGTACATGTAGGCTTATCTATTAAGATAAGATAAACCTTATCATTTTACATGGGTTCCACATTTTTAGACTTTTTACAAATAAAATACACAAAATATTTATGACCTCACTCCTTGTCTTTATTACCAATATAATATTTCTAATTCCTAATCATGTAGACCCTACTTCTCTAATTACCCAAACTTTGACATTTTAACATTACCGGACCACTTACGACAAATATTTACTTTTTACAACATTCCTATTGTACTTTGACTGTTACCGTACTCCACATTATTGGCGACACCGTACTGACGGCGCCGTTATCTTCTATCAGACGCTACTACTAATTATACTTAACAACATCCTATTCCTAATACATACATTAATGAAATAGAAATTATGGAGGAAAATTTTAGTGTCGACATCTTCCCCCTTCCTAGCTTCTACTCCGTCCTCGGAGTAGACTATTCTGGTGCTTGGAAAATCTTCAACTTGTCGTGGTTGACCCATTTCGTAATGGGAGTGCCATCCAATTCCTCCAGTCGGTACGTACCATTTTCATGCACAACTGCTATTTTGTAGGGCCCCATCCATTTTGGAAGAAATTTTCTCTGTCTTCTTTTTTTGTATCTGGAATCATATACTAGGACCAAGTCATTCACATGAAATGGAGACCATCGGATCTTTTGATCAAAGTATTCCTTCTGCTTCATTTTCTTCTTATGGCTTGTATCCTTTGCTATTTCCCTCATTTCCTCTAGCAAATGAAGATGTACCAACCTTTCTTTTACTGAATCACTTTCATCCATCCTTTCATTTTTCATAACTCTCACAGTGGGAATATCAAACTCAATAGGAAGAACTGGATCAATGCCATAGGCCAACTGAAATGGGGAGTATCCTGTTGCTGACTTTGATGTTGCCCTATATGCCCACAATGCTGCATGAATCCTTTTATCCCATTTATGTACCTGCAAGGCTGCATCTTTTGCTAGAATTTGACACAGCACAAAATTTGTTCGTTCCACCTGTCCATTTGTGCTTGGCTTGTATGTTGTTGCCTTCCTGTGCTTAATAGAAAACTTATTGACTAGGGCTTCTACCACCTCATTAATGAAGTGGCTTCCTTGATCTGTTACAATTTCTAATGGACAACCAAATCTTGGTGACAATGCGTTCATATATGAACCTTGCCACTTCATCCATGGAAGTTGTTTTCAATGGCCTAGCTTCAACCCACTTGGTTAAATAATCTGTGGCAACTACAATATACTTATTTTGACGTGATGTAGTTGGAAGTGGACCTACAATGTCTATTCCCCACTTTTCAAAGGGACCAAGTGGAAGAATAGGACATAATGGAGCTGATGAAGTCTTACGGTTACCATGTGTTTGACAAATATCACATGTCTTACAATAATTATAACAATCTTTAAAAAGAGTGGGCCAGTGATAACCTGCATCCAAGATCCTTCTTGCTGTAAGTTGTCCAGAGAAGTGCCCTCCACATGTACCATTGTGGAATTCTTCTAGCAGCTCCTTTCCTTGATCACGTCCAACTGCCCTCTTGTACTGTCCATCAGGTCCTATTCGAAATAATGCTCCATGCAGAATAGAATATGGACGACTGGCTTGAGTAATCTTTCTCTTAGTCTTTGCATTGGCACCATCAGGAAACTTGAATTCATTCAGATAATTCCAAATATCTATGTATTCACTAGGGATTGTGTCAAGGGAGAACAATGCTGCATCGGGAAAATCATCATCATCACAAGATGATCCTAAACCATCATAGGCTCGAGAGAGTGCATCTGCATTGACATGCTTCTTTCCTGGCCTATCTATAATATCAAATTCAAATTCTTGTAGCAAAATTATCCATCTTGCTATCCTCCCTGATGGGTTAGGCTTATTGACAATATATTTCAGAGCCTGATGATCTGTTACAACTAGAAATTTTTTCCCTAGCAAGTAATTTCTAAACTTCTTTACAGCAAAAATGATAGCCAGAGCCTCTTTTTCAGTTACAGTATAATTTACCTCAGCACTGCTCATTTGTCTGCTCCCAAAGTAAATTGGATGTTCATTCCCATTTTCATCCTTTTGGCTCAAAGTACTTCCTAGTGCTGCATCTAAGGCATCAGTGTACACAATGAATGGCTTGCTCCAATCTGGATTCTTCAAAATAGTGAAGACACCAGGGCTTCCTTCAGTTGTCCAAAAGCTTCATGCGCCTTATTTCCTGGTTCATAAGTAACATCCTTCTTCAAGAACTGGGTTAGTGGCTGTGCAATCTTTGAGAAATTCTTTATGAACCTTCTATAGTAGCCCACATGGCCTAAAAATGATCTCAATTTACTTCTATTAATAGGAAATGGTAAATCTTTGATTTTTGAAACTTTATCAGGATCAGTACCAATACCATCTCTGGATACAACATGCCCTAACAAAACGCCTTTAGAACATCCAAAGACACACTTTGTAGGGTTTAGTGAGGCTTGTGCTTCATCTAACCTTTGAAATGCTGTCTCCATTTGGTGCAGGTGGTCCAACTTGCTCCCATAGATGTAAAAATCATCCAGAAATACTCTAATGAAGGTCCCAATGTAGGGTTCGAACACCCTATTCATCAAACGCTGGAATGTTGCTGGAGTATTACACAACCCAAAAGGCATAACTCTATAAGCAAACGTTCCCTAAGGAGTGGTGAACGTGGTCTTCAGTTGATCTTTCTCTGCTATACGAACTTGGTTGTAGCCGCTATATCCATCAGCAAAACTATAGCACTCCTGGCCAGCTACTTCGTCCAAGATCTGATCTGAAAATGGAAGAGGGTAATGATCCTTCTTTGTTGCCTTATTGAGCTTCCTGTAATCAACACAAATGCGTAGCTTCCCATTCTTTTTTATTGAGATCACAATGGGAGAAACCCATTCTGAATTCTCCATAGAAAATATGAATCCTGCATCAAGCAACTTATCTATTTCTTCTTTTACAATCTTGGAAAAATTAGGATTCATTCTATATGGCATTTGCTTTATGGGCTTAGCACCATCTACTAGCTCAATACAATGTTCTACCCAACTTACTTGAAGGAGTTCCTTGTAATCAAAATCAAATAATTGCATGTATCTTCGAAAGAGCTGGAGGTAGGATTCTTTCTCATTCTCCATCACAACATCACCAATATTAATTTGTTGGAGACGATCATCAACTTCTTCTTTAGATAATTTTATGGGGTCATGAGTTGGTGTGACTGGAAGGATATCCATGACTGAAACATCCACCTCGCTTTCTTCATCTTCAGTGTCCACTTCACTGGTACTAGAGTAATCAGAGGATGTCCAATCATCAGTTTCATCACTTGAATCCACAGTTTCTACCTTATGATGTCGAGGGATCACATTTATCTTCACCCTCTATCTACCACGTCTAAGTGTCATGAAACCTTCATTCCAGTAGTTTCCTGCATGAACTCTCCTTAGCCATGGTCTTCCCAGTAGCATTGGGTACGTAACAATACCGTTTTTCATCACCTGAAAGTCTACCACACATACCACACCCATAACAGATATTGCCACATTTGAAACTACACCTTTTGGTTTAGATTTTCCTTTATTTAATGACCTTAACATAAGTGTTGAAGGGCGATCAATTTTTAAACCCAACATATTCATTACAGACTCGGTCATTACATTAACTGCAGCACCTCCATCAACTAAGACATCATGAATTGAAATACCATTACATAATACCTCAGCTTGTGGAGCATAGGGATCTGCCTCTGCCTCCAAAATAGGGACCTCAACCTCCTTCCTTCTTCGAGCATTGAGTCCACCTCGCAACTCCCGCCTCTTCTCAAAAGACATAGCCAAGAGTTGACCATATGTAATATTTTTAGGCCTTTTGGACAGATCTTCCAAGATGGAGTATGGTCCTTGCCCCTGTGAAATCAGAAAATCCTGCACACCCAAATTTCTTCTCCTATGCTTCTTACTAGTTTCTTCTTTCATCTTCTTAGGATCATTTCCATCTTGATTATCTTTTTCTTTCTTTCTTTTTGTTACAAACACATCTACTTCATTATTTCTACTCTTATCTACTACATCAAGAGAATTCACAGGTGCTTTTCCTTTATCATTATCTCTTGTACCAGATGTAGAAGCTCTATCTGGACAATTATACTTATAATGACCCTTTTTATAACAACCATAACAAACAACTTCAGAAATATTTCTTTTTGGACCTCTATCTCCTCCCTGAGAACTAAATTCCTTTCCTTGAAGAAGATTAATAGTTAACTGGCCCATCTTCCTAAGCAGATCTTCATACTCAGTAGATGTACTAGGAGAAATATTTGTGCTCACCGGGAGTGGTTGTGGATTCTGGACCAAAGGTGCTGGTGTAGGCTCTACTTTAACAACAATTTCTTTGGGCTCCTCTTCCATGCTTTCTTCTTGCCTTCTTGCAATCTCCTTAGCTTGTTCAATGGTAGTTGGGCGGTCATACTTCACTCGTTGTCTGATCTCTGGCTTCATCCCAAGAATGAAGTGCTTACAGAGGAGATTATCCACGCCATTCATCAACCCATCCGCTAGTCCTTCCTTCCGGATCTAGGCATCGAGCTTCCTCCTTAGCTCTAGAACACGAGCATGATAATCCCTTATCTTCTCCTTCTCTCCTTGGGATAGCTTTGTGATCTCGATCATGAGATCTGCATATTTCTGTTGTTCACCAAATTCTTCAAGAAAACTTTCAGTTAATAAATCCCATGAATTTTTCACATTATCACCTAGTGTTTCAAACCACCTAAGTGCTGAACCATCCAAAAAGGTAGGAAAAAATTCAGTCCATTGTTCCCTTCTTATAAGGCCATTACAAATACAAGATCGTTTAAACTCTTGAATGAAAGAAGAAGCATCTTCATTAGATTGAGCTGAAAAAACAGGAATCTTTCCCATTTTCAAAAGTAACCACCGTGAAATACCAACCCACAAGTACAATTAACAAGACTTATGTGCACAAATAATTGGAATCACTATACTAGAAAGTGACTTTACACCTTTCTACAGTAAAATAGAAATGACCACGGTAAACTATGGTAAAACTTGACTTACTACGGTAAAAACTGACTTTACTGTGGTAAACACTATTCACGGTAAAAAGTGAAGTTACTGTGGTAAATACTATTCACGGTAAAAAGTGACTTTACTGCGGTAATTACTGTTCCCAGCAAAAAGGACTTTACCAGGGTAACTACTATTCATGGCAAAAATGACTTTAACATGGTAACTACTATTCACGGTAAAAATGACTTTACCATGGTAACTACTATGCATAGTAAAAACAAGGTTACCCTCCAATTGATTTTTGACTAAGTGGGAATATCTCTCCAGAAAATCCACCAACGAGGAATGGTCCTGGCAACGGAACCAAAATGTCATCACCAATCTGGCACTATGATAATTCTTCACTGGGAACTCCTCATGCTATGATTATTTACTAATGCACAGCCTTTAGTTTGGTGGATGTAATCTGGAAACAAAACAACAACTGAACACAAGAATACCATCAACTATGATAAGACGGAATGATGAAAAATCTGAAATATCAAAGTAAATTATAATATTAACATGAAATTGTTACAATCTCACCCATGAGGTACTTCAACAAGACTATGGGAGAAACTTTACAATTACACCTCTCGATGGCTTCTTCAACACACCTTTAATTGATGGATTCCTTTGCACACTTCCTACAATATTTCTCACTACTTCTTTCTATGCTAAATGGGGGGGGGTGGCCTCTCTATTTATAGAACTTTCAGGCTTATCCATCCTATCTCTAAGATAGGATAAGAAATCCACTCTGACGAATCATATTCCATACCTTAACTCTTATCTGTACATGTAGGCTTATCTGTTAAGATAAGATAAACCTTATCATTTTACATGGGTTCCACATTTTTAGACTTTTTACAAATAAAATACACAAAATATTTATGACCTCACTCCTTGTCTTTATTACCAATATAATATTTCTAATTCCTAATCATGTAGACCCTACTTCTCTAATTACCCAAACTTTGACATTTTAACATTACCGGACCACTTACGACAAATATTTACTTTTTACAACATTCCTATTGTACTTTGACTGTTACCGTACTCCACATTATTGGCGACACCCTACTGACGGCGCCGTTATCTTCTATTAGACGCTACTACTAATTATACTTAACAACATCCTATTCCTAATACATACATTAATGAAATAGAAATTATGGAGGAAAATTTTAGTGTCGACAAACCCAAGGGGTAAATTGAATGAGGGAATGATGTTAGAATTTAATTTCCTTCAAATTAATGGCATTAAATTTAAACTAAGTATAATCGGGAATGTAATATCTACTCACAAGAATTTTCAAACAGATATCACACATACTTAGTGCATCATACACAAGTTAATAAAGACAAATAAAATATGATTTATAGAATTTATTTATGAATAATTATTAATGGAATGAAATTTCATGATGTTAAAATACTAATATTCACAAATAAGAGAAAATGAATTCATAATATACAAGTATAATGCAATTTGTAGGGGTAAAACGATAGGACACTTTAGTTAGAAAGAGGGGGAATGGATGATGGATGTTTTAAAATAAAAATGTGCCAAGAAATGCCATGATAGCTTGCTACTTGAGAATACAAAGAAGATAAAATAAACTAAGAATTAATTTCAAAGGTAATTTTCATTTATTGATACTCAATTCATGCAAATGATACTAGATAACCTTTAGAACCATCAACATAAAAACTTGTGCAAATTTTTTAATAAAATGTTCATTAATTCCATTTTCATATGCCTAAGATACACTCAAAGGCTAACAAGGATAATTCCAAAAAAATTTTGTAACAAGGGTTTTATAACTAGATCAAATATTAATAACTAAATTCTACACCTTCTCATAATAATTATTTAGTAACCAAGAAGATGCAATAACTAGAGGCTAATCTTATGTACTAGATATAGATGCAAGAAACACAAGATTACAATAAAATTTATACGTCATTGATAAGATATTCAATATACATATCCAAATCCATGACAGAATCAAAATATATTATTTGATTCATTTGATTTTAAACAAGGCGATAAAGAATGGATGACCTTAATTCCTGTTAATCACTATATAGTGCAACCACCTCAACATGACAACTTGAGACTTAAAACTTCTACACTTTTTAGAAAATGAAAACCTAGATCTAAAAGAATCAATCACCAACCAACGTGAATGTAGACATGCCTTCATTACTATACAATAATTTTCCCAAAAGAAATATACCAAAATTCCCCATCAAAAACTAGCTAAGAAGAGAAATAATGTTGGGTAAAGGATGTTGATCCCGTAAAAGTGAAAAAAAAATATTCCTCTGACTGAATATATCCCATTTTTTTGTGCCATGTTGGAAAGGTTATGCTTCATGGTTGAAAACAAGGATTTGTAAATGATATTCATTTTACTAACAAATTTTTTTGTCTCTTACTTACCTCTCATCTTTCATGTGTATGTCATCATAGGGAATATGTTGCCTATCTCAATCACTTGGTTGGATTATCCCTCCTCTTTGCCTTTTGAAACTATAGTGAGTCATAGAAGAATAGAGACTTTGAATCTAAGAATAAGGAATAAAGAATATGCTTATGATAGGTAGATCTCTATGGCCTTAATTTATATTTTTACTTGGATTGTCCCTAAATGCATCAAAATGTTCAAAAAATTTCAAGATATGATCTTCATCTGCCCTTATTTGATAAAAGAAGATTGTTTCTTTCCTATAGAATATGTTGATACACTCAATAAATATAACCCTTTCTCCTTCACCTTTTTGGAAAAATTATTGATATATCCTTTTAAGTGCACAACAAAGTTAAGGGATGAATAATTAAATACCTTCTGAGTCTCAAACTCACCTACAATATGTCTTTTGTGTATTTTAATTAATTTATTAGCATTTGTAATTCTAGAGTCATAAGTGTCTTGAAGGGGAATTTATTGGCCATTGTGTGGTTGTGTTTTCATTTTATGTCAACCCCCATTGATGGAAAATGGTTTCATGATAAATTACGAGACCCCATGTGATGTTATTAAGATGTTTAACATGAATATTGGGTAGTTATGACAATTTTGGTGAGTTGTCATGGTGTCCTCAAGCATGGTTGAGTGTACTAAGTCATGGTTTGAGTATTTTAGCTAATGTGTTTCTAGTGTTTCATGAGGTCAAAAAACATGGTCCATGATGTGTTTCATGAGTGTCTATGGTCTACATTGATTCAATATGGTCATTTCATGGTTGATTCAGGTCATTCCAGGCTTATTTCTAGCCCTAGAACATGTAGAATGATATGGAGATGTGATATTTGGAGCTGATGAATCTTGTTGAAGTCATGGTAGAATCATGATATCACTATACATGAGGTGTATGGTGAGTTTCAATCTACATTCAATGGTTTGATGCTTTTATGAGGTCCTTGGGAAGCTACATGTGAGAACAAATAGGTAAGCATAGGTAAATTCGTTTTGGCTGGAGATTTTGAGGAATATTTGAGTCTATGTGAGATTATGTAAAGGTATATTATGTCATCGTAAATATTCTTCATGCCAAATTTTAGGTGATTCTGAACAATAAATTTGAAGATATGTAGGTTTTGGTGAAACTGGGTAAGCTGCAGTGTATTTTTTAAAGAAAAAGTGAACCTTATGATGCTCATTGTGAATGGTATGATTTTCATGGGGACCTAATATATTTGGAATATCTTATATGGTCAGTTATTAAGGTTTTAAAAAAATAATTAGGTGGTTTGATAATCACATTTTTATGAATGATCGTTAAGAAACTAAGTTGGTTTGAAACCCTAGCTAAACCCTAGCTAGGAGCTTTTGCAAAAAGAGGTATAGTATCAGTCCTATTTTGATTGATTATTCAAAATTTATGATTGTATGATTGTATAGGACTCTTCCATATTTCCATAAAGGTATGTTAGTGCTTGTGACAGTATGTCGGACCTACTTAAAAATGTAAGTTTCTGAAGAGTTCTAGTTTTAGGAGAAATTTTCCAAATGAGTTATGAAATAAATTAATATTGTGTGATGTATGGGAATTTTTATATATTTCCAAATGGATTGTTTTAGGACATTCTTGATGTAGCTACATGGTCAAATGAGCTTCATTTAGGTTGACTCATCAAACGGTAGTTTGAGGCAATAAAAAACAGTCTTTAAAATGAGCATTAGGAGCTACAAGAGGATTTAGGAGGTGATTCAAGTTGTTATGGAAATATAATTCAGAGATATTTCCATTGATATGAATTTTTTTTCATGATGATGAATTTTTATATGGTTTCTAGGTCATTTTGTGAGACTTGAAATATTTTTTCCAGTGCAGGGAAGGATAATATCTGTTGGATGTTTTAAGTGTTGCTTGGAGAATAAGATGGATTAAGTGATGATTTCTATCCCCTGGAATGTGAAGAGGGATGAATTTTTCATCCAATGAATCCATTTATAGGTATTTATTGTTCCTAGAAAAGTGTTAACTAGTTGATATTTGAAAACAGCTTTTTGGGAAGGTTGATTTGGTGAAGACAAAATCGGTTGTGGTTTGAGTAGGTGATTGTTTCAAGACTTATAAATTTATTAGAAGTGTTATAAATTTTCTTCCATTTCCATTTAGTGGTCACATGTAATATTTGCTTTGTTTTCTAGTGATCTAGTGGCATAAAGAAGTTCTCATGCTACTGAAGGGTGTAAGAAACAAATTTTTTTAGAAGAACAAAGAACATTGGGCCCATTAAATGAAATAATCTGATTGGTTAGTATAAATTATGACCATGGTTATATGTTTAAATTATTTTTTACTCATTTTTTATGAATATGGGAACTTGACTAAGCATGGTTTTGGAATGAGGGGATTTTTGTCCATTCCAATGCAAGGGTTTTTAGGATGTTTTGGTGCATAAATGTTGTTTTTGGCTAGGCCGACCTAGTTGGGTCATATGTGACCATTGTAATGATTTTATGTGAATGTAATGAAGGTTTATGGGTCGAATTTATCATGAGGGACCGACATCCTTTATGTTTATGAGAAGAAAAGACTATAAAAGTGATGTTTGAGCTCATTTTATGAGCTCGTATTACATGGCTAGAAAAGTGTGAGCCAGAGGATGAGTGTTTTACAGGTATGAAGGCATGATTTGAAGGCTGATATAGTCATATTTATATTCAGGTTGCATGAGTATAATTTTACAATATTTTATAGGTAAGACAAGTTGAGAAGGATGAAGATAAACAAGTTGATGAAAGGGTATGAGCTGGGGTTTGTGAGATGAATAAGTGATCTCCATCAGTTTTGGCAGTAGAAAAATCATAGATAAAAAATATAAAGGTGGCTGAGTTTTTTATTGGTCATCCTAGGGGGTCGTAGCCTCCTTGTGGAGTGGGTGCTTCACTAAATTAGAGGTTGGTACTCATTTTAGGTTTAGTGCTCTACTAAACTACAGGTTGGTGCTCCTTGTGGGGTTGGTGCCTCACTAACAAGGGTTAGTTATCCTTTTTAGGTTTGTGCTTCAATAAACATTTTTTATTTGTATAATATAAGTAGATTTTTAGTTGGTTTTATTCCCCATGAGGGTTTCCCACTTACATATGGTGTTCTTTTGTTGAGTAATTTCTTTCTTTTTCTTATAATTGATGTTACATATCTTAATAATCACACATGGTTATGAATTTCATATGGAAAATCTAATTGATGAATGTATGGCTTGGTAAATGAAAGTAAAAATAAGTGTAGGATTGATTCACCCCCCCTCTCTCAGTCCTTCGTGCTTCCAACGATTTGGTATCAAAGCAGGTCCTTGTGAAGCAAGTTTAACAGCTTAAAGGAGATGCTTTAAAGCACATGAAATGGGTAAGTCTTCAGACTATTGTAGCTAGCATTGAGGATGAAGGAATGAAGTATCTTAGTCATTGTATTGAGTCCTATAAAATTCATGTCAAAATAAATGGATAAAGAGTATGATCAAGCCATCAAGGGTTTGAAATATCAAGTGGAAAGTTTGTCTAATACCCTAAAGGAGAAAGAGGATGCTTGTTTTAGGAATCAAGAAAAATTGAAGGACCTTGAATCAGATTTGGAGATTTCACATTACGTAGGTTGAGGATGTATGAGAAGCTTGAGAATAGCTCCCAAGCTCTTGATGGTGTTCTAATTAAGATCAAAAGGCTACATGGATGAAAATAAGGATCCAGGGTTTCAAGGTTGTCATATGAAGCGTGATGATGAAGTTGGTCCAAGTTCTAAATCAGATTTATAAGGTGACTAATAAGTTGAATCCAATTTGAAGTTACAACTGACTCAGTTTGACAACCTAATGCTATGAGGTATGGTTCATCATTTCATGGATATTTATTTATTTGTCATGATTTTTGTCATAGATCTAGAGATTACAAGATTTTTTTTTTTGAGAATGGTGTAGGTGTCTTCAAGGGTGAATGCTACTCATGTTGTGAGTATTAGCATAGAGAAAAAGATTGTGGGTAGAACTTGAGTGTGTTTGAGCCAAAAAGGAAGAGAAATGTAGTTTGCTTCAAATATCAACAATAAAGTAATATTAGAAGTATTTTTCTAAGTAAATAGAGATTCATTAAAAGGTATGATTCTAAAGTAATAGAAAAAAGACCAAATCATGAAGGTCAAGATAAGAATGATGCTTCAAAATCATAGCAGCTCAGTAAGAATATTGATCACATGGAAGTTTCCAAGGAATATTCTATCTCAGTCAAGATGGGAAACAATTTTATCAATCCTAATCCATGTCAAGGAGGTATGTTTTCTCTAGTTGAAGAAGATCACTTGTGTCTCCATGCTTCAGTTCATTAAAAGTTGAGAAGATTAGGAATATGGGACACCACAAAAGTAATAAGGTATGGAAATTTAGTCTTCCCTTACATTTTGAGTCCTTTTTATTGATAGGTGTCTATGTTTGTCTTATTTTCATTCATGCAGAGTCATCATTGGTCATAAAAAGGTATGTGGTTTGAGTCATGTTCAATATAGAAAGTCCTAAATTTTCCATGAGATGTCATCTATCATGTATTCATAAGAAAGTTGTTAAGGTCCATGTCAAATTCATGCTCGGTTTTGATAATTCATATTTGTGTCAAGACATTTGTGATGTTTTTTGTAGCACTGTCATGTTACATACATGTGTATGAAGGTGTTATCTTATGTCCAAAAGTGTATGTATTTAAGGATTTTGCGGTTCTCATATGTATGTCAAGTAATGGTGTCTCTGAGATGTGTTTAGTCTTTGAAATTGTATAAGTGATCTAATACCTACAATGTGACCCTTATGGCTAGTTTAAGTAAACTTTTTTTCTTAAAGGTGTTGAGAAAGGTATAAAAAGGTTACAAGTGCATGTATTCATTATCAAGAAGTTTTTGATCTGAGTTATCCTTTATCAAGGTGAAGTTGGGTTTATGTGTGATCAATCAAAGTTTCATGTTAAGTGTATAAGTGTTCACTGTCATCAAGATGGGTTGTTATAGTATGGTATTTGTCTTAAGAGGCTTAAAATTGTAACCTATAAGTTTAGGTATGTGATGTAATCCTGGAACAGTGTCAAAGCAACATATTGTATGGTTAGGTAACAAAGTTGTACCTCGACAAGTGAACAATGAAGTGCAAGTTTGTAAGGGTTATAATTTATATGTTATGAAATTAAGTGTCATGTAATATTTTGTAAGAATTTTTATGGAGTCACTATCAAATCCTGAAGTACTATTGCTGATATTTGATGTTTTTAAGTGTTAAAAATCATGAAGTGTGTGTGGTTCATCAAGTAAAGACTATATGTGAAGGAAATTTATAATTATGTAAAGTTAATGCTTGGACTTGACTATTTTTGAAATTGAAATTCTAAATGGAAAATGGATGCAAAAGATGATTTCTACAGGTTAGGTACAATGCCCACATGATAGAGATGGTATGACTATATGATCAAGTTACAATATGCTCTATCACAGTATGCATTTCTAAGATATACATGAATAATGGGAACTATATGATATCTTGTGATCTCAAATTGACATGAATGAGTTGGAAAGTGAATTTAAACCAAGAATAAAGCAATTAAAAGGTTGGAAGTTCATGTTTTCATTAAATCATGCAAGTTGTAAGGGTTTCAAGGTCATGGGTTTGAATATAGAAACTCTATCACTCTTCTCTAATGATATATAAAGATGTCAAAACTTACAAGTATGTTCAAAGGTAAGTGATTCCTATGAAAGGGGTTTATATGTTATTCGATAGTACATAAGAGAAATTCAAAAAAATTACAAGTAAGCAATTAAGATTTTAAAGTCTGCATCATGAGCTTTGGAGGTTGATGAGCTATCAAATAAGGTTCTACAGGTGAATTGCAAAGAGGTTATTGGTTGTCAAATATATTCTCCACAGATGTATACCACCTTGAAGGGGGTTCTTTTGGGTATGAGAGAATTGTTTATGTTGAATCATGAAATATGTATTACAATTAGTCCTATAATTTTTATCAAGTAAGAAAAGGCTAAATAAATGTCCCATGTATGTTCAGGTTTGATGTTATAGTAACTATGTAAACTTGATATCTAAGCTACATGTGAATTTCAGTGGTCTAAAGGTAAAAGTTAGTGATGACATCAAGTTGAAGAGGTATGAGATTATTAGGGATATAAAATCATACTTTTATAGTGATTTAAGAAAAATGAGGTACTGAATGTTGTCATAATTATTCCCTGAGAGATAAAGTTTGTATGCTAAGATTTGATACAAGTATTATCTTGGTATTCAAAGTTGGTGTGAATTATCTGAATTGTGAAAGTATGTTTGGTATCTTAACCTCTTTCTTCTATGAATTTTTGATCTTGTGTATAGTACAATAGTGTAATGAGAATTCCTAATGCAAGAAGAGTGTCAAGAGTTTCCTCTCAAGACTGTGAAAAGGATTCTATTATGTCTGATAAGCTCAAAAGAGCATACATTTTCATCTCTATCTGGTCAATTTTATGTGTGAAGATTGAAATTTTCTATCATCGGCAATGGAGATATGAAAACCTACATATTACAGTGTGTGTATGTATCTTAGATTGTGATGTAATGACCTAGATTCCAATGTCAACCTGATGTGGTCTATGAATAATCTGTCAAAGTAAATGGATATATTCTAAAATGTCATCTCAGTCACTATAGAGGAGAAAAAATTATTAAGGATGTGTACAATACTGAGAAAGTAAAAAAGTGAAAGGTATAGATCAAGAGTCTAGGTACAATGATTAAAATCTTTAAATATGGTATCATTGAACTCAAAAGTATTAACCTTCTTCACGGGATAAGTGGCATACTATCTTAGTCATTAATCAAAAATGTGTGAGGATTCTCCCTATTTTCATATTAAAGGGGAATGAATGAACTGCTGTCATGTATTGGGCCTCTAAATTAATGTTCAAATAACTGGATAAGAGTATGAATCAATAAGCATCAAGGGTTGAAATATCAAGTGGAAAGTTTGTCTAATACCCTAAAGGAGAAAGAGGATGCTTGTTTTAGGAATCAAGAAAAATTGAAGGACCTTGAATCAGATTTGGAAAACACATCAAGTAGGTTGAGGATTTTTTAGAATCTTGATAATATATCCAAAGCTCTTGATGGGGTTAATTAAGGTCAAAGATTCGTGGATGAAAAAAAGTATCTAGGGTTTAAAGGTTGTCATATGAAGCATGATGATGAAGCTAGTCCAAGTTCGGGGGGGTAAAAAAAAAAAGAAAAACAGAAAATTGGTTGGGAGGAGTAAATTAGAATTGGGGGTGGGGTAGTAGAGTTGGAATGTTCGAGTCGTAATGGGTGGTTACGGGTGTGTTTTGGGGGAAAATGGGCAGGGACGGTGGGTTGGTTGTTTATGTTTGGGGGTCGTGAGGTGGGGTTGGTTGGAGCTTGTTAGTGGGAGGTGGTGTTGGATGGGGGGGACGATGGGTGAGGGGGGTTAGGGGGGTGGGAAAGGGGGGGGTTTTCTGGATTGTAGGTTTATATGAAATTGGTGTATGGAGATAAGGTGGTGGGAGAGGGGGTGTGGGTGGAGGAGAGGAGGAAGAGGAGGGTGGGGAGGATGGGGTAGCGGGGATGGGGGGTATGGGGTGAGGTGGGGGGGGGGGGGGGGTAAAGAATGCTGGGGTGGGGTAGGGTGGTAGGGTTGGGGGGGGGGGGGGGAGAAAGGAAAGATGAGGGGGGGGGGTGGGTGGGGTTGGTGGGGGGGCGTGTGTGAGGTTCTTGTGGGGTGTGGTGGCTTTGCGGGCACAAGCGGAGGAGGGGGGGGTTGGTAAGCGGCCCATCTGGTTCGTTTAGGGGCCAAGGGAGGAAGCGGGGGAGTGATATCGAGGGATGTGGGGAGTGTCGTTGTGTGGGGGAAGGGGAAAAGTACAGAGGATTAGTACTTCTAGATTCTACTCATCAAACCTTCGGGGGGGGGGATTTCGCGGGGGTGTGGGGGGGGTGCGGGTGGTGAGAGTCAGCGGGAGTTCTTTTGGGGGGGGGACTCCTCCCTATTGTGGTTGGGGGGTGGTGGGGGGAGGGAGGGGGGGGGGGGAGTGACTTAGGGGGGAGGTAGTCGGATAATGGAGATCATATATGAGGTAGAATGTTAACGTAGAGGGGCAAGGCAAAGGGGGGTGGGGGGGGGATGGAGAGGGAGGGGGGGGGGGGAGGGGGGGATGGAAGAAGGCGGGTAGGACAACTCGGTTTGCCGAGGTGTGGTTGTGGGTTTTTTTGTTTCGGGGTTAGAGCTACTCAGGGGGTTTGAGCGGTAGGGACTCAACTAGTTAAAAGATTGATTGGGGGGTCGAGTGCGACTCTAAGATGGAGGACAGTGAAGGGGGAGAGGGTGCGGGGGGGGTGGGGGGGGGGTGAGCCACGGGGGGGGATCGTGAGGGTTGGGGGTAGGGAGGTGCGGGGTGAAGGGGGTAGGTCCTGGGGCTGGTGGGGGGAGTGGGGAAAATGGGGAAGTGAGGGGGTGGCGGAGAGAAGTTCTGATAAGGAGAGGGGGGCGGTTGTGAGGGATGTGTAATGGGAAGATTGGGTTAGGGTAGGGTAGTAAAATTAGGGGGTGGGGGGGGGGGGGGGGGAAAGCACATATGGAGGAGAGGGGGGGTGATGAACGGAAAACGGTGGAGTGAGAGGGGGGGGGGGGTGAAGGGTTAGGGGGGAGGCGGGGGGCGTGAGAAGGGTTGAGGACAAACACCTGGAGGGGGTAGCTGTTGGGGGGGGGGGGGTGGTGAAGGTGGCGGCAATGTTGAGGGGGGGTTGGGTGAGGCGAGGGGGAGTGGGAGGGGGGAGGGGGGGGGGGGGGGGGCGGGGTTGATGTGGGGTGGGCTAGGGGGATGAGTCGACGAGGAATAGAGGAGGGCGCGAGGGGTCGAGATGGGAGGAGGGGGAGTTTTGTGGGAGAGGTATGCCTTTGTTGGGAAAGTTGAGAGGAGAGGGGAGCTTTACTGGTGTGGGTGTGGTGGGAGCGGATGGGACTCCGCTGTGCCTGTGATACGAGGAATAATTTGGGCCATCGGACTCGTTGACAACCTAATGTACTGAGGTCTTTTCCCTCCTTTTCATGGATATTTATTTATTTGTCCCCCCATGAAAAAAAAATTTTTGTCATGGGGGGATCTAGAGATTACCATATTGGTTTTTTTTGAGAAGGTGTAGGTGTCCTATCAAGGGTGAAATGCTACTCATGTTGTGAGTATTAGCATAGAACAAAAGATTGTGGAGGGTAGAACTTGAGGTGTTTGAGGCCAAAAAGGAAGAGAAATGTAGTTTGCTTCAATATCAACATAAAGTAAATAGAAGTCTTTTCTAAGTAATAGAAGATTCATTAAAAGGGATGATTCTAAAGTAATAGAAAAAAGACCAAATCATGAGGTTCACGATAAAATGATGCTCAAAATCTAGCAGCTTCAGTACGATAATTGATCACATGGAATTTTCCAAGGACTTTCTATCTCAGTCAAGATGGGAAACATTTTATCATCCTATCCATGTCACGGAGGTAGAATGTTTTCTCTAGTTGAAGAGATCACTTGTTCTCCATGCTTCAAGTTCACATGAAAAAGTTTAGAAGATTAGGAATATTGGACACCACAACGTAATAATGGTATGGAACTTTAGTCTTCCTTACTTTGATTCCTTTTTTAGTGATAGTGTCTATGTTTGTCTGATTTTCATTCATAAGGCAGGTCAATCATTGTCATAAAAATGGTATGTGGTTTTGAGTCAATGTTCAATATAGAAGTCCTAAAATTTTCCATGAGTATGGCATCTATCATGTATTTCATAAGAAGTTGTTTTAAGGTCCATGTCCATTCATGCTCGGTTTTGATATTCCTATTTGTGTCAAGACATTTGTGATGTTTTTTTGTACGCACTGTCATGTTACATACATGGTGTAATGAAAGGTGTTAATCTTATGTCCAAAAGTGTATGTATTTAAGGATTTTTGGGCGGTTCTCATATGTATGTCAATAATGGGTGGTCCTCCGAGATGTGAGGTTTAGAGGTCTTTTGAAATTGTATAAGTGATCTAATACCTAGCAATGTGACCCTATGGCTCTTTTTAATTAAACTTTTGTTTTCTTAAAGTTGTTGATACAGGGTATGCGAAAATTTTACAAGTGCATGTATCTTATCAAGTAATTTGTTTGATACTGAGTTAAAGTGATCCTTAAATCAAGTGAAAGTTGGTTTATGTGTGATCAATCAAAGTTTCTGTTAAGGTGTAATAGTGTTTCATGTCTCCCGATGGGTGGGGTTATTATAGTATGGTATTGGTCTTAAGAGGCTGACAGGTAACCTATAGTTTAGTATGTGATGTATCCTGGAACAGTGTCAAAGGCAACATATTGTATGGTTAGTAACCCAGTTTCCGGACCTCGACGGGACGAGGTAACAATTAAGTGCAGAAGTTTGTAAGGGATATTTACTCATTCTGTTATGAAATTAGTGTCATGTAATATGTTTTGTAAGACTATTTTATGGCCGTCCTATCAAGGATCCTGAATACTATTTGCTGATATGGTAAGGGGTGATGTTTTGATAAGTGTTAAAATTCATGAAGTGTGTGTGGTTCATCAGTACAGACTATATGTTAAGGGAAATTTATAATTATGTAAGTATAATGCTTGGAGACTTTGAGCTATTTGTGTAGGGGGATGCAACTTGGCGGTCAATTCTACATGGAAAGGATCAAACGATATTTCTCAGGTTAGGGGTACATGCCCAACGGCATATATGATTCGGATCGTTTTGATGACTATGGTGTGATGATCAATTCCTATGCTTTCCAGTATGCATTTCGAAGATAATGGAGAATGAATGGGAGTGGAGTGGGAATTGGGCTTATATGATGGGTGTCTTTGGTGGTTGTGGGTGGACGGTCAAATTGACATGAATGAGTTGTAAACGTGCCGATGTTACACCACAGAATAAGCAATTAAAAAGGTTGGAAGTTCATGTTTTGCATCATTAATCATGCAGTTGTAAAGGTTTTCGAGGGTTGCTGGTAAGGTTAGTGAAATATAGAACCTAAGCACGCTTCTGTGCTTCGCCCTGTGTAGGGCATGCGTGATATTGTATGATGAATGTGGGGGGGGGAGGGGTGGGGGTTGGGATGTCGTCCGGGCACGTGAGGGAAACATCGTTGGGCGTTGGGGCTGGTAATGTTGTGTTCAAGGTAAGGTGATGGGCGACTGGAGGGCGTTAAAGGGGGGATAGGTGTCGATGGAGGGACGAAGAGAAGGGGTGGCAAGGATGAGAGGTGATTGCGCGGTGGCAGGAAGAGTGAAAGGCGGCAGCAGGAGCGGGGGAGGGGGACGTATAGCGAGCAAAGAAGGTTCTACGGGACGTGCAAGAGGGTGGGAGGGGGGTGCAACTAAATAGCGCGCCACAGTGGAGAGACGCGACTTGTGGGCGGCTCGAAAAAGGGTAGGTTGGAGGGGGATGATCGGGGGGTAGGAGAAGGGTTGATGAAAGGGGTGAATCGGACATGAACATAGACTAGGAATGAACAATTGCAAGGCCGAGAGGCGTGGGATCAAGTAGGGAGAAAGGTGGGGCTAAAGAAAGGGCCCATGGTTTCAAAGGGTTCTGAGCGGGGACGGAGCTAAGAATAAAAAACGGGAACGAGGAACTGGATATCGAAGCTTACCGGGGAGGTTCAGTGGGAAAAACTAGGGAAACGGGGGGAGACATCAAGTTGAAGAATAGGTATGAGATGATGCGGGATAAAAAGCAACTTTGTAAGTGAGGGAAAAAGAGGGACCTGAATGGTGTCATAATGAGTTCCCGAGCGTAAGTTTTAGGGGTGCAAGATTTTATACAAGTATTAGCTTGGTATTCACGTTGGTGTGAATGATCTGAATTGTAAGATGTTTGGTATCTTAAACCTCTTTCTTCCGATGAATTTTTGATCTTGTGTATTAGTACCATAGTGTAATGAGAATTCACTAATGCAAGAAAGAGTGTCACGAGTTTCCGCCGCTCAAGACTGTGAAAGGATTCTATTTAGTTGGGTCTGATAAGCTCAAAATAGCAGAACATTTTCATCTCTATCTGGGTCAATTTTAATGTGTAAGATTGAAATTTTCTATCATCGGCCAGGAGAATGACACCTCCATATTTCCGAGTGTGTGTAGGTATCTTAGATTGTTATGTAATGACCGGAGTGCATTCCCATTCAACCTGATGTGATTCTATGCAAAATCTGTCAAGTAATGGATAATATGACGGAGAAAATGTGCCTCTCAGTCACTATAGTGGAGGGGGTGGGGCGAAAAATTTTTATTAAGGATGTGTACAGGCTACTGATAAAGTAAAATAAGAGTTGGGTATAGATCAATCTGGTCTAGGTCAAGAGTAAATCTATAAATAGGGTATCCATTTAACTCAAAGAGTAGTAAACGAGCTAATCCACGGGGGTATAGGAGTTGTGTGGCTACTGGGATTGAGTCAGGTAAAAAAATGTGTGGTAGGAGTGGGAGTGACTGCCAAATATTTAATAGTTGGGTGTAGCGGCCGCAGAGTGCGAGGTAATGGATTGTGGAACTGTGAGGTCCTCTAGAAGCATGTAATTAACTTATTAAGCTTAGAAATAAAAAGAAGAATATGAGGATATTTTTAGGTGCGCTATGTAACAGATGTGGGCCAAAAGGGTGGTTTCTCGAAGAAGATTGAGAGTGTAGGAATTTCTGGGGGGGTTTGTGTTTCACAAAAGTTTCACGTTTAGCGGATTAAGGCTGGGGTGCGGCTGGGGACAGATAAAGCAATGATGGCGTCGGGGGTGTCGATTAGGATAGCGAATTCTCCTGTGCTTGGTGTAATATTGGTCTTGGGTCGTGTAAGACAATGAAGAACCATGTAGGTTGGTCATCGTATCCTAAAATTCCCTTGAACGAGTATAGGAAGATTCAAGAGCAGATGTCAGAAAATCAAAGTAGGGATGATGTCTAGAAGTATAATGAACTCAAAATAAGTACATGTATTCAAGGAATGGAAATATTTGTTTTAAAAGTACCCATGCACTACAAGATACATCTCATACTAAGGAATTCTTGTGAAATGCAAGATTCAATGGATCCAATGTTGTAATCACAGTTTTTTGGAAAATGAAGCGTAATGGGGGGGTTCGTGCTAAATTGGTCCACATATTCTATAAACGGGGGGTAAAGGTCTTAAAAATGGAATGGGAACAAAGAAAATAATTAATATTTAGTACCTGGGTAGAATTTGACAGATATCTCATGAATCAAGGCCAAAAATGCGCGTATAGTTCGAAGTTCTATGTGAATTCAGAGGAAGTATCTAGTACATACCGAGTGGCAATCAATCAAGACGATTACAGGCTCAAATAATAGAAACCAGGTGATTTAAAGATCCTTTAGATCAAATAAGTCTATCAAATTTTTTACCGCAGTGGGTGCAGCACATGAGACGTGTACTAGGGAAACAAAGAAGAAAGTGCTCAAGTAAACCGCATACATGGTATTACGGAAAGGTTTATAGTTACTATTAGGATGGAATGAGGAGTCGTTGCTGTGTGCCTGTGTTTGATGGTTCGTGGTACTAAGATAAAGAACGAGGGGTCCATCGGGGTGCGTGTCAAAGGCATCTAAAATAACGATTCCAGTGAGGAAGAAATATAGAGGTTTTCAGATATGAATAAAGAAGAAAGCCTTTTCGGAAAGGAACAGAGGGAGGCGCATGGGAAAAAAAAATTGTGTTCCATGTGAAAGAAGTTGTTAAAGTTCTGTTACAACGGGTTTGTTCTTAGGGGACGTCGTGGGGTAGAAGTAGGGCGGTAGGGCGCTTATGCGTGTACGATTGGAGATGAACGAAACACATACTCACTACTAGTGTGACGAAAACAGTAAAATAAGCAACGATGCAAGAAAGTGGAATAGAGTTGGGCTTTTCATTAGTAGATGTCAAGAAGGACTGGTAGTAGGGGGACCTAAAGAGGAAAGCAATTATAATCGGCGGTGTTGAGGTGTTTAGATGGTGCGGGGGTTGCGGTGGAGGGGTTTGTGGAGTGGGAGGGGGTGTGGTGGGTTTCAATTTGCAGTGGAAATGTTTTTTAGAGAAAGTAAGGAGCCTAAGGTTAAAACATGGGGAGAAAGGGAAGAAAATCTGGTGGTTGTGTAAGTTGAGAACTGAGTCTATGATGATGTGTCCGGCTGAATGAAGGAAAAAGAAGATTGAGTAGAGGAGGGGAGATTGTTCTATGTCAATCGGTAGTTGGGGGTGTGTGGAGTCGGGAAATGAAAATACAGGCCCTGGGGGAGCATGGGGGGGTAGTCAATAAGTACAGGGGACTTGTTTTCATTCATTGTGGTTGATCAGGTCGTGTTAAGGGGGGGCATATCTAAAAAAAGCCAACAGAAGGGGGACTGATTTAAATCAATTTCATATATGGAAAAGGGTAAGAGAATCATGCAAAACGATGGTTAAGGTGGGGAGTGAGGTCAGGGGGTAGTGAGGATGTGGATCGATAGGATTGCCAAATGCACTTCCGGCTGAATGATGGGTTCCATGATGACACGAAGGGGAATGGTTGCCATTGTCAGGTTGGGGGGCATTTAGGAAATGCCCATGGATGGAAATTGATGAGAATTATGAATCTACAATGTGTTTTATTCAAATTCCTACATAAGGTGTATTGTTCCAAGTTTGGTGAGTTGTCATAGTGTCCTAGAGCATGGTTGAGTGTACTAAGTAATGGTTTGAGTCTTCCCAAGTGTGTTTCTATGTGTCACTAGTTCAAAAATGTATGGTATGATGTGTCAATGGGTTTGTATGTGGTTAGCATGGTTTATTCATGGTTGAGTTAAGTCATTCTAGGCTTGTTTCTAGCCCTTGAGTATAAAGAATGAGATGGAGGAGTGATATGTGGAGATAATGAGTATTATTAAATCATTTAAATGGTTTTATGAAAATGTAATAGAGGTGTATGGTGAGTTTCCGGTTTGAATTCAGTGGTTTGATGCTTCTATGAGGTCCTTGGGAACTATAGATGAGAAACAAATAGGTAAACATAAGTAAGTCACTATGGGTGATGAGTTTTAGGAATATATGAGATAGATGGTGATAATGTAAGGTTATAACAGGTTTTCATGGTGCTTCATGCCAAATTTTAGGTGATTTTGAAGAATAAATTTAAACATATGCAAGTGTTGATGGAAATGGGTAAGTTGTAGTGTGTTGTTTAAGCAAAAGTAAACCTTTTGATGCTCCTTGTGAATTTTATGCTTTACATGTAGACCTAATCTCTTTGTGATATATTATAATGTCAACTATGAAGGTTTTATTAAAATAATGAGGTGGTTTAATCGTCACGTTTTTTATGAATGATCGTTGAAAAGCTAAGTTGGTTTGAAACCCTATCTGAACCCTAACATAGATTCATTTGAAGAAAGTGCTTCTACCAACCTAGTTTTGATTGGTACCTAAAAAATGATGATTGGATTTTGTAGAGGAATCTTCTATATTTCCATAAAGGTGTGTTATTTCTTGTGACAGCATGTGGAATCCACCTAAAAATGTAAGTTTATAAAGAGTTATAGTTTGAGGAGAAAGTTTCCTAATGAGGTATGTACTAAATTACTATTTTGTGATGTATAGGAGTTTTTATATATTTCCATGGAGGTTTTAGGACATGTTGATACAATTTGATGGTCAAATGAGCTATATTTATGTTGACAGGTCAAAGGGTAGTTATAGGGTAGTTTGAAGTAGTCTATAGTAAAATTGAGATTGCAGGAGCTATACGAAGAGTTAGGCGGTAATTCAAGTGTTTTTTGGAAATATAATTCATAGATATTTCCATTTATATATATTTTTTTCATGATGATGAGTTTTGTTATGTTTTCCATCCCAAGTTGTGGACAAGAAGGGGTTTTCCAATGTAGGAAAGAGATGATCTATTGAAAGTTTTGAATTTTTTGAAGCATGAGATGGATTAGGTAATGATTTATATCACCTTTAATGTAAATAGGGATGAATTGGGTATCCAATGAATCTATTTAGATGTATTTATCGTTCCTAGAAAGGTGTTAACTAGACTATCTTTGAAAATAAGTTTTTGCATAGGTTGATTTAGTAAAGACAAACATGGTTGTGGTTTGAGCACGTGATTGTTTCAAGAATTATAATTTTATTAGAATTTTTATAAATGTTATTCCATTTCTATTTATGGGTCACATGGAATATTTTGGATGTTTTTGAGTGATCTAGTGGCATAAAGAAGTATTCAGGGTCCTGAAGGGTGTAGGAAACAATAGATTTGAGAAGAGCAAAGAACATTGGGCCCATTACAAGAAATAACATGATTGGTTGAGATATATTGCCATCATATATTATGTTTAAATGATAATTTAAACATGTCTAGTGATTTATAGGTCATGAAAAAGCACGGTGCTAGAATGAGGGGATTCCAATGTAAGGGTTTTTAGTATTTTTGGTGCATGAATGAAGTGTTTTTCGATAAGAATACCTATATGGGTAATATGTGACATGTATAATGATTTTATTTTAATTTAATGAAGGTGTATGGATTGAATTTATCATAAGGGGCCGACATATTTTTGGTTTATGTGATGAAAAGGCTATAAAAGTTGTGTTTGACCTCATTTTGTGAGCTAGTCTTGTATGGGGGAGAAGTGTGACCTAGATGAAATTGTTTTGAAATTATGAAGGCATTAATTCAAGACTGATAGAGTGTGTTTCAGTTTTAGGAACTCATGTAAGCATGAGAGTAATATTTTAGAGGCAAGAAAAGTTGAGAAGGAAGAAGGTAGAGAAAGTTTGATGCCCTAGGGTATGAGCTAAGGTTTGTGAGATGAATAAGTAATGTCCATCAGTTGTGGCAATAGAAAAATCAAAGATAAAAAATATACATGTGGTTTGTTTGGTTATTTCTCATCCTAAGGGGTTGTATCCTCCTTGTGGAGTGGGTGCTTCAATAAATTATGGGTTAGTACTCCTTGTAGGGTTGGTGCTCTACTAAACTAGGGGTTAGTACTCCTTTTAGGGTTAGTGCCTCAGTAAATTAGGGGTTGGTGCTCCTTGTGAAGTTTTTTATTCACTAAAATTATCTTATTTTTGTAATATAAGTGTATTTTCATTTTGTTTTCTTCCTCGTGAGGGTTTCCCAATTACATATGGTGTTCTTGTGTTGAGTAATTTGTTTCTTGCTCTTATGATTGATGTCTCATATCTTAGTAAACACAAATGGCTATGAAAGGTGTATGGAAAATATAATTAATGAATGTATGGCTTGGTAAATGAAATTAAAATCATTGTAGGACTGATTCACTCCCCTCTCAGTCCCTTTTGATTCTAACATAAACATCTTTTATATCTTGGACTCAATTTCATCCACATATTTACCTACCTTTCCCCTCATAGTTTGAAGTGTAATAATGTAATTTCCTATCATTTATATTCTTAATATTATATATATTTCATAATCAAACTTACTTCCATTCTAATCCAGGGGGACAATTCCTTCCTTCTCTAGTTATTCTTAATTTATGGCATAAATGGTTTCAAGTTTGGGTAGCATACCATCCCAATGTTCAAACTCATCCTGATTTTTCTACATTAATGCACTACCTACCTCAAAATTATTAGTAACATGCTTATATCATGAAATTAATTATTTTAGGACTTGACTTCCCTTCTCAACCAATTTATCTTCTCATTTTTTTTGGCTTCTACTCTACTTTGTTGGCATTGTGTTTTCATTGATGTCAAAAATATGGTAATTAGTTGTTGAGGCTTGTATTGTTAGAGTGGTCCTGGAGTTTTTTTCATTTATTTGTGAGGGGACAGACTAATTCATAGTGCATTAATAAAAATTGATGTCTAAGGTTGTCAAGATGATGTCAAAGAGTGTGAACTGTCCATATCATGATGTACATATTGCTTAGTATTAAAGAGACTGGGTGGGTCTTTGTGTGTTGTTTTGTTCCCATTCATGGCTATAGGTCATATAGAAATAGGTATCTTAGGATGGTATATCATGATGGATAAAAGGCATGTAGAATATTTTTGAATATGGTAGGAGAATGGATAGCTTGGAGATGAATTGTAGAGACACTCATGTATGTATTAGTGTACTTATGAGGATAAGTCATGTTTTCTAGGTCTATACCTAGACATATCTTAAACTCTAGGAGTCCTAATGAAGTATAATGATATGATTTTGAGATAATTATGTAAAGTTGAGCATTGGGAAATGTCTAGTAGGTTATCCTAGATGCGTGGAAAAATGTTTAGACCCTGGTTTGAATGAAGAATAAAGAATAATGGTTTTAGAATCTAGATCAATATTATGAAAGTGAGAATCAAAGTTCAAAAAGGAGTTTCTTGTGCTCACTAAAACGTGGAAAATATGCATGGTAGCCTAATATCTTCAGGGTAGTTGGAGAATGGAACTAATAAGACATCTCATGTATTAATTCAAGAAATAAGGCCTTAGGATTTATCAACAATCATTAAGAAGTTAAACAAGTCATAAACCCTCCTTAAAACCTACTAAGGTATATATGGAGAAGATATTTCTCAAAATGGCATATAATTAATTGGTTGATAATTGTATGTTGTAAATAACTCTCTCAGATTTCTCCAAGTGGCATTGAGGTGTTATGACTGTGAGTGGAGCCCAAAAAAAAAGGTAAGTTAATAAAGAAGTTATGTTTTCTATAAATGTTTACACTAAACATGGTGTGAAAATAGATTACATAGAAATTATGAAATCCATGATACATGTATATAGTGGTTTATTGATGTTTCTATCCCTTATGTGGTTTTTGGAAGTCAATCTTGTAATACTAGCTTTTGGGATGTAATGGAAAATTTTGGTGACCTTGTTACTAATATGTTCTTGGGATTCTAAACCCTATGTTGTGGTGTATTATAAATTTAGAAGTTTTATTAATGAATTGTAGGGAATTTTTTTTTTTTTTGAATAAGCTTGATGAGATATTAAATGAGGTAAAGTGGTGTGCACAAGTTGATTTTTTTCCTAGTTATGGATTGGGCAGTTAAGGTTCAAAGATTGGTCTTGAAGACCAATGTTTGCTATGATTTCATGATGTTTGGATACTATAGGGTTATTAGGGGTTCTTATTGGACCATGTTCATACATCTTAATACTTTTAATGGGGTTTTACAAGAGTTAGATGGTCAAATTTGCATGACTAGATTTCTAAGTACATAAACCTAATATGACTAGGTCCTAATGGGTGGATTTATTGTATGATCTAATGTTTTATAGTTGAAGAAACATGTAGAATGAATATAGAATAATTATACAACATTTAAAATTGGTTCCTAATGTTTTTTGAAGGCCATGTGGGATAATAAGATGTAGAATTGACAAAGGAATTGTTTGAGGCATTGAGGCCTAATTGAGTCACGATGAAAGATTTTAGATTTCATACAGGTTATTTTTGATTTAAGGTGGTTTATGAATTATGTTATTATGATGTATTCATGTTTATAAAGTGTTCTATAATTTATTAAGGCTAACCGAACTTGAACTGTGTGGTGTGTATGAATCATGTAGATATTCAAGTGAAGAAGACATATTGTTTAGTTGGTGGGGTAAGAGTTGAGTGAGAAAGAATGAATTTTGTGAAGAGGTGAAGAAGGTATTTATGACCATCAAAGAGAGGGAATATATTATTCCATGAGGATCTAATTGGTGTTCTATTTTTGAAGAGATAGGTCATTTGAACTAATTATCTTGGTGAAGAAGTCCTTGAGAAAATAGAGAAGAAGGAATAACTAATGAATTTTCATCATCTATTGTTGTAGCAATATTATGAAGGTGACAAACATATTTAGGTGGTTAAGTTGGTGTTGAGTCATCCAAGGATGGGTGCATCCATGAAATTTGGTGCTTGTTAAATCTAGGAGATGGTTCTCTACTAAACCTCTAGGGTTTGGTGTTCCTTGTGAAGTTGGTGATTCACTAAATTGATTTATTTCTCTATAGGACAAGAAGGGAAAATTTTGAGGAAACCTTCTGAAACATAATATTAGCATTCATGGAATTAGTGAAATATAATATTTTTTTAAGGAAATTATCGATGGAGTGGTGAATGAAGGATAATTCTTTGGCATGAAAAATAATTCTTACACAAACACATTTTAAGTCCAAATGGAAGTCTACCACATGTTCACCTAACTCTCACTCTTTCTCGCCTAACCACGGACTTGAAAATTTATTTTCTTGGTTCATTCCATGGGCTTGGTATTGACAGAATGAATTTTCCTTGAGGATTCCTAGAATCCCATCAAGATATCTAATTCCAAGTGTTGGGGATCTTTTTTCATACCTTTATGCTCAAGTTCCCAAAATTGGTGACACTTGGTCGCTCCTCATGCACCAAGGCTTATCAAAAGTTATAGCGGCTTCGTAGGTAGTTATCTATGTCTTTTAAATTTTTAGGGTATTTAAAAGGTTTAACGACTTCCTGTCTGTGTGTGTGTGTGCGTGTTTATTTTCCAACAACAAGTGTGTTTCCATTCTGCACAGTGTGTTTCCTTTAAGCAAGCTTTCAGTGTGTTTTACTTTTAGCAAGTTTTCATAGTTTAATTTGAATAAGGTTTTACCAAGAATTCCTTAAGACATTAAAGAGATCCCCCAAAAAATATAAAAATAGCTACAGTCAACTACTAGATCGGTTAAAGTACTCTTGTTACAGATAGCTTTAGACACACCCCTAGTTTTATATGACATCAACAAGAAGTTGATTAAATGAAGGGAATGGTGACACCCATTACTTCTATTTACAAAAATTAAATTAAATATAAATAATAATAAATAAAAAACATATAATTTTTTTTTTTTTTGTAAATATAAGAAATTAAGGTCACTCTACACCTTATGGAATTAGTCTCATAGCTTCATGAGTCATGGTTTGGGAGATAGTTTTTTATAGTATAATCTGGTCAGTACATAGGTAATTTTTAGTATTTCAGCATTAAGTTCAAATATTTTAGTGTTTAACTTCTACCATCGAAACCCTAAACCCTAAACTATAAACCTTGAGTCCTAAACACTAAACCCTAAACCCTAAACCTTGAACCATGATCCCTAGACCTGAAATCCGAAACCCTAAACTATAAGCCTAAATTTAAACATTCTCCGCTTACTTGAGCCCTAACCCTGAGCCTTAATCCCCTAAACCCTAAAGCCCTTAAGCCCTAAACCCAAACAACGACCTAAATGCTCAAACCAAACCTTTTGAACTGTAAAAACTAAAATCCCTAACCCCTAACCCAAACCCCTAAACCCTAAACCTTAAAAACCCCAAATAGTAAACCCCTAAACCCTAAGCTTCAACCCTACACTCTTATTCTTGATCCCGAAAATCCAAACCCTAAACCCTAGATAATATACCCTATCCCTAACCCTACACCTTAATCCCTAACGTTACACCTAAACCTAAAACACTAATCCATCCTAATCCCCTAATTCCTAAACCTAAATCCTTACCCTAACCCTAACCTTAAACCTAAATCCTTAAACCTAATCTATAAACCCAAACCATAACATTAAATCTAAAACTCCTCCGAAACCATAAAAAATCAACATAAACCCTAACTCCTAACCATAATCTTGAACCCTTGCAACACCCTAACACCCAACCCTAACCCTTATCCATATTTCATCAATATTTCCTAAGTCTCGTGCCGAAATAGAACCATCATTTGAGTTATTTCTATGGACTAACTTGTTTATAGAGGTGGGACCGAAGTAAATAAATGGTTGAAATCCACCTTGGTGCCTACAAATACCTGCATATTCCACATCTCTTCCAAACTTGTTTCTCCCACATATCTTGCATCTAGAATGTACTTTTCACCTCTGAAAAAATTTCACATTCCTCAGATTTCCATGTTATGGTATTATCCGCCAGGATGACCCATTGAAGAGGAAAAAATAACCATCACAAACGACAAAAATTAACTCTAAAAACAAAGAAACATAGATAATATACCATGCTGGAGTGTCGGATCATAATTAATTTCCTGCAGTATCCTCTCCTCCAGATAAAAAAACAATTCTTTTTCTATCTTGATGGATATTAAAATTTGACATAACCTTCTGGAAGTGTTTCAAACTACGCATAGAAACAGGGAATGGCTAGAACACAAAAGTGTTTATCACTCACTTCGTAAATTCTTTCTTTGTTTAGTTCTAATGGAAGTTCACACTGGCCTATGAACATACTTACGCTTCCATCATTGAAGAATTCCTTTATAGAAACCCATGGATGTTTTCTCAAAGAACTTATAAACAGAATAGGTAGCCCTCAATCCTAGTGAAGGGTGTGTGGGTTAAGTGCCGCATCATGCAATGTTAAATTCATATATGAGTGGAATTAAGATCTTACAAAAATGTTTAAAAATATCTTTGTCATTATCAATGTAGCCAACTACGGTCTCCCTGTACATCCCAGGATTGAGGACTACTAGTAGTTTTGGAAGGATGGACAATTAGAATCTGACATTTCCCGGCTCCTTTGAATCTATCAAAAGAAGGGTGGACCCCAAAGGCCAAATTGAAGTGAAGTTGATCTCTTGAATGTTCTACCTCCAAGTCATGAACCCCTTTTCAATTGGATCCTTTTTTTGTCACTTCTATAAGAATTGTAAGCAACAAAATGTTCCAATGAGTGAATATTTCCCATGGGATGGGAAAAAGAATATACTTTTCTATTTATAATCATTATTTAACCCTATCCCTAACCCAAAACCCTAACCCCTAAAACCTTGAGCCCCTAAACCCTAAACCCAACCTAACTACTGATCCCAAAAACCTACACCTTAACCATAAAACTTAAATTATAAACATTAACACCTAAACACTAAACTATAAAAACAAAACCCTTACGTGAGACCTAAACCCTAAACCCGTAAACCTAGAACCTGAACCCTGAACCCCCTAAACTCCTAACGCCTAAACCCTTACCTGACCCTAAACCCTGGTCTCTACACCCTAAACCTAAATTGTGAGCTCTGAAGAGCTAAACCTTAAAGCAACTAAACCCTGAACAACCAACCTGAGCCGAAAAACCTAACCTTAAACCTAAACCCTAAGCCCTAAGCCCTAAAACCTAAAAACGAGACCTAAATGCTAGAACCTAAACCTTGAACTGTAAAAACTAAATCCTAAACCCTAAACCCAAACCCCTATACCCTAAACCTTAAACACCAAATCGTAAACCCTAAACCCTAAGCCTTAAACCCTACACTCTTATTCTTGATCCCTAAAATCCAAACCCTAAACCCTAGATAATATACCCTAATCCCTAAAACCTAAACCTTAATCCCTAAACGTTAAACCCTAAACCCTAAACCCTAATCCCTAATCCCTAATCCCTAAACACTAAATCCTTAACCCTAAACCCTAAACCTTAAACCCTAAATCCTTAAACCTAATCTATAAACCCAAACCATAAACATTAAAATCTAAAACCTAATCCGTAAACCATAAAAAGTAAACATAAACCCTAAATCCTAAACCATAATCTTGAACCTTGAACCCTAAACCCTAAACCATAAACCCTTATCCATATTTCATCAATATTTCCTAGTCTCGTGCCTAGAACCATCATTGAGTATTTATATGGAACTAACTTGTTTATGAGAGGTGGGACGAGTAAATAAATGGATATGAAATCCACCTTGTGCCTTACAATGCATATTACACATCTCTTCCAAACTTGTTTCTCCCAACATATACTTGCGATCTAGAATGTAAATTTATTCACACTCTGAAAAAAATTTCACATTTCTCATATTTCCATGTATGGTATTATGCAAGCCAGGATGACCCATTGGAAGATGGAAAAAATAACCATCACAACACAAAAATTAATCTTAAAGGAAACAAAAGAAACATAGATAATATACCAATGCGGAGGTGTAGGATCATAATTGAATTTCCTGCAGTATCCTCTCCTCCAGATAAAAGAAACAATTCTTGTTCTACTGGAATGGATAGTAAATTTGACATAACTTCTGGAAGTGTTCAAACTAAGCATAGAAACAGGGGAATGGCTAAGAACACAAAGGGTTTATCAATCACTTAGTAAATCTTTCTTGTTTAGTTCTAAATGGGAGTCACCTGGCCTATGACATACTGACCTTCCATTCATTGAGAATTCCTTATATGAAAAACCCATGGATGTTTTCAAAAGAACCTTAAAAAAGATAGGGGTAGCCATCAATCCTAGTGAAGGGTGTGATGTGATTTCCAATAATATTTAAATTCATATAGATTTAGAGGTCATAACAAAAATTTAAAAATATCTTTGTCATTATAAATGTAAGCCAAGTAACGGTGTCTCCCTGTACATCCAAGGATTGAGGACTACTAGGGTTTGTGGAAGGATTGGACATTTAAGAATCTGACATTTCCCTCCTTTGAAATATCAAAAGATGAAAGACATCAAATTGTGATGAATCTCATTGAATGTTCTACCTCCAAAGTCAATGAACCCTTTTCAATTGGATACTCTTTGTCACTTACTAATAAGAATGGGTAAGCAACAAAATGTTACAATGAGTGAAATATTTCCCATGGGATGGGAAAAAGAATATACTTTTATTTAGTAATATTATTTTACCCTAATCCCTAAACCCTAAACCCTAAACCCTAAACCTTGAGCCCTAAACCCTAAAACCCAAACCCTAAATACTGATCCCAAAAACCTACACCTTAAACCATAAAACTTAAATTATAAACATTAAACTCTAAACCCTAAACTATAAAACAATAACCCTTAAACTTGAGCCTAAAACCCTAAACCCTAAACCTAGAGACCTGAACCCTGAACCCTAAACTCTAACACCTAAACCCTTAACCTTGAGCCCTAAACCCTGGTCTCTAAACCCTAAACCCTAAATTGTGAGCTCTGAAAGCTAAACCTTAAGCCCTAAACCCTGAAACCTGAGCCGAAAAACCTAAACCTTAAACCATAAACACTAAATCCTAAACCTTAAACCCTTAGCCCTAAACCATAAACCCTAAACCCTCAACCTTGAGCCCTGAGCACTAAAACCTAAAGCCTAAAACCCAAACCCTAAATAATGATCCCTAAAACCTAAACTTAAACCCTAAACCCTAAACCTTAAACCCTCAACCTTAAATTTTAAACACTAAAACATAAACCCTAAACTATGAAACCAAAACCTTGAACCTTGAGCCTAAAACCCTAAACCCTAAATCCTAAACCCTAAACACTAACCCCTAAACCCTAGGCCATAAACCCTCAACCCTAACCCTCAAACCCTAAACACTAGACCCGAAACCTTAAACCATTAGCTTTAAACTCTAAACCATAAACCATTAACCCATAATGGTGAGATATAAATCATAAACCTTAAACAATAAATCCTAAACCCTTCTCCATAAACCCTAAATAATAAACCCTAAACCTTGAATTTTAAACACTAAACCCTAAACCCTAAACATCATTTTAGTAAGGATCTCATTTTAGTAAGAAGTAGACAAGCATCATAGAGCTGATTAGTGGTCACTAAAGTGAATTATGGACCAAATTTCAAAACTAGTACCAATTCAAGCAGTGGTAGGGCCAAAATCCAATCCAGAAGGTCAAAAAACCTACAAAACGACTATATGTTTTCACAAAAAAAAGACCGAATACAATATATATGGCTTGAAAGTTTTAGGTCATTAATGAAATTCTGAAAATGAGTAAGTACTGACTAGATTATATTTTGAAAAACTGTCTTCTATATTATCACTGTCAAAAATATGGCACCACTTCCATCAGGTGCATAGTGACCTTAATTTCTTATATTTATTAAAATAAATTTTAAATAATCTTATACTTAACATTTATTTTACTAAATATTGCTCCTTCCAGCCCCTACAAACTTCATATGGAACAAAACACATACGCCTTTTGTTTTCATAGAAACACGTATGCGTTTTGGGTTCATAGAAATGTGTACACGTTATAATGAAAGTGCATTATAATGCGTAAACATTTTAGGTTCGTGAATTCCCAAGCTTAGGAAAACATAACGTGATTGCGTTATTGTAAAACATGATCGTGTTTCATTCATTTTTAGTTTTTTGTCCACTTTTTGGCCACCCAACTTTGTGCACTTACCTAGTCACTCTCTTTGTCTTTATTTTTTGTCTGTCACGATTCCTGAGAATCATATGTACTTCTGCAATATACTTCTCTCTTAATTCTACATCTTTTAATTTGATGTACCTTATGTTTTTAAATATCAAATGGTTCATTTCCCTGAAGCTAGATAGCACATGAGTACAAACCAAACCCTGAGCTCTTAATAAATTTATTTTTGTTTTCTCTTTTTAGAGCTCCTATCCTTTTTGTAAGATATCAGTAAGACCCATTCCCTCTTATTCATGGGGAAGGAAACAAGTCTCCCAAGTGAATTTTTGAAACCCTTTATTGGAGAAGGCATTGTGTTTGAAACTAGGAAACTGAGAGGGGGTGAATCAGTGTCTTCATAAATTTACGTTCTTAAAATTGATATGATAAACACATAAACAAACACACAAGCAATTAGCAAGAGAGTACTCAATGACACAAGGTTTAATGTGGGAAATCCAAACTGGTAGTAAAACCCACTGAAAATATGAAATATACTTAGGACCAATTTGTCTTGCTTTTGTTACATTAGTTTTAAGGTTAAGCTTCAACTAAACCTGGAGCTGCTACTCCACAATTTGACCAAGCTACCACTTAATCTAGAGGTTTCAACCCCTTATAATTCAATTAGCTTCTACTGATCTTTAGTGAGGTTCAACTAATAAGGAAACTTCAACTCCCCAACTTCTAAGTTGTCACTTTGACTTGTTCTACCAATTTTGGTTAATCTTGAGTTAGTGTCTTCAATAGCTGATGATGACCCTAAATTTTCAATCTATTCTTCTTGACTCACCTAAGGAATTAAAATATGCTTCACAATTTTATAATAAGGTTAAAAAACTTTAAAAACCTGTCTCAGTCAGGAGAGTGCATATATGATGTTATTACACCTTGCACTATATCTTAATCACCTCATCACACTATGTATGATTTTATTTCATGTTTAAATATACGGTTGCCTATGTAATTCATATTAGGATTTAACTTTATTCTTTATGTTAATTCACTATTCTGTCTACATTTTGTCATGTACTTGCACTTTTTAATCTCACTCTTTTGTAATCTTGTTCACAATTACACCATAACAATTTCTCAATCACATTTTCATCTTCTAAGAATTAGGGTTCATTCAAGAATATTTAAACTTCATACTTTGAGTCATATGTATCTCAGTCTTTTGTTTCAGTATCAAAGTCTTTCAACCTTCAATTCAATCTTAGTTCATCTCTGCTACACAATATTTCACAATCAAAATTACTTCTCCCTCTGAATTTTCTTATGTATTGTAGTAAAAAATTATCTTTCATTGTCTTCATTACATATTTTATATACCATTCGTCTAATTAAATTTTACTTTATTTTTTCAGTCTTCTCAGATTCTTCATCTCATTAACTTTCACTTGCATTTCTCAGTCTTCTCAAGTTCTTCATCTCATTAACTTTCATTTGTATTTCTCAATCTTCTCAGTTTCTTCATCACCTTCTCAAAATCACACCTTCCAATTCTATTTCATTTCATCTCTCTTTTTAACATAGTTCATAGTCTCATTAAAAAATATGAGTCATTCATTGAATAACAACTTGTGACAGTCCCATCTCTTAAAAAAAAATTCAACTTCACTACCTCTTCATATATCACGGTCCTTAGCCCCAAGTTTTTTTTTTGTATTTATTTCACCTTAAAAAAAAATTCACTTCAACAATAATTATATCCCTCTTGTGTCTCTTCAAATTCATCTCATTTCACCGTCATACAACATCTCTCTTTCAACTGTATAACTGCCAAGACTTTTCTTGACCTTCCCACATTTTTCTTTTTCTTCAAAAGAATATTTAAATTGTACAAGAACTTGAGTAATTATTTATTCCAATGCACACAAATATTTCTATACTCTTCCCAAATTCAAATTCTAACCCTTCAAGTTCCATCTTCTTCAAATGAGATAATTTTAGTTCACTTTGAGTAACATCATTTCTTGACCTTCAACATTGCCTTATTTTGAAGCTTAACTACCATGAGCTAGATGAACATCCAAAATATGTTCATGGAGTTATTTAATTCTCTCATAAGTTAGTATACCTTTCTCCATTAGACCATATAGCTTAAACACCATTTTTACACTAAAAACAAAATATTTTGTTCAAGAATGTAGTTCACTATTGAACTAGATCTTGTAAAACCATACTCCATGTTTGTCTTACACTCCTGGATCTTGAAGAAGAATAAGGATAGATTTCCATTTCAATGAATTATGAAAAAAAAAATTATAAACACATTCAAACACTGTCTAATCCTGACTGACACGATTCTCATAAATTTTGTCACTAAATTCTCACTCCATCCTTAATGAGTTCCAAAATTTCCATTTGCATTAGCGTTAAAATAACTCCATAGGTATTTTCCTTGCATTTTAGGAACTTTGGACATTGGAAACTTAACATTCAGCAAGAAACCTTCCTTGAAAATCCTAAATCAGGGTAAAATGAATGTGAATAGCGTGAGGTTAGAAAAACACTAATATCTCCTTCAATCTTGTATGAAATTCAAACCTTTGAGTTTATGTGGCCTTGATAGGTTGTTTTCCACAATCTTCACACAACTAGTCAACCTAAAAGTGTTCCATTTGTTCCTAGAAACCAAAATTACAATACATGGTATTATGTGAAGATTGTAATTTGTGTGTATAGAGTTGTTAGAATTGATTTAAAATCTTGGAACATCACTGAATGGTTCAAAAATTTACATCATTAGTTAAGGGAGTCAAAAACATGGGGAGACACCATTTGAACATAGTTTGAAATCAAAATTTGAGTGAGATTGAGTAAAGAACATCACAGTTTAGAAAAAATCTTTTCTCTGTTTTATAACTTATTACTTAAATATTTATGACTCTTAAGAAGATTTGTATGGGCTTGTTTGTACTTTTTTGGAGGAAATTTGTATATGCTTGTTTGAGCTTGTCTTAGAGGATGACACTCACCCTTATTGTAAAGATCACCTTCTTACAAACCTGTACCTAAGCAAAGTGAACCTTCAAAACCTCTTGTTTCCAAACAAGTTTTCAAACACCCAATCATTTTTATCATATTATTCATGTTGTAAAAGGGATAAATCCTTTGACTCTGTATATAATGCCAGTAATGATCAAAATATTTGAAATGAAGGGAAGACTATCATGATAGTAGCTTCAAGAAGCATTTAAACAATATCTCTCAAGAACAGTATTGGTCAACTGAGGTTACATATTAATCTACACTAAGAGGACATTGCATTTGATAAAAATCATTGATAAAAACAAGTGGAAAGAGTCCAAGATCTTGTTGAGCAAGCTATTCACTATTGACAACTAGTTCACACCCATATTAGGAGCATTCACAAACAAGAATAGTGACTTGAGCTACTATATGCACCTTCTTGGAGAATGAACTTCAAAAATATTATGAGTTTAGGAAACATAATGAATGAATTGAAAAACACTCTAGAAGTTATCAAACAAGTTTTGGAGGTCAATTTCATCTTCTTTTTCTTATCGATTCAGAGCACAATCTAGAAGGAAAATTGTTTCACAAAATTTCTCATATCTTTTCAATTACACCTCCTTTTGAAAAACCAATTTTTGCACATGATTTCTAGGAAAATTTACTCCAAAACTTCCATCTATGATTTATCTGAAGGATTCTTCATATTTTTGTTTGAAACTTAAGAAACCAATGAGCTTCACATGAACTTCTCAAAAAGGTTGTTTTAATAAATCTTGAATAACTCAAAAATCACCTTACAGAATCTGATGGAATTTGACATGGAGCATTAAAAGAGACCCCTCTATACCTTCCATATGGTGATCAGCCTCAATTTTTCCTATGAAGATATACTCAATCTCATTTTCCTTAGAGAACACAGTCGGTTCTCAAGACCACTTCTTTGTACAATATGAATTTTAACTCCAGAAGATGAACTGAGCCTTGAAATTACTCATCCACATTGTAGAATTATCATTAAATATTATCCCATGATTTTGTAACCATTTCATACCTTTTCAAACCATTCTATGCTTCTAAAAGCACCTTGAGACCACTTTGTGACACTGCGACATGCATGAAGCTACTTGATATCATCCTGAACCACTGAGCACCATTGGATTCCATCTAATATGCATGTTATTTCACTCTTACTTTTCTATCAATTCCATTGACATCAATGAAAATAACTACCAATACAACAGGAAGTTCAATTTATAGTGGAAAAGGCTGAAGAGTGAGAAAAAGGACAGAGCGACTGTGGGAGAATGAAGGGAGAGATTGCAAAGATGGGGAGTAAGGGAAATGCCAAAGGTGGAGGTAGGGAGGGCATGCAGGCCATGGTAGGGGGAGGTAAAGTCCAAAGTCTAGCTGCGGGGGATCTCCGAGTAGGTGGTGATGAGCACGGTAATGGTGGACAAGGTAAGAAGGGGGAGGAACAGTGCCCTAACCCCAGGTTTTTAAAATTCTCTGGGACTTCATATGGGATAGGCGGGACAAAATATTGTAACAGAAGTAGCGGCGGCACTACAGACCATCATGGTCTGGATATTTCCTAGAAGACTACCTCTTTCAAAGATATACTTGAAAATAGCAGCGACCAATCCTCGAGCAAACAAAAAGAAAGTAATCTGGCCTACCTGGTTGATTTGGCTAAGGATATTCCCTCTATAACCATTGAGAACCCTGAGGTGGAGTAATATTTCAAAAATTTATCAAGGGATGCAATGATCAGTAGGTTTAACGGGTTCTGGCCTTCTTCCTCCACTCTATACCAGTGGGTATTCAATACTTGGACCAATAAGTGTGAAATATTGCTCTGTTCAAAGGGATTTTTCGTTGTCCATTTTAGAGAAGTTGAAGACTATCAAAGATGTTTGATAGATGGTATGTTGTTCTGGGGACATGTGGGTTTATTTAGAACTCCATGGTTTCCAGATTTTGATCCGAACACATATTTGGTTTCCAAAACACATGTTTATGTCAGGATTCCTAATCTCCCCTTACATCTATGGTATGCCCTGGAGGATATTGGTAATGGTTTGGGAAATTTTATCAAATAATACTTGGATAGAACACATTCAGGTCTGTGTTATTTTTCCCGAATGTGCGTTGAACTCAATTTGAGAAAAGGATTACCAGATCAGATCACTCTTATATTTGGTAATTTTCAGCACTGCCAGATCTTAGACTATGAGAATATTGCATTCTGGTGTAGATTATGTAGAAATACGGGTCATATAAAATCCTCTTGTCCCTTTAACAAAAACAAGAAATCTACAAAAAAAGAATGGATCTACCTCTTCTAGTGGTTGGGACTCTGTTAACCCTGATTTGGTATCTACTTCAATTTTTAAGGATGCTTCAAATAATCCAAACCCCATGAATAAATTAGACACAAGGAAGGAGGACTCTGAGACAGGATATCAATAAAATCACCTAGTTGTAGGTGGAACAAAAAGAGGACATACTTTGGAAAGTTCAGAATCATATCGAGATTTCGTGTTTGATAAAATGACTACTTTGGCAATTCCTAGTGAACTTGCGTTGATTATTTGGACTAACCAAGGCAAGTGGTTTGCAGTAAAAAAGTGAAAAAACAAAAAGGGTAGAATGGGCAGCATTGAGGATTCTTTTCCATCACAAGGTGGGAAGTAATTTTTTTGTTTAAGTTGTTTTGGTTTTTCTTATACTTTTGTAAGTCGTTGTTCAGATGTAGTTGTTTTTTACCTTCAGCTTTAAAAGCCTATTTTTATTTAGAGTATCTGGCCTCTACTTTATGAATATGGAATGGGTCCCTTCAACCCACTTTATGAATATGGAATGGGTCCCTTCAACCCACTTTATCAATTAAAAAAACTACCAATACAATAGGGTGCAACCATCTCCGCCTTTATCATTAATGGAAACACACTGAAACTTTCTAGAAAACCATTATGATGACATTCTCAAACCATTAATATATTTCCAACACACTCTCTCCCCCTTTGACATCTATGAAAAAGGTGCAAAAACACAACAAATTGATTAGTTTGGAAAATCAACACAAAACAGAGAATACTCATACCTAAAGGGTACTCCCCTTGGGAATATGTTGCTCTCTTGCCTAAAGAAACTCACATTTTATTCTATTCTTCTTTCATTCAACACCTACAACACTCCCTCTGAGATAAAATCATGAATATTCAACCTTCTTCTATTGTGTTCACTTGACCTCTTTATTTGTGCCTAAAAATTGAACACAAAAATCCCATTATCTGGACTCAAATTAAACCCTCTTGGATGATGTTTATATTTCCTGAGATCCTATACCAAATTTGATAAACATCTTATTGACTAAGACTGAATCCCCCTATGCCTATGTTCCATATCCACTGACACCAATTCTGATCCATTTGACCTGATATGAGAATGAACCGGACTCCTCATTACCTGATATCTTGCATGATGGTATTAAACCTTTCCATGCATTTCTTTCTGTGCCAAGTTCACACTTATTTCTTCTATGTAGAACATCTTGAGACATTGATAGATGACACTCATCACACTTGCATTGTTCATAGTTTTGAAAAACTTTAATCCAACAAAAATTCACACTTCCATTCTAAAGATAAAGATGATGAAACATTGATAGCATCTAAAAATCCTTTCTCATTTTTTACAAAAGTCAAATTGATCTCCTCTTTCTTGAAAGCACAATCCCATATCTGAGGACAATATTTTCTTTCTCATTCAATCACATCAATATAGTAGCTTCCAAGAAACCTGTAATACACCCATTTATGAGACTTCTGATCCAAAAATTGCATCTCTTTTCTACACAGGCCATAAGTGCATACTGGTATAAAAAATTTTAGTCAACCATTTGCTTTAGATTTAGATTTTCCACTTTCAAAATGATATGTACTGATATATGGACTTTGATTACTGATATGAACTAATATATGTACTATTATATGACTAATATAATTGACTACTATGTACTGATATTAAACACGTGATGAGGGAAATAAACTCATTGTTATGTGCTTGACTGACCACAGTTTTTGAGAATTCCAAGAGAGCACACATTTAACCTAGTTGTATCAATCCAAGGACACAAATAGTCTTGGTTTAAGGTTCATATCTTTCTATCTAATGACTTATTTTCATAAATTTGTTTTGAAGAGTGTAGTTTTCTTTATTGATAGGAACACGGACTTCACTGAAGTAACATGACTATGACAACAACCTTATACCTCTCTTTTCCTTTAACCATATTGAATTTTCAAGTATACGACCTTTATAAAATAAATGAACAACATACCTTAGGATTATTTTCATGCTTGCAACATCTTGAATTCATGTATCAACACCTATCGATGAAAAATACCTTCAACATCATACCATTCTTCTTTTCTTACTGATGCATGCCCTTCTAGAATCCTAGAGAAGGCATATTACCTCATTGCATCACCTTAGAACAATAGAAATTCATCAAAGTAATTTGATGACTCATTCTTCCTTCCATTTTATTTTGTTTTCTTTTTAATCTTGTCAAATTCATTACTTGGAGTGACCACCAAATCACTTGGGCTCTCATTCTCTTCTTGGGTGCCAGATAGGCATAAATTTTGCAATTCATAAACATGTTCCACTACAGTTTGGGGAAGAAATGATTCATAGTTTGAACTAGAGAGGTTATCCTTCTACTTTCCTTTGTCATCATTTACAATCTTGCTTGTGTTTTCTTTCTTTATGACACTTCTATATGTTGTACTTCCTCAACATCTAAACTTGTTTTATTCTTTTTATCGTTTGACGTCTCAACTTCTAATTTTTCTTCCTTGAACTTGCATACCCATTTTTCTTTGTGTATACTATTTTTGTCTCTAGAATGCATTTAGCTTATAGTTTAATCTGGGTGATTCACGACAATGTTTGGAAAAATTCCCTAGCTAATGGTAGTTAAAGCAAACAAATTGCTTTTTGTCCCAAAACTAAGTTATTGTATCTTCTAATCAATTCTCAACTGTATGACCTTTTATTTTGCAATTAAAACACACTATTTTATTCTCATGATCAGACATGCACTCTCTCCATGGATAGACTTCATATAATTTTTTTCTACAATATTTAGCTCTATGTCCAAATATATTGCATGAAAAAAAACTCCATGAAACTTACCTGATAATTTACGTGCAACTGGATAGCTAAATATCCTCTTGTTCTCTTTGTTGTCCTCCTTGAGCTGAGAACATCCTTGACAAGAAGTATTACTTGATTCATCTCTCAAAACTTTTTACTTTGTTCCAACTCTTATTTTAGGCTCTTTACTTTTGCATTTAACTTTTCACATTCTCCTCTCTTGGCTTGAATAGCTTCCTAGCATGTCTCATGCTCTACTCCACTAGAATTTCCTTGTTTTCATTGATTAAGATTATTAGTAACCTATACTAACTCAATCTTCAGGGTCTTTAGATCCTCTTAAAATTTAAGACAAGAATTTTCTTTATCTTTTAAGGCCTTTGACACTTTTTCAACAAATGATGCCATCGTATTTAGTTATTGGCCATGAATAACTTCCTTAAGATTTATTTCTTCCTTTAACTCCTTTATAAGAGTGTGAGACATTGCATACCTCTTCTTCAACATGGATTCTACTGATGTACCCATGTTTGTGTCTTCAGGATCACGTCTAAGATGTTAGGCTTGATTTAGGAGGACCAGGCTTTTATACTAATTGTTCGAAACCAGGACACTGAGAGAGTGGTGAATCAGTGTCTTCACAAAATTACCTTCTTAAATTTGATATGATAAACCCATAAACACACACACAAACAATTACCAAGAGAGTAGACAATGACGCAAGGTTTAATGTGGGAAACCCAATCTGGGAAGAAAACCCACTAAAACTATGAACTATGCTTCAGACCAATTTTTCCTTTTTCTGTTAGATTAGTTTCAAGTTTGAGCTTCAACTCGACCTTGAGTTGTTACTCCACAATTTGGCCAAGTTGTCACTTAGTTTGGAGGCTTTAACCCCATGTAATTGAATTAGATTCTACTGATCTTTAGTGAGCTTAAACTCATAAGGAAGATTCAACTCCCCAATTGCCAAGATACCACTTAGACTTCTTCTACCAATTTGGTCACTCTCGAGTTACTGTCTTCAACAATTGATGATGACCCTAAATTTGCAATCTATTCTTCTTGACTCACCTAAGACAATGCAATATGCTTCACAATTTTAGAATCAGGCTACAAAACCTTTAGAAACGTTTCTCAATCAAGAGAGTGCATATATGATGTTATTTCACCTTGTACAATATCCTAATCAACTCATCACACTCTCTATGATTGCATTTCATGTTTACATATATAGTTGCCACTACAATTCATATTAGGATTTCACTTTTTTCTTCATGTTACTTCTTTGTTCTATCCTCTTTTTGTAATGTACCTAAACTTTCTAATCTATCACTCTTCTGTAAGCTTGTTCACACTTGCACCATCCCAATTTCTCAATCACCTTTTCATCTTATAAGAATTAGGTCTCATTCAAGAATAATTAACCTTCAACATTTGCGTCATATGTATCTTAGCGTTTTTATTTTATTATCAAATTCCTTCAAGCTTCAATTCACTCTTACTTCATCTCTGCTACACAAGCTTTCACATTAAAAATTACTTATGCCTCTACATTTTCTTATGTATGGTAGTAAAAAATTATATTTAACTATCTTCATTCCATATTTTATATACCATTCATCTAATTAAATTTCACTTTCTTTTTTCAGTATTCTTTGATTCTACATCTAAGTAACTTTCATTTGCATTTCTCAGTATTCTCAGGTTCTTCATCTCATTAACTTTCCCTTGCATTTCTTAGTGTTCTCAAGTTCTTCATCACCTTCTAAAACTCATGCCTTCCACTTCTATTTCATTTCATCTCTATTTTTAAAATAGTTCATAGTATCATAGAAATCTCTGAGTCATTCATTGAATACCAGCTTATCACAATCCCATCTCTTAAAAAAATGCTTACTCAACTTCACTACCTCTTCATATATCACGGTTGTTAGCCCCGAGTTATTTTTTTTGTATTTATTTCACCTTCAAAAACTAAATTCATGTCAACATCAAGTAGATCCCACTTTTATCTCTTCAAATTCATCTCATCTCACCCTCATACATAAGCATCTCCCTTTCAAATGTATAATTACAAAGACTGTGCTTGACCTTCCCACATTTGTCTTTTTCTTCAAAAGAATCTTTAACTTCTACAAGTACATGAGTAATTATTTATTCCAATGCACACAACTCTTCCTATACTCTCCTCAAGTTCGATTTCTAATCCTTCAATTTCCATCTTCTTCAAATGAGACAATTTTAGTTCACTTTGAGTAACACTGTCTCTTGACCTTCAACATTGACTTATTTTGAAACTTGACTACCAGGAGCTAGATGAACATCCAAAATATGTTCATGGAGTTATATGATTCTCCTATAATTCAATATACCTTTCTCCATTATACCATATAGCTTAAACTCAATTTTTACACTAAAAACACAAGACTGTGTTCAAAAATAAAATTGACTATTACACTTTCACTATTGAACTTCAATAGAACTAGATATTATACAACCAAAATCCATGCTTGGCTTACACTCCTGGATCTTTAAGAAGAATGAGGATAGCCTTCAATTTCAAGGAATTATGAAAAAATACAAGATAAAGACATTGAAACACTGTCTAATCCCGACTGACACGATTCTCAAAAATTCTGTCACTAGATGCTCACTCCATCCTTAATGAGTTCACAAATTTCCTTTTTCATTAGGATAAAAATCACTCCACAGATATTTTCCTTGAATTTCGGGAACTTTGGACAGTGGAAACATAACATTCAACGAGAAACTTTCCTTAAAACCGTAAATCAGGGTAAAATAACAGTGTATAGCCCGAGGGGAGAGAAACACTAATTTCTCCTTCAATAATGTATGAAATTAGAACCTTTGAGTTTTTGTGGCCTTTAGAGGTTGTTCTCTACCCTCTGCACACAACTAGACAACCTGAAAGTGTGCCATTTATTCACAGAAACCAAAATTACAGTGCACGATATTGTAGCAAGACTGTACTTTGTGTGTATTAACCTCTTAAAATTGCTTCAAAATATTGGAACATCACCACATGGTTTATATATTTACTTCCTTAGTCAAGGGAGTCAAAAAATGTGAAGCCATCACTTGAACATAGTTAAAAATCACAATTTGAGTGAGGTTGAGTAAAGAACATCATAGTCTACCACTGAAATTTGCCTCTATTTTCCAACATGTTACTTCAATATTTATGACTCTCAAGAATATTTGTATGGGATTGTTTTTATTTGTGTCAAGTAGATTTGTATAGTATTTTTTGAGCTTGTGTTGTAGGAGGACAATCACCCTTGCTATAGAGATCACCATCTTACAAACCTGCACCTAATTAAAGTGAACCTTCAAAACCTCTTGTTTCCAAAACAATTGTGCAAACACCCTATCATTTTTCTCATTGAATTATCATTGTAAAAGGGATAAAGAATATGAATCTGTATATAATGTCACGAATAATCAAAACCTCTAAAATGAAGGAAAGACTATAAAAAAAGTAGCTTCAAGAAGCATCTAGACAACGTCAATCATGAAGAATATAGGTCAACTAAGGGAACATATTAATCTACACTAAGAGGACATTGTAGTTGATCAAAATCATTGATAAAAATCTTTGAAAAGAGTATGGGATTTTTTTAGCAATATCTTCACTATTGACAACTAGTGCACACCCATATCAGGAATATTCACAAACAAGAACAATGACTTGAGCTATTATATGCACATTCATGGAGAATGACCTTCAAACATATTCCAAGCTTAGGAAACATCATGATTGAATTTAAAAACACTCTAGAAGTGATCAAACAAGTTTTGGAGGTAGATTTCATCTTCTTTCTCTTATCAATTCAGAGCACAGTCCAAAAGGAAGAAAAATTACTTCGCAAAATTGCTGATATCTTTTCAATTACACCTCCTTTTGACAAACTAATTTTTGAACATGATTTCTAGGAAACTTTACCCCAAATATTCATTCTAAGATTTTTTTGAAGGAGTCTTCATATTTTGTTTGACACTTAAGAATCCAAGCATCTCTAGATGAACTTCTCAAAAAGGTTGTTTTAGTAAATATTGAATAAATCAAAAATACCATTACAAAATCTGATCAAATTTGACATGGAGAATTACAAGAATCCCCTATACACATTCCACATGGTGATTAACCTGAGGTTTTCTTGTGAATCTCTAATAAATATAATTTTCCTTAGAGAGCACAGCCAGTTCTAAAGACCACTTCTCTGCGCAATATGAGTTTGACTCCAAAAGATGAACTAAGCCTTGAACTTACTCAAAGTTGCTCCTATGCTTATATAACCATTTTATGCCCCGTCAAACCATTATATGCTTGTAAAATCACCTTGAGACCACCTTATGACACTGTGACATGTCTAAAGCTACTTGATATCATCCTGAACCACTGAGCACCATTGAATTCCATATGATATTCATGTTCTTTAACTCTCCCTTTTCCATCAATTCCATTGATATAATTGAAAACAACCACAAATGCAACAAGGTGCAACACATTGTCCTATAGAAAATATTTGAGAATCTTTTCCAACTTTTGCACAGAAATTTATTGATGGCACCTAACAAGAATAATAATAAACATGAGTGGCTTCAAGGACTTAGGAGAAAATATGGAATTTACCCATGAAGGACAACAATTTAGTGATCAAATATTTTTGGTTTTTGGCCACACGTTGAACTACATACTGCAAAATCTTTATAGGCAATGATTGAAAGGTAAAAGGAATGCCAAGAAACTTAAACATCGCACCATGGCCTAAAAGTTTACATGTTACTTCATTGTTTTATATTCTTTTTGTCATGTACCTACACTTTCTAATCTATCACTCTTCTGTAATATTTTTCACACTTGCACCATCACAATTTCTCAATCACCTTTTAATCTTCTAAGCATTAGGGCTCATTCAAGAATAATTAACCTTCAAACTCTATGTCATATGTATCTTAGTCTTTTTGTTTTAGTATCAAAGTCTTTCAACCTTTAATTCACTCCTACTTCATCTCTGCTACACAAGCTTTCACATTCAAACTTACTTATGCCGATGCATTTTCTTATGTATTGTAGTAAAAAATTGTCTTTCACTGTCTTCATTCCATATTTTATATACCATTCATCTAATTAAATTTTACTTGCTTTTTTCAGTCTTCTCAGATTCTTCATCTCAGTAACTTTCACTTGCATTTCTCAGTCTTCTCAGGTTCTTCATCTCATTAACTTTCACTTGCATTTCTTAGTCTTCTCAGGTTCTTCATCACATTCTCAAACTCACACCTTCCAATTCTATTTAATTTAATCTCTATTTTTATCATAGTTCACAGTCTCATAGAAATATATGATTCATTCATTGAATACCAACTTGTCACGGTCCTATCTCTTACAAAAATGTTTGCTCAACTTCACTACCTCTTCATATATCATGGTCCTTAGCCCTGAATTATTTTTTTGTATTTATTTCACCTTCAAAAAATAAATTTATCTCAACATCAAGTACATCCCATTTGCATCTCGTCAAATTCATCTTATCTCACCCTCATACATCAACATCTCTCTTTCAAATGTATAATTGCCAAGACTATTCTTCAACTTTCCACACTTGTCTTTTTCTTCAAAAGATTCTTTAAATTATACAATAACACAAGTAATTATTTATTCCAATGCACATAACTCTTCCTATACTATCCCCAAATTTGATTTCTAACCCTTTGAGTTCCATCTTCTTCAAATGAGGCAATTTTAGTTCACTTTGAGTAACACTGTTTGTTGACCTTCAACATTGCCTTATTTTAAAAGTTGACTACTAGGAGTTAGATGAACATCCAAAATATGTTCATGGAGTTATATGATTCTGCTAGAAGTCAATATACCTTTCTCCATTATACCATATATCTTAAACTCCATTTTTACACTAAAAACAAAAGACTGTGTTCAATAATACAATTCACTATTGCACTTTCACTATTGAGCTACAATAGAACTAGATATTATTCAACCAAACTCCATGCTTGGTTTACACTCCTGGAACTTGAAGAAGAATGAGGACATCCTTTAATTTCAAGGAATTATGAAAGAATCAAAGATAATAAAAAATTGAAACACTGTCTAATCCCGACTGACATGATTCTCAGAAATTATATCACTAAATGCTCACTTCATCCTGAATGAGTTCACAAATTTCCATTTGCATTAGGGTGAAAATCACTCCACAATGATTTTATTTTAATTTTAGGAACTTTGGATAGTGGAAAATTAACATTCAACAAGAAACCTTCCTTAAAAACCCTAAATCAGGGTAAAATTACGGTGCATAGCCTGAGGGGAGAGAAACACTAATTTATCCTTAAACATTGTATGAAATTTGAACCTTTGAGTTTATGTGGCCTTGAGAGGTTGTTCTCGACATTCTCCATAAAACTAGACAACCTAGAAGTGTGTCATTTGTTCCCATAAACCAAAAGTACAGTGCATGATATTGTAGCAAGCTTGTACTTTGTGTATTAAGATCTTATAATTGCTTCAAAATATTGGAACATCACCACATGGTTTATAACTTTACTTCCTTATTCAAGGTAGTCAAAAACATGTGAATCCATCACTTGAACATAGTTTCAAATCACAATTTGAGTGAGGTTGAGTATAGAACATCATAGTCTAGAATTGAAACTTACCTCTGTTTTCGAACATGTTACTTTAACATTTATGACTCTCAATAATACTTGTATGGGCTTGTTTGTACTTGTCTCTAGTAAATTTGTATAGGATTTTTTTAGCTTGTCTTGGAGTAGGACAATCACCCTTGCTATAAAGAACACCATCTTCCAAACCTACACCTAAGAAAAGTGAACCTTCAAAACCTATTGTTTCCAAACAATTGTGAAAATGCCCAATAATTTTTCTCATATTATTCATGTTGTAAAAGGGATAAAGCATTTGAATCTTTATATAATGTTACGAATGATCAAAAGCTCTGAAATGAAGGGAAAACTATCAGAACAGTAGCTTCAAGAAGAATTTAGACAAGGTCTCTCCAGAACAAAATAGTTCAACCTAGGGAACATATTAATCTACACTAAGAAGACATTACAATTGATCAAAATCATTGATAAAAACCTTTGGAAAGATTATGGGACCTCTTTTTTAGAAAGTTCTCCATTGTTGACAACTAGTGCACACCCATATCAGGATTATTCACAGACAAGAAGCATGACTTGAGTTACTATATGCACCTTCATGGACAATGATCTTAAAACATATTTTGAGATTAGGAAATATCATGATTGAACTGAAAAACATTGTAGAATTGACTAAACAAGTTTTGGATGTAAATTTCATCTTCTTGTTCTTATCGATTTAGAGCACAGTCCAAAAGGAAGAAAAATTACTTCGCAAAATTACACATATCTTTTCAATTACACCTCCTTTTGACAAAATATTTTTTGCACATGATTTATAGGAAAATTTACTCCAAATATTTGTTTTTGACACTTAAGAATCGAAGTAGCTTCTGATGAACTTCTAAAAAAAATAGTAAATATTGAATAACTCAAAAATCCCATTACAAAATCAGATGAAATTTTGACATGGATAATTAAAAGACTCCCCTATACACCATCCATGTGGTTATTATCCCAAGGTTTTCTTGTGACACCCTAATCAATCTCTTTTTCCTTAAAGAACACAACAAGTTCTCAAGACCACTTCTCTACGCAATATGAGTTTGACTCCAAAAGATGAACAGAGCCTTAAACTTACTCAAATATGATCCCATCCTTATATAGCCATTTTATGCCTCGTCAAACCATTCTATGCTTGTATAAGCACCTTGATACCAGGTTGTAAAATTGTGACATGCTTGAAGCTACTTGATATCATCCTGAACCACTCAAGCATCATTGAATTCCTTATGATATCCATGTTCTTGCACTCTCCCTCTTCCATCAATTCCATTGATATCAATGACAACAACCACCAATGTAATAAGGTGCAACACATTGTCCCCGAGAAAATATTTGAGAAGCTTTTCCAACTTTTACATAGAAATTTTGGATGAAACCTAACAAGAATAATAATAAACATGAGTGGCTTCAAGGAATTATGAGAAAATATGGAATTTACACATTAAGGACAACAATTTGGTGATCCAGTATTCTTGTTTTTTGGCCACATGTGAACCACATAATGTGAAAGCTCCATAGGCAATGATTGAAAGGTAAAATGAATGCCAAGAAACTTAAACATCGCACCATGGCCTAACATTTTACAATAATAGGAAACCATCCAAGAGGATGTTGGGAGGAAGATTTTCCTTTAACACTGCACTTTTTTCCATTAGATGGAGAAGCCTGAGGCCAAGTAGAAGATATCAAGGAAATGCATGGAATTGCTAATATTATTTTATTCCTCAATTAAGGTGAGGAAATAATCATTTGAAAAGTGACCATTGATTAATTGGGATCTATCTGTAGTAGGCAACGTAATCGCTTGACAATCCCTTGGGACTTGGCTTGGGCAAGCAAATACCAAAAAACCTTCCACCACAAGAATATAAAGAGCATGCGCTAAAGGGAAATTTTTTTGAATGGAATGAAATAAGCCAAAAGGCGTTGAGATATGGCCATTAGTGGTTATTTTGGATGAGGAAATGGAAAAAAGTATTTGGATATATTGAATCAAGATAGGGCCAAATCCAAAAGCGTGAAGCACGGAGATGATGAATGGCCTTTCAATTCTATCGTAGATTTATTCAAATTCAATTTTAATGAACATAGTGGGCTGGTTGGATCTATGAGCCCATTATATGCACTCCCAAATGGAATTGATATTGTCAAGAATGTAGTGTACCTGAATGAAGTCAGACTATTATGACTGTATAATGGTAGGGAGAATATGACACAGCTGAATCACAAGGGCTTTGGAAATAATATTATATGAGACATTAAGTAAGATGATAGGATATCAGTTAGTAAATTTCTTAGGGTCTCTTAGTTTGGAATGAACCTGGTATTCCCTTTATTGATACGAGTTCCAAATGATTGGTTTTGGAAGCCTTTAAGATAGACCTGGTGGAGGTTCAAGTCAACATTATCTCAAAGCGATTTGTAGAATTTACAAGGGAAGCCATCACACTCGGGGGCCTTATCATTAGCCATTTGCATGGATTATTAATATAGGTCATCAATGGTGAACATACGGTTACAAGAAACCTTTGGAGATGAAGAGATCTTGCAAGGCATGAAAACTAGAAATTAGTAAAGATTTACCTGTCACTCCTCTGAGGGAGCTTATGCTTGAAAAACCAACTCTTAATGGTTGAAAAATGCCTGCAACATAAGATGGGGGTTCATGACCTAAGCTCTACCATCATTGATGGATTGAATTAGTGGAGAAGGATGCTTGGATTGGAGAGATAAGAAAAATTCCTTTGAAACACGATCTATCACTTTAAGCCAGTGGACACGGGCATGAATTTGAGCTCCCCGATAATTGTAGTTGTCTGCAATTTAGATTTTCAAATGAATTTGTGCCACCTAGAGCTATAGATTTTCAGAGAAGAGGTTTCCTTCTAGTGTCACCACCACTCAGTTAAGAGCGAAGGAGGTAGTGGAGTATGAATTGTGCCAAATCTTCGCCAACTATCTACCATAGATTTTGAGGAATTTGGTCGTCCTAGTCATAACATCTTCCCACCATTGATTCCAGTTGGAAAACATAGGTGGATGATAGTTCTGGAAAGGAAGTGGCTGAGGAGATAAATTTCATACACACTTAATGTGGTTGAGGGTGGGCCCATGTTCCATCAGAGCACTATTGAGGAAAAACTTGTGAGGAGCTGATTGAGGATAATAAATAGAGATAGAATATCTCTTACTCATTGTTTTTTAATTAGAAGCACATACAATATTTATGGGGACGTGTACAAATAATACTCCCTAGAATGGATGGAGTTACTCCATGGAATGGATAGAGTTGTTACTAATAATAAGAGTGAATAATGGAATAAATAAGAATAACTAGCCTAATAATAAAATAATAGGTAGACTATGCTAACATTCCCCCCTTATTACATTATTCTTGCAAATGTGACCTCTGAAAAGTTCCAATTTCACTTTTCTAAGAGATTTTGTGAGAATATCAGCAACTTGTAATTTTGTAGGACAATACTGGAGCTGAATGTGATGGTTCAAGACGTGCTCTCAAATGAAATGACAATCAATCTCAATATGCTTTGTTCGTTCATGAAAAAATGGATTCTGTATGAGCTTCAACACACTCTAATTGTTGCAATAGAGAATAGGTGATTGTTTTTCAGGAATTCCCATGTCATCCAAAATGCGACATAACCATATCACTTCACACATAGCTCCTCATGTGATGCGATATTCTCCCTATGTGGATGAGATAGAGACAACATTATACTTCTTGCTTATCCACGAGATAGTTCTAGATCTGAGATGAAATATGTATCTTGTGGTTGAGTTCCTGTCATTAATAGATCCGGCATGGTCCGAGTCGACATATCCTTGTAAGAATAATTAAGCACTCTTCTTATATTCCAGACCATAATCAGTTGTTCCTCAGACATATGTCAATACATGCTTTGCTGCAGTCCAGTGACATTTCTTTGGTTCTTGCATGAATCTAGAAAGATAGCTGACAACATAACATAAATTTGCTCTGGTATATGTCAAATAGATGAGCCCTCCAACAAATTTCCTGTAGAGAGTAACATCTACTTGAGGTGATTCCTTGAATTTTGAAAGTTGCAAACCTTTTGCAATGGGGGTGGATATAGGTTTACAGTTGGACATATTGTACTTTTCCAGGAGTGTCTTGGTGTTCTTTATCTGGGAGACAAAAATGTGATGATCCTTTTTCCATATCTCCAAGCCAAGAAAGTAATGTAGTAGCCCCAAATATGTCATGTAGAAAGTTCTTTTGAGATCATTCTTCACAATATCAACCTGGTCTTCTAAATTTCCAAAGATCACAAGATCATCTACATACACAACAAGAATGACAAATTCTTTTCTTACCTTCTTTATATATAAATTGGAATATGAGGGGCTACCAGTGAACCTATGATGCAGAAGGTGATCATCGATCTTGATATACCATGCCCTTGGAGCTTGTTTCAGTCCATACAGTGATTTGATGAGATGAAATACCTTCTTAGGATGCTCTTCATCAAAAAATCCTTCAGGTTGGGTCATGTACACTTCTTCTTTTAGATTACCATTTAGGAAAGAACTCTTGATGTCCATCTGCTAAAGTCTCCATCCTTTCTTTGATGCTAGTTCACAAACAACTCCGATGGTCTTGATCTTCACAATGGGTACAAATGTTTCTTCATAGTCAATGCCCTCTTTCTGAGCATACCCTTTTGCTATAATTCGTGCTTTATGTTTGTTGATGGATCCATTTGCCTTATATTTTTTCTTGAAAACTCATTTGTAGCTTATGAGTTTATTTCCTATAGGTAGATCGACAAGTTCCCATGTCTGATTTTGCATGAGTGAGTCATATTCTCCATCCATGGTTTATTTCCACTAAGGTTGATTGAATGCTTCACGAACATTATCAGGATTGAAACTATTAATAAGTGAACTCACGAGTGTAAAATTTACCTCATTTCTTGTTTGACTTCTCATTTTGACTCTAGATGAAGTATCTAGAAGTTGTTGCAAATGAGATTCTTTGATGGTACTTTGTACCCACTTTAGACGACAACTCAGATGCTTTTGTGAAGAACTATTGTGTTGATGTGAGGATGGATGCAGAGTAACATTTTCCAGTTCTCCAAGGTCAACATATATCTCCCGTTGTAGCACATGTTTTCTCTTAGTAGTCTCCTTTGGTTGATCATCTAACTCAGAGACTATTCGGTGAGAGGTGGTTAGTAATGGTTTAACTATTTTCACTACTGAGTCAAAGGATGACTTGTCACAAACTACGTCCCAACTCTCATATATTTTCTTTGTCTCAGGATCCATGAGATGGTATGCCTTCAAGGTAGTGCTTTATCTAAGTAGTATGCATGTGAATGTATTTGGATCGACTTTCTTTCTTTTCTGAGCTAGGACATGCATATATGTTGTGCAAAAAAATACTCATAAATGAGAAATTGATGGCTTTGTACCACTCCATACCTCTTCTGGAATTTTATTTTATAGAATATTTATCGGTTCCCTGTTGAGAAGATAAAAAAATGTTTGTACTACTTTGGCCAAATATCAATCCTCCAGCTTTTTTATTGATATCATGCAGCGAGCCATCTCCATCACTATGTGATTGCATCACTCAACAATGCCGTTTTGTTGGGGTGTGTAGGGAGCAGTTAGGTTCTTCTTAACACCTTGTTGGTTCAGGAATTCCAAGAACTTATTTGATGTGATTTCCCCCCTCGATCTGAGTGGAGCAGAAGAAGTGGTTGTCCAGTCTCTTTCAGAACACGTTGATTGAAATTCTGAAAATGGTGAAGAGCCTCACTCTTGTTCTTCAGGAAAAACACCCAAATATTTTGAGAGTGGTCATCCACGAACAATTGGAAGTAACTGTATCCTAAAAATGAAGAAGGCAATGGTCTGTTCATATCAGAATGAACTACCTCTAGCCATTGCTTGGCATGGAATGTGCTTGCCTTAAATGGATCCCTATATTGTTTTCATGTGAGATAGCCAAGGGAAATAGGAAAGGAACTAGAAAATTTTGGTATTCCATGAACCATTGCTTTTGAACTCATCTGATGCAATGAACTAGATGACAAGTGTCTATATCTAAAATTCCAAAGAGTAGTAGATTTAATTGTTGATGCAGATAAAACTATTGCAGAAGATGAAACAATATCTAAAGAAAATAACTTATCTTTTAGAAAAAATCTAGCAATAATCTTACCTTTTCGCGATATCAAGCATGATTTAATGCCATTTTGGACAAGAAAATATACCTTCAGGTGATGATTCAAGAGCCGAGTCACTAACAAGAGGTTGCTACTCAATCCAAGAACATATAGTACCTTTGTAAGCATACATTTTCATGGTCCCAAAGGAATGGTGACTTCACCTATTTCTTATGCAATGTACTCTTTTTCATCAGCTATACGAACTTGATCTCCAGTTCGTTGTTCGTTTAGTGAATCAAACAAATTATTATCACCTGACATGTGTTTGGTGGAACCCGAGTCTATCAACCAGACTCTCTTTTTTGGTTGCGAAGTCTTGGAGACTATCATAAGGTTATATCCATAGTATGATCCTCCTGGTGACTCCTCAGTAGAGTCATCATCTTGTTGAGTGGTAAGGTGTCCCTTCTACTTTTTTCGGTGGGGACATTGTTTGCACTTTTAAAAATATTTGCACCCTAATGTGCTTGTTTGAATCAAATAACCTTGTTTCAAGCCATTGTACCAGTAGTGGTCAGTATCATGAGTATTGGTTTTGCATATTTGACACCACCTCTTAGACTTTGGAGTTTTCTGCCCTTGATGTTGATGTGCTTATGTTTGATTTTTTGGGGGAACTTTTCAATACTTCTAGCCACAGTATGGCTTTGACAACAAATATTTATCTTGATTCTCCTCTTGGGTTGAATTGATGGCCTTTTCCTACTGTAACAAGTTCATGAGTTCTTTGAATGCCACTGTTTGTTTAGATACATTAAATGTCATAACGAACACTCGGAATTAAGAAGGAAGTGCTCTCAAGGTCATTGGCATGAGAATAACTCTGATCACATCTCATCCACATGACGTAAGAACTCCTCAAATTTCTCATCTGACCCCATAGAGAGGGTGTGCAACTTTGACTAAAAATGGAGGATCTTAGTTTGATTTTTGGCTTCATATATGGTTTCTAATTTTTCCTAGGCCTCCTTCAGCCTCTCCACATTTTGGATATGTGGTTGCACATCATCACTAAAACTTAGCATAATTAACATTAGAGCTTGGGAACTAGCCATCTCACATTTATGAGTTCATCAAGAGCAGTGAGAATAGTCATAGACCCAGTGAAAATGCCCCATAATCCTTCAAATTGAAGAATTGTCCTCATTTTTGTTTTCCAGGATGCAAAATTTGGCTCTTTAAGTAACTGAACATCCGAGAGTAGAAGTTTTGGTGAAGACATTGTAATAAATAAAATAAAATAATTTAATTGATTTCCAAGAGATATTACAAATTTTACTCATTGATGAGAAGTACTAGCTCGTAGATGCTCTTGATACTCGCGTGCTGAGAGACAATGACACTTTGTGGGGTGTTCTTCTTCGTCTTCACATCGTCAGCATAGTTGGCTTCAAGCTCTTCATGCACTAGTTTTTCTTGGAAGAAAATGTCGAATAGAAAATAATCTAAAATGCCTTTCCAAACTAGCTCGTCAAAGACTAAATTGTCGTTGTTTCAAAGATCATTGAGCAAAGAAAAGTAGAACCCGGAGCTCTCTTGAGCATCATGACGGTGTTCTTGTGCTTGCGAGTCTTCAGATTGGCTCCAGGTAGTCTCGATATTATCATGAACATTCGAATGTTAGTATTGGCATGAAATAATCACCGTTGCCTTGGTGGAGGCATCTTTTTCAGACAATAACGACACTCCTCTTTTTTCCCGATGCACCACTATTATCTCCTTCACTCGGATGTATTTTAATAATGTTGATCACTCAAATGTATTTGGCAGAGTCTTTTGAATTCCAAGACAACACAGACACGTCCTAGCGCTAGAAGGAGAGTAATTTACTTTGGCATATGTCTTGCAGGCTACACGCAGTCAATTCTCCTCTACGCATGTCACTCTTCTCTCTCCCTCTACCATGCACCAGGTAGATGGTTACTTGATATGCAACCTTTCTTTACACCCACGCAACAAACCAGATCAAATAGAAGACATCGTCCAACAAAAAAATAGAAGTATGCAACGTCCAGCATACCAGAAACTCAACGTGAAAAATAAAAGACATTGTTTGATAGCGATGAGCCTATCCATCACGTAGGTTCGTAGTCAATGCGAACCTGCACAAAATTTTGACCAGCGCTATCCTTGTACCCAGTCGGCCTTGAACCCGGGACCCCCTCGCCATATTTCTCATGCCCCACCATCTTGTTGCGCACTCACGTATTACGTTGTTTCCTTTTCCATCAAATTTCCGTTTGAGGTTTTTTAAAAGGAACCGGCGCCGTATGGTTTCATACGTGAGTGCGCAGCAAGATGGTGGGGCATGAGAAATATGGCGCGGGGGTATCAACGTAAACGTATTACGTTGTTTCCTTTTCCGTCAAATTTCCGTTTGAGGTTTTTTAAAAGGAACCGGCGCCGTATGGTTTCATACGTGAGTGCGCAGCAAGATGGTGGGGCATGAGAAATATGGCGCGGGGGTATCAACGTATTACGTTGTTTCCTTTTCCGTCAAATTTCTGTTTGAGGTTTTTAAAAAGGAACCGGCGCCGTATGGTTTCATACGTGAGTGCGCAGCAAGATGGTGGGGCATGAGAAATACGGCGCGGGGGTCCCGGGTTCAAGGCCGACTGGGTACAAGGATAGCGCTGGTCAAAATTTGGTGCAGGTTCGCGTTGACTGCAAACCTGCGTGATGGATAGGCTCATCGTATATATACATCGTAGTTGAAGCCATGCTTGGTAAATGAATTGTTGGTTACAATTGGCGGAATCACCAAGTTTTTAGTTGTGTGACATTTGACACGTATTTCACTTCTACTTTATATGATCATCTAGCATTGAGTTGTTGAGACCTTGCTCTCCTTGGTATCGGGACCTCGTATCCACTCTCTCGACATGCTGGTTGGACAAAACTGTTTGACGCATCCTCTCAATTGTTCGTAGCTAACGTCTCCCTTGATCTTTCCGTTTTCTATTATATGTTTAGGTGAAACATGGAATTTGACCCTTGCAGTTGATATCGCAACCTTTTCTACCTGGCAGACTTCATTTGGAGAAATGGGGATCTGCATCTTCCTTCTCGGACATGCATTATATCTAACAAATACAACTTGCACTGTGGCACTTAAGTACAAAAATGTAAACTGAAGTGAAAATCTTATAGGAATTCGTAGTCGTGATCAACAATTACATATTTACGAATTTTACTACTTCTCAACTTCATGTGAATTAACTAAAAGGTTTGTTTTCGTTTAGGGTTTGTTGATTATAAATCACACACTACTATGTGAAGCAGGCATAAGGTGAGAAGAAACGATTGTTTTATGGTAAAGTCAACATGGCCATTGCTGCTAAGAAAATTGCTTATGAATTTAATTTTCTCTGCTTCAAAGCTGGATCAACATGGTTGTTATTGTTGACGTAATTGCTTTTGGTTTTAGTATGCTCTTTAACAGCCCTTTCGGTTCAATTATCTAGATAATAGAATGTTTCTTCTCTTGCTATCAAAAATCTAGAAATGTAAATAAAATTCTCGATTGTATCAGCTCCTCTTGCTTTACAGCTATGTTTTTTTCATGTAGACTGGACCAAAGACAAGATATGGTTCATCGAAAACTGGTAAAATAGCTTTTTTCTACCTTCTTCATTTAGAATGGAATAAGCCATTTTATTTTCTTCTCTCGCTAACAATATTATGGTTTGACTTGATTTTTCGTTCTAAATGTAGGCAAGTAGAAGCCCCGCATACAATTTCTTTTCCATTTCTTTATTAACTATTGCAAAAACAATGGCACTGAATTGGGCTTAAATATTTGGGGTCTAAGATTTACAATCAAGGAAACTTTTATTCCGACGGGAGGGAAAAAATAATGGTATGTTAAAATATAAAATATATTAGGATTCCACCTTTTTTGTATTGTTTTCTGTCAAGGCTTTCCCTTTCTTTTGGAAATTATTTCAACATCTTTTAGTATGTCCAAGTTTTAGTTCTTTTACTCCTTTATAATTGAATTCCATTTACACTTCAGATTTATTCTTCGTTACTGTGAAGTTGGTAATGTGTAATTTGGTGTGATTATGATGTCACAGATATGAGGAGCTAGACATTGTCATCCTCATTCTTTTTTTTTTCTCACGGTGTTGGAAAAAAATTGGGTTGGAAATTTAGGTGTTTGGATTTTGTTCGGCTTATGGTTATTTGGATTGTATGGTTTAAATGTAGAAAAACAATTATCATTTTTAATGTTACTTATGGTTATAATTAGTATTTCCTTTGTATTTTATCATCTTCAATTATTGATTACTCTTCCAAATGTTTCTCGCAATGACCAGTGTGATCGCTCACTCATGTTTTCACTCTACTTCCAAACTTCAAACGGTTTCCATTTCTTTTGCAAATTACAATAAATGACTCCCTCTGCCTTCGGTATTTATGTCCTTTTTCCTTCATTCCCGCATTTTGTGCCACCACAACTTGAAATTCATTCTATGCACCACTATCGGCATGTCCATTGCATTATTTCTACAAGGTAACATCTGAATCATGCATTTGGGTGTGGCTGAACTAGAAAGTCTAAACAAATTCTTGAATGTCCCTGTCTCCACTGTACGAAATTGTATGAACATAATCTAGTTTGTATGAATCAAGGTATTTAGACTAAATGGCATTGAGATACTTTCTTATTTGTTTCCTAGATCTGGCAAGGGCATAAGTGTTCCCACTGTTGCAACATATTGTGCTTTATTAACATGATAAGAATCAAACTTGTTGCCACACTGAGATATGTCTCTCTTACCCTTCGGTCAACTCCCTGTCGTTGAATACTAAGGCATTTTAGATTGTCCTGATCAAAAGGATTAACATGAAATCTTCATAATTTTCTTTCATTCTAGCACTTACAATAAATTACCCATCTTTAAAAACTGCTAGCTTCTAGTCTCCTTAATTTCTCTTCCTCCGTGAAACCCAAATGGAATTGCAAATATGTTCAACAAATATTGTATGTTGACATACTATGCCCCATCTCTGATGAGATAAAGTGCTAGAGAAATCAAGCTTCAAATTGGCATTCGGGTGGATGGAATTTACCTCGAAGAGATAAATATTTTCTCCACCACTTTTAATCATGTCCTTAGAACATCCTAGAAGCCATAATTTTTCGTCTTTATCAATCCACCCTACATCCCCTATATTTAGCCATCTTTTTTCACTCAATGTTGTTGCAGTGGCTTCCTTTTGGCCCCAATACTTTGACATCACATGGGGACCTCTTATTAATATATTCCCCACATTACATGCCTTGTCCGCATTGAGACACTCAGTTCTTGGGTCAATCTGTATTTCCACACGCAAGCTTTCCCACACAAACTCCTATTCTTTGATTTTGAAAATTATTCTTGTTGAGTGGTGTTATGGAAAAATCCTAAATGGTGTTAGAAGTGTATTCTTCAATCATTGGATCATGAGCAAGAGTGAAAGTCATTGAAGAGCAAGCCACTGTCATACCTTCAGACATCAATAAAAATTGTGGACCAATGCAATGAACAACATCCATCTCAAAACCAATAATTGTTTGCATTTGTTTGGGTTAAGTAATAATATTTTGCATAATTATAGCTTTGTATTGTTCAAATGATCCAAAGGCATTTACAAAAGGCTCTGCAAAAAAAATGTAGCAAGGTGATATAACTAAAATGGCTAGACTTGAATTCATATTGTATAGATTATCATACAACAAAATAGAAAACAATATCTTATTAGAATTTCTTTATTGACAGATCTATTTGTTACATTTAGGTTCTCCAAGGATGGCCATACCACACATAGACATGGCTCTTGACATGTATGATGACGTAATGAGAATCACAGAAAATCTAAATGAGAAATACATAATTGGCTATGTTGCTACAAGCACTGTTTATAAATGTGTTCTAAATAATTGTATAGTCAGTACCCACAAAGCTTGCATGAATTTGAAACTGAGCTAGAAACAATCTGAAATATCAAGCATCAGAATCTTGTGAATCTGTAAGGATATTCAATTTCTCCACATGGAAATTTGTTGTTTTATGATTACATGGTAAACAAAAGTCTGTGGGACATCCTACTCGGTGAATAAAATGATTATGTTATGAAGAAAAATGGATATGTACATTGTAGATTCATATTTTGAAATAGAATAATCTAATCAATCTAACAAGTGTGTTTTTATTTTTTATTTTTGTTTAGGATCATCAAAGAATATTAAGCTATGCCTGGGAAACTCCGCTAAAGATTTCTCATGGTGTTGCAAAAGGATTACCATATCTTCATCATGACTGTAACCTATGTAATGTTCACAAGGATGTGAAGAATTCTAACATTCTTTTGGATGACAATTTGAAAGCATATTTGTCAGACTTTTGCCTTGCCAAGTGCATTTCTTCGAGAAATCCACACCTCTACTTATGTTATTAGTACCATTGGTTACATTCACCCTAAATATGCAAGAACATCAAGGGTTAATGATAAATCTGATGTATACCTTGGAGTTGTTGAAGGGAAGGAAGCTATGGAAAATAACTCATTTGTTTCAATTGGTAAGAGTTTTGTTTGTTTATTTTATTTTAGAGATTACACTGTACACTGTTTAGGAATTTCTAAGGTTTTTTGATTGGAGCATGGAGCAATCAAATGTGTATGGATTTGTCTTTATATTGGCATCTGAACACATATTCTATCAAAAGAAAACAACAACTTAGTCATGGAAATTGTTGATAAAGAAGTTGCAGTAACCTGCAGGGATCTTGGGATTGTAAGAAAAATCTTCCAGTTGGCCTTACTTTCCCCCAAGAAATGGTCATGTAGACACCCCTTATCAACATCAACTATAAAATTAATGACTAACCCTCTAAATCAAATAATGTATATTGTTCGGTGTCCACATTGGATTGTGCATATGTGATTGCTAGTATTAAAGTAAAGGAGAGTTACATAGCGAGGTGACCAGACAACTCACGATTGCAAAAAATGCCATGAGGGAAACAAGAGCATGCCACAAGGGCAAACACAAAATACCACGAAGGCTTATAAGAGCATGCCCAAAGGGCAATCAAATATCAACAATAAAAGACAAACACCATAGAACCATCAGGCACACATCATTGCTGCACTAGGAGGAGGGGGAGGATCATTCCAAGGAGGAATGAAAGCTCCGCTAGTAGGCTCCGTAGATGGAGAATCCATTTCCCAACCCTCCTTCTTTGGAAACCACATCTGAAGAGGCACCATAATTCCCCACGCACGGGCTGGAAATCCTGCAAGAGTGTTCATTGCTGGTGGCGGCGAGACCCATTGAGGATTGTTGGCAACGCCTTTCCCCCTCAGGGGCGGACTCCAGCCATGTCCAGTAGAGGACGGAAAAGAGCGAGCCTGAGGGGAGGTAGAGCTGTGGCTACGAGAGTAGCTCCTCCAGCGTGTATTCATAGAGGATGGCCTTCTAGGTGGCAAGAGCCGAGGTGGCGGCAGGGGCGGATCGGGTGGAACACAACTCATGGTGCATGGCGCACTCCCCCAATGATCAAGTAACTCCTACAGGTGTGGAAATTCCAAAGCAACCTTGGCAACCTGACCTTGAATTTTTGATCGCACAGTAGACATAATAATCACCTTGTAGTTAGTAGAAAAGTTGACTGTAAGATCATTTTTGAAAACAAAGGCATTGTGAGCTTTCCAGTGAAATAAAATGCATGCACGGAAAATATGATACATATTTTCTATATAATGAGGCCATAGAATAAAGTCCGCAAATAAGGCTAGATGCCAAGAAAAAAACTTAGGGTGATAGGGAAGAAACAAGAAATGAATCCAACTCCAAATAGCTTGTGCACGTGAGAAAAACAAGAATAAATCCAAAAAAGACTCTGGTCTGGGACAAAAGGTGCAAGTTGGGGGAGAAATGCAAATATGCCAAAGCCATTCACTTAAAGGAAGCCCTTGATAAATCAAGCACCATAGAAAATGGTTAACTTTAGGTTCAAGAAGAGGGTTCCAAGCACGAGAAATCATGCAAAGCCATGTAAAGGGCAACGACTGGAGTCCCTAGCGAGCATTTAACTTTGCAATTGCGGATGACAGAGGAAAGACAAGTTAATAGACTATGTGAGTATTGTATAACAAAAAAGCTATATCATGATTCCATTTCCAGTCGCACAATTGGGAAACTGGTGGACGAAGGAAAATTTTATGAAGCATCACATCTTGAAGAAGATCCTAAATATTGCAAATTGAAGGAAGATCAGAAATATGCAAATGGAATTTGGCTTTAAGTTCAGGCCAAGAGATCAAATCTCTATTATACACCAGATCCTGTATAGTGTGAATACCTTTGTGAAAAATTTGAATGACTCTGATGCCGGGGAGTTTAGCTAACACAAGCGTGCCCTAAAAAAGAATTGGTGACCACCAAATGTTTTGAGCATTAAATGGAAGGCCAGTACAAAATCCATTGCCAACCCACCGTAAAAAATTTTGAACCTACTTGAAGGATTTCCAAATGCTCTTAACCACAAAGGTACCCTAAATCTTAACTGGAGTAGATGTAATAATAAAAGTATGTAAACCAATAGCATTCCAGCTCCACTTACCATAACGAGCACTAGATTTAATATAATGCCTCAACAGAATTTGCCAACAGTGATCCCCAGAAAGATTGCAGATAATCCACTTAGTACACAAAGCCACACTTTGCTGGTAAAGATCAAGGATGCCCATACCATCTTGCTCATGAAGGAGGAAACAAACATCCAAGGCTACACAGTGAAAGACAGTTGAACCAGAACTTTTACACCAAATAAAATCCCACAAAAGTTTGTCTAGACGATTGAATGATGCGCGAGAAGGGCACTGACAAGTAGTATAATAAACATGGGTGGAAGCAACAATTTGGGTACACACCTAAAACATTCCTACCAAAAATAGCAGTTTGGAGGACCACTTTGTGACTTTCTTCTCTACTCTGTTAACCACATAAGTCTAGAGATTCATCGAATCACTATCAAAGGAAAAAGGGATTCCTAGGAAGAAAAATTGTTCACCGCAACCAATATAAGTCTAGGGGTAAGCCCGAAGCCAATCAAGCATTGGCAAGTGAAAACCATGATTTTTGGCCATCTGAATGTTAGAACTAGAGGCTAAACAAAATGTTGATAAACAATCAGAAATGGCATCAACATTCTTCTGAGACTCAGAAACTGTAAGGAATGAATCATCTGAAAAATGTCCATTAATCAACTCTGTGTGATGGTCTAGTAAAGTAATGCCTTGAATTCGACCTTGGGAAGCTTGATGAGAAATTAAGTAACCCAAATTATTTGTTGCAAGAACAAACAAAGCTAGAGCAAGAGGGAAAATATGTCTGATGGAGTGGTAAATTTCAATGGCTTGAGACTGATGGCCATTAATAGTGAGCCGAGCGGAAGCATTGGAGAAAAGAGTAGAAACAACAAAACAAATTAAAGCACCAAACCCTAAAGCCTTGAGCATAGCCAGAATAAAGGGCCATTCGATACGATTATAATATTTTTCAAAATTAGTTTTTAGAAAAAGAGGCTTCTTACAGAAAATACGAGCCCATTCCATTCCTTCCCAAACCACGAGAATATTATCAAGAATATAACAGCCTTTAACAAATCCGGTCTTATCAGGCTACACAATCTTCGACATAATATTAGCAATCCGCAAAGCTAGAGCCTTAGCATGAATTTGGTAGGAGACACTCAACAAAGTAACCAACCTCCAGTTGTTAATAAGCTCTAGATTTCTAGAATTCGGAATGAACTTAATGTTACCTTTTTTGATGAAATTTTCTAATGATCGAAATCGAAGTGCCTCACGATACACTCTGAGCAGAACGGGTTCAACAAATGACCAAGTGGCTTTATAGAACTTGTTGGGAAAATAATCCAAACCAAAATATTTATCATCGGCTAAACAAAATAATGTAGAATGAAGCTCTTCTAAAGAAACAGGATTTTCACAGTGATCGAAATCCTGAGAAGTGAGTTGTGCAGGAAACACATCAAGGAATTCCTACAAAGTAGAAACTCATTCAAGAGAATCCTCTTGAGCTTGAAACACCAGACGATAATTTTTGACAAAAGAAGAAGATATTTTTGGGAGCTCGGTAAGCCACTGGTGTGACTCATAAATAGCCTTGATATGTTAACGAGCATGCTTGGCATGGAGGGATTTGAAGAGGATCTTAGAAGCTTTATCTCCCACCCTTAGCTAGTGGAGTCTCACATAAGTTCTCACATAAGTTCTTTGTCCAGGAGCTGACAGAGCCCTCACATAAGTTCTCTAAGAGTGACTTTCATACTCCTTCGCACATCTCCTACAATATTTCTCACTACTTCCTTCTATGCTAAATGAGGGGGGGTAGCCTCTCTATTTATAGAACTTCTAGGCTTATACATCTTATCTCTAAGATAGGATAAGAAATCCACTCTGATGAATCATATTCCATACCTTAACTCTTATCTGTACATGTAAGCTTATCAATTAGAAGAGAATATAATAAAGAAATTAAGATAAGATAAACCTTATCATTTTACATGATGTAAGCTTATCTTCTAAGATAAGATAAACCTTATCATTTTACATGGGTTCCACATTTTTAGACTTTTTACAAATAAAATACACAAAATATTTATGACCTCACTCCTTATCCTTATTACCAATATAATATTTCTAATTCCTAATCACGTAGACCCTACTTCTCTAATTACCCAAACTTTGACATTTTAACATTACCGGACCACTTACGACAAATATTTACTTTTTACAACATTCCTATTGCACTTTGACTGTTACCGTACTCCACATTATTGGCGGCACCGTAATGATGGCATCGTTATCTTCTATCACATGCTACTACTAATTATACTTAACAACATCCTATTCCTAATACATACATTAATGAAATAGAAATTATGGAGGAAAATTTTAGTGTCGACATCTTCCCCCTTCCTAGCTTCTACTCCATCCTCGGAGTAGACTCTTATGGTGCTTGGAAAATCTTCAACTTGTCATGGTTGACCCATTTCGTAATGGGAGTGCCATCCAATTCCTCCAATCGGTACGTACCATTTTCATGCACAACTGCTATTTTGTAGGGCCCCATCTATTTTGGAAGAAATTTTCTCTGTCTTGTTTTTTTGTATCTGGAATCATATACTAGAACCAAGTCATTCACATGAAATGGAGACCACCGGATCTTTTGATCAAAGTATTCCTTCTGCTTCATTTTCTTCTTATGGCTTGTATCCTTTGCTATTTCTCTCATTTCCTCTAGCAAATGAAGATGTACCAACCTTTCTTTTACTGAATCACTTTCATCCATCCTTTCATTTTTCATAACTCTCACAATGGGAATATCAAACTCAATAGGAAGAACTGGATCAATGCCATAGGCCAACTGAAATGGGGAGTATCATGTTGCTAACTTTGATGTTGCCCTATATGCCCACAATGCTGCATCTGAGGCATCAGTGTACACAATGAATGGCTTGCTCCAATCTGGATTCTTTAAAACAGGTGAAGACACCAGGGCTTCCTTCAATTGTCCAAAAGCTTCATGCACCTTATTTCCTGGTTCATAAGTAACATCCTTCTTCAAGAACTCGGTTAGTGGCTGTGCAATCTTTGAGAAATTCTTGATGAACCTTCTATAGTAACCCACATGGCCTAAAAATGATCTCAACTTACTTCTATTAAGAGGAAATGGTAAATCTTTGATTTTTGAAACTTTATCAGGATCAGTACTAATACCATCTCTAGATACAACATGCCCTAACAAAACACCTTTAGAACATCCAAAGACACATTTTGTAGGGTTTAGTGAGGCTTGTGCTTCATCTAACCTTTGAAATGTTGTCTCCATTTGGTGCAGGTGGTCCAACTTGCTCCCATAGATGTAAAAATCATCCAGAAATACTCTGATGAAGGTCCCAATGTAGGGTTCGAACACCCTATTCATCAAACACTGGAATGTTGCTGGAGCATTACACAACCCAAAATGCATAACTCTATAAGAAAACGTTCCCCAAGGAGTGGTGAACGTGGTCTTCAGCTAATATTTCTCTGCTATACGAACTTGGTTGTAGCCGCTATATCCATCAGCAAAACTATAGCATTCCTGGCCAGCTACTTCGTCCAAGATCTGATATGAAAATGGAAGAGGGTAATGATCCTTCTTTGTTGCCTTATTGAGATTCCTGTAATCAATACAAATGCGTAGCTTCCCATTCTTTTTTATTGAGATCACAATGGGAGAAACCCATTCTGAATTATCCACAGTAAATATGAATCCTGCATCAAGCAACTTATCTATTTCTTCTTTTACAGTATTGGAAAAAACTAGGATTCATTCTATATGGCATTTGCTTTATGGGCTTAGCACCATCTACCAGCTCAATAGAATGTTCTACCCAACTTACTTGACGGAGTTCCTTGTAATAAAAAGTGAAAAGGTGTATGTACCTTTGAAAGAGCTGGAGGTAGGATTCCTTCTCACTCTCCATCACAACATCACCAATCTTTATTTGTTGGAGACGATCATAAATTTCTTCTTCAGATAATTTTATGGGTTCATGAGTTGGTGTGACTGGAAGGATGTCCATGACTGAAACATCAACCTCACTTTTTTCATCTTCAGTGTCCACTTCACTAGTACTAGAGTAATTAGAGGATGTCCAATCATCAATTTCATCACTTGAATCCACAAGTTCTACCTTATGATGTCGAGGGATCACATTTATCTTCACCCTCTCTCTACCACATCCAAGTGTCATGAAACCTTCATTCCAGTAGTTTCTTGCATGAACTCTGCTTAGCCATGTTCTTCCCAGAAGCATTGGGTACGCAACAGTACCATTTTTCATCACCTGAAATTCTACCACACATACAACACCCATAACAGATATTGCCACATTTGAAACTACACCTTCTGGTTTAGTTTTTCCCTTATTTAATGACCTTAACATAAGTGTTGAAGGGCGATCAATTTTTAAACCCAACATATTCATTACAGACTCGGTCATTACATTAACTGTAGCACCTTCATCAACTAAGAAATTATGAATTGAAATACCATTACATAATACCTCAGCTTGTGGAGCATAGGGATCTGCCTCTGCCTCCAAAATAGGGACCTCAACCTCCTTCCTTCGTCGAGCATTGAGTCCACTTCACAACTCCCGCCTCTTCTCAGAAGACATAGCCAAGAGTTGACCATATGTAATATTTGCAGGCCTTTTGGACAGATCTTCCAAGATGGAGTATGGTCCTTGCCCCTGTGAAATCAGAAAATCCTGCACACCCAACTTTCTTCTCCTATGTTTCTTACTAGTTTCTTCTTTCATCTTCTTAGGATCATTTCCATCTTGATTATCTTTTTCTTTCTTTCTTTTTGTTACAAACACATCTACTTCATTATTTCTGCTCTTATCTACTACATTAAAAGAATTCACAGGTACTTTTCCTTTATCATTATCTCCTTTACCAGATGTAGAAGCTCTATCTAGACAATTATACTTATAATGACCCTTTTTATAACAACCATAACAAACAACTTCAGAAATATTTCTTTTTGGACCTCTATCTCCTCCCTGAGAACTAAATTCCTTTCCTTGAAGAATATTAATAGTTAACTGACCCATCTTTTTGAGCAGATCTTCATACTCAGTAGATGTACTAGGAGAAATATTTGTGCTCACCGGGAGTGGTTGTGGATTCTGGACCAAAGGTGCTGGTGTAGGCTCTACTTTAGCAACAATTTCTTTGGGCTCCTCTTCCATGCTTTCTTCTTGCCTTCTTACAATCTCTTTTGCTTTTTCAATGGTAGCTGGGCGGTCATACTTCACTCGTTGTCTGATCTCTAGCTTCATCCCAAGAATGAAGTGCTTACAGAGGAGATTATCCATGCCATTCATCAACCCATCCGCTAGTCCTTCCTTCCAGATCTGGGCATCGAGCTTCCTCCTTAGCTCTAGAACACGAGCATGATAATCCCTTATCTTCTCCTTCTCTCCTTGGGATAGCTTTGTGATCTCGATCATGAGATCTGCATATTTCTGTTGTTCACCAAATTCTTCAAGAAAACTTTCAGTTAATAAATCTCATGAATTTTTCACATTATCACCTAGTGTTTCAAACCACCTAAGTGCTGAACCATCTAAAAAGGTAGGAAAAAATTCAGTCCATTGTTCCCTTCTTATAAGGCCATTACAAATACAAGATCACTTAAACTCTTGAATGAAAGAAGAAGCATCTTCATTAGATTGAGCTGAAAAAATAGGAATCTTTCCCATTTTCAAAAGTAACCACCGTGAAATACCAACCCACAAGTACAATCAACAAGACTTATGTGCACAAATAATTGGAATCACTATACTAGAAAGTGACTTTACACCTTTCTACAGTAAAATAGAAAAGACCACGATAAACTATGGTAAAACTTGACTTACTGCGGTAAAAACTGACTTTGATTTTTGACTAAGTGGGAATATCTCTCCAGAAAATCCACCAACGAGGAATGGTCCCGGCAATGGAACCAAAATGTCATCACCAATCCGACACTATGATAATTCTTCACCGGGAACTCCTTGTGCTATGATTATTTACTAATGCACAACCTTTAGTTTGGTGGATGTAATCTGGAAATAAAACAACAACATAACACAAGAATACCATCGACTATGATAAGACGGAATGATGACAAATCTGAAATATCAAAGTAAATTATAATATTAACATGAAACTGTTACAATCTCACCCATGAGGTACTTCAAGTGTTATTGACTTCACTTTCCTTTCACCAAGACTATGGGAGAAACTTTACAATTACACCTCTTAATGGCTTCTTCAACACACCTTTAAACTGATGGCTTCCTTCGCACACTTCCTACAATATTTCTCACTACTTCCTTCTATGCTAAATGAGGGGGGGTAGCCTCTCTATTTATAGAAATTCCAGGCTTATCCATCTTATCTCTAAGATAGGATAAGAAATCCACTCTGACGAATCATATTCCATACCTTAACTCTTATCTGTACATGTAAGCTTATCTTCTAAGATAAGATAAACCTTATCATTTTACATCAGTTCCACATTTTTAGACTTTTTACAAATAAAATATACAAAATATTTATGACCTCATTCCTTGTCCTTATTACCAATATAATATTTCTAATTCCTAATCACGTAGACCCTACTTCTCTAATTACCCAAACTTTGACATTTTAACATTACCGGACCACTTACGAAAAATATTTACTTTTTACAACATTCCTATTGTACTTTGACTGTTACCGTACTCCACATTATTGATGGCACCGTACTGATGGTGCCGTTATCTTCTATCACACGCTACTACTAATTATACTTAACAACATCCTATTCCTAATACATACATTAATGAAATAGAAATTATGGAGGAAAATTTTAGTGTCGACAGAACATCTAATGTTGTTGATCAAAATATGTCAATTGTTGAAAACATACATAAAGCATACCAAACTATAGGTGGCAAAAGAGGCACCAAAGATAGTAATGTTACACAACATGTACTTACTAATTGTATAGTAAGTGATAAAATAATTAATAAACGCTTGATTAGAAAAACAAGCAGTGCTTTGAAGCTAAACAGAAAAACACTAATGAAAGCAATAGAGAGACATAAACGTATTGCATTAGTCAATAACACTGACTATTCAGATTTCTCTAGCAGACTTCCACAAAAAGATAAGAATACATTTGATATTCTAAAAGAATTTATTGTAAAATTTTGGAATGAGAACACAAGGGTGTTATTGAATAGAAGAGATACAGTAAAAAATAAGAATATGTTCTTGTAGTCGTGAATCGTTTGTAAAACATTTCTTAGATATGACTCAAACATAATTTTCCTCTAAGTTTAAGAATGAAAATCTACAAATTAACATTAGCCAAAGATTCTTTGAAATGAGAAAACTCTTTTATGTGAAAATCAATTACTCACGTAACACTTGTTGCATGCATCATGTTGAATTTTCAATGCATTATAATGTTTTTTGTCAAATACGTCATTTTTTGTATACTGACATCATGTTGTAGGAGTGTGGAATAAATGTCCCACAAAGATCTTCAAGGGAATTTATTCCGACAATATTTTGTGAAAAATCAACAAGACAATTTTTTATAACAAAGCATGTTTGGATGGAATGTGAAATGTATGTGGTGGCTTTCCAAATCTGAAAATTTGTATCCGTGAGGAGGGTACATATTCAATAGGAAAAGAATTAGTTGATTTCACCAAATAAAAATCGGTGGCATATCAATTAAAAGATGGAAAAGAATCTAAGAGGTGTGAGCTTGTTAGAAAACAATTACCTATATCAGAATATATGGTCAAATTCAGAGAGAAATTTTTTTATGAGTATGCAAGGCATACACATAGAGCTCGATGGTTGGATGAACAATTCAAGTTAAGCAAGGACCTATTCCCACTTGGTACTATTGTTTCATTAGTTGACTTCGCAGAGAATTACACATTGCAGCCATAAATGGAGGTTCAGTCTCAATATTATAACTCAGTGCAAGTTTCTATTTTCGTGCAGATAACATTCATGCACTCTCCTGAAAGCATTGAGCAAGATAAAAAAATATTAAGAGAGTATCATTTCTACATCAGTGATGATCAGACACATTCTACATAATATGTACAAGGGTGTTTCCAGGTGTTTTATGTGAATTTGAATGAGAGGAACATTAGTTTCGATCAACAGTATATTTGGTCAAACAACTACACATCACAATTCAAGAATGCACAGATGTTTTATTGGCTAAGAAAGATGCACAAAGAAACAAATGTAAAACATATATGTAGTTTTACTTAGGCAGGGCATGGAAAAGGAGAGCATGATGGTGCATGAGCATGTGTGAAAAGAGAAATTGCAAGAGAAGAGTTAAAGTTCAAGGATGGTGCTAAACTTACAAATACAAAAAACATAGTTAATTAGTGTGTCAAGAATATTTTTCATGAATCTTAAGAGAGATCAACGGTTCATAGATTTTTTTGGTTGATAGAGGAACAACATCTGACAAACTTTAAATATTGTATGACAGTTGTAAGATCATGTGATATGCACGCATTCCATAGTTCAGATGGAAATGCTTGGGCTATTTATACTAGGTGCATGACATGTTTTTGTATATCATGCATTGATTTTGCGTGGAATGAATGTGAGTCACAGTAGTGGGTGGATGAATGGACTTCTAGGGCTCTAATTCCACTCGACACACATCAAGTTCCACGAGAATTACAACTTGCAGGGTGTTTACATCAAATGACAACATCACCTGATTTTGACCAAGTCTCTGATTTAGTGTAACAAGGTACATACATATATGTACATGCCATGTTTTAGATTTATAAATTATTAAATGGTCAACTCTTAATATATTTTTAAATTGACTAAACATTTTTTACTAATTGATACATAGTGCAAATTTTTGCAGTTATTGCGACGGAATTTAATGAAGAGGGAACAAACTACTTCTTGTCTCGTTGTGCAGAGGGGAAAAAATTGACTTCCACAGTCATTGATGGTGAAGACCTTGAGTATCCCACTGGGTCAGTGGTAGTCACTACAACTTGGCTTCAATGATATCCTATCAAAAAATCAAATATTTGGTTGTTTGAAGACTATGAAGTACATCAGAAGATACTTCACTATTCACATTTGGTCCTTGCAACAAATATTAAATTGATCGACTATCGAGGTCAGTAATCAAACAAGAATCTATGGAAGGTTCGTGAATTAGATCATGAAGCAATTCTTGCTACTGTCAATAATAGAGTTGATCCTTGCGGTTCATTGGATTGAATTTGCAAAGGTATGTTCTTTATGAATTTAATTTGAATATTTACTTAAATGATTTTGTTTAAATTTTGTATAATTTAAAATTCTATTTAATTGTTACTAACATGCTAATGTAGGTTAGTGGTGCCAAAAAAGCTTCCACCTTCACGTGATTGACATTGTTAGCAGAGAATTTAGTATTTCTAGAAGCCAAGTAAAGTTAAGATAAATTAAATATTAGAAAGGAACAACAAAAAAAAATTCTCATTTCACCACCTATATTGTAAAAATATCTTTTTAAAAATTTCATTTTACCACTGATATTGTATGAACCACCTATATTATTCATGTGATTGACAATTGACAACCTTACACTGACTCAGTCTAAATAGAGATGTAGAAAACTTGAATAGGCTTTCATGGAGGGCTTCAACATGGAGGTTTTGGATCTAGCGAGATGTCTCTAGGTGCCACGGAGTCTGAGAAATCACATGTCGAAGATATAATGTGTTTTGGTCTTAGGGCTCTTAAGAGACTACGCCCGAACGAGGTAACCCGGAAGCACGGGGAGCATAGGGAACTAAAAATCCTCCACTAGCATTCACTAGGCCACCCCGACGTGTTGGCATAGTTGGTTCAGTACCACGAGCTAACTATAGCGTCTGATAGCCCTACACTGACTCAAAATGTAGTATTTCGTGCCTTTATAAACAATAGGACACCGAGAGAACTGAATGAAGATGGATAAAACCGCGAGAGGCTTTTGTAGAGCACTCCAACGTGGAGGTATTAGATCTAATGAGACATCTCTAGGTGCTACGGAGTACGAGAAATCACTCGTCGAAGATATGACGTGTTTTGGCTTAAGGGATCTTAAGGGACTACCCCTGGACGAGGTAGCTTGAAAGCACGGGTAGCATAGGGAACCAAAACAATGCCTCCACTAGTGTTCACTAGGCCATCCGGACGTGTTGGCCCAGACGGTTCAGTCCCACAAGCTGCCGTTTGCAAAATACGGCATCTAACAAACTTACACTGACTCATACTACACTATTTCGTGTGTTTACAAACAATAAGACAGTGAGAGAACCGAATGGAGATGGAGAAAACTACAAGAGGCTTTCATAGAGGGCTTCAAAATGAAGGTTTCAAATCTGACGAGATGTCTCTATGTGTCATAGAGTTTGATAAATCACCCATCGAAGATATAACGTGTTTTGGCCTTAGGGCTCTTAAGGGACTACGCCCGAATGAGGTAGCCCGAAAGCACAGGTGGAGGAAACTACTAATGTTCAATGATTTTTCCATAGGATGCAACTATGTAGACTATGAACTTAGTTTTGTTGGGGAGACCACCAATGTTCCAACTGTTCATTTTGAAAGAATGAATATCTTTAATCAAACAAAGAATGAAGAGCTTGAATTTTTTTGGACATTACAAAAGGTTGTTTGTGCCCAAAAAAAAGTTGAAGGCCATATAAATTTTCAGTCTTCAACTTTAGATGACAATGAACATCATGAAGAAAAATAATTAGGTGAAGATGTCACTATGATTCAAGAAGAAATGCCTCCTGAAAGTCATAAAGAGTCAATTTGATTACCCAAAAACATCTGGAAGAACTTAAAGAGAAGATACGAGTAGAAGAAAAGGAAAAATAGGAAGCATGGAAGGATCACAACTTAACTGGAATGGAAGATCTATGTGATGTTGTTGATAGAATCATGGATAATCTTAAGGACAATATGCCAAGTTGATTATTTTTATTAATCCTAGTTGCTTTAACTTCATAAATCAAACCAGGAAGTTCCAAAAGTAGTATAATGGAAAAAAAAACTACAATGAAGTAATTTATTTTTTGATTGTGCCACCCATAGTTTCCTTTTTTAGGAAGAAATTCATTTAATATGTGAGAAATAGAATATTGATTTAGTCTATTACTCTAACTATTTAGGTTAGATTTTTGTAGTCATTCAATGAAAGTTTGAAAATCTTTAGTACTAACATGGAAAAATTGTCAGGTCCCTACGAAATCCTCTTGCGGTTTTATCCATATCCATCTGGTTCTCTCGTTGTCCTATTGTTTGCAAACGCGTAAAATAGTGCAGTCTGAGTTAGTGTAAGGCTGTCGGACGCTATATTGTGCAAATGGCAGCTTGTGGGACCAAACCATGTGGGCCAACACATCTGGATTACTTGGTGAATTCTAGCAGAGTCTTCATTTTAGTTCCATACGCTCCTTGTGCTTTCGGGCTACCTCGTCTGGGCTTAGTCCCTTAAGAGCCCTGAGGCCCAAACACACAATATCTTCGATGGGTGATTTCTCATACTCTGTGGCACCTAGAGATGTTTCGTCAGATCCGATACCTAAACATTGGGGCCTTCTATGAAATCATCTCGTGGTTTTATCCATCTCCATTCGGTTCTCTCGCTGTCCTATTGTTTGCAAAGACACGAAATACTACATTCTTAGTTAGTGTAGGGATGCTAGACGCTATAGTTTACAAACAAAAGCTCGTGGGACCAAACCAACTATGTCAACACTTCGGGGTGGCTTGGTGAACGCTAGTGGAGGATTTTTTTTGGTTCCCTATGCTTCCCATGCTTTCAGGCTACCTCATTCAGGTGTAGTCTCTTAAGAGCCTTGAGACCAAAACATGTATATCTTCGACATGTGATTTCTCAGACTCCATGGCACCTAAAGACATATCGTCAGATCCAAAACCTCCACGTTGAAGCCCTCTACTAAATTATCTCTCAGTTTTATCCATATCCATTCGGTTCTCTCGTTGTCCTATTGTTTGCAAACACGTGAAATAGTGCAGTTTGAGTCAGTGTAAGGCTACTAGATGTTGTATTTTGCAAATGATAGCTTGTGGGACCAAAATGTCTAGGCTAACACATCTGGATTGCTTGGTGAATGCTAGTGGAGTCTTCATTTTGGTTCCCTATGCTCCCCGTGCTTTTGGGCTACCTCATTCGGGCATAGCCTCTTAAGAGCCCTGAGACCAAAACACGTTATATCTTTGACATGTGATTTCTCAGACTCCATGGCACCTAGAGATGTCTCGTTAGATCCAAAACCTCCATGTTGAATCTCTCTATGAAATCCTCTCGTGGTTTTCTCCATTTCCATTCGGTTCTCTTGCTGTCCTATTGTTTGCAAACGCTCCAAATAGTGTAGTTTGAGTTAGTGTAAGGCTGCTAGATGTTGTATTTTGCAAATGGTAGCTCGTGGGACTAGATTAACTATGCTAACATGTCTAGATGGCCTAGTGAATGCTAGTGGAAGATTTTTTTGGTTCCCTACGCTCCTCGTGCTTTCGGGCTACCTCATTCGGGCATAGTCTCTTAAGAGCCTTGAGACCAAAACACGTTATATATTCGACATGTGATTTCTCAAACTTTGTGGCACCTAGAGATGTCTTATCAGATCCAAAACCTCCATGTTGAATCCCTCTAGGAAACCTTCTCCCGGTTTTCTCCATCTCCATTTGGTTCTCTCTCTATCCTATTTTTTACAAACACATGAAATAACATAGTCTAAGTCAGTGTAAGGCTGCTAAAAGTTATATTTTGCAAATGGTAGGTTTTGGGACTGAACCAACTACTCCAACACATTAGGGTGGCCTAGTGAACACTAGTAGAGACTTTGTTTTGGTTCCCTATGCTACCTGTGCTTTTGGGATACCTCGTCTGGGTGTAATCCCTTAAGAGCCATGATTGAATAGATTGACTTAAGAATGAATTTGATAGGGGTATGTCTAGGAGCACATGAGAGTTATTAATCATCTAGTAAATATTTCTTGTTTAGTTCTGGATGTGAGTTAGCTGGCCTACGACTTAGTGACCTTCCATTCATTAATAATTTATGTTATGATAAACCCATGGATGCTTTCAAAAGTGCCTTCAAAAGGAGAGGGGTAGTCATCTAGCCTAGTGAAGGGTGTGATGTGATTTCCAAATAACTTGAAATGCCTACAGATTTAAAGGTAATAACACAAATTTGACAACATTATAAAATCAAGAATCATTGAGTGTCTGAATCAGAATGTTATTGCATTCAAATATATTCTCGCATTAGAGTAATGTATATGGAGAGACATTCTCAAAATATAAATAGATGAAAGGCATCCATTTGTGATGACTCTCGGGTGTTTTAATAGGGGATAAGACTAAGAAGCAGAGAAGAATGTAGTAAGTGGATGATAAGATAGGAACTGATACAAAGAGACCATGAGCAAGAAGAAGCGCCAGTAAGGTAAATACACATATACACATTGATAAATTGAATGAATAATTACTCATATTAGGAAACTCTTTATATACATACATTATATAAATATTGATTTCCAAAGTTTGATGCATATTATACATTGAAAATGCTACTACATGTACATCACCAATAAATGAAAAAATAATCCACAATGTCTTAAATATTGTCAAGTGCACATCATATTAGTTTCATGCAAAAATAATTTCATAAATGTAAGGTCTCATATAACATTATCAAGTTCCAAATAGTATTTAAATGTGTATAATAAAAAAAATTCCCAAATAGGTCATATACCATCAAATTCAAATGCCATATAGGCGTACATACAATGCCATGCACATAGGCATACAAAAACAATGTCATATAAGACATATATTTCATACTCATCAAAATACTCTCTTGGCCTTTCTCGAAGAAGGCCCTCCCTTAGACGAAGATGGAGATCCATGAGATGAATTTGGATCATCCGATCCCATGCTTCAAGTCCTCTTCCATTGAATATTCGCCTGTAGATGAGCGGGTAAATGCAAACAATATTTTTTTTTGTCAAAACTTAATTTATATATGTTTTCAACATGTATTTAAGACCATGCTAGAATGAAACTATTTACATAAATACACAAACTTACCGCAAGTTGTTGATCACACTGAATTTACATCTCACTCTCAAATGAGTCATCGAGAGCTCCTGCAGTATGAATGGGCGTATGAAGACGAAGATGGAGATCCATGAGATGACTTTGGATCATCCGATCCCATGCTTCAAGTCCTCTTCCATTGAATATTCGCCTGTAGATGAGCCGGTAAATGCAAACAATATTTGTTTTGTCAAAACTTAATTTATATATGTTTTCAACATGTATTTAAGACCATGCTAGAATGAAACTATTTACATAAATACACAAACTTACCGCAAGTTGTTGATCACGCTGAATTTACATCTCACTCTCAAATGAGTCATCGAGAGCTCCTGCAGTATGAATGGGGGTATGAAGACGATGAGATGGAGGAGTCTGTGCCCTCGAAGTCAAAATGGAGGGGGTTGAAGTTCCCTACATACACATAAGATCAAAAAATATAACATCAAAATTAGTGAAAATATAACTAAGTACATGTATGTACATAATGACAATATTTTAACTAATTTTTTCAATATAGAACTATTGTTTTTACCCCACCACACCTGTGAATCAAATGAACATGGCTGCTACTTATCATAGGTAACTCTAGCATATACACAATGAAGGACATTATAAACATAATTTAATAATTCTACAATGAAAGACATTACTAACATGTAATTTAACATAATATGAATTACACGATAAATTTAACAAAATTTACGTGTTGTTTGAATACCTCAGTGAGTTTTTGCGCAAATGAAATCTCAACGACAACACCTTTATCTACTTATTGCAGATATGGTGGGGTGTTTAGTGAAGTCAAACATCTTTATCAAACATGTATATCACGTGAGTTAGATGGAAATACAAGAACATACATATATTTGACTTCAAAACTATATATATATATATATATATATATATATATATATAATGTCTATGAAAATTTTACATAATTAAAATTCTAAATTACCTTTGTGAATGTATGTGTATGCATGGTGCTCAACGCTTGTGGTCGGGATGAAGATGTGCCTCCTGTGAGCTGTAATATCAATGTATATACATGTACAAATATAATTATTTCAAAAATTTAACATATATAAGTAAATCAAGTACTCCAAAGTTTTTGTAACACACATAACAAAACATAAAAAATTTACCTACGAATGTGACACCGATGAATTTAATCCAAATGTCTCACTCAAAAGGACATTTGACATAGTGACGTTATCATGTGCACCCCCAGCACCAGGTGCACCAAAATGAGTACGCATGAAAATATCGTCCTCCTCGGGCCCCAAACATATGCTAACACATGACAAGAAAAGATGTGGCCTCATGCTAGTACTCCCTGAGGGAATACTCTGTGTACCTTTGTGAGTATCTGGCTCAGAAATCTCCCTTGTATGTCAAAAAAGGGTCGCAGATAGCCCCTGAAGCGTGTGGAGTGTATCAATCTCTACTGTCTCCTTCACTGATTGAGGGACAATCTCAGGGTGAGGGGGATTTTGTGCGGGGAATCTACCCTACTGAATAGGTGCACGTTGTGCACCTGGTCGATCCTGTGCAGATCCTTTTCCTCGGCGTTGGAAATCTCGGAAATCAAAATAATTTGGAATCTCATTAAGGATAAACTCACAATAGTGTTTCCTCAAAAATTATAGTGGCACCTCGTTGTTATTACAAGGTGGAAAATCAAACACCATCCACCATCGGTCCCAAAAATTATTTTTAATCAAATTATTACTGCACCAATGGATGAGAAACTATTTACATGACAACGAAACAGGAAAATTAGTGCGGGGGTCCATGAATAAGGCACATATGAGGTCTTCTAAAATTTATTTTCTCTTGACATCAACATATGACAATTTGTTTGAATAATAAACCCTACAACCCTCTTTGTAATTTGTCCAACGATCAATATGCCCCATTGCCACATCAACTTGAACAAGTAATGCCTCAAATGTGTTTGCAAGAGAGGCACGATGGGGGTTTGTAGATTCTGAATCCATCATTGTTTTGATTAAATCCTCAGATTCAATTTTTTTTTCAACTATGTGGGCTGCTAAATCTTCTTGACTACCTGGGGGATGTTGAGCAATTGTGGGAGTGTCGGAAGGGATGAAAGGAATAACAGGGTTCGGTTGTCGTTAATTCCCTCGACCTCTAACTTTAACAATAAAAAATATGTATTCAATTCAAATTTTAATCTATAATTATTATATTTCAATGGGATTTTCAGAAAATGATTGTGCTAACTTCTTCTCTGTGGTGCCATTATCGATTCAAATCTTCCCGATGATCCATAAACGATCCTTTGAGCTTGAGAACCAGTTGGTTGAAAAAACGCGAGGGCACAGTTAAGCTCTGAAACTCGTATTTGAGGGAGATAAAATGATAGAGGCTTAGGCCTCTTTTTTTTCTTTATGGTAGGCATAACACATACGCGTTATAACGTGCATGCATTGTGTAACATGTATGCGTTATGCCCTGATAAATCCCAAACATGACAATTTAAAATGCGTACGCATTTTTCTTTTTTTGGGATTTTGTCCAATTTTTGGCCCCACAACTTTGTGCACTTACGCATGAATTGAGTATATATATATATATAATATTAATGTATATGGATTATTTGTACTATATAAGGTGTTTCACCTTATTTTAGAGCATTTCTTCAAATGTTGACAAAAACAAAAAAGGGTAATGGTCAAGGAGGAATACTTGTTGAAATGCTGGTTGTGGGTTGTTGTGCGTGTATAACTTCTAAATCCACAGATGATCGTGGGAGATTCCTTTTTGCTTGGAGGAACTACCTGAAATTGAACACAAGACCACCAAATAAAAGTTAAACAATATATGCAGTGGACTTCCTAGTGTGTGCTAGATCCAGGAAGTGTGATACTTCCTAGATGACTGTCAATCCACTGTTTAAAAAAAATTAATGCGAGAAATAAAGGAAATCCTACTATATTTTAAATGATTTAAGTATCTCATTCATCCACAATAAGAAAATTTGTTTACAATAGGCTAAGCTATGACTGAATCTGAAGGTCAAAGTCACTGTCAAGGTACTGGTATTGGTCAGGGTCAGGTTCTGGGTAGCTTAGGGTACTTGGTGGAGGTTTTAGGCTCTGATCTGGGCTTCTAGTATAAGAAAAAAAGACCGACGTCAGTTTAGGTTAACTAGAGACGGTTATGGGTGACCGGCGTCAGTATGGTCGGGGTATAGGAAACTCAATAAATCTTGGCTATGTGATAGATCCGAGGTTAGATGAAAGTGGAAAGGCAATGGTGAGATTCGTATGGATTTGAGGTATGCACATGAATGATTAAGGTTTAGGTATGGGTAGTGTAAGGGTGTGGACAAAAGGATGGTCAAGTTTGCATGGAGGTAAAAGATGGGGGAATAGAAATGAAAGCATAAAATAATAACATATGTAAAAGGATCTACCGAATGATAAGTGACTAGGTGCTGGTTAATAGAACTTACTATTTGTATGATCCTGATGTTTGTTTGGTAATGGTGGGTGATCAAATAAAATGAACTTGATGTAATTTTGGTGATTCCCTAGATTCTCTCTTGAAGACAAATGGCTTCGTGGTTACTTCAGGGGCTAGTTATGGATGTTCTGATACTTATACGGATGCTGGTTCTACTTGCTTGCAGTTCTGGTTTCGTCACTTGTTCTTAGAAGATGTCTCTCTCTCTCTCTCTCTCTCTCTCACAGAAATGTGCCAACCTCGAAATAAGGTTGTTTTTGAGGTTAATGGTAACCGACGGATGTTCCGGCTTAACCAGAGATGGTTAAGGGTAACTAGCGTCAGTTAGGGTGGGATTTCCTAGGTTTACTAAACTAGGCAGATCCCCTTGATTTTCTCTGATCTCGTTCATTTACCCCATGGATTAGACTGGAAGCTTCCTTCTAACGGGCGGGATTATGGTTAGAGGGAATGTAGGAATTAATTTTTAGGGTTTTTGGTAGGTCTCATTTAGTTATGGTAACTTACTAAGAATATGTCTTAGGATGAGGTGGCTAGATGAGGTGTCTAAGTGAGGTGGATATGTGGGCATTATCTCAATTAGGATATTTAAATAATAAATATGGTGAGGATATGAATTAATTTAATTTAAATAATTAAATTAATATTATAGTGGGGTGAAGGGGGCTATGTTTGGGTAGATGTGTTCAAGGTATTTATTTATCGAGGGACCAAAGGGAGTGTGACCCAATTTTGGTGTCTACATTTTACCCCTTTTGTTGCGTATCTTGTATTGGTAAGTGACGCTGACAAAAATAAGATGTGGTTATGCCATGTGTGGGTGAAGGTGATCCCCCTCAAACCAGGAACTAACAAGAAAAAAGGCAGAAGTGGTAAGTGGTTTGATAAAAGGTGAATGTGATGAAGAGGAAGGTGGGTAATGAGGGAAAAAGGAAAAAGGTCTACTCGGGTAATCTAGGTAATGGGTCAGGGTGACATTCAAACGCACACACACGTATAAACTGTAGCACAGTACTAGGTTGAAGAGCATGCAAACTCTACATTGTCTAAGGTTGATAGGTTTATCCAAACAAGGTTGAGGTGATTCCGGTATCCAAGGTATAGGATATGGTTAGGAAACATGATGCAGGTTAGGTGCAGGAACGTTTAGGTATGTTCCGATACACCAACGGTTGGGTCAGGATAAATAGTCACCGCAGGAGGCAAGGTAGGGTCATTAGGTCAATCAACATAGGTAACAGTGCCACAAGGTATAACGAACACATGAGGTTAAAGGACACAAACGATGTTCTAGGTCCAAGTATCTAGGCCACAACATGGGTAGGGCTGAGGTATGGGTAAAATAAAGAGTCCCCAAATGAGGACAAGGAGAGGTAGTAAATGATGATGTCAGGAGGGTGAGGTGAATGGTCAGGGGAAGCATTCGGTGAGGGAAAAATAGTGATGGGAAGATTAATAGGGTGAAAGTTAGACAATGTGGAAGATAGAGTGACCAATGCCAGTCAAAGGTAACCGATGCCGGTAAAGGGTAACCGACCACGGTAAGGTAGGGCATGTGACCGATGCTGGTGAAGGTAAAACCAACGTCAATGAGGTCAGGGATGTTATAAAAATGAAAAATTCCACATTTTTTGGAATCATTTGTCCCATGCGAAATAGAGGAAAACAACACGAGAGAGAGGAAAAGTTGGAAAGTGTCCAGATAGAATAGAAAGCTGAGTTGGAAAGCTAAATGACGGGTGATTGGTAATGGAGAGGTGGGTCCACGAGATCCAATTGGTTGAGTTTATTGGTTGGAGGTGAGGTGACCGGTTGGTGATGGTAGAGGCCGGAGAGGGATTAGGTGGGACACCGGTGCAGCGGCAAGATGTGCCACCACGATGATGGCAGCATGATGAGGTAAGTGTCAAACCCTTTCCATGTTGTGTAAGATAGATTAGGTGATAGGTCGGGTATGGAAAAATTGGGTTTTTGTTTTCGGGGGGAAATGATATTTGAAATGTGTGAGGGTGAATTGGGTAGAATAGGAGTGGGGTGAGAGGTAAGTGGGTAAATAGGGGATGGGATGAGGTTGGGGGGAAGTGTAGGTGAGAATGGGTGGGTAGAAGAGGTAGGAGAGGGATGTTTTTCATAGCGAAGGGTTTGGGGGTCATGGCTTTTCACTGCGACAGTGACTAGTTTCGTTAGGGTCAAACCGGTATTGGTCACGAAACATGTGACCGATGGCAGTTTAGGGGTGACCGAGGTCGGTTAGAGATAATCGGCACCGGTTGGTTTTTAGAAAGAAAGAGCCTAAAGGGCCCTAGGTCGAGTGGGTGAGATAGGGAAGGGTAGAATAGGGTGTGTTGGTTAAAAACCTAGTGTAGGCGGGGTGTAAAATGGGTATGGGGAAATGATAGTGGGTGAGGATGGGGGGCGGGGAGGAAAAATGTGATAGGAAGGTAGGTTAGGAAGACAGAAATAGGTGAGATAGTGGGTATAGGTGAGGTGTTGAGGGTGAGATTATGGGTGGTTTTGGGTATTTGGTGGAGGGAAATTAATTTGATTTGTGTATTGGATGCAGGGGAGAGATCAGCTATAGATGAGAGACAAGGTGCCACCCTTGCTCTTGAGAGTGCGAGGTGCGGTAATAGTTGAGGAGTCATGGCACGTGGAGGAGGTGGGCTTGATTAGGGTCCGACACTATCGGCATGCAGTCTGACAGCTGAGTCTGATGGTCGCTCTCATCAATAGATGGGATTCAGCGACCAACACATTCCACCTACCGATGGGTGAGATGACAACCACCTTGGAGGATGTGTTTAGGATCCTATGGTTACCTATACTGAAGACGTAGGTCTATTCGATCTCCTCTGAGGCCTTGGACGAGTTGATGCTGATAGTGTTTGTGGAGGGACTGACAGACATGACATTTCATAGAGCCAGTTTGAGTTACGAGGGGATGTACATAGCCCATCCAGAGGAGACAAGGCTAGTTCCTTTATTTATGGAGGTAGTGTGTTGTTTCGTAATGCCAGATGCAAAGGGAGGGAGATTTCCCTGCTCATTGATGGGGCTACTACATGACATGGTGATGGATCACACCTATTTTTCTAGGGTTGCAATATTCCTGGTGCAGCTATACAGAGAGATGTGGGCGTATGGGTGTTTACGTAGGTTCAACCTGTGTTGTAGCTTTTTACTACACTGTTGGGCCTATGAGCACATAATTTGTGTGCGGCCAATGGGTATGCCCCGAGTAGATGCATTTCTAGTGAGATTGGTGCAAGTGGGGTATAGGTGATGGGTACCCATGATTGGAGAGCGACGATCAGACAAGGCTACACATGATGTAGCATACTACAGGAGGCTATTAGAGGGATTGTCCGGAGTGGAAATCATATGGAGAACGTATGTGGATTATCCCTCATACAAGTGGATGCATGATGAGCTAGATGGCCTTCAGTTGCTGAAATAGATAGTGGGGCACCATTCTGAGGAGCACGAGATGATCCCAATTGACATGGTTAGATGATAGTTTGGATTGCTACATAACATACCTCCACCCTTCCCGCAATACATGAGAGATGATGTGGAGAGGCCATTGCCTCTACTACAACCGATAGTAGCTATTGGTCAGGAGAAGCAGGTTATAGACCGGTGAATTGATGATGCCGGCGTGACAGACAGGTATAGATAGTGGTGGGCGGCTCATTTACAAGCAGTATCACCTAGACCGGGGAAAATGGATTTAGCCACCATCACTGTGCAGAGAGATTCCATAGAGGGGCAGGTGGCGACCTTGAGTACCCAATTGGGTATGATGCAGGGACAGTTAGCCAGTTCAAAGGTGGAGGTGGCCGAATTACATGCATAAGTGGCTAGTATTTAGGCCCAGATGGCCCAGGGTGGGGATGGAGATAGAGATGGAGATGATGGTCAAGTGGCCGCCATACATGCACATGTGACAGGGTTATATAGCCAGTTAGCCATGGCGCAGGCATAGATTAGGGCCTTATAGGCCCTAATATAGGCATAGGGGTAGGGGCCAATGGCACCACCACAGGCACTGGGATAGGGTCCCAAATCATAGGCAGGGGTGGGACAGGGACCCATAGGATAGGTACAGGGTCAGAGGCCGATGGGGACACCATAGACAGTACCTGTATCCAGATTGTGGGAGGCGAGAGATGAGGCCCAGTAGTATCAGGACCAACTGATGGTGGTAGGGATATATTATCTATCATATGCCGAGTACAGGGAATAGCACGCCTCTAGCGAGAGGACCAGATCATGCACCCATAGCGTGGAGAGCACATGGTCAGGGTGAGGCCACAGTTCCCAGAGGCCAGTGTTTCACCTTTTTATTAGATTGTTTCTTTGAATCATTGATGAAATAGATAGGGTAACAGGCGTAGGAGGAATACTCTTTCAAATGTCAGTTGATGGGTTGTTACATGCATATGACTTTTGAATCCATAGCTGACCATGAGAGCTTCCTTTTCGCTAGGAGGAACTAGCTGTAATGAAAGCAATACCACTAGAAAGAATTAAACAATATGGGAAGTGAACTACCTAGTGTGAGCTAGATCCAGGAAATATGGTACTTCCTAGATGGTTGTCGGTTCACTGTTTTAAACAAATTAATGCTGAAAACAAGGTAAATCCTATTGTTATTTTAAAATGATTTAGGTATCTCACTTAAAACACAATAAGAAAATAGATCTAATCTAATAGGTTAAGCTAGAGTAGAATTCATAGGTCAAATGGTTGGTTCTAGGTTCTATAGGTCTGATAAAGGTCTCGGGTAGGTCACAAGTGAGTGAGGGTGAGATAAAATTAGGTGGATAGGTCTCTGTTTAAGGCTGTGTACGAAAACACAGAGACCGACGTCTGTCAGGGGTGACCGACCGCGGTTAGGTATAACTAGCGCCAATTACTATGAGATCTAGAAATTTCACAGAACAAGATTTTGGTATCCTTTGTGATTGCACAAAGGATTTAGTTGGTTGGGAGGAGGTATTATGTGACTAGGATAAGTTTTTATGAGGTTTTGATGGGTCTATGGAGGTACAAAATGTTGGATATGGTCAATAAGGAGCAAGATAAACAATGGGTGATAAAACAATGATGAAATGAAATAACCAGGAAAGTATGATATTGTACTTACTTGGATTTCATTCCTAAAGGCTTTCGTGTGATGGATGGAGGTGCCGATGGAGGGTTTGAAGGCTGCAAGTGATCACCAACTAAAGAAAAGTTTCTATATGGGTTGCATGCACACTCCTCTTTTGCTTGGATAGTTCAGAAGGTGGTTGGGATGGCTGTGTAGGAGAAGATGCTCAATCTCCTTCCTTGGATGTCATTTCTTATTGGAATGGGCTCTCTGAAGATGCGTTATCTCTCTGAGATGTCGTTCTTGCTCATCAAATTTTCTTGCTTCCAACTTCCAAGTTCTAACCTTGAGAAATAAGGTTGTTTTGGGTTAAAAGAGGTAACCAACGGTGGTCCGGCTTAACCGATGATGGTTAGGGGAAACCGATGTTGGTGAAGGTGGGATTTCCTAGGTTTACCAAACTTAGGGACATCCTCCTGATTTCCTCGGATCTTGTGTCATCATCCCACGGATTGGACTAGGAAATTTTGTGATCATGCGGGAATGTGGCTAGAGGGAGTGTAGGCATTGATTTTTAGGGTTTGGGTAAGTATTAGTTAGTTATGGTAACTTGCTAAGAATAGGTCTTAAGTTGAGTTAGCTTGGTGAGGTGTCTAAGTGAACTATATGTGTAGGTATTATTTAAATAAGATATTTAAATAATAGATATAGTGAGGATAACGAGTTAATTTAATTAAATTAATACTAGTGAGGTGAAGGGGGCCATGGCTAGGTTGATGTAATAAAAGGGGGGGCTTATATGTTGAAGGACGAAGGGGGAGTGTGACCTAATTTTAGTGTCTACAGCCAGCTCCAGTTGATGTACCAGTAGGGACCCAGCCACCACCTAGGATGGGTGGGGAGATGTTAGCAAGTCACCAAACAGGGACCGAGGAGGTAGAGGGGATAGGAAATACAGATATGGATGATGTCCTCTAAGATGATGCATGATATATGGTGCCCAATTTTGATGTAGTTTTAATTTTTTATATATACTAGCCTGCATGCCAAGTGTTGTTATATTTTTCATCATATAATGGTATGTGTGCTGAAGAGAGTGAGGATGTACGAGAGTTTTATATTTTTGAGCATATACCGGCCTACGTGCCAAAGATGGTGAGGTTGTATATGAGAGTTTTGGAGAGATGCACTTTATTTGATATTCATGTATATTGTATGGACATCTAGATTTATATGATGAGATGGATGATTTGATGATTTGCTGATGATGCTTTGATGTTGATAGACTTGGATTGTTTATGCATAGATGGATGAGTGATAGGTGTGTTAGGCATGGATGGAGTCAGGTTATAGGCATGGATTGAGTTAGGTTTTAGTCTAGGCATGGATTAAGTCATGTTTTAGGTATAGATCGAGTTAGGTTGTAGGCATTGGCCGCCATACATGCACATGTGACAGGGTTATATAGCCAGTTAGCCATGGCGCAGGCATAGATTAGGGCCTTATAGGCCCTAATATAGGCATAGGGGTAGGGGCCAATGGCACCACCACAGGCACTGGGATAGGGTCCCAAATCATAGGCAGGGGTGGGGACAGGGACCCATAGGATAGGTACAGGGTCAGAGGCCGATGGGGACACCATAGACAGTACCTGTATCCAGATTGTGGGAGGCGAGAGATGAGGCCCAGTAGTATCAGGACCAACTGATGGTGGTAGGGATATATTATCTATCATATGCCGAGTACAGGGAATAGCACGCCTCTAGCGAGAGGACCAATCATGCACCCATAGCGTGGAGAGCACATGGTCAGGGTGAGGCCACAGTTCCCAGAGGCCAGTGTTTTTTCACCTTTTTATTAGATTGTTTCTTTGAATCATTGATGAAATAGATAGGGTAACAGGCGTAGGAGGAATACTCTTTCAAATGTCAGTTGATGGGTTTGTTACATGCATATGACTTTTGAATCCATAGCTGACCATGAGAGCTTCCTTTTCGCTAGGAGGAACTAGCTGTAATGAAAGCAATACCACTAGAAAGAATTAAACAATATGGGAAGTGAACTACCTAGTGTGAGCTAGATCCAGGAAATATGGTACTTCCTAGATGGTTGTCGGTTCACTGTTTTAAAAACAAATTAATGCTGAAAACAAGGTAAATCCTATTGTTATTTTAAAATGATTTAGGTATCTCACTTAAAACACAATAAGAAACTAGATCTAATCTAATAGGTTAACCTAGAATAGAATCCATAGGTCAAATGGCTGGTTCTACGTTTTGTAGGTCTGATAAAGGTCTCGGGTAGGTCACAAGTGAGTGAGGGTGAGATAAAATTAGGTGGATAGGTCTCTGTTTAAGGCTGTGTAGGAAAACACAGAGACCGACGTCTGTCAGGGGTGACCGACCGCGATTAGGTATAACTAGCGCCAATTACTATGAGATCTAGAAATGTCACAGAACAAGATTTTGGTATCCTTTGTGATTGCACAAAGGATTTAGTTGGTTGGGAGGAGGTATTATGTGACTAGGATAAGTTTTTATGAGGTTTTGATGGGTCTATGGAGGTACAAAATGTTGGATATGGTCAATAAGGAGCAAGATAAACAATGGGTGATAAAACAATGATGAAATGAAATAACCAGGAAAGTATGATATTGTACTTACTTGGATTTCATTCCTAAAGGCTTGTGTGTGATGGATAGAGGTGTCGATGGTGGGTTTTAAGGCTGAAAGTGATCACCAACTAAAGAAAAGTTTCTATATGGGTTGCATGCACACTCCTCTTTTGCTTGGATAGTTCAGAAGGTGGTTGGGATGGCTGTGTAGGAGAAGATGCTCAATCTCCTTCCTTGGATGTCATTTCTTATTGGAATGGGCTCTCTGAAGATGCGTTATCTCTCTGAGATGTCGTTCTTGCTCATCAAATTTTCTTGCTTCCAACTTCCAAGTTCTAACCTTGAGAAATAAGGTTGTTTTGGGTTAAAAGAGGTAACCGACGGTGGTTCGGCTTAACCGATGATGGTTAGGGGAAACCGATGTTGGTCAAGGTGGGATTTCCTAGGTTTACCAAACTTAGGGACATCCTCCTGATTTCCTCGAATCTTGTGTCATTATCCCACGGATTGGACTAGGAAATTTTGTGATCATGCGGGGAATGTGGCTAGAGGGAGTTTAGGCATTGATTTTTAGGGTTTGGGTAAGTCTTAGTTAGTTATGGTAACTTGCTAAGAATAGGTCTTAAGTTGAGTTAGCTTGGTGAGGTGTCTAAGTGAACTATATGTGTAGGTATTATTTAAATAAGATATTTAAATAATAGATATAGTGAGGATAACGAGTTAATTTAATTAAATTAATACTAGTGAGGTGAAGGGGGCCATGGCTAGGTTGATGTAATAAAAGGGGGGGCTTATATGTTGAAGGACGAAGGGGGAGTGAGACCTAATTTTAGTGTCTACAGCTAGCTCCAGTTGATGTACCAGTAGGGACCCAGCCACCACCTAGGATGGGTGGGGAGATGTTAGCAAGTCACCAAACAGGGGCCGAGGAGGTAGAGGGGGATAGGAAATACAGATATGGATGATGTCCTCTAAGATGATGCATGATATATGGTGCCCAATTTTGATGTATTTTTAATTTTTTATATATACTAGCCTGCATGCCAAGTGTTGTTATATTTTTCATCATATAATGGTATGTGTGCTGAAGAGAGCAAGGATGTACTAGAGTTTTATATTTTTGAGCATATACCAGCCTACGTGCCAAATATGGTGAAGTTGTATATCAGAGTTTTGGAGAGATACACTTTATTTGATATTCATGTATATTGTATGGACATCTAGATTTATATGATGAGATGGATGATTTGATGATTTGCTGATGATGCTTTGATGTTGATAGACTTGGATTGTTTATGCATAGATGGATGAGTGATAGGTGTGTTAGGCATGGATGGAGTCAGGTTATAGGCATGGATTGAGTTAGGTTTTAGTCTAGGCATGGATTAAGTCATGTTTTAGGTATAGATCGAGTTAGGTTGTAGGCATGATTGAGTCAGGTTGTAGGCATGGTTGAATTAGGTTTTGTTTTAGGCATGGATGAAGTTAGGTTTTAGGCATGGTGGAGTCAGGTCATAGGCATGGTTGAGTTAAAAGTGGGTGAGTTTTTAATTCATTAATTTGTAAAATTAATAATGATATGGGTCATGTTTAAGATGTTTTATAAAATATGCATGACGATAGTAAAGAAATGATAGTCAAAATAAATGTATGTTTTGATGATGATAAACATGCGAAGCAATGTGTTGTTTGTTTGGTTTAATTTCTAATTTTTGATATAAAAAGGAAACTAAGTAGGGTAGAATGTGATTTAGGAAAATGAAAGATGAATTGGTTAGGGTAGAGAGTAGCCAAGCTAACCTCTAAGGGCCCCATGCCTTCGTAGTGCTGCCTACATAGTCCCGGTGAAAAGGGACCTCAGGCCGATGTAGTTTTCCCATAGGCTAGGGAAGAATGTGAGGAGGCATGAGAATGAGTTGGTAGGTTTTAAGTGTGATTGAGTCTAGGTCTGTTAGGTATGGGTGGATTGTGGGCACATTGGTATAGGTGATTTTGATTATGGTGGAAGAAGAAGATTATCCAAAGGTAAGCGTCAAGGACCAAGTCTTATATAAGGTAATCAATACATAATAAGGAATTTTAAAAGATAAAAGGAGGCAAGGAAGCCGCTTGATTGGTTAGGATCATAATGAGTAGGTCATACCTTGGAGGGGCTGATGAATGTAAGACCCTAAAGAAATCACATGATTGATTATTCTAACAGTGAAAATTAGTCATGTGACCACCAAATGTCATGGTTCCAAGAGATCCCTTGAGGTGGTAGGAAATGAAAATGTGAATTGTGAGAGGGCGAAAATTGGTAGTTTATATGGACGTAGGTAGCATGCCTTTGTGGTAAGAGGTCCAAGGTCACAATGGGAAAGTCCATGACAAAAAAGCTTTTTGTGTTAACTGATGTCTGAGATAGACTGATCGATGCGGGAAGTCAATATGGGATGAGGAAATCAACTCCTTGAGGTCTTCATGAAGTTGATCGATGTGGTAAGCTTCATATTCTCTCGCTTCTTCACTCTTTTATTTTTTGTTGTTTTTTTTAAAGAACTTTACATATTTGTCCTTCAAGGGAGCAGTCTATTTATAGCAGTGATTATAGAGAGGAAGATGTCCTTTTGAGGGAGTCATCTTTCTATTGGAAGTTTGACTCAAGGAGTTGGATCCCATGTGAGGGCTTTGAAGTCATGGACAAGACCAAGGTGAAGAATAGGATTCTTGTTCAGAAAGTAGGGTGAAATGACCATGGGATCTCATCGAGAGGTAAATGAAAAGTATCCTTGAGAATCATGTTATGTGCAGTGCCATGGTGCACATATTCAAGAGAAGAAAAAAGGTGACGGGTATGCGCATAATTTTTATTTAATCATTGGTGATGGCGTAGGATGTGGACATCATTCAAGGGATGAGCATGGAAAGAGGCACAAAGTGAGGTAGATCTAAAAGTCAATAGTAGAATGGTCGAAGATGTAAGGCATTAAGGGGCTTAAGTTTGGGTTTACCATCAAGTGAAGATAAACAATAAGCACCTGATCTGTAAGTTTGGGTCATGATGTATGGTGCAAGAAAATTAGGAGCAAATTTTCCCCGTTAAATTTTTTCTGCTTTAGTTACATGTTGATTTTCTTTCAAAACAAGGTCACGAACTTGGAAGGTTCATTCATGGACACGTTTATCATAGGAATGTTTGATTCGTTTTTGGTAAACTTGAAGGTAGTCAAGAGTGTTAAGACGACGTTCATCTAATAACTCAAGTTGTGCTAATTGGTCATGACGAAAGTCGTTATCATTGAGCATGTCATGGAGAGAAATGCGGAGTGAGGGAATCTAGAATTTGAGAGGTAGAATAGCCTCTATACCGTAGACCATAGAAAAGGGTGTGGCAATAGTGGAAGTACAGATACTAGTGCGATATGCCCACAGGGAGAAAGGAATATGCGTATTCCAGTCCTTCACAGTATCGTTAACCAATTTCATGAGAATTTTGTTTAAGGTTTTATTAGTGGATTCGGCTTGGCCGTTGGTTTGTGGGTAATAAGGTGATGAGAAACTTAGCTGAATGCCGAAGGTATCACAAATTTTTTGCAAGGTCTTATTTTTGAATTGTTTACCATTATCAGTGATGAGGTGATGAGAAACACCAAAGTGAAAAATGATGTGATGATTGATGAACTCACCTATTTTATCAGCTTTCATGGAGATGAGTGGTATGGCTCCAACCCATTTTGTGTAGTATTCGGTAGTGGTGATGATCTATTGATGACATTGGGAAGAATGGGGATTTATCTCTTTGACAAGATCTAAACCCCATTGAGAAAAGGGCCAAAGGTCACGGGTGACTTATAAGGCATGAATGGGTGTATGATGAAGGTTGGCATGTTGTTGGCATTTTACACAACACTTAACGTAGTTATAACAATCATGATTAAGGGTCGAATAGTAATAGCCTAGGTGAAGAATACACTTAGCAATAATAAGGCCACTGAAGTGACCTCCACATATGACATCATGAACTTCCTTAATGGTATAAGAAATTTCAGAACTCGTGAGACATCGTAAGAGAATACCATCAAAACCACACTTATAGAGGAGGCCCCACATGATGACATAACGAGAGACCATTTTAAGGAAGGAACGTTGTTGATTATGAGTGAGATCAGGAGGTAAGATGGAGAGAGAAAGATAGTCAGAGTATTGTTTATACCAAATGTCGCTCGGGTCCGGGGTGATGGTTATGATGGAGTAAACATTGTGAGGTAAATAAGAGGGCGATTGGAGTCATTATATGGTGACAAATATTTTAGAATCCGTAGGTGAAGCAGGTATTTGAGAAGCCAAGAAAGCCATGGTACCTACAAATTTGTTGGTTTAACGGGGGATGGTTTAAAGGGCATAATGGTCAAAGGTGGTCAAAAGTATGTCTACATGATGTTTATACTTTTGGATTATCTCATTACAACATTGGTATATACCATTGAATTGGTTTATGACCAATTGAGAATCACCAAAGATGTTGATTGATTTGACATATAAGGCGTAGGTACCTTAGAGACCTAATACGAGTGCTTCGTATTTGGAAATATTGTTTGTACAATCAAAATTGAGTTTGAAATAAAAAGGCATGGGTTCACCATTAAGCAGAATGAGGATAACACCACCCCCACCCCCACGCTGACACTTGGAACCATTGAAGAAGAGTGTCATTTGGTAAGCGGGCTCGTCGAGAGAAAGGGGTGCAATTGACTCATCTAGAAAGTCAAAATTAGAGGGTTGATCCCCAGAAATAGGTGCATCGGCCAATTGGTTGGCGATAGCTTGGCCTTTGATGTACTTTTTTTGAATGAATTCGAGGTCGAGGTCAACTAAAAGCATAAGCCAGTGTGTGGCATGCTGATTTTGATAAGGTTTGGCATACATGAAGTGTAAGGGGTCAGTGTTGGTCACAACATAGGTTTTGTGGTTGAGTAGATAATGGTGGAGTTTTGTGGCAATGAAAAATGAGGCTAAGAATTTTTTTTTGGGATGGGTGTATCGAGTTTCATAATCTAAAAGAGTATGGTTTATGTAATAAACCGCCTTATCCCTTTGTTGCTCATCACGATGAGCGAGCATGGCCCCCAAAGAGTGATCGGTAGTTGAGATGTATAGGTAGAAAGGTTGATCGTCTTTAGGTGGAATGAGTATATGAGGTTGAAGAAGGTATTATTTTAAGGACTCAAAAGCTTTTTGGAAATCATCATCCCATTTAAAAGAGACATCCTTCTTGAGAAGGTGATGAAATGGTTGACACCGATCAGACAATTGTGAAATGAAACGACAAATAAACTACAACTTACCTTGTAGGCTACGGAGTTTCCTAAGATTAGTGGGTGAAGGAATTTCCAGAATGGCCTTGAATTTAGCAGGGTCAACTTCTATACCACGTAGGGAAACGATAAATCCCAGGAGCTTTCCTGAGAGAACTGCAAAGACACATTTCTTGGGTTAAAGGCCGACGTAATATTTAATAAGGCTATCAAAGATGGTTTTTAGGACGGTGAGGTGCTCAGAGCGGAATTTAACTTTGGCCAGGAGATCATCCACATAATCTTCCAATATATGATGCATGATGTCATGGAAGATATAAATCATTGCCTGCTAATATGTGGCATCAATGTTTTTAAGGCCAAAAGGCATGACTCGATAGTATAAGGTCCCCCAAGGGGTGATGAATGTGGTTTTGTGTTGCTCCTCTAGGGCAAGCAAGATTTGGTTATAAACTGAGAAGCCATCCATGAGTGATAGCATCTCGTGACCAGCGGTAAGGTCAACCAGTTGGTCAATACTGGGTAGAGGAAAGTCGTCTTTTGGGCAAGCTAGATTGTGGTCACGGAAATCCATGCAAATGTAGAGTCCCCCTGTCGCCTTAGTGAAAGGGAAAATATTAGAAATCCAACAAGGATAATCAATGGGTAAGATGAAGGAAACAGAAAGAAGGCACTGGAGTTCTTCTTTGACGAGAAGGGCAATGCGAGGGTGTATTTTCCTCATTTTTTTATGGGCTTAGCATCAGGAATTGTTACGATATTATGGACCACTATGGTGGGGTCAATACTAGGCATGTCTGCGTAAGACCAAGCGAAAGCATGGTTATGGTTTTTGAGAAAAGAGGTGATGGCTTCTTGTTTAGTAGCATCTAAAGATTGACCAATCTTTAGGATGTGTGGGTTGTCCTGAGTATGAATGTTGATCTTGGTAGTCGATTCATTCAATATGGTTTATGTCTCAGAGGGTAACAACCGATGAATATATGAGTCTTCTACACCAAGGTACGTGAAAATAGATTCATCATCTTGACATTAAATGATGTTAATTGAAGGTGTATCATCATCGATCATTTCAGGATACAAGAAGAGAAGAGAGGAAGGAGCCTCACCCTCGCGTTGATAAGTTGGATGCCCCAAGGAAATGGTGTTTATGAAAAAAATGTTTAGGGGGGATGGATTTTGGATCCATCGACTCCATCAGCGAAGGTGGTGATGAAGGTGGAGCGAGTGAAGAGGGTGGAGAAGGGTTGATGTCCTCGATGAGTTCAATGCAGGCCTGCTTGGTAGGTGGTTCAACAAAGATAATACCACTGTGGTCATTATGTTTGCGCGTAGTGCATGGAATAACAGTATGGCGGCCTTGCTCGTAGAAGCCAAAGCCAAAACCCTTCCATGCACATCGGTGTAGGAAGGTGTGGGCGAAAAGGTGATTGGTGAGTGACTGTAAGTCAGTGGAAAATGGGCGGGTTTGTGATGGTGGTTTGGGTGTGTAAGTGGTAGTATCAAGTCCCCCATAGGTGAGACTGGTAAAAAGGTGAAGAGGACCATAAAGGAGGTATTCTCCTATGCGGTGATCATAGCAATGGTGTTGGTGAAGAATTCCATACTCTTGTGGAGTAAGGAATGTGTTGACACTATAAAGGTGATACTCCCCCAGAGTGAGGCATTGAAAAATGCCTTCCAAGGGATCGGTGGTTGGTATGCGGGTAGCTGGAATAGATGATGTATCGGAGGTCAACGCAGAGGTGAAGCTAATGGGTTAGGAGGCTGATGGGTCAGTCGTAGAGGTTGTGGCACTGGTAGGAATGGAGGAGGTATGTGTGGTTGAGGTAGCGACTGTACTGGTAAGCGGAGGTATAGGTGAAGTGGTAGTGGTCATGGAGGTGGATGCCTTAATGGGCATAAGTACATCAATGGGTCAGTAAAGCATGTTACATGTTTTAAAAGGTGATGTATCAGTTAGAATAGTATAGGTGTGTCCTTCATGCTAAAACTTTACACAATGATGCAAAGTGGAAGGAACAAAACCCATGACATGAATCCAGGGTCTGCCAAGCAACAAGTTATATTGAAATTCCCCCTCTAAGACATAAAATAACTCTAGAATAGTGCGGGGGCCCACACAAACATGGAGGTTGATGGTGCATAGTGTAGATGTGATAGCGTCATTGAATGAACGCAACATGATAAGATGTTTATGCATGTAATTTTCAGGTATGCGCATTTGAGAGAATGCATGAGATGAAATGATATTAATTCTTGCACCCCCATCAATCATTACACGTCGTACATGTATATCATCGATGTGGACAAAGATGAAGAGAGTTGGGTCTAGGTCATTAGTTTTTTGCGGTGCGATCTCTTCGTCTGAGAAGCTAAGGGAGGCTACTTGATGAGTAGGTGGAGGTGTGGATAAAGGTGGTAATTTAGTGAGAGAGGCTACATGATGGGGTGTGATAATGGAGGCTATGGGTGTAGGGTCATTGAGTAAAACATCAATAGATTGCAAGACCTCCATGAGAGCTTGATGATGGGATTCTGAGGTTTGGATGAGGTCATATAAGGAAATTTTGAGGGGGGATTGGTGTAGTTGTTTGAGCATCGTGCGGTGTATGACCCCATTAAAAATAGGATATGTGGGGCCACGGATAATGATTTTAGGTGTGGGTGCAGATGGTATGTTAGGTATAGGATTGGTTGGTGAGTTAGTTGCCTTTTCCTTGCATTTTTCCTTTTGAGAACGGGTAGTAATGTGGTGTTAGGTTGTGGAGCATATTTTCATGTGTGAAAGTGTTGAAGACTGTACACTAAGATTACTGTACACTTTTCATGTATCCTCATCAGGGTTCGGGGGCCCCCCAATTTTTTTTTTGGGCCTTAAAACGTTCCTGATATATCGGGAAACGTGATTTTCTCATATGGGTAGGATTTTGACCCATAGGTTTATAGGACGGTTTTTTCCCATGGTTTTGATACCCACAGTTTTGTAAAACTGCTTAAGCATTTGTCTTTTTATATGGTTTTATGCATATGATAGATATAATGAAAAACATTGTAGATGTGCTTTGAATTTGGCTATGAATTCTGTAGAGTTTGTTGAGCATAGCTCCAAACGGATCTGGGTATTGTATTCAGAGAGCGATGGCTTGTAATAAAATCTAAGCGTTTCTTGGTGGATGTAGCCCAAATTGGGTGAACCACATTAAATATTGTCTCTTTGTGTTGTGTTATTTTATTCTACAAATTTATTTGAGATCTTTAATATTTTCTACATATTAGTCTCTACTGTTGTGATTCTGTGAGGGATTATTCCGCATATTTTATCCTTTATTTCCTAACAATTGGTATCAAATCCTGGGTTTAGTTTGCTGAAGTGTTGAACTGTAGGGAAAGTTTTATCTTGAGTGGGAGCTATGGAAAATAATGAAAGATCTAGGGTTGATAAATTTAACGGGTAAAATTTCAGTCTTTGGAAGATGCAGATGGAAGATTACCTTTATCAAAAGGATATTTATACTCTGCTATATGAGTAGGTGAACAAACCCTTGAGCATGACAAATGTGGAATGAGATTTGTTGGATAGGAAGGAACTTGGGACAATCCGGATGTGTCTTGCATCTTCGGTATTATTTAATGTTTCAAAGGAAAAGACTTCAAAAGAACTGATGGATGCATTAAGGAAGTTATATGAAAAACCCTCTGCCTCTAATAAGATATTTTTAATGAAAAAATTGTTTAATATAAAGATGTCTGAGAATGGTTCAGTAGCAGATCATCTAAATGATTTTAATACGGTTGTAAATATGCTAGCTTCGGTTACAATAGAATTTGATGAAGAAGTTAGGGCTTTATTAGTTCTGTGATATTTACCTGAGAGTTGGAATAGCTTGGTAATGGCGGTAAGCAACTTAGTTCCAGCTAACTTAAAGTTGAAGTTTGAGGATGTTGTAGGGGTGATTCTAAGTGAGGAAATGTGAAGAAAAATCTCTAGTGAATCTTCTACTTCAGGGAATGCTTTGACAGTGGAAACTAGAGGGAGACAGAAGATTAGAGGAAGCCGTGGAAAATCAAAGGATCGGGAAAGGTCAAAATCCAAAAGCAAGATAGTATGCTGGCATTGTGGAAGTTCTGGGCATGCAAAGAAGGACTGTTGGGAGCTTCGGAACAAGAAGAAACAATGGGAAGAAAACAAGGAGGCAAATGTGGCAATAGGTAATGTATGTCAGGATGTTTTGATTCTTTCTTTGCACAATATTACTAAATCTTGGGTTTTAGATTTGGGGGCTTCTTTCCATGCTTCTCCACATAGGCATTATTTTTTTGATTATGTTCAAGGAAATTTTGGGCATGTTTTTCTTGGTGATGATGAGCCTTGTAGCATAGTTGGAAAAGGTTCTGTTCAGGTTAAGATGCAGAATGGGAATACTTGGCTATTGAAGGATGTCAGACATGTTCCTACATTAAGATGAAATTTTATATTGGTAGGGCAGTTAGGAAGTGATGGTTGTACTGTGATATTTATAGCTAACTCTTGGAAGGTTACCAAGGGTGATCTTGTGGTGGCAAGAGGTAAGAAGGTTGGAACCTTGTATTTAACTACTTATAACACTAATTTTTGTAATCTTGTGGCTTCCGAAGTAGATACAACATTATGGCACTATAGGCTTGGTCATATGAGCCATAAGGGCATGGAGATCATAAAGAAGGATTTTCCCAGATATAAAGAAACATGTTTGGAGTTCTGTGAGGACTGCATATATGGGAAACAGAAGCGAGTAAGGTTTCTCAAGGTTGGACCTACAAAGAAAGAGAGTAAGTTAGAGCTGGTGCATTCTCATGTGTGGGGACTAGCTCATATATCATCTCTTGGGGGTTCAAGTTATTATGTTACTTTTATTGATGATGCAACAAGGAAAGTTTAGGTTTATTGTATTAGAAAAAAATCTGATGTATTTGACACTTTTGTTAAATGGAAAGCCTTGGTAGATAATGAAACAGGTCTTAAGCTAAAATGTCTCAGGTCAGATAATGGAGGGGAGTATTGCAGCAATGAATTTGATGATTATTGTTCTAAGAATGGAATCTACAGGAAAAAGATAGTTCTAGGAACTCCGCAGCAGAATGGGGTGTCAGAAAGGATGAACAAAACAATAATGGAATGTGCTAGGAGCATGAGATTACATGTAGGACTACCTCTTTATTTTTGGGTAGAAGTGGTAAGCATAGCTGTGTAATTGATAAACAGATGACCCTCAAGTGCCTTGGATGGAGGCATACTTGAGGAGGCTTGGTATGGTAAGAAAGTTGATTATTCATTTCTTAGAGTCTTTGGATGTGAGGTGTTTGTTCATATAGACAAGGATGATAGGACCAAGCTAGAGGCTAAATTAGAAAAATGTAATTTCATTGGTTATGGTGGTGATGACTTTGGATATAAATGTTGGAGTATTACAAGAAAATCATTCGATCTAGGGATGTGGTCTTTAATGAGAAAGTCATGTATAAACAACAGTTACAGGAAAATAGGGAATAATTGAAGAAAAAATATACAGTAGTAGAGGATCTTTCAGATGGGAAAGTGAAACATGAATCAGTTCAAGATCCCCCTCAACAGGAACCCCAAACTCCTATATTGAGGAGGTCTTCTATGGTAAGAAGAGAACCTAAACATTTTTCTCCTTCTCTTTATTATTTATTATTCACTGATAGTTGAGAGCCAGAGAGCTTTAATGAAGTAATGTAGGTAGATGCCAAGAGGAAGTGGAAGCAAGCCATGGATGAGGAGCATCAGGCTCTCATGGAAAACCAAACATGGGATTTGGTGAAGCTACCTGAAGGAAAAAGAGCATTACAGAAAAATTGGGTTTTTAGAGTGAAAGATGAAGAAGGAGGCAAGATAAGATACAAGGCCTGGTTGGTGGTCATGGGGTTTGCACAGAAAAAAGGTATAGATTTTGATGAGATTTTTTCTCCCGTAGTAAAAATGACTTCTATTAGAACTGTTCTAGGAATAGTTACAGCAGAAGAATTGCACTTAGAATAACTTGATGTAAAGACTATATTTCTCCATGGTGATTTGGAGGAGGAACTATATATGCAGCAGCTAGAGGGCTATGAGGTAAAAGGTAAAGAGGAGATGGTGTGCAAGCTAAAGAAGAGCTTGTATAGCTTGAAACAAGCTCCATGTCAATGGTATAAGAAATTTTATAGCTTCATGATAGAGCAATGTTATATTAGACGTCATTATGACCATTGCATGTATACAAAGAAATTTGTGGATGGAAGTTATATTATCCTTTTTTTGTATGTGGATGACATATTGGTTGCAGGTAAAAACATGTAGGAAATAAAAGTACTCAAGAAGCAGCTAAGTGAATCCTTTACTATGAAGGATTTGGGGGCAGCCAAACAAATCCTTGGTATGAGGATATCTTGGGATAGGAAGGAATAGAAGCTGGCTTTATCTCAAGAAGAGTACATTAAGAAGGTCTTGGAGAGGTTTAATATGCAGGATGCTAAATTGGTTAGGACTCCTTTGGCAGGCCACTTCAAGTTATCAAAGGAACAATGTCCTAAGAAAGAGCAGGAGAGAAACTAGATGTCCAAGGTACCTTACTCATCAGCGGTTGGTAGTTTGATGTATGTCATTTTGTGCACTAGGCCTGATATTGCCCATGTAGTGGGAGCGGTGAGTAGATTTATGAGTGATCCAGGTAGAGATCACTAGCAGGCAGTAAAGTGGATCCTTCATTATTTGAGAGGGACCATGGGGACATTTTTGTGCTATAGTGGATCAAGCATCACTTTGTGTGGTTATGTAGATTCATATATGGCTAGAGATGTAGACAGCAGGAGGAGCACAACAGGTTATGTTTACACTGTAGGTGGAACAACAGTAAGCTAGATTTCACGACTACAGAAGTTGGTGGCTTTGTCAACCACGGAGGCTGAGTATGTTGCTGCCACAGAGGAAAGCAAGGAAATGATTTGATTATAGAAATTACTTGAGGAGTTGGGGCATAAGTAGGAGGAAGGAAAGTTGCATAGTGATAGTCAGAGTGCTATACACCTAGCTAAGAACTCTGCTTTCCACTCTAGGACAAAGCATATACAGTTAAGGTACCATTTCATCAGGATAACTTTGGAGGAAGAGAAGTTGAAGTTGGAGAAGATTCATACCAGTTAGAATCCTACAAACATGATGACCAAGGTGGTCACAAGGGAAAAATTGAAGTTGTGTTCAGCTTTGGTTGGTCTTCACAGAAACTAGTGAAGTGTTGAGAAGCTTACTCAGAGGAAAACTAGTCTCCAAGTGGGATATTGTTAGGTTGTGGAGCCTATTTTCATGTGTGAAAGTGTTGAAGACTGTACACTAAGAGTACTGTACACTTTTCATGTATCCTCACCGGGGTTCGGGGGTGCGACCCCCGAATTTTTTTTTGGGCCTTAAAACGTGCCCGATATATCGGGAAACATGATTTTCTCATATGGGTAGGATTTTGACCCATAGGTTTATAGGACGGTTTTTTCCCATGGTTTTGATACCCACGGTTTTGTAAAACTTCTTAAGTATTTGTCTATTTATATGGTTTTATGCATATGATAGATATAATGAAAAACATTGCAGATGTGCTTTGAATTCCGCTGTGAATTCTGTAGATTTTGTTAAGCATAGCTCCAAATGGATCTGGGTATTGTATTGAAAGAGCAGTGTCTTCTAATAAAATCTGAGCAAGTGATTCTTGGTGGACGTAGCCCAAATTGGGTGAACCACGTTAAATACTGTCTCTTTGTGTTGTGTTATTTTATTTGAGATCTTTAATATTTTCTACATATTAGTCTCTACTATTGCGATTCTGTGAGGGATTATTCCGCATATTTTATCCCTTATTTCCTAACACATGGATCATGTTGATCTGAGGTGGGGAGGTAGGCAAGGTAGGTGAGCCATGAAAGGTATAGCGAAATGAAGGGAAAGATCCTAGTGGTGGGGAGGAACTTTTTTGGATGAGATGGGAACATCGACATTTGGGTGGAGGTTTGGTGAGGTCGTTGATGCAAACCATATTAATTTCAAATCTCGAAGATGGTTCTAGGAGATGTGGGGGTGGGGGTCGTGGTTGTTGAGTAGGTAGTGAGGGAAGGATTGTGGGAATGGGTGTTGGTTAAATGGGGTCCTCATTGTCAAAGTTTTCTTCAGGAGGACACAACTGGATAAGGACGGTTTTCAAAGCCTTACAATTCTCCACATCGTGTCCTGGCACATGATGGTAGGTGAAAATTTTAGTGTCATCAAACCCTTTTGGCTTGGTTTTGAGAGGGTAATAAGGCCTGAGTGGAGGTAATGTGATAACAGAAGTCTCAAGGAGGTTGGTTAATATTTTGGCATAGGACCCTACTAGTGGGTCACAATGGGAAGTGAAAGTGGGTTTGGGCGTAGGTGTGGCTGATTGTTGAGGAACGGTCTTTGTAGGAGGGAGAGTGGGTCGAGCTATGGTTTTGGGTGCTGGTGCGGTCTTGGGTGTGAGTCGTGTTTGCTTGGGTAGGGGTATGGTAGATGAACTTGCAAGAGGGTATGTGATTGTTTTGAATACCTTATTGGAGGGTAGCGGATTTTTGTCTTTGGGCTGCACCTTCTTGGGTAAAGGTGATATGGGTGTACGAGATCTAGAGGGAAAAGTGGATGGGGGAAGAGGGAAATTTACCCATGGGGATAATGGAGGTGCTATGAAGGTAGATGATGCAGGTTGTGCAGGGGGTGTGAGGGACAGAGACTGAAGTGTAGTGGGTAGTGAAGAAGTAACCAATGGTAATGGAGGTATGTGTGGTAAAGATGCTGCAAGTGCGGGTGTAAGTTGTATCAGGTGCTTGGGTATGTTAGAGGTTTGTGAGGAAGGAATGAGTTGTTGTGTTTTTGGTTTACTGATGGGTGGAGGTTTCTTAACCATGTTAGAAGGGCGAGGTCCTAAGACATACGAAGAGGGTAAAGGTGATGAAGGTACAATTGGCGCAGTTGGGGTATGAGTTCTATGAGCTTGGTTCTTCTGTTTGGGTGTCGGAGTAGGCTTGGTGTTGACTTTGGAAGATGTAGCTAAATCTAATTTGATAGGTGGATGAATAAGGCTAGTGGTTGGGGTGACCCCTAAGGTAGTAATAGGTTTAGTTGAGGAAGATGATGTAGGTGTGGGTTTGGATTTAGGTGTATGTTGGGTTATGGGTAAGGGTGTGTGTTGAGCTATATTGGGTGTTGTGGAAGAAGTTGTGATAGAGGGGGTTGTGTTTGGTTCAATTGGCCGAAATATTTTTAGGTAGATAGTAGAAGTGTCAGCAAGTGGCATCTGCATTTACGTTGAGATAGGAAGTAGAAGACGACCCCAAAGTAAAGCTCTATCCACATAATCTAAGCAATCAGCTAAGCATGAGAATGACAAGGCTGTAGGTGAGGTTGATGAGGATCCAATGACAATTCCTGTAAAATGTGTCTTAGAAATGGGAAATTTGCTAGCTTAAGCTTCTGTGGGTAAGAGAGTTGAAAGTAGGTCTGCAGGATCTTAGGTAGCTGATGGAGAATGGTCACCTAGGGGTAAAGGCATGTCTAACAGGTTTGTGATAGGTGGAGGAGATGACACATGCTCCTCTACGGGTGGAGGAGATGATGGATGCTCCTCTGTGGGTGTAGGAGATAAACAAGCATCTTCCATGGGATGGAGAGGTACTGCGGGTGACGAATCTCTAGGTGGAGAAGCCAAAGGTGAAATGGTCTCGATGTTAACGGGAGGCTCCTCCATGGGTGATGAAGGGGGTGAAAGGTGTTCCTCTATGGGTGGAGAAATAAGTGAGGTGGTTTCTAATGCAGAAGGAGGACTTCGGGCTAGAATTTCCTCAATGGAAGGAATATGAGGTAATTGGGAAGCAATGGGTGCATTGTTGAAAATAACGTGGACCTCGTGAGTATGACTATCATGAGTTGAGGTCTCTCTGGTTTGATCAAAAGAAGGGGCATGCTTAGGAAATGGTTTCTTGAAGATGTGTAAGTTTTGATTGGCATGTGCGTTAGGAATATCCACGGTTAAATCACCTTTCTTGAGAATTTCTTGAACAATGTTTTTGAAGGTGATGTAATTTCCATCACTATGACCCTTGACTCGATGATAATTGCAGAAATTATGCTCTTTATACCATGTGGGTGTTGTTTCACGGGAGGAAGGGTGATGGCCCCAACTTTTATGAGATTTTCTAAGATAGAAGAATAAGGTTCCCCAATTGGGGTATATTTCCGTTGTTCCCATATTAATTGAAAAGTCTGAATGGGTGAGAGATTAGATGAGGGGATAGCTTGATTTGATGAATGAGTTGGGCTAGCTTTGAGTACCACTGCATTAGTGGTTCCCTTAGCTTTAGAATAATTGTCCTGTGGCTTTGAAGAAGAAGAGGTATCATTTGATTTGAATGCCAAGTTCTTATTGCATAATTGGATTTTCTTCTCTTCAATGGCCCGAATCTCTAGCTTTCATGCCATGGTGAATGCTTCGTCAAAGGTTCAGAAAGTTTGGACCTACAGGATTGGTGAGATATGTCTAGCACAATCCTATGTGAAGAGTTTGATGAGTTTGGTTTGTGGTAGTTGGAATGTGAGTTGATTGATTAGGCTACGCTAGTGAGCAAAAAAATCTGTGATAGATTCGTCATTATACTAATGCATGGAGTATAGGTCAGTCATGGTAACCTTCTTAATGATATTAATGGAGAAGTGATCCAAGAAGGCTTGGGCTACTTGATTAAATGAAAATATAGAGTGTCTAGGTAACCCACTATACCAATCTAATGCGTGTCTAGTTAGAGACATGGGAAAGGTCCTCAGGAGCAAAGCATCATCATGGGTGATCAAATAACACCCGTGTTTGAAAGATTGAAAATGTTGTTGCGGGTCTTCTTTGCTATTGAAATGGTTGAATTTAGGCATTTCCCAATGCATGGGATATGAACGGATGGGAATGGATGGGTGTATAGGCTCATTACAAATCTCATCATAGGTGAGAGTGTTTTGGGAGCCAGAAACCGATGCCTCTAATGTCTGCATCTTGTCCATCATTAACTTAATTAGGTCATTGGTAGGTTGTGATGGATGGGTGCCTCCTATAGCGTAAGAGGGTAGGTGTTGGGCATGTAACAAGGGTGGCATTCCAGTATATGATGTTTCCGTATAGGTAGATTGAGAAGAAGACAATGAAATAGGGGGTACGTACCTAAAGTGAATAATAGATGAAACATGGGTCTACTTATAGTACGTATATGGAGGTGGAAGGGTCGTGGTGACCCTAGTAGAAATGGGGGCTAAAGATTACAGAATAGAAAGGATGACGTTTTGAAAAGGGGTAGGGGTAACCGACATCGGAGGTGGTTGTGTAGATATGGGTATATGTGAGACAATAGGGGTGGATGAGGTTGTATTCTGGGTGGTTGGTGAAGGTATAGTGGATGTGGTGGGTGCAAAGGATGTGGAAGATGCGGAAATCATAGTGGGTATAGGGTCTAGCTATGAAACAACTAGGGGTAAGGTAGATGCGGGCAACGCAGAGCGAGATGGGGCTGACGCAGGAGTGGGAATGAGAGTCAGGGGGATAAATACGAGCATGTTGTATATCAATTGACCAAAGGCATCTTGAGTGGACGAGTGGGAAAGGTAAAAATGCAAGGCGACATGATTTTGGTCAAGGGGTCATGTGAACTCCTCATCTCTGGTAGCAATAGTGATAGGTTGGGTAGGATCTATGGGTGATAAAATAGAAGGTGGTGAAGGACTAGGTGGGAGTGGATGACTACTGACATGGAATATGAAGGCGTTCACTTGGCTTTGGGTCAGCACCATGTGAATAGGTACTGATCAGGTTGGACTGTTTCCTATAAATGACACAAAAATATAGCAGAAGTAGGAGAGAAAGGCGGTAATAAGTGGATTAGGTACCAAATGTCAGCTAAAAATTTTACACAGGCTAACCGATGCCGGTTAGGATAAATCGACACTGGTCATAGGTAACCGCGGTCGATCACTGTGGAAAGTGGACAATTGGTCAAAACAAGGTAAAAATCTAATAATTTGCCCAGTATGCAAGATGTTAATGGGACTTACCATGTCAATGAATATGATAAGAGTGGCAGAGACTCTGAATAGTCAAAGAAGGTGAATAGGTGTCCTTTTGGGTAGGCTAACCAAAAGAACAAGGAACTGATGCCAGTTGGATGAAACTAATGATGGTAAGAGGGTAACCAACAACGGTCGCTGGACCGACACCAGTTATTGTGAAATTGAAACAACGATGAAGTAATGTGGTTGTTTGTTAAAATTAATGTGGAATCAAACCCATAATCTTGAGAATGATGAGAATATGGTCTAGACACACTTAGATGAAGCTGGAATACACCAATTGTGATGAGGAGCATGCAAAGAAAAATAATAAAAATGAAGAGCATGATTTCGGCTTAACTGGCGACGGTTAAGGGTAACCGACGTCGGTTAGGGTGGGATTTCGTAGGTTTACTAAACTTGGCAGATCCCCTCGATTTTCTCAGATCTCATTCATTTACCCCACGGATTAGACTGTAAGCTTCCTTCTAATGAGTAGGAATATGGTTAGAGGGAATGTAGGCATTGATTTTTAGGGTTTGGGTAGGTCTTAGTTAGTTATGACAACTTACTAAGAATATGTCTTAGGATGAGGTGGCTAGATGAGGTGTTTAGGTGAGGTGGATATGTGGGCATTATCTCAATTAGGATATTTAAATAATAAATATGGTGAGGATAATGAATTAATTTAATTTAAATAATTAAATTAATATTATAGTGGGGTGAAGGGGGCCATGGTGAGTAGATGTGTTCAAGGTATTTATTTATCGAGGGACCAAAGGGAGTGTGACCCAATTTTGTTATCTACATACGGTTAATAACAATATTGAAATTTGGGGAAAGATATTTAGTAGAATAATTTTATATTGTGCCTTTTTAATTATTGCACTACTTCCTTTATTTTGTGATTTTGTGGAACTTGGAAAGGTAAAAGTTGTTGAACATGTTTTTTGAACCCAATAAGATTCCCAGAAAAATACGATAATGGTAATATTTATAGTGATTTAAATTAGTACGCAAGATATTGGGTTGGAGCTTGGATACTATTATTTCGTAAGTGATAATATGATTAGAATTCATACCCTACCCCCCCCCCCTGCAGAGGCTAATTTTATGACCCAAGAATTATATCAAAATCTTAATCCAATCAGTAACATTTAAATACCAACGTTTGGTTCTCAATGAAATATTTGGGGTTTGTTCTATAAGGGTTAGGGAGATGGGTTACCTAAGGTTTTGAAATTTAAATCAATGGTGTTTTGTTACCATTGGTGGTGGGTGTCATAATATATTAGTTATCCTGAATCGCATGAGAAAATGAATTAAGGTGTGAAGAAAACCTTTGTCCTTTTTTTTCATCTCGAGAAAGCTATTTCTTTGGAATAATTATGTTTTTATTGAAAAAAAACGCCACTATTCATCCACAAGTATAAAAAAATATTCCAATTTTTACTAGATAGTTGAATGTGTTTTGGGTCACCAAGGTTGAGGCATGACAATTGGTATCAAAGATCGAATTCTAACACTGAGTATACTAGGAATAAACAAATGATAATCATTAATTTGGTTATGTTTGGTTTCTTGTTTAACGAAAACATTTTTGCTAAACTTATTCACATTCCTTCTCCATTGGCCAAATGTCGTAACGAGGCATTAAACGTAGCATACCACGAACAACCACTTTGGAGCATCGTTTCTACTCACATGAGGTGTTGGGAGATTAATGGAAGCTTAGATGAGAAAATATAACAAATGGAACAACCAATGAAGATTGTAACACAAATTTTGATCACTTTATATATATTTAAAACACCTTGTAAAAGTTAGGAAAAGTCATTCCAAATAGAGATTGTGAAATGACTACAAGGCTCCCATAGATGAGATTATTTGGGATGATCATGTTCTATAGTGACATGGGATGTCACAACAATGTTTAAACCCAAATTTTATGATCATTAGGTTATTTGGTGGAGGGCATTCTAAGCCCAACCTTTGTTTTGCTAAATGGGATAACAGTTAAAAACTAATAATTTTTTTTTTTGATTTGGACTCATGGTTTCTGGATCTGTGGTAAGAAACTGAAATCTACCACTTCTAACCTCTAGTATTTCTCCATGTCAATTGGTTTCAACCATTGGTTTTGATAAAACTGATTGGGAAGTTGGTTTTTCAAGAGTTTTTTGGAGGCCTTTGGCTGTTCTGTCACAAAAATGAACCATCTAATCATGATAATTAGCCCCAAAAATAATGTCATAGTTTGAGCATTGCTTATAAAAATACTATTCTATAAATTGCATTGGATTCTTTATTTATAGGAAAATAGGTGAGAGTTGATAGAAAACATTTTTGAGTTATGGATGCTTGTTTTCTAAACCCCTTTCATAACATCTTTCACTAAAATTGTTGAAGTGCAATAGTAAAACTTTAATAGTTGGCCTTGGGAAGGTGATTCCAGTTCATGATATATTCATCAGTTGTTGGTTCTGAATGTCCCGTTGGATTTCCTGTATAGCAACTAATTGGTTATATGTTTCTTTTTTACCATTTTAGTATTTAGTGATTGTTTTGGCAAACCTTTTTCCATCCTTGCACAATAGATCAGACCATGGGAAAATTGAGTCTGAATGACCCGTTTGACATTTCAGAACACATTTGAAGGGTGCATACTTCTATAATGTGGTTATCATGATGTGTTACATGTTTTTTAAGTTCAATGTTATGACCCAAATTAAATAGATGCTAAGAGGTATTTTTGAATGCTAACTGCTTTGGTATAGTTTGGTCATTTTGGACACCACAGGAAATCTTTTTTGGGGTTTCACAAATAAATAGTAATTCGACATGGAAGTATAGAATATTTCCCTAAATATTAGGTGTATTGTTTTTTTGATGTTCTCCTTTGTTTTGATTCAATTTCTTGGGACACTCGTTTTTAGTACTAAAAAGATTTTTTTAAACCTAACAAAACCGATTCGGGATGGGTGTGAAATAAATAAATTGTACCTTATTGTATTGAAACCTAATATAAGAAAATGGTCTTCAACGTCTAAAATATTTAATTATTATGAATTATAATAATTTCAACTCCTCGTGCATATGTTGTCAATCTCAATTTTATGATACTCTTTAATAGAAAAATTTCCAAAGTGACCTTATAAACTAGCTTTCCTATCAAAAGTGTTTGTATAAATTAAGCATACTTGGGTGGAATTTTTTTTCCTTAAACCCCTCTAACTTGTTTCTAATCAGTAAACAATATGGGAGAAAGTATTTTTGGTATATCCTTATATTCGTAGATTTCATATAATGTTATTCTATGTTGTCTTACCCTTCTTGTCAACCAAGAGACCATTTGAGATTTTTTCCTTTTTAACCCTTCTTGGGATCAATAGGCCCATTTTGATATTATGGTATCTTATTATGTTTTATCGCATAAGACATTGCTATGGAGCTCGGTTGAATGTTTTTGTCATAGAAAGTAAACTTGTGATTATAACCCTCCTCGAATTGGTTAGAAAAGTTTTAAAAAGGTCAAATTTATGGAAATTAAGACTTATGTGTGGAAATTATGGAATCACCGTCTTACTCTTACCCTATATCTTAGATAGGAAAATAATGATTGGGTGCAAATAAAAGCATTCTCTCATCGTCTCTCTCCCTTTCTCTCTCTCAGTAGAAGACAAATGATTTATTGTTGATCACTCTTTTGGTGGGGCAAGATTGTATACCGACATTAGTGTTGCTCCATTGGAATTTGAAAGTAATGTGGAGTGATAATAATGCGTACAATAATTTTTAACCCATAAAACAAAATAAAAAAAAATTATATCTATAAGTGCATTTATGTTACTTATGCCTTATAACCTTAAATAAAATCAACTAATTATATGTAATTGAGAACTCTTACAATACATATTTTAAAAACCTTTGTTGAAAGAAAATGATATTTTCAGTTACCCCATTAAAATATAAAATTGAGGTGATCATAAGCTATTGTTTCAATCTAGGTTTAGGCCTCTTGTAATCTTGATAAGATCCCAGTCAATTTTTTTTCCATTAATAAAACAAGTTATTATTTCAAATGAAATAAGTGAGGTTTATTATTCTTAGTTGTGCAATATTAATCTAAAATAGGTTACATTCTAAATCATAGGTTTTATGTAATTAACTAAAGCATTGTGTTTTCATTCTTAGGTTCCACAAGAGAAAGTAATGTGAATAATATAGGAATGCAGTTACATCACAAGTTGGATATTCCATTAGTTACTTCACTCTTTGGATACTTTTGTATAAAATTTCCAACTTAGAGGGCCCTCATTAACTTCATAATACATAAATGGTTTAACCCCTTTTGTGAAGACTAAAGAATGATGAATTCTTTTTCCTCCCACTTACCTTGGGTAATGACATCTTTGATAATGGTATAAACCCTAGTTAAACAATGTGAAATTGGAGTTGAATCGAGAGATATGTTGTTTCAGGGTACTTTTGATAACATGGCCCTAGTACCATTCAATATGGTTATGAAATTTAAGTTATTAGTGTGAAATAGACTCCCCCTCTAGTTATATATATATATATATATATATATATATATATATATATATATATATATACACACACACACACACACACACACACACACACACACACACATTTCTTTTTACCTAATGTGTCATTGGTGACCAAGATAACGGTGGAGTTAAATTTAACATATATTTTATATTTTTATAAGAGTTAGGATATACCTTTTCTTAAGGGAAAATGTGTGTTTTCCTCTTGACCTCTTAAGGAAGGTATGAACAAAATATTTGGTGTATCCCATCGAAGTTATAATTTGGTAATTTGCATGGTATCTTGATAGGTTTTGGGAACCTCCTTATTGAGTACAGTTTTTTCCTTCTATCTCATTGACGTATTCTCTTTGCTATAGTGATAAACAAACGATAAATTTAAGTAAACTTCTTATATGTCTTGTTGATTTGAAAATTAGTTGTTTGTTGTTTCAGTAAGGAATTGTGGCATTATTGGGGTGTAGAAAGTGCGAAAATTGTTTTTTCATGGTGAAAACTTAGGTATCTTTTAAAAACTAGTAAATTGAACTATCCAAGTATATGTTTCCTAAATAAAAATCTAGGAGTGTGTTATATGATACATGAACGTAGTGTTTAAGCTATGGAACCCCAAGATAAAATTAGGAAATGTGTCTTAACCTTATGATTGTTAAAAAATTACTTAAGTTATGATTAGTTACTTTATGTGAAATTAAAAAAAAATCCAAATTAGGCCATCACCCTCTTGTTATGTTTGGCACTGTGTGAACCTTCATCCTTGCACCCTTAAGAAATAGTGATAATGATAGGACCAATTTCAAGAATCTTGGGAACACTTGTCCATATTTTAAACTTAAGTGCAAGCTAGGGGATAAATCCTATCGTAAATTAGGAAATTATTATCTCATTTAGTATGATGTTTGTAACAACCTTTTATGATTTTCAAGAGTGGGCCCATGCACATCAAATGTGCATAACTTGTTAACCCCTTCCAAGACAATAAATTTTGTTCCCTTGTCTCACTCAACCATAGTTCCCTTAAAATTGACCTTTATGTTCCAAATCCACTTATGTGGGACCGTGTAGGGGTTTTAGACAATAATGTTAATAAATTCCTTGAAAGTTACAATTTCCCTTAATTGACTTACTCTTAATGAGAGAAACACTTAGTACATGACCAAGTTAGAATTGGTGGGACATGATTTTTATGAATAACAACCACATAATATGACATGATACCATTGAGAATTCATATCCCTACCTCTTGATATGAATTCTAAGAGGTATTATAATTCGATGGGAGGGGGATGTAGTGCCCACCAAATTTTCTATCCCTTCCTAAGTCTACTAACTGATATGAGTAGTTTGATTATTGCATTTGAGACCTTGTTTTTTTGTTATGATTTGCATTTTATGTGAATACCATCCTATGTTATATGACATAGTATTTTATAGAACACTATATGACATTCATGATTGGTTATTTATTTTCTCAGATAACGTAAAAAGAGTTATTTTGAAGGGATCGTGAACCCTGTATAAACGAAAGATAGACATCAAAGCAAAAACAAGAAACCAAGAGAAGTATGGTTGAAGACTAGAATCAAGAAAAATAGACACTCCAAACACAACATCATGGCTAGGATGGAAGAGAACATTACTAGGAGAGGTTACTCAGACATACTTCACTAACCCCAAAAAGCACTCCAAAACCAAACCTAACAAGAAACAAACGGTGGTTTACCCATGAGACACCATACCGTGGGATCTTAAATTCATCTGAAGTGGAAAATTTAAAGGTTTCCTTTTCTTTTTTCCTTTCACAACCATCAAATCCTCCCCCTATTAGGATCTTTGTTTTCATGTCAGGATTGATCGGTAACATAATTTAAAATATCTTCTTGTTTCCAACAAATTATTCCTTCATAAAGTTATTATTTTTAATGAGACCAAAGGCTGATGCCTAAGGGAGTGAAAAACCATATGCATGTTGTAAAGAATCCTATCTCTCAACCCCCAAATAAGGAGGAGAAATGAGTGTTCCTTCCATATGTTGAATTTATTTTGTCTCTCAACCATCTGAGGAATCATCTGGACCACTCCCCACAACCAACATACTGGGTTGGGGACATTTTTTATTTCATATTCCCTAGTGATGATGATATATTGATGTTTTATAGTAGATGGACTATGTTTCTATATGGTATTCACTAATGATCATAATTTTGAGTTTTATATTGTGACATTGGATTATGCTTTTATGTATCAGTGGTAGAGTAGATGTTGTGAAATTTTATGTATCTTATATTGTATACTAGTATATCATATTGATTTATAGAGATACTTTATCTTATCGAGAAGATTTGAGGTTTTCCTTGATTGTACAGGATTTACAAATAACACCACTTGGAAAACATGGGACTCAGTGGTAGCACTAAAAAGGATGCCAAAATCATCGTGTTGAAGCCTTCCATCTCACCTTGTTTCATTTTGGCATTTGTTGTAATTGGGGAAATTTGGTTGATGCTTGTATCTGATTGATTATCTTTTTTTTTTTTTATTTCCATAACCTTGAGCACCATGGTAAAACTTGATTAGTTCATTTTTCACCTAATTTGTATTTCCAAGTACTAATAAGGTCATTGTGAATTATTAGTTTAATGGGGTGTTTTGTGTCTTAATATTTTTTTAAGGATGGGTTAAGATTTTCTAAGAAAGATGGTGGGGACCACTTCTCACCTTGAATTCTTCCATTCAAACAAAAAACTCAAATTTTACTTTTAAGGTACTTTTTGATGGCTTGTTTTAAAAGGTAAGGGTCATATTTACCTCAAATATGGTCCATGGGACCTAACCTATGGTAGGGGAAGATTTTTTTGAGTAAAAATCATCTTCCCCACTCTACCCTCTCTCAAGTCACTATCAAAATTTTATTTCCATGTTTCACATGTCTAGCTTCTGGATTTTGTGTTGATTTTGGGAACTAAGTGGGATTTTCTCCCCGCTTGCATTGAGTGTTTTTGCAAGTGTGGAATGGGACTTGGATGTCAAGTAGGATTTTATTACTTGGAAGGGTGACACAAGTAACCGTTCCATGAAATTGTGGGTTGGAAATTTTTCCTATTTTTTGTTCAATTTTTGATGTTTTAAGGGATTTTTGGGAGAAAATTTTTATGGGGAGCTTTCGTAGTTTGACACGACAAAAATATAGGAGCTTGTAGATTGGAGCATAGGATTTGGGGAAGTTCTCACTCCATTTTTTTATTTGAATAACTTGTTGAATGTGTGTGTGTGTGTGTGCGCGCGCGCGTGCGTGCGTGCGTGTGTTGCTCGTTATGGTTTGATTTTCATTTTGTTTTGGGATCCTTGAATTTTTTTGAGTTCTTGCTTTGTGTTGTAAATTTATTTTTTGGTTTTTCTTTTTCTCCTTCACTCCATTTGGATGTGGATTTGGAATGAGAATTATAAATGGTAGGGGTCTCTTATTTCCATGGCTTCTTGAGGAATCCATGGTTGTTTTGCTTTTCCTCTCTTCCTTGGTAGAATTAGGAGGGATTCCTGTTTGGTTTGGGAAGACCCTGCTATCCTTGCCAAGGAAGTTGGAAAGGATTGAAAAGCCTTAACAAGCAGGAGACAAAGGAGGTTTAAGGGTTTGGAGATATGTTGATGATTTTGGAGATACTTTTGGAGATTACTTTGACACTAGTGTTATCATATATTCTTGGAATTATGTGACTCTCCTTCCCTCTTCCCTTTTTCCATTTGTACTTGGTGGTTTTAGTGATTTGGACTTTTTGTTGACTTTCATATTGTTTTCTATTGGCTATCCTTGTTTTCTATGCCTTTTAACCTTGTTTGTTTTTCCCTTGGCATTTTGTGTAGCATGCTACACCTCTTTCTCATGGGCCAAGGGAGGCTAGCATGCACTTCCTTTTGGAATAAGTTGTATGATGATGAATTTTGTTTGGGAGGAAAATCGGGTCTTTGTTTTGTGGTGATTTGGAAAAATAAACAAACTAAAAGCTATGAGCTAAACTATAGAAGTTTTCTCATATATTTGTTTTTCTTGGTGGATTCTCTTGGAGTTACTTATTGGTGAAAGAGTTGTCCAAATTTGATTTTTGATCATATTGACCTCGTCTTGGGATGCTTTTTCACTTCCACTTTTATGGTTGGGCTCTTGTGAGTCATAGGAAAGAAAGAAACATTAAAGTTCCTTGTATGACAATCTCATTGATATTTCTTGTATAACTTCATTTTAATAAGGAAAGTTAGGAATATTTTTTTATTAGATAAGGAAAAAAATAGGGATCGGCTCCTAGGGGCCAGAACAAAAGAGAGGAACACTACCAGAAACAAAACAAAAAGAAAAACCCAGATCGGGGTCCCAAAAAAATGAATTAAATATGCTTAACTCTTACAATGCAGGATTTGGACCCCCAAAAGGGCAAAAAAAGACGTAGAAAAAATAGGGCACCACAGTTCGCCCAAATTCCGCACAAAGTTTAGAGAGCAGCAAAGCCTCCACGACAATTAATAAAACCACTAGAGGCCCCATACCAGCAACAACCGACCAGGAGTCTAGAACCAACCACCACCTACTCCTCCTCCGAGCTGCTAATGCAAAGGTTGAATCTCCTCCTTTTTTTTTCCTCTTCGATCCCCTCCACTATGTCAAGCAATACTTTGACCTGGGTCTCCAACTCCTTCATTTTGTGTTTTATCTGGACCTGATCCACGACCATCTTCTTCGAAATGTTGATGATGTTCAAGATGGACTCCCTTTGCCCCTCGTTTGTGTCCTCCATATCTTTAAGGACCCCCTCTAAATACACCATCTTACTAGTCCATTCTTCAAAAACAATGGGGTCACCCACACATTCATTTTTCCTGGAAGCACTGGCTTCCCCACCACCTCCCTCATTTTTGTCTCTATCTTTTTCATCCCCCTTGGGGGTACCTTTACCCTCTTTCATTTTAGTAAGACACTCTACCAGAGTAATGTCATCTTCCTTGTCTGGAAAGTTAGGAATATGTTTAAGAAGATGTCACTTATGTTTCTTGTTATCTCATTTATGAAATGCAGTAGGGATCTTGCTCTTATCTCTTATGTAGCAATTTTGTATTGAAGCATGGAAAATAATGTAAACTACAAAATGAATTAGGATTTTTGTTTATTATAATTTTTCCATGGACCTTGTTGCGGTTTCAAATATGTGACCTTTTTGGTTACCATATTCTTAATCTTTGGAGATGGTGTATATCTTATACAACCTAAATTAATGTCTCTTTTAACAAATTTATTTATTTCAACATTTTACATATTTTACTTGTATATTTATTTAGTTTTCTCATGTTCATAATAAAAATTAAATCTCTTGTTGAAGTTAAAATGCCGAAGAGAAATATTTGCAAAACCATTATTAGTTGTGTTTAATCTATGTTTTGAAGTGAGTAACAAAGAGAAATGGTTTTATGGAAATCCCTACCACTTGAGGTCTTTTATGTTTTAAAATAATATTTTTATTTTAGGAGAATTCTCAATTTACTTGTGAAAGCGGGCACACACACACACACACACACACACACACACACACACACACACACACACACACACACGTGTGTGTGTGTGTGTGTGTGTGTGTGTGTGTGTGTGTGTGTGTGTGCGACGGTTAAATTTTGAATATACATGTTATTTTGATGTTTAAATTATATATTTACATGTCAATCATGACGGTCATACTTCAAAAGTTCTTGTATTTTTTCATCTAAAAAACTAAAAACGTCTAAATGCCTTTCAGAATCTAACATTGGACCTATGAATTGTGAGACATCCAAGGTTCTAGACACCTCTCCATGTCCTCACATTCATGCAACACGTGACATTCTTTTTATTTGGTGACTTTTTTAAATATTTTGAAAATTATATTGTAAGAATAATGTAAATCTTTCTTGAATGAGAAATTTTAGCATTCATTAAATATATTATTTGACTAACATACTTATCTTATAAAAATCTATGTAAAATATGCGGAGAGGTATAGTGTATTTGTTTCTATTTTCAAAAGGTGAAAGGGCCTTATCAGAGCAAAGTCACACATAACTATTCATTACATTTGTATTGTTTTTATTTTCAAAAGATGAGTGGCCTCTAGTTTTTACTCTACGGACACAAAATAAAATTATTTCATACAATTGTAGATGCCTCTCGGCAGAACAAGTCAAATAAATTGATAAGTAAAGATTATTATAACTACTATACATCTTGATTTACTTACGATTGAATGTTTTTTGTTACATGACATAGAATGATATAATTATTTATAGCTATATAATGGAAACTAAGCTATTTGAAACTAAGTTTACCGGCCATTGGCCAACATAATAAATAGGTAAGATTACGGTTACATTTAACTCACAAGAGTACTAAGGAACAAGTGCTCTCAACATTCTTTTCCATATTATACGAATCCACAACATGTCCATTACTTGCCAAAGCTGACTGTATATGGCCGGTCCAGCCGCAACGAACTGCCGTTAAACTTTTTCAGCATGGATTGCATCTGTCACATCCTGTTCTGTAGGCTAATAGCCTCTAGCCTTTTCTGCAGCTTAGGGCTTGAATCTATGATGCCCAGCACCTTACAGATTGCATCTATCAAACCCAACAGATTAGGTATTGGATCTGTCACCGTTGTGTTACTAGTTTTTGTCATGATGTAAGAAACAACAATAATAAGCATAATGATGACAAATGCAACAACAATTATCACAACAATTGTTTGGCTAAAATGGGGTCCAGAATCAGAGGAATCGTCAAAACTATAGTAATTGTTTGGATTAAAAGGAGGAGGAGGAGGAGGAGGAAGAAGCCTCGACCAAAGATCAGTATCTCTGCTACCGGGTGGAGGTGGTGTAACTTGTAATACGTCAGGCGGCAGCGGCTGAGGAAGAGGGAGAGGAAGTGGATTGTTCTGTTGCCCATTACAACAATGATGGCCTAACAGACGTATAGTGGCTGCAACCACCACCAAGCACATGATACCTTTCATTCTAATTGATTAGAAACAGTACTTTTAAACGCAATTGTTAAGTTGATAGGAAAGGAAAGGAAAAATCTTTGTATAACACACGATGCCAAACAACATTTACAAGAATCTAATGAAACTTGCCTTAGTAGATAGTCTACCAAATTCAGTGATAAACTTGTCCCAATTGTAACTCTGAAATGAAATGATGTAAAGCTAAAAAATATCTCCAGCAAAAGTCGCTCTATCCTGCTGCCCTTTCTTCCTCTCCAACATCATGTGTGATGTAAAGCTAAACAACCACCAATATAAAGACACATTCGAAGCCCCAATTATTGTTATCTAGATATGGTTTTGAAATATAAGCCATGAAGACTGGCAGATCATAATTTTCTTCTTAGATTTAATCACCAACTTTTGGTTCCCATCACATGGCAGGAACTGTTTTAAAATTTGGTATGGACTCTCCTCATTGTTGGATCTAAATCAATTCTAATCAATTTGCAAGTTTTAAAAGTTGACTTCGGGAAGGATTACAGTCTTTGAATTAAAAAAAGGGTGGCAGTCTAGAAATTATAATATAAAACGTTGTTTAAACATTTTGGGAAGGTTGTCTCCCTACCGACTTTCGTTGTTATCGAAGAGGACACAAACTGTCCCTCCATACAGAGTTCAATGTTTTTCGTGGAAATGCTCTATAAGAATTAAGAATCGTCGTCTCCACTAAACGTACGTGGATAGGGCACATGTATGGTGCTCCTATCCAATGAAGAGTTAGTGAGTTTGGTGTTTTTTTTTGGACGGCGGGGGGCGGGGGGGGGCGGGGGGGGGGGGTTGAATATTCCTATAATCTATTGTAATATTGATTACTTAAATTAAAATTAATAAATATGTGCACAAAATATTGACATAAAAAATGAAAGATTTTTAATTATAAAAATTATTTTCTATATTAAATTGTCATGAAGTTTCTGATTTATAAGAATTTAAGATATTTAGTTATGTGTTTTTAAGGTGTTTAATATTTACGAGTGTCTCATTATATGCAATTAAGTAGTAAATTTAATTTAACCATGACATTTTAATAGAGGCCTTCTGAAGTTTTTATTCAAATCCATTTGTCTTTGAAAATTGGAGAGGTTTTAGTCGGCCTTTCAAAGTTCTGCTAGGGTTTCTTCCATGTGCATGTCATATTGCGGTCTCTTTGGGCATTGCAGGAATTTTCTAGGGTTTTTTGCCCTCTGGGAACACCTATATAATGTTATGTTCTACCTCGAGCCCGGTTATTGAAGCCGTAACTGGAACTAGTTGAGATGCAAGCAATGGCCGACCACAAAATGCACCTAGAAGTTCATCCCGAAGGTCTTCCACGAGGTAATGAATCTCCCCCTCGTGTTATTTTACATATTCCTGAGTTTAATGTTGCATGCCAGTTGTTAGAATAATTCTTCTTTATTGGGCATTTTGAGGGTCACATCCCCTCTGAAAGCATGCTAAAATCATGGGTTAACTCGTCTTGGGCCACTCACGACATCTGACTAAAGAGTGTTTGGAACATGCAGACTATTGAAGGTTTTTTCCTTTTCCGTTTTTTTGACCCATCGCATGCCTCGACCATACTATACCGTTCGGCCACATGGTATGTGTGTAATTCTCTCTTGGTTCTCTCCATGGACCAAAGACTTTTTGGTCTCTAACTATACGGCCCTCTAAGTGCCTGTTTGGGTCAAATTTCCTAGCCTGTCATTGCCTTGCGTTCACTTTCTACATCAAATAGCTTCTTCTATAGGGCATGTCGTTTACATGGAACCCCAATGCTTTTACAATGCCAGGCCACAAAAACGGTTACATGTTGAATTTGACCTCTCTCAAGAGCTGAAAGAATTGATTGAGATTCAAATGGGAGATTCTCGATATTTCTAGTGTATCTTATACATTGCCTACCCTGATACTTACTTTCAGTGCTAGGCCTTTGATCAGAAGATCAAGGACTGTCCTCTCTATGTCCTATACAATCGCTCAACGCCAAAGGTGATCTATGAAATGAAAAAAGCCCCTTAGGAGGAAGGGTGGCAAATAGTAGGAGGGTGGAAAAATAAGAACATATCAGCTCAAACCAAGGTCCCCAGTACCAATGGCTCAAGCGAACCAACTATTAAGGAACAAACCCATGGCCAACAACTTCCCAAGGATCTAGTTTCTGATGACTCATTTGTCTCCTTGCCTAAGTTCTCTATCACACCCAAGGTGGCCTTGGTTCTCATGGAACGATCAAACTCCATCCGAATTTCCTCGACTCTTCCAAATTCATAGTTGGTTTTATTAACTCCTCCACAAGGCCCTTTGAAAAGGGCCTGAAGTCCTCTTCACCACTCTCAGGATCACAACCCAACTCGTAGTGTGGATGATGCAGAGGAAGAGTATGTTACAAATATATTGTGACATTATTGATAAATTGTAATATTATTAATAATGAATTTATACAACTCATATTAATAATATAGTTGTAATAGTTATCATTAGTATTTGGGTGAAGTTGTTGAATAAACAACTCACGTAGCTATTTTGGTGTGTGAGATAATAAAGGGAGAGAGAGATATCCTAGGGATAAATATAAGAGATTCATGGAGAGAGATATGTAGGGTTTGAAGATGAAGTGTTGACTCCACCTTTGTAGGAGATCAAACACTATAAATTGTATGCTCCATCTATTGTAATTGATATCCCAGAATGAATGTTCAATTTATAGTATTATTATTATTCGGTGTTATATTATTATGCAGTATTGTTGTCAGTAGATTATTTGTGTCAAGACTAAGGTATTCAGAGTATTTAGTTATTGATGGTATCCTAGAGCGACAAATCGATCATACCTCTGATGTATGAATTAGAGAGAATATGTAGGGACAGGCATACTGATTTCATTACTACCCCAATTCATGAGACCCTGATATATTCCTTCTGAGCTGTAGGTTTGATTAATTTATTATTAGCCTGAAATTTTTTTTTAAGTGCGTAGCTTGTACCAAAAGAATGTCAGTAGATCTAGATGGAGCCATTTACAGAGTTGGTACGTGAATATTGGAGACATTTAAAAAAGAGTTCTTCGGTTATAGAGATTATTGAAGATCGGGCTGTTCAAAATGTAAAATCCTGCTTAAATATTTATTTCTGCCGATTCAATCTGTCCGTGTGCATCTTTACAATAACTATTCACTGCTGGCCTTCCATTCTAGCGCTTGAAATTCGCATTCAGCGCTTTATTGTCCTATAACTCGAGCAAAAACTTTTACAGATGGTTTGTCCAAGGATTCCCAAAGCAAAATGTGTATGCATTACAGGCGGATCTATAATGAAGAGAGTTGCCTCATGGGAGTCTGATTGTCCTCCTCTCGTGAAGGCGTGTTCATATTTCTTCATTACTGTGCATGATATAGATACTTGTTGATTCTTCAGTGGACTGGGCACATAGCATTGAAATATCTACCCAGCGAATTCTTTGGCTTCGTGTCAACTTGGCATCTGCGTGATCTCCAAAGTTGTTTGTGTTTCCGTCGAATAGTTTAAACCGTACATTCATGTTATCGCCGCTGAAATCAATACAATTGGAACCTTCTCGCTCGAGGAACTCAATATTTACAAGTGGAGTTCCTGTGCCAATATCGTGGATTCTCTACCAGACACTTGGGACTACATTGGCGCGTGCATGATCGGACAAACTGAATGACAGAGATTCGCTCTCAATCCCTAAAATCTGTTACGTAACTTCACATTTGGTCCAGTTTTGTAACAAACTCTGTGCATACCTTTCATCGTTGTATGTTTATCTATCACTTTTATATATACGTTATTCTTTGCCGCATCCGTTCACTAAAAGCCCAACTTTGACAGTATTGTTCCCAGTCAAGTGTGCATACCTAGTATTTTTTTAGTTCTTATTTATGATGTGGTTGGATTAACCACGTGGAGTCATAGTTTTTTGATAGTTTGTTTTGAGTCATATCATTATAAAACTAGATTCAATTATTATTGTCAAGTCGTAAATGTTTCAAGTTCAAAGAGTCAAAATTTGTTTGATCCAATATTTAAATAGCCAAGAAAATCTTTTAAGTAGTATTTTGTATTATGTTTTTCTATGAGTCATAATTTGTTATTCAATTTATCGAGTTGTGTCATTGTAAAGTCTTTACATTTTGTATAAAAATTTACATAGCCAATGTGATAAATTGTTGAGTCTAAAATGTCTTGTTTTCATTGTTAAAGTAAAAGAATATGTATGGTGTCAAAAGTCAATGTTAAAATATCGTAAAAAAAAATTTCCTTGCAAACGAATTTTCGGTGTTACTCGACGTCCAAATTTTTGGGGGAATAAAATGAATAATATTATAGTTCTGATGATATTTTTGATGACTTTGAAGAAGGTAAATGTGCTCGGATTCGGGGGAAAATTGATCCCCCTGGGCGCTGCCACCCTCAGACCCTCGCTTCGGAATTTTAGAACCAAAGCGAAGATTTTTGGGGAAGATGCATCGACAAAAGATGGTGCAACGTGACTGATGGAGAATGGAGGCAACAGAGGAAGGAGGTCAATACGTGACCTCTCGTCAGTCACCAACGACGAGGCCACATGAAGCTGTGGTGGCAGTGTGTGTGTATGTGTGTTTTCTTTTATTTTAGATTTGCAGTATGATTTCAAAGTTCATATTTGAATAAGTGAAATTTTCACATTGAGGGGGGGAAATGGAACATGGTCTCAATGTTCAATTTTCACTCTATTCAATTTGTATTCAGTAAGTAGTGGTTCCTACATATTCCCTGAAGGAAAGACATAGTGAACAGAGGAAAGCACAAAGGAAAAGAAACAACATGATATTTGGGTTATTAGTTGTCATGTAAAACCATCCTTTGTTTTAGGTATTTGGTTGACCTATAAAGCCATCCAGATCATGAGCACGCATGGGCGACAAGCCGTGGAAGGAAGTGTGACTATTTTTTCTACCTTTTCAACATTAAGGGAGTGTATATTGGGAATTAATAATGTTAACAATAGGGAAGTGAATGTTACAAATATATTTTGACATTATTAATAAATTGTAATATTATTAATAATGAGTTAATACAACTAATATTAATAATATAGTTAATAGTTGTGTGTGAGTGAAGTTGTTGAATAACCAACTCACGTAGCTATTTTGGTGTTTGAGATATCCTAGGGATAAGTTTGAAAGATTCGTGGAGAGTGATATGAGGGATTGAAGATGAAGTTTGAATCCAACTTTGTAGGAGATCAAACATTATAAAATGTAACCTCTATAATTGTAATTGATATCCCGAATGAATTTCAATTTCTATATTATTATTTTTCGGTGTTATATTACTATGCATATTTTATCAAAGTACAATATAGAATATGTTGGGTGATGGAAAATTGAGTTGCAAGATTTTCGAAGAATAATAATTCTTAATTTATGTAGAATTAGTTTGATGTTTTGGATGGCTTGGTGGAAGGCGTTATGGCTTTTGATCATCGTTTACCACAAATAACATGTCATGGAATGTGTGGGGTATTACAGACTAACTGCAATTATTTTTCTGTGATGCTTGTCAAAAAAATTCCAACTTAAATATTTTGTGTTTGCAGGAAGTGATAGTAACAGGTTTTCAATTGGAGATGGTTTCTAAATCCATCTGGCATGAAAGCCTAACATTCTGCAGTAACCATAATGCAGGGTGTTGGGGTTTGATATCCGTTTTCAGTCCTAAATGGCGACCCTTATTTAAGGATTATTATTTCTACCCCGCCAATCGTGTCATTTTGGCTTCATCAACATTTATGCATCTAGTGATGCAGCTAAAAGGGTTGATCTTTGGCATTGGGTCGCTAATGTCATTCCTGATGCCTATTTAATTATATGCGGTGAATTTAATGTGCTAGAGCTTCCCTCTGATAATTACAGGATCCTACCTATATAATGGACAACTGGCAAAAGGGAGGGATGGTTCTATATGCACATAAATTTGGGTTTTTTTACCCTAACACCTCTCGCATTCCTACCTATGAAGCTTGGTTTACCTGGAACAATATCTGAGGTGGATCAGATTGGGTTTTCAAATGGCTCCACATAGCCTTGTTGTCAACTCAATATTTTTAGAGTTTGATAATATCTACTCATTGTCGGTGGAAGCAATGCCATATTTTCTCCTTTCAGACCAATCCCACATACGATTTCATATCACTTGGAAATATAACAAAACAATTTGTCATAAAGGTCAGTTTTGTTAGCATAGTCTACATATTATTTTATTATTACGCTAGTTGTTGTTGTTTATTCCATGATTCACTCTTATTGTTAGTAACAGCTCCATCCATTACGGGGAGTAACTCTATCCATTCCGGGAAGTATTGTTTGTACAAGTCCCTGTAAATATTATAAGTGTTTCCGATCAAAAAATATTGAGTAAGAGATATTATATCTCTATTTATTCTCCTCAATCAGCTCCTCACAATTTGGTATCAGAGCTAACTTGATCTCTGACCTGTGCGTTAAGAGGAATCCTTCAAACATGGAGAATTTTTTAAAACCTGCATAGGCGTGTGGTGAATTGTTGTTTGATTAAGTTCATCATTCACTGTATGCACTAGAATTTATATAGACTGGAGCTTCATTGAAGGCATCTAGACGTGGAGAGGCTGAGTGAGAATCTGATCCAATTTTTTCTCTCAACTATTTCCTATGTAGAGTACTATAGTTTGCTGGTCAGATTAAAACTGTGTGGGGAACCGATGAGCCTATCCATCATGCAGGTTCGCAGTCAACGCAAACCTGCACAAAATTTTGACCAGCGCTATCCTTGTACCCAGTCGGCCTTGAACCCGGGACCCCCGCGCCGTATTTCTCATGCCCCACCATCCTGCTGCGCACTCACGTATGAAACCATATGGCGCCGGTTCCTTTTAAAAAACCTCAAACGGAAATTTGACGGAAAAGGAAACAACGTAATACATTGTTTCTTTTTCCGTCAAAACTAACGGCGACGCAACAAAACTAACGGCAACGTGACGGAAAATACTTTTTCCCTATTGTGTGAACTTGCGTGAGAGATAGGCCTAACCAACACCATGTTGAGAATCTGAGATTCACTTTATGGTCTAGTGCCCTAAGAAACCATACAGAGGTCCACTTTATATATATGCCCATATATATATATATACGGTTAGGCTAATTGCAAGCGAAAATTTGTGAATTAAGAAAAGATTGTAAACCAAAACTATAAACCACATTTGTTGCATATAATCTAATCTCTGGAAGTGCATAATATGTTTCAGCTCTTCTCCTTCATGAACTCAGCATTGGAGAATTATGTTTGTTGTTGAATGCAATGTTATGTCTTATTAAGAGGGAGATGTCTCAGCACGCACACATTCACCTCCAAATAACCTTCTATATGTGTATGTTATATGATAGATACACAATCAATGACAAAATAGATATTTGTAATAATTTTCTAGTAAACATACCAGTCAAAAAAGTCAGCAGGAAGCAAAAAATAATAGAGAAAAAGAGGAGTTATAACAACGTTTTCAATAAAAAGGGAGGATTTAAAATATATTACCATTTTACAAGGGAAGAAGACTGTCATTGGCATCAACATTCCGGTTTCCATTTCATTTCTTCATCTGCGTAACAAACAAAATATCAGCAAAAATGTATAACTTTCCGGAGTGTAAGTATATTGTGGATGCATCACAATTCTGGTAGAGGATCTAAATGTTTTGTGTTGGACACCTAGATTTAAGCTCTTACTTTGAAATGAATTTTGTATGTAACATCAATCAATGGACCTCCACCAAGTAGAAATACATCAGGATCTGTTCTGTATACGTAAAAGAAATGAAGATTGTTCCAATATAGTTTGAATCCATTTAAAGCAGAAGCTAATAGTATTGGGAAAAAATAGGACATGTTCTTTTTTTCAGGAACTACACTTTTTTCTATTGGAACCTATGTCTCTGAGAATAGAGAGTTGCAGTGAAATGGGGCATGAGTTGACCAAGGTTCACAAGTTTACGTTTAAAGCTATTATTATCTGATTGAGCATAATGCAACCGAGGAAAATGATAATGACTCTGAGCTCCATGGATCTTCAATGTTCTTTTGATTTGTACTACAAACAGAAGCTTTAATATTGGTGCATGAAACGGAATATTCTTCAGTAGGGGGGTCACATGCATTGAACCCTGTAATGGTGTCTCAAAAGCATATCAGCGTCCTTCTCCTCATAAAGCAAGTTGAATGACTTTGAAGCTTTCATGAATACAAAGTATTTTGAGTGTTTTATCTTTTATGGACTCAAAATGCAAGTATTTATGCATTTTTTATATATATTCAAGGCATTTTTTCATACAATATAGTATGGACATTTCCGTGCATGTTCTCCATATCCAAGGGTTTCTATAAAAACATGTAACATTTCCACATTTTGTAGTGGCCATGTACAAATCCATGAGAATAATTCACTGGCAACTTAGAAGCCAATAACTGATCCAACGTCAACACAGGAAAATGTTTTCACAAAACCTATGTGCACCCTTCATGAGTAAAACCACCTTTTGAATGGGAAAACCTTTGTGAAACTTAATTTTAGCTGCAGAGGCATACCGAGCATGTCGCATGTTGATGTTTTAACACTTCAAGATGCCAAATTTTAGAAACTCTGTAATTCAAACTGCATTAGCTCCGCAGTTGTGTAGCTCTTACCGGATCTCAGACACATTGGAGAACAATGCTTATGATCTTGTACACAACTCTACAAAGGCGAATCATTGTCATCTTCTTCATCAGTTATTCTATCTCTATTTAACAGAGAAAACCCTTCGAGCAATAAATATTCAGTTCGAATTGGAGCCATTGATTGGCGATGGTAGGCAGGCTCTATCGGGGTTTGAAACTCATCGGAGTGGCTTTTGCATGCCCATGAGATTTGGAACTCCCAAAGAAGGGTCCCACGCGGGAAGCTCAATAGCTCCTATTTATTTGACAAAGATGAGTCCCAAGCTAACAAGGAATTGTGTGAGTGCGTATTGCAAAAGAGATCGGCAAAATCGCCAGAAATTTCTCAGCTAAGCTTAGTAAGTGTAGGGAGAGCATTTCTGAGTTCGCGGATAGCAGTGTAGAAGTGTGGTCTGTTCTGTATCTCCTGCTTAAATATTTTTAGGGATGTCTTCATTTGACAAGTGCGCATTTAGTTTAAGCTTCCACTCTTAGTTCTTCCATCCAAAAGTTTATTTCGGTATGACTATGGGTTACCCTATTTTATCCTAGAATGCTAATAGAATTCCCTACTTTATCAATGCACAAAATATCTATATATCAATGATGTTTACAGTTTCCTACTTCCAGTGTTTATGGTTTGCGTTTCCAATGTTTAGCTGTGCCCTCAGCTGCTGATGATTGCTTAGCTTGATCCCCATGCACCTGGTCACAATGCTCTAATTTCCCTTAATCAATGTACCGTAAGCGAAATTTCTAATTTTATACCCACGCACTTGATCCATTGTTCCAAGCTAGTGATTGTTTTGTTTCAAAGTTTTCAGCTGTTTAAACCCTAAGCTATCAGGAACATTTCAAAGCCCGAAGAAGCTACTGAAAGAATAAATGCAAGTCATGAGAATTTAGAAATTAAGGACTAAAAACCTGGAGAAGTACTGTACTCCAATGGGGGTGCCATATTTGCCCAAGTCAACCTCGTTTCTGAGCATGCTCCTCGTTAGTAAACATTCCGATTGACGGACTCGCCTGCACAATTACACCCAACACGGCCACATTCAGCTGAAAAGCTGCCTGCATTTGTAACTTTTTATTACTACCCCAACACTCCGCAACCATGTGCAACTGCTAAAAACAACAATGCGTTATGTAATTTGATGTTAGAGGGGTAGTTAATTATTTGGATTAAATTCTGTTATGTGAATGACCGAACATGCCTTTGAGACAATGGAATGCAATCCGTTTTTTGGGTTGGTTTTTTGTTGAATTAAATATTTTTTTGTGATCGATAGTGTAAGTGTAGAAAATATGAACTAGCAATCGCATGTGTACAATGCAATGTTAACGCCAAATGGTATATGTTATTTTGATTTAGAGGTATAGTTAATTACTTTGTGTGAAATTGTGTGAGTGTTTGCATACAAGTTTGAGATGGGTGGTTGCGTTGGTTTTTTGGTAAGTTTTTTGTTAGAAATTCCATAGATGTATCGTCACTTAACATGTTGATAAGGGTTCTGATCTGACAGTGTAAGTATAGGAACTATAGATGAAGCACTACATTGAAAGGTACTATTTATACATTTCTAAATCTTATATACATGAGTGGTAGCGTTTTATGGGCATTTTTTTGCAAATCTTATATCATGAGATCTGAACTAAACATGAATACATGAAGACCTCTGTACATTTGTAGATTTTATATCATGAGTGGTAGCCTTTTGTGGTCAAATTTATTTGCACTAAAAATGAATACATTCGATACCCCTTGAATGGCACTGTCGGTTTGGATAGAAGAAGTGTTGAGTAAAGTAGTAGTGGAGGTGCTATCAAAGTAGAAGGTAGTATTTATGACGGGTTGTTTTGGTTGAGTGATAGTAGTCTTGACTCATTTCTTCTTGCTTCAAGTATTGGTACGTGTGCCTTTTTTACCTATAGATTTGATAGGACTATAAGGGGAATTAGTAGCTACAACAGAATGCAATGGAGCCCAACACATGTTCCTCCATTTAAAACTCAACACAAAGGCCATTTGAAAAGAAAAGTATTGCAAGTTGGTGCAGTACTGAGTAATCATTCCAACATTTCATTATAAATTAGATTGATGGTAAAATTGGAAGCTGGAAAATAATTTAAACCCAAGATATCTCTACAATCCTTTCAACGATGAAGGGGATATGTTGAAGAAGTTATACTTGAGGGAGTGTAACATTATAGGAGAAATAAGGGAAATGAAGAAGGGGGCAGGGGGAGGAGAAGGGCCTTGTAGGGAACCAATGTGAAACTCTTCTTTCTTACGGCCACATGCCACTTTTGTTAATTATTTGAAGGAGGAAGTTGGTGTAATGTGGAGTTTGTAGAGACATTTAAAGAATGAGCACTACTGACACTGTAAATATTTTTATTTGCAATGTTAGTCGTTATGTTATCTAGGTAGTTACAACACACATAAAAACAAGGAAAATTCACTTGTGCGTCATAAGAGACAGTTTAGAGACGAATATTTGGAGTTGACTTGGAATCCTAGGGTGGAAATTGCATGCATATTTGAAATTAAAGCCTCTCTAGCTATCAGGGTAGCAATTAGGATTTCCTCTATCAACACCCATGATGACGATGTCCGTCAATGACAATTGAGCCCCTCTAATAGATTATCATATGAGTGACAAGTAGATTTTATTTTCCACTCAGGTTTTGCTAGTTTTTTTTTTCAGTGTCAAGGTTTTTGAATGGACAAGGTTTAGTTTCTTAGATATGATGAAGACACGAATGGAAATTTGGAAATAAAAAGGTGGGAATTACCCTTGCATGTCCACACCTATTCCAAGGCCCATGTTGTTTCTACCTAAATTATGTCTTCTATCTTTGGTCCACTTTATCATCTTAGTCTCACTTGCATTATTGACGTGAGTGCAATTTGTGCTTAAAGAGGCCAAATTAATTATTAGTGAAGATCCAAGAAACCCAACCACAATGCTAGTTTGTTACAGAACTTTGTAGCCCCCCCTTTAGTTATAAGATTGATTTATTGCAAGAGAACATATGATGCACAAAAATCATCGATAATTGAACCCTCCAGTAGTTGGTCATATGAACGACATGTATATTTTATCTGCCACTCAAGATTTTCTATTTTCTTATTCACTTGGATGATGCTCTCATCTATAGTTAAAATGCCTTTTTGAACATTCATTCAACAAGTCCCTAAAGCTGAGAACCCAAAAAAGTCCCACTACATGGTTCTAAATAGGTAGAGATGAAGATAGGCTAATTGAATTGCATAGATGCCTGAAACTGACCTGATCATCCATCCTAATGATGGTTATTTTTCCACTTTCCATCTTTTTACAAGCTAAGAAAATGCACACTTAAGATATTTTCAAGTCAGAAGTCCACAAATGTAAACATGCAATGCATTCTCAGCACTCGTATACCCTATTCAATAATGAGAGAGGTTATATTGACCTGACATATTTGACATTTTCTTATGTCTAATAGGCCCTGCCTCGCTTTAAAATACAATGCTAATCAAATAATTTAATTAACTAATAAATTAAAAAAACTATACAATAAACTTGACCAGGTAAGGCCTGTACTAAGACCAACATCAGGTGTCTTACACAGATTATTGCCTCATTGGTTATTTATTGATAGTTACTGTAACATTGTAAATGAGAAATACACGGCAAAGGCCTACACCAGGAACTACCTAAAGTACCCCAAATATCATCTTTAGTTTAACATTTAAGATTTTGAAAAAGATGGATTGGATCTAGTGTTGAGCTCAATCATGTTCCCATTTGGGAAGAAAAAGTATAAGTCCCCATAGTAAATCATAGTTACAAATACCTACCCTATGTTATAAGTCCAAACACCAATGGACCCGCCTACTTAATATCAGCCTGATAACATGTCAGTGAGTTTTAAGGTTGTTACTTCCTAATACCAATCACCGGGATTGCATTCAATTCCCATTAGTCATTCCATAGCAACACATGTGTCTAGAATATCCATCAAAGAACATACAAGATATCTTGGGGAAAGATGATGATTTTAGCCTTGTTGTTAGTTTTTTTCATTAACAAGTAAAATTGGTGAAAGGAGTTTCTTGTGCAGATTACTGCAAAAGGAGTTCAACTTCCAAAACATTTCCACATAATGTAAATACCATGAATGAGGTGGCCACTGACTTGAGTGATTTTTTTATTCATGAAAATGCATTTACTGTCAATGAAGTCACTCCATGGCAAGATGGTTCAGACATCCATTAAAGGACTACAAATATCTACCAAGTCAAAAGGGAGGTGGTAAATTAAAATCCATTGAAAACATTCCATGGAAAAAATTGTGTTCAGACATTCATCAAAAACTCCAATTCTTGGTTGGGTTAAAAAAATATCGTTTGGCCTTATTTCCATTTATTCCCTTAAATCGAATATTACTAGGAAAACATGTGTTCCATGCACAAAGTCTTGCTACAAATTTCAACTTCCATAGCATGACATGGCAGCTAGTCTAATGTTTTTTACTATTGACCACTATTTTTCAATTTGAGACACATTCAATTTCAATTAACTTATTCCATGGAAAGATTTATTCCAGATCACCATCAGAAAATTGCAATGATCAATTAGGGCCAAAAGAGTGGGGATGCTTCCAGTTCCTACAAAATCATCCCACGGTGAGAACTCCATTTAGTTGTCCATCTTGCCAGTATAGTAGATGTAGCTCCTTGCCCAGAGCAGTATGCCCCAATAAGATTGTTACTGTGCAGATACCTGATAAGAGAAAATAAAAACAAGATATGCTATAAATGTGGAGGGTTGTGATATGGTTTTAACCTCCTCATCCTCTCCAAATATCTTGGAGAGACCTAAATTGACAATATGTTCTATATTCTTTGCGAAAATTATTTCTAATTTTTATTTCTTTGGGCATCCAATAAAGCAAACCCCTGGTAATAAAATAAATCCTCATATATCAAAACCCCTGCATCATAGAAATCATAGATCACAGAGAAACATTGCTAAAAAGAGTGTTTGATTGAGGGCCTCTTTTGCACAGCCATGCATACCATATCCTCCAAGTAGAGATGTCCAGGAGACAACATTTTGATGTTGCATTTTGTCAAATAAATTGTGCACTTCCCATATGCTCCCACATTTCGTATACATGTCTATGAGAGCATTTGACACTATGACATCAGACTGTAATTGGCTTTTAAAAATTTCCTTACCTTGTTCCAGAGAAGCCAACTTGCCACATGCCGGGAGGACACTGACAAATGTCTTCAAGGTTGGCCTTGCCCCTGCAAGTTGCATTTGTTCGTAAAAGTTGAGGGCTTCTTTACAATGGTTTTATTTGTTTAGGGTAATGCCATTCACTCTGATTTATTTTTTTAGGGTACTACCTCTGTTTTATTTTTTATAGATGGAAGTGTGGCCTAGGGTGCATGATGTCTTGCTCAATTTAGCACAACAAATTGCTGAGAAAGAAGAGAAATGCTTCTTTTGAGATGATAGACATTTACAAGAGTTTCCAAGATTTTCATTGATGCGCAATAGTTTAAGTAATGGTCCAAACACATTCGGATCTTCTCATATCCAACCCTTTCTAATGCGTTGCAATATTTATTTGAAATAAATTCCTTAATAGGTGATTGGGAAAAGGATCTCTCTCAGGGTGCTGGATTTTTCAGGGACTGCTCTCCACTTCATGCCAAAAAACATAGAATGTTTGAAGCATTTAGTTTTCCTCAGGTTAGTCTGTACGCCCATCAAGAAACTACCTAATTCAGTCAATGCTCTTTTAAAGCTTCAAATACTTGATCTTTATCGCTCAGGTTCCATCCCGCATTTGTAAGATGACCCTCCTAAAATGTTTGCACATTGGAAATTGTGAATATCTGGGGTCCATACCTTATGAAATCTCACAGCTCAAGAACTCCCTTGAATACTTGATTATTTCTCATTGTCCAAATGCATGGAGCATGAAATGGAAGAATAAGAGAAAAAGGGAACTTCTGTCAATTAATGATTTGGCGTCCCTCAAAAACTGAAAAGGTTGGCACTTGAAAGCAATGATGAAACAATTTTGAAAGGAACATTGGGAAGCATGAAGCAGATGGAGTGTATGTGGTTATATCTCCCAAGACATGATTTCCATGTCAAAAATGAGGAAACTCTTGGTGACATGCCCTCAATTACTTCAAATAGAAGATTCTTTTTGTGGATTTCAACATCCGAACTATATTATTTTTTGGAATTTTCTATCTTGAATAAATCTACTGATGTAACCTTGAACCATGATCATTTACTCTTCATTTACAGTTCAAGAAACCTTCAAACAATGGATGTGGGAGATTTTTGCATGTTGGATTATAATGGTAATTTAATGTGTGATCATAACCATTAGTAACTGTAGGTATTGGAAGATATAATACGATTCTCAAAAATGGTCTGGTAAGGAACAAGGTTTGATGTCCAAAGGCAATCCATTGGATCTCATAGGTATGTGGTTATGAGGCAAATGAAATATTTTCTTATGGAAAATAGTGAGTGTAGGCAGCATAAACTTGGAAGAAGTAAAATATGCCAAAATTTAAGTCCATTCCTTATTTCTCAATAGGAAATCTTTCCAGATTGTTTGTTCGTTATGGATATTTCAGTACCCCAAGTGACAGAGTATCTACCAGGAATGTTGTCTAGACCATCTGTATCAGAATGAAATTCAAGTGAGAGTGAGATCAGATACAGGGCAAATGGTCCTATAATTTCTTTTTGCATGATACAAATAAGACGCCATGGATAGTATTTTCCCTGCAGCACAATGGTTTTCAATTATTTGGGATGTATAGTTGGTGTGTTTGCATTTTATATCTACTACCTATGTTTTATTTCTTGAGGGTAAAAGTCGAGGGCTTCTTTACAATGTCCATTATGTACATATCCTGCAATCATTGCATTCCAAGATGTCGTGATATTCTCTAGAAATTCCTGAAATATCTTCACTCAGTCATTTTTTCAAACACTTTGCAGGCATTCAATAGACTTCCACACTTGTCCATCCATTAGTTACATGTTTAGGGGATGCCATCCATTAGTTATTCATAAAAATGTATACAGACAAGCACGGTATTATAAATGTTTTATAGGCGCAGCAGGACAAACATCCTTCAACTACACATGGGATTCTATTTGTGATGGGACCTCGGTAATTACAGGGTGATTTCTTTGTTTCAGACTAGTACACGAATTTTCATTTGTTGTGAGGTATTCCTTTGTGTTTCCTCTAATCGTATTTCTCCATTCGCTTCTATAACAGGTTGAACGAGAAGTAGAAACAAATTCATTGCACAGAGAAGCAGCGGCAGGCTGATCCATCGATAAATTGTAGTGGTGCTTTTCTACCACATCGTTGCAGATCTATCAATGACATCCTAAATCTAGCAAAACCACGTTTGTGAAAACCTTCACGTTAACTACATGGCAAGCATTATTCCCAGGGGAATTTATACTTCTATGATGATCTTCACTAGAATGAATCCTAACATACTGGATATCATGAGAACCTTGCCTTCAAGTCAAGCAAAAAATGCATCTACCACTGCACTGTTTAGAGCCTGTGAAGAGTTTTCTCGAAAGCCTTCTATAAACGTAAAAAACTGTTAAAAAGCAAAAACGTCTAGACGGCCATCACATCGTCAAATTTAAGATCATTGTAGAAACATCTGGAGGTCCTTTACCATAGGGGGAATGCCTTCGGTGTAATAAAATAAAACTAGCAATCACATGTGTTTCATGAGATGTGAACGCCGAACGGTATATGTTATTTGATTTAGAGGTATAGTTATTATTGATCCACTTAATCTGAAGGTTGTTTCTACATTTCAAACTTGTTATAAATTCGTACATGATTACTGGGGATACCATTTTTGATAGTTAATTAATTTTATAGTTGATGTTGTTAGTTGTGCATCAGTTGTTCAGTTGGTGTTTTGTTGGAGAAAAATTTATTATACAATTGATAATGTGTGTGATTGATAGTTGTAGTGTAGGACTTTATTTGAAACATTACATTGAATTGTTGTATGTGTACATTTAATTATGTTATAGATTTGTACATTTAAAGTTGCATATCATATTTGGAAACATCAAATAAATGAAGGTATACGTATACATAATGAGACATGTATACATTTGGAGTATTTATATCATGAATGGTTGCCTTTAGTGGGAAAATTTAGTTTCAATAAACATGATTACATTTGATACCCCTTGAACGTTTGTGCCACTTTGGATAGAAGAACTGTTGAGTATAGTAGTAGCAGAGTTGCTATGAAAAAAGAGGGTAGTATTTACGATGGGTTGAGTGATAGTAGTCTTGCTTCCTCCTTTCTTCTTACTCCAAGTGCTAGTACGTGTGCCATATTTGAGTACCTCTAGAATGAAAAAGCAGGTCAAATGCACAGATTTGAAAGCAAGGGAACTCTGGAGAAAGCTGTGAATGTCAAACCTTGCCTTTCAATGGCTCCAATGTCGACGGATACTCTGTGCAAAGTAAGTCCTTGCGACTTGTGGATAGTTAATCCCCATGCCATTTTAATCGGTAGCTGTCTTCGATTCCCTCTCGAAATAGGGGGTATGGGAATATGTAACAGGTTGGAGGGATCCCAACATGGGCTGTTGTATATATCAAAATTTACAACAACAAATAAAGGTAATGCTAGTGGTTGCATTGATGAATCATAGACAATGTCGGTGATTGTTCCTGTGGCACCATTCACGAGGCCTGCATCAACCCATAGATTTGCAATAAGCATGATTTAATGTTGTTTACACAATAGAACTTTGTGTTCTAACTGATCATCATCAGGATTTCCTGATCTAGTCCACCTATTACTTTCAGCAATGGATTGGGCGACCGGAACGTTCAATGCCTTCAACATCTGTATGTTGTGGGAGTCCACTAGATCATTTTTTGCAAACAAATGTGGTGCGTCCTTAAAAATGTTTAGCTCCTGCTAAGTTAGGTGTGTGCTTGTGTGAGACATTAGGAGTTCCCAATCCTCAATTAGAGGGGTTGAATCTCGCATGTGGAGCAGTAAATTCCGGAATGAAACACGTGCATTTGTTGTTCCTTTTTGCCGAAATATTGTTTGCAATGTAATGAAAAACTGAAATCCCTTCCAAATGGTTTCTCCGTAGGAATTACTTGCATAAAGAGGATTGTCCAAAACCGGCGGTAGTTGCCTGAGGTCACCAAGGAGGATGACTGATTTGTTCCCAAATTCAGATGTTCTTGAGTGTGGGAAAGCTTCGCGGAGCCTAATGTCAATTTTGCTTAGCAACTTTGGCCCAATGAAACTCATTTCATCAATAAGAACATATTCTATATGTGTCAGCGACTCTTAAAAATATGATAATGCACTACCTTCAAGGGGTTTCAATTATTTTATTGGAATACGTGAGAAAAAGTAGAGGTGAGGGAGATGTGGTTGATGTTGTGAATGAATTCCTAATTTTATTTATCAGAAATGATTTTCCTGTGGCAGCCATTCCTTGAATTATCAATCTTAGTGGAGGTAGAAGGGTTTTGTTTGTTGAATGGTGTAGTATGGTATCAAGAGCTATTTTTTGTTCTGGAGACAAAGGAAGTGTGGAATATGGTGGTGTGGCATGTATGTTGTTGTTAATTGTGTCTTCCTTCTCTCTCTCGATGAATGATGAATTAGTTATCTATAAATCATGGGGAATGTTGTGTATGGTCCAATTATTGTGTATGTCGAAATCTCATTTCCCCAACATTTCAAGACTATCTAGACCCGTGTTGTTTCCAGGGTGAAGTTGTGTGAAGACCTGCCATTCTTGCAATGGTTCTTGTTGAATATTGCATTCGGGATCAGAGTCAGAACTAACATCTATAACAAGTCTTGTGTCTGCGGTAGTGCGTAGAACATGCCACGGTCTGTAGTTGTGCTTGTACATGTCCCAAGTTCCATTGATGTCATGTGGGGTTGAGCCAAATTCAAATGAAATATTTATGAAATGCTTGTATAATAGGATTTCTAACCAATAAAAAAGGTCATATGACGTTGATTCTTGAGCAGGGACATCCACAAATCTCGGGTGGACCCGAACAATTGCTTGTTTCGGTCGCATTTTCCATTTATCACCTTTACGATTCTTATTGTAGCTCCAATCTCGAGCAACTTGAATAAGTGGTAGGTGTTCCATGGTATTTGGATGAACTTTATATGCATCTAAGAAAGTGGTTGTTTCTTGTGCATCTGTGTCACTTTCAATGACACGTCTCAGAATCTTTTTTCCAACATTTAATGATACGAATGGGTGGCTGCACATAACAAGTGGCATTTTTTGCATCATGTTGCATGTTTCTTGTGGGCTTATGTCATGTTCAACAATGCTTTCTTTGAGAATTTTATGGATCGTGATATGTGCTGGAGAATCTACGTCTGCATCTCTTGAAAATCTGGATAGCATTTGGTGATAAGTTTCTAAATGTTGCTCGGCTTTCGAAGCCTATTTTGCAATATACTTAAGAATGGCATGGTGGGAAAGTATCGGTTGGCAATCGACATTTTCTCTCCATATGTATATCATTGTTCGATTATGGATGTTTAATCTGTCATCATTTCTGGAAGGGAGGTGCTTTATTTTCCCATCACCTTCAATGTGCAAGGAAGAAGTAGGTTGTGTGGCCCAAGGAGCATTGTACCTACAGTGCAACTATGATTGCTTTCTACGCAGACATGTCTACTCTGAACATTTAGTGTGGCACTGAACTCGATTAAGCAATTCTTCAAGGTATACATGTGGGGAGGTGGATAGAATTCATGTTGTATCTAGCAAGCAAGGGTCATCTAGGAGTGACCTGCGAATGAAATCGAAGCGGTTGTAAGCTGGGCAGGGATTCTAGGCAGACACAAACTTATCAAAGTATTGTTTTGTTGCCTAAATAACTGTTGTGTCCTCCCAGTCCATATCGTCAACTTTTGGTGCATTCTCGAGCCACAATAAACCATGGACATGTGTGGAGCCTCTATGTTGCCATTCATACCTATGAGACAAGGGAACATAAATATTAGATATGTAGTTTGAGAAAAACTTTGAAATAAGTAGATTTGATTACCTGTACCAAAAGTCTACCGCTCCAAGTTCCTTTTGCAATATTTCTTCCCAAAATATTGTGAATCTGTGATGCAGGTATGTTGATACTTGATGAGGGTTAGAGACAATGTTAAGTGTTCTCCAACGTTGTGCGGCTCGAGGATCTGTTGGGCATTCACCAGACATAATATTGTGGAGATCTTTCCATTTATTATCTGCAGCACGTAGAGTGAAGAATAAGGTTGGTGTCCTCAATTGTTCCACCATATCTGAAAGCTCGCTTCTACTTTTTTCCCAGAATGAACATGTCCCTCGAAGGCTCGATCCAAAGTGCATTAAGCTATCTGGGAGGTTTTCTTTGGGGCATTCTAGTAGTTGTCTTTGTATCTCTCTAATTTTTGGAGGGATTCCAAATTCGGTGTTCTGTTTCATAAAAACTACTTCCGTGAACTAGCTTTTGTGTCGCATTATGAGGTTTAGAAGGAAGTAACAAAATCTTGGGTGGGAACTGAAGCACCCATCATGGTAACACATCAAATGAAGTGTGTATTCATGCATTGGAACTTATTTAATGTGGGGTTGTTGCCACATTGCTTTTCCTATTGGAAGTAGAGTTGGGAAATCCATATAGAACAGGCATTCCGTATTGTATTCATTTATTAGGGAAAGCCCAAGCTCTAGCCATGGCATGGTAAATGGAGTGTTACCATTGTGGTTGAACAAGAACTGTTTGATTTTCTCTTCTTCTGTTCCTGTATTGTGAGGTGTTGGCATGAAAGATGATGAGTGTTCATATGTTTCATTAAAGTGGGTGGGAACACCAATACCATGAGTTGTAGAGCAATTTTTCATTTGGGGTAGTTCCATTGTGGCTATGTTGAGAGAGGAGGAAATATTTGATGATTTAGATGGTAGTGAGGAAAGGGCATCATCGTTGATTAAGACATCTTTGTAATAGGGGTTGTTTTGGATTTTATATTGCAAGGCTGCACAAACATGAGATCTACTGACATAGAAATCATAATTTTTTAAATTATATCCTTCCCTTTGTATGAGAACTATGTCCAAATCTCCAAGGCAGTGGGGTAGGGTCTTTGCTACTGAAGTAATGTTTTTCGGGAACCTTATGGTGTGTCATGAGTATTTGTATTACCTGCCACATACTTGGGCAACTTGCATGAATGGATTAACTCGTGTGATAAACATATCCTTGATTTGGGTTAAAGATGCAAGAATGATAGGTTGTTTTTCAGGGTCCATGTTGTTCCATGAAGAGAAGAGGTGGCCTTGTTTTTCACTTTTGCATCTGTTACACGACGGAAATCCTTCGAAGGAAATTGTTTTAATTCCAGGGTAATTTTCTAAACAGATTGAGAAAGTTTGGATGTTCGCCAACAAATATATTCTTTTGCGAAACTGACGTTGGGATTCTAAATTCAGCGAAGAGAGCGGGGATATGGGAAATATCTATGTATTTGAAGGCGTGGGGTGTTCTGTTTCAGTCATTTGTGGATTGCAAGGTGGAAATCAGTCTGAAGGAGAGGAGAAACTGGTTGTATATGTGGGATGAACTGAAGAGAGATCAGTACTTGAGACAGTTTCATGTGGCATCCCTGACATTTGGGGGAAAGTGACAGTTGTTAGCAAAGATGGGTTCGTATGGAAGGAAGTGGTATGCTCTTGAAAGTTTTTTTACATGGAAGTTACATGCGGAATGTTGGTTGGCAATTCTTCAATAGTTGTATTTGATGGCAAGATTAGAATGTCGGGGGATCATAGTTTGTTGGTTGTTATAAGATGAAAGATATTAGAGATTTTCATTGTTCTATGCTCTAATTTATGACATCATTACTCAGCAGTTATGTGTACTTTATTTTTTGCGTAGTTCTCTCTTCGTTGGGCTCGTTTTGCAGGATTTGACATGATTGCGAAGTCACAGGATTATGGAGTACCACCTGTTGGATAAAGATAATTTTGGGTTAGCAAGGAACGATACATAGTTTGATGACAAACAAATGCAGAAATAAGTGAAAATGTAAAACTAAATTTAATTGTAATGCATGTGGAGTTCCAATGGGAAATACGCATAAGAGGTAACGATTTGAGTTTTGAGAAACTACTGTCTTTATTAAGGAAAAGAGTATTATATATATAGAAACATACAATGTGTTCACATACTACAGAAGGATGTAAATACGTACATCACAAAATTGCATTGTTTTATATTTATTTTCTTAAAAGTACTAACAATCCGCATAATAGAAGGAGATAATAGTATGCCAGTGTATAAGGGAATTCAACAATTTTATTTTGAAGCAGGGAAAAAAGTGAAACATAGATATGAAATAAGAAACATAGCAGTGATAGTTCAAAGTATAGAATGGGATGAGTGAGAGTGTAATATTTGAAGGGACGGGTGGGTTGGAAATCCTTGTGTAAAGGTTATGGAGGAGTTGCACTGTTTTCTGCTTTCTTTGAACTGAGGATGACACATTTCAATCTATTGTTTCCGCAATATGTCTCTTTTTTTGGTGAAAGTGTGAAGCAATATTCATTACCGATGAAATTACTTATAATTTCACTAGTCGCATATTCGTCTATAGACAATATATGGAGGTCACTAGCTGCAACACCCATGATTAACTCAGATGTCTCATCAAAAGCGGTAATTGATTGAAGTTCTCTTGTTGGGTCCTTTAGATTGATTATGAGTGCATATCTATAATCATAGTTTTGAACTTGTCTGTTGCAACTCGAACATAACCATGAACCATTACCATTCTCTCTCACCTTTTTCCTGCATTGTTTATCACCTTTTTGAAGAGGACATGTCTTGTAAAAAAAGTTGTCCATGTTGATATTCGTGATTTCTGTAGTAACCATAGTCCATTCATTTCTCTCAGTGTTCCCCATATTTAGTACCTCTGAAATCATCGTTAGAGAGGTCAGGATTTTTGGAGGGCCCAGAAATTGGCTTGTGATAGAGGGTGCCAGAAGGAAGTAGTCATCGGAATCAACCCAACCATGAAGTGTATTTGTTTCTGAAATTTGAGGGTTGACATAACATTTGGTTCTTGAAACAGTGTCCACTGAGCTTCCATTGAAACTGGAGACGCGGGAAGCTTTCAAAGCGAGGACCAGAAGAGGTGGTATACAAAGCATGTCTTCAAGTTTGTTGCTTATATCATCTAAGTGTTGTCCCCACAATGTGACACTTACACTGAAACCCGACATGTCCTTTAATTGTAGTGTTCTTCTCTTTGTTTCATATTTTTCATACCGACGAATTGTTGAGCATGGTGACATCATAACAACAATGCCAATCAAATCAACTGTAGAACCTTCAGTGCTTGTAGGTAATTACTTGATTTTGGTGAAGTGAAAGTTATGGGAAGGTATTGTATCTTCATTTGCTATGAGTGGATATATGGTTGAGGAAGGTTACAGGAAAATCTCCACAGCATTGTTCAAATGGTTGTAACATAGCTTTGCATCAGCAATCCTCACAATCCTCCCATTGGAAATTGTATATAGCTTCCCATTCTCAATCTTCTCATAGAATGCTTCCGCAACCTCGTTGAAACAAGTGATGTGGATTTCCCCTCCTTCCTGATAAAAAAAATCAAACCCAAACGCGGATCCATTTGCCCTTACATTGTGATATTGGCGAAGGGTTTTTTTTGCTAGGGCATGGCCCTCTACAGACCACATGCGCGTAGATGTATTCAAAGCACTTATTTTAGTTGGTGTTCTCGCAAAATATTTGTTAACCTAGTTTTCACTTGCATATGTTTGCGGGCAACTGACTGTGTTCGAGAGCATTTATTGGTAGTCAGATTGGAGCACCGATTACAAAATGTGTTTCAACAACAACATCCATTTCAATGATAAGAACGGTGTTGCAATGGAAAAGAAAAACATGATAGAATTAGAACTGAGAAACGGATGGAGAAAAAAAACAAAAATAAATTTTAATTGATATAGGGAGTTTATGTACATTGGTAATTGAGCAAGAGATGAAGCTTACAGTTCACTTTTGATCATTCTAATGAGGGATTTGTGTAAGCACACGATGGAGCCTTCTTGTATTGATTTGTCGGTTACACGACTTGAAAATTCAGAGGGTAGAAGTGCTGTCTGAAAATGTATCCCATATGAAAGGTCAACACGATGTTGGGCTCCTGTGTTGATAATGGACCTTAGAGAGCTTAAGTGTAGTATCTGAAATGTGGGGTCAACATTGGAACCGGTCTCCCTCAATCAATTGAGAAATGCCTTCATGGGTCAAAGTTATTTCCATGGCAACTTAAATATGCTCGAGATTTTGAGAATTCTGCAAATATATGGTGGAAAATGTAAACTTGTAGGGCACTCAATCATGAAATGAAGGATTTGTTTAGGAAATCATGCATTTGTAAAGAATGAGAACCTTTAAAGTTGGCTTCCTTATTATTTTATATTTTCTAAAAAGTGCAAACATGAAGTCTAACCCTTTAACAATTCAATATGCAAAACAATGATATAATGTACAAAGCTTTGGTTGAAAACAACTAAAATTTGTATGGTTGTTTGTCAACATTTTAAAACTATATTTATTTGTGTGCAAATATTATGAAGTACACATTAAAAATGCATCATTGGTTTACATATTGAAGCGAGCAATTGTATAAAGGAAAGATATAATGAATAACACATTAAAAATGCGTTGTTGTTGTTGTTATTTGTTGAAAAGTTAGATTTTGTGCTACATATGTTTCGCTGCAATATATACATGCATTTATTTGAAATGAATTACAAATTATTATGTTAAGAAAATAGAATGGAAAACAATAAGAACAATATGTACAGTTGAAGTGAGAAGACTATAGGTATTTGAATGGAAACACAATGATAAAGAAATTAGGAAAGCATAGTTGTTGGATAACAAAAAATGAACATGTGTTTGATAAGTTTGATTCTCTGTCGGATATATACTACCACAATACATACATGGAATATTTCGAACGAGTTAAATTTTATTTCAAAAATACTTATAAACAAACACTTATAAACTAACCACTACAAGCTATTTTTTAAAATCAAATTTCTTGCTTTTTGCTTGTGCAATTTTATTTGCACGTTTCTTGTAGTTTTTTCTAGTTGCAGATGCCTCGATTGGAATTTCCATTCTCCTTAATTTGTGGGGTGGTTCATATTTCAGTGCATCTTCATTAAAATCATAAATCAAGCAGAAGCCTCGTGAATGATCTCCAATCATTCGGATTTTGGAGAGAAAAATTGGGGATGTTGGCATCAGGTGGAGGCGATCTCTGATCATTTCAGCTATCACTGTTTTAGGTGGTTTGGGTTGCCTACAATGCAAAACATTAACAACACATTGAATACTTTTCCTCCCTCTATAAGTGAGGCTTAGTTAATTTCAATCCCGTTGTGGGGAGGGGAATTGTGTTTCTAGTCTGCATCATATTAAACTGGAGAGGGAAAATAAGTATGTAATTCCACCAAGATGTTCTTAGGTATGACGGGTAGCTTTAAAATCCTTGTCACTGATCAGTCTAATGTCTAACTTGGGACGCTTTGAAATGGCCTCATTGGGGAACGAGCCCCTCAGCACATAATGAATCCTATCATTGACGAAGGAACATGCCCCCGCATGTCACTTCGGAAAAAGGATCAGAGTCTAAATATAAATGTAACAATCAAAAGAAAATAACATGAAAGCACTCTACAATAATTTTTAAAACCATATCATGTAATAAACAAAAAAAATGAATAACTACTTGAATCAATATTGAAACCCACCTCAAGTTTGTTTAGAGATGACACTCTCTTCTTTACCGCGGGAGAATGAGAATCACAAATACCCTACAAAAAAGTGAAAAAAGAAGTTAATAAAACTCAATATATCTACACTGCCAATGTCATATTCACTACATAAGGCTACCACTCATGATATTAAATCTACACATGTACATAAATCTTCATGTATTCATGTTTATTTCAAATAAACAAATCTGTAAAGCGCTACCACTCATGATATAAAATTGGTAAATGTATATGTACAAATTTGTAACAAGTTATAAATGTAGAGATAGAACATTTAAATGAAGTGGTTCATCTATATTTATACACTTATAAAACCAATCACACCCCTTATTAAAACATCAACTACAAAAGTAATAACTATCCCTCTAAAACAAATAACATATACGGTTCGGTCTTTGTTTGACAAGGAAGACACCTCTGTTAAAACAGACAAGGAATTGCAGGCATGGTGGGATGAAATAGTAAATGTGGGGCACAGATATCTAAAGGATGATCCAAGTATATGGTAAAAGATGGATTCATTGGATGATGCAATATAGGTAATGAACACTATTATCTAGACCACATCTGCTCATCATGCTACCATTAACTTTGGATAGTATTCCTATGCAGGATACATGCCCAATATGCCCACCATGACAAGATGCTTAATTCCAGACAAAGGAACTACTGAATACGATGAATTGCTTAAGAACCTAGACGGATATTTCCTGAAGATAGTATCTACTCCAACACAGGATACTCTAATTATGGGTGTTTTGGAGATTTTTTCAAAGCATAACGCATCTAAAGCAGCCTCTTGAGTTGGTTCTACTCCAGTCTGCAGAGCACCAACCAAATGTGGGATGTAGAGAGTAGCCACTTATGTTCCATGAAGTCTAGAAAAATTATTGAAGATAACATAAATAGCCCTGACAACATCTTCATTGACAGTTGTTGTTGCCCAAAGCTCCTTCTCCAATACCACTGTCACACAGAACATCAGGTTCTATAAACAAAATAATTTCAAAAAGAAGAGAAAATTAACCTCTTATTCTGTGATTGTTTGCATTGCCCACACTAAACTGTAAAGAAAAATAAAATGGCTAAAACATCTCCTACAATAACATGTATGACGGTGATTATCAATCTACTTCAAGGTAGAAATTGCAATATAGATATTTAATTTAGTATAGACTTAAGGTGGATATTCATGGCATCAAATATTAAAATCAGGCTTAACAAAAATAGAGTTTCAGTACACACATTAATTATCATAAGAGATTTTATACTTTTGGGAAAAACCAAACCAGAAAGAACAAAAAATAATTAAAATTAGGCTTAACAAAAATAGAGTTTCATTACACATTAATTATCATCATAGATTTTACATACCAAACAATGTTGTCTTCCGACTCAGAAAAAACCCTCGTCTGCCTATGAAACACCCTTCACTTTCTCGGATCCCTCTTTCGTAAAAACGGTCACGTCTTAATATATGAGAATCTTGAAGACAACAAACAAACAGAAAAATTATGAAACTATAAACTTCTGATCATACTACTTAATTTATACGGACACGTCTTAATATATGAGAATCTTGAAGACAATAAACAAACAGCAGTTAAAAATAGAATTTCATGAAACGGCTTCTAAATTAGGGCAGATTCGAAAAAACAACAGTTAAAAATAGGATCTTAAAAATAGAAACGAGTCAAAAATTTCATGCAAAGTAAAAATGACGTGCAAACAGCTGTCAAATTTAATCTCGTTTAAAAAAAGTATAAAAGGCTGTCAAATTTAGCACAGTTGTAGAAATTTCTAGAGGTCCTCTACCATAGGGGGATGCCTTCAGCGTAATAAAATGAAATGAAATGAAATGTTATATTATTTTGCATGTCAAAAGAGGGGCTAAAGTAAAGTTATTTTCTAACCACATGAGGAAAACCATTCTATTTGAAAAGAATTAATTCAGTACATTACTTGAAGAAAACTATGGACTTTTTATCTCCTAATTGTAAGGAGTCCACTTTGGTAAAATGAGGATACTATAGTAAATGAAGGTCGTAGGATCAAAGTTTCCTACTCTAATTTTTTTACAAATTAGAATAATCCTAAGCTTTTAAAAGATTTTCCATTTTTCTAAAACTAGCAATCGCATGTGCACAATGCAATGTGAAAACCGAATGGTATATGTTATTTGATTTAGAGGGATAGTTATTACTTTTGTAGTTGATGTTGATAAGTGGTGTGATTGATTTTGTAAGTGTAGGAATATAGATTAAGCATGACATTTAAAGGTTCTATCTCTACATTTCAAATTCATTACAAATTCATACATATACATTTGCAAATCTTATATCATGAGTGGTAGCATTTTTCGGACTATTTTATTTGAACTAAATATGAATACATGAAGACTTCTATACATTTGTAGATTTTATATCATGAATGGTAGCCTTTTGTGGCCAATTATATTTGCACAAAACATGAGTACATTTGATACCACTTTGGATAGTTAATTACTTTTGTAGTTGATGTGGTTTGTAATTATTTGGGGAAAATTGTGTTAGTGTTGCAACGTGTTTGAGACGGTGGTTGCATTAGTTGTTTGGTTGGTTTTTTGTTAAAAAAATCTTCTTTGTATTGTCGATAATATGTTGATAAGGGGTGTGATTGATAGTGGAAGTGTTGGAATATAGAAGGAACATTACATTGAAAGGTTCTATGTGTACATTTCAAATTTGTTACAAATTCGTATATATACATTTGCAAATCTTATATCATGAGATATGAACTAAACATGAATATATGAAGACCTCCGTACATTTGTAGATTTTATATCATGAATGATAGCCTTTTTTTTCTTTTTATTTGTGTTAAACATGAATACATTTTATGCCCCTTCAATGGCACTTCCGCTTTGGATGCAAGAAGTGTTAAGTAGTAGTGGAGGTGCCATGGTTTGTAGTTGTGCTTGAACAAGTTTCAAGTGTCATTGATGTCATGTGGGGTTGAGCCAAATTTAGAGACTATATTTTTGAAAGGCTTGTATAAAAGGAATTTTGACCAATAGAAAAAGGTCATAGGACGTTGAATCCTGAGTTGGACCAAACCTGCTTTGTTAGAACATATGGTGCAAGAAACAATTTCACATAGCTGAGTTCATAATGGGATCAAGTGTTTATGAATTACTAATTGTTCCCAATCATACATGATTGCGAATTCAAACCTTCGTGGATAAGGAATCAACTTAGAATAATTTTTATTTTGAAAGGAAGGATCGGTTGCTAAGTGAAGCACCCTAATGGTAGTTCAGTAATTGGATATTACAAATAACTTCTAGACTTAGGTAAAAGCCTCTTTGGTTTGATATATGTGTTGTGCTTTGCAACTTGTATTAAGAATGATACTATTGGTTCTTTTCATTGTATTCTATCCTAGAAGTCTTAGTATGGAAAGTAATTTTCAAGCCTAATTTGGTTTGTCAGACAGATAATTTAAAATGTCAAAGAACTTGCTAGATTTTCAATTACAAACGACTAGTATTTATATGTATAAGCATGGCTCACATACATTCATATTCGTGTATCTTACCAAACAAAATTTGGGGCATATCCATGAAAATTAATAGAGCTACTATTTCCCACCTTATTTGTGACTCTTTTTTAAATAAGTCAGTTAAACAAATAGAATGGAAAATAATAAGAACAATATGTACACTTGAACTAACAAAACTATAGGTATCTATATGAAGATACAATGATAAAGAAATTAGTAATGCATAGTTTTTGGTTTACAAGAAACTAAACATGTATTTTTAAAAGTTTGATTTGCAGTGTGGAAATCAACACAAACTTGTTCAGGTTCTTGAAAACTCTAATAGTTGTCCCAAAGGGTGTGTTTAAAAATCCAAACAAAATTGCCAACTTCTCACTATGATGGCCGAGGAATAATTATTTTTCCTCCTTGCCCACATCACTCAGTACATGTTTTGAATCTAGAAAATATCCTATTGCCTTCATCTCTCAAGACAATTTCTCTAACTTTTCATAGATCTCCTGTGTTTTTGGGTGTGATCTATCTCCTGCACAAAAAATGTGTAGCATTTTATGGCCTTCAATCCAACTATAGCAAGTATCTTTTTTATTCCTCTATCTTTCATCAATATCTTTACCAGTTGAACCTCACCCCACCTGCCCACTTCCACATATGTGTTTGACAGAAGAACATAAGTTACAACATTTTGAGGATCCATCTCAAAAAGAAGAGTTGTTATAAATAATCCTAACCCTATATGTTTATGTGTTCTACAAGCACCGAGAAAACATATCCATACAATGTCTTTGGGTTTAATTGTCAATTTGATGACAAAGTTTAGAGTTTCCTCAAGATATCCTGCACAACCAAGAAGTTCGGTCATGCACACATGATGATCAATTGTAGGCATAATGTAATAACATCTAGTCATGTCATTGAATTATTTACAACCCTCATCCAATAAACCTACATGGCTGCATTCTAATAAAACACAAGAGAAGATCAAATGGTCAGGTATGTACCAGAGTGCACCATTACTTCAAAGAGTTTGAAAACATCCTTACAAAATTAATTGTGTGTATATCCTGAAATCATGGCATTCCACGAGATTGCATTTTTCGGAGGCATTTTGTCAAACTGTGCACGTGCCTTACGTATGCTTCCACATTTTGCATACATATCTACCAAGGAATTGGTAACTACAAAATTTGATAAAAAAAATTGCTTTCAATTATGTCGTGATGAATGTTCACACCTTATTTTAAAGCTCCCATTTTGGCACAGCCTGGGATGATTCTGACAAAGTTTGTGGAGTCTGGAGTTACAATTGACAATTTCATTTGCTTAAAAGCTTCAACAACCTTTTCAACAAGTCCATTTTTTACATATCCTATAATCATCACATTCCATGAGACCACATCTCTTTGACACATTTTTTCAAACAATTCATGTGCATTGTATATGCTTCCACATTTTGCATACATATCTATCAGGGGATTTGCAACTATAATATTTGACAAAAAACCACTTTTCATTATGTTTTGATGGATGTCTATAGCTTGTTCTATAGCTCCTATTTTAGCACAGGAAGGAAGGATGTTGGAAAAATATGTGGGGCTTGTCTTAAAACCTTCCAATTGCATTCATTTAAATTTTTTCAAAGCCTCTTCAAAAAACCTATTTTGTGCATATTCATAAATCATTGCAGTTCATGAAATCACATCTCTTTGAGACATTTTGTCAAACTGTTGATGTGCCTTGTTAATGCTTCCACAATTTGCATACATATCTACTAGGGCACTTGCAACTGCAACATTTGACAAGAAACCCCTTTCAATTATTTTCTGATGGATGTCCATGCCATGTTCTACAAAATCCATTTTGGTACACACTGGGAGGATGCTGGAAATGCCAATTGCATTTGTTTAAAAGTTTTGAATGCCTTTTCAACAAACCCATTGTGTGCATAACTTGCAAGTCATTGCGGTCCATGTGATTACATTTCTTTCAGGAATTTTTTCAAACAGTTCATGTGCCTTGTGTATACTTCCTCATTTTTCATACATATCTACAGGGCACTCACAACTACAACAACTAACAAAAATCCCTTCTCCACTATGCTTTTCTGGATATCCATACCCTATTTCAAATCACCTATTTTGGCATAGGCTATGAGTATGCCAAAAAAGGTGAATTTATTAGGTTCAAACCTTGCTGGTTACATTAGGTGAGGATACACGTGTCTTGTGTAAGCTGTAATTATGATATTCAATTGTGTTAGACTAAGATTGAGATATGAAGCGGGTGACAATGGAAATGTGCATTATTTTTCAGTCTACTTCTACCTCAATGACACTGTCATCATCTTCATCCTCAAAATTAGTATTATTGGTGTTTATTAATTATTTGTGTGAATTACAAAGAGACAAAGAAGTGGATGTTGACAAAGAGATGCAGCGAATAAGCGTTGTTGTAGAAAAAAAATATCTACTCAAGGTGTGACACAATTTGATCAAATAGTAAAGTAAAATCTAGTTCACAGTGAATGTTGAAGGCATTTGGTGTTTGCACTATTTCGTTGGCTTTTCTTCCCTTCTCGGCAAACAGTTTAGCCAGACGTAACTCTGTTATGTTCTGTTGTTCCTAGCTGCAATTTCAAGTTCAACTATAGGCCTATTTCTGAAGTGTTTCTACAAACACAAGCCATGGTAGCAATTAGTCAAATCATCAGAAAGTGGTCCGACTGTAGGTCCAAACATTCCACGAAAATACTTAGGAAAAATTAAATCGTCAGAGCGCCCGTCTTAACCATCATTTCGACCGTCAAAATTAATCATAATGAAAAGACGTCCAATTGACCATCAAATTTAACATAGTTGTAGAAACATCCGCAAGGGCTTTTCCCATAGGGGGAATGCCTTTGGCGTAATTAATTCCCCACTACCCTTTTTTTTTCTTTTTTTCTTTTTTTGAGGCTACGGGAGCTCTCATGGAGAAGGAAGGTGTCGCTTCTGTGGATATTCAATGGTGGGTGCTATTTTTTATTTTTTTTAAGTTCTTTCTTTCCTTTATACCCATCTTTGGGCCAATGGAAGAATGCTTTCCCATGCACAACAGATTATTTTTAGGAAGGGGTGTTTTATTTAAATTTTATTTGGGTATAAAATTAAATATGTATTTTGCTTGGAAGAAATGGCCAGAGACTGCAAATGATGTCTAAGCCATTGCCCTCCACAAAGTTATATCTACAGATGTTTTCTTTTATTTAATTATTTATTTATTTTAAAAAATAAAAAAACAATTATTAACCATTTTTTGTAGCATAAAAAATTGTAAATAAATTTACTTTAGATCATATTTGTTACATACTTGCTCAGGAAGACAATTTTATGGATATTAATATAGGAAATCAAATTTTATGTATATGAATTTTGCTTTCAAATTTAAAGGATTGTAAAAAAAATAGCAAAGCTAGAAATAGTTTGCACATGTGTATCTATCTATTTCCACAAGTAAAATGAGTATTATTCTAAAATAAATTTAAATTTTTCAAACATAACAGACCTCAAGTGCTAGGGATTTCCATAAAACCATTTCTCTTCATTACTCACTTCAAAACATAGATTAAACACAACCAATAATAATATGTTAAATATTTCTCTTGGGCATTTTAACTTCAATAGGAGATTTAATGAACACGAGAAAACTAAGTAAATAAAGATACAAGTAAAATTTGTAAAATGTAGAAATAAATTAATTAATTAAAAGAGACATTAATTTCAGCTATAAGATATACACCCATCTCCTAAGAGTATGGTAGTAAAAAAGGTCACATATTTGAAATCCCAACAAGGTCCATGGAAAAATTAGAATAAAAAAACTCCTATTTTATTTTGTATCTTACATATTTTTCCTTTCTTCAATACAAACATGTTACAAAAGAGAAAAGAGCAAGATTCCTACTGCATTTCTTAAATGAGATAACAAGAAACACAAGAGATATCTTCTTAAACATATGCCTTAACTTTCCTTATCAAAATAAGGTTATATAATAAATATCATTGATATTTTCATACAAGGTTCTTTAAATTTTCTTTCTTTCCTACGACTCAAAAGAGCCAAACCATAAAATATCAAGCAAAAAATCATCCCAAGATAGGGTCAATATGATCAAAACTTGAAATTTGAAAAAAATTTCACCAATAACTAAATCCAATACTAGCCTCCAACTAATAGCCCCAAGCTCCAAAATATAAATTAAGAAAACTTCTAGTTTAACTCCAAACTTTAAATTTTTCTACTACTCCAAATCACCATAACATGAAGGCCTGATTTGCCTCCCAACTTATAGGCATCATCACATTCCTTCTTCCTTCTTCCCAGAGGAAATGTGTGCTATCCTCCCCCAATCCCATGGGAAAGAAGTGTAGCATGCTACAAATAATGCCAAGGGAAAGAAAGGTTTACAAGTAAAAATATTAAGGATAGCCAATAGAAAACAATAGACAACTTAATCAAAATTACAAATCACCAAAACCACCAAGCACAAATGGAAAAAGGGAAGAGGGGAAGAGAGCCACATAGCACTGCCAAGATTTTATGATAACATTAGTGTCCAAGTATCCTCCAAGAGTATCTCGCAAATCATCAACATCTCCCACAACCCTTGTACCTTCTTTATCTCATCCTTTCCAAGGCCTTTCAAGCCTTTCCATCTTCCTTTGCAAGGATAGGAGGGGATTCCCAAACCAAATGGGAATCCCTCCTACTTCCGCCAAGGAAGGGAGGAATAAAAAAACAAACATGGTTTCCCAAAAAATCCATGGAAATAAGAGACCCCTCCCAATTCAAAACTCCAACTCTTAATCCACATCCAAATGGAGTGAAGGAGCAAAGAAAAATTAAAAATAATTACAAGACAAAGCAAAATCCAAAAACAGTTAAAAACCCAAAATATTGAAACCATAACAAACCACACACACACACACACACACACTTTTATTAAGTTATTAAAATCAATATACATGGAGTGATACCTGCCTGTACACCAGTGCTCCAATCCACAAGCTCCTAGATCATTGTCTCCTCAAACTCCCAAATATCCCCACCGATTTTCTCCACCAAAAATCCCCCAAAACATCAAAAATCAAAAAAGATATAGGAAAACACTCCAATCCACAATCCCATGTGAGGGTTACATGTGTCATCCTTCAAAGTAAGAAAATCATAAATGACATCCAAGTCACATCCCATACTCCCCAAAACAATAAATTCCAAAGAAGACAAAATCCCACTTAGCCCCCAAAATCAACACAAAATCCAAAAACCATGCATGTGAAACATGGAAAGAAGATTTAGATAGTGACTTGAGAGAGGGTGGAGTGGGGAAGAGACTTTTTGGGTTCAAAAAAATCTTCTCCCACCCATAGGCTAGGTCACATGGACCAAATATGAGGTAAATATGACCCTTGCCTTTTAAAAAAAGACTTCAAAAATACCCTTAAAGGTTAAATTCTAATTTTTGGTTTGAATGGGAAAATTCAATGTGAGAAGTTTTCCCCAACAAATTTCATAGCAACTCCCAACACATTCTTAAAAAAATCTTAAGACACAAAACACCCCATTACACTAATAATCCACAATGACCTTATTACCACTAGGAAATACAAACTAGGTGAGCAATGAAGTAATAAATTTTTACCATGGTGCTCAAGGTTAGGGAATTAAAAAACAAAATAAATAAATCAATATGATATAAGTGAAAAAATTATTTTTACCAATTACAACGATGTCAAAAATGAAATAAGGTTAGATTGAAGGTTTTAGCATGACAATTATTGAATCCTTTGTAGTGCCACCACTGAGTCCCTCATTCGCTAAGTGGTGCTACTTGCAAATCCTGCAAATGCAAGGAAAACCTCAAATATGATCGATATGATAAAATATTTGTATAAATAAAAATGAAATATGATTATACATATAAGATAAATAAAATTTTACAACATCTACTCTATCATTGAAATATATAATCATGATCCCATGTCATAATATATAACTCAAAATTATGATCATTAATGAATACCATATAACAACATAGTTAATGAAATATGAAACATCAATATATCATCATTGATAATCAAAATTAAATAACCAATGCCATGAATATCATATAGTGTATCAAAAGTTTTTTGTCATATACCATAAGCTGGTAATCATAACATGTTCAAATCATAATCAAATAACAAGGTCAAAAATTCAATAATCAAACTACTCAGTTGAGTCAGCAGAGCCTAGGAAGGAATAGAAAATATGGAGGTCACTACATCCCCCTACCCTAGAATTAGACTTTCTCCTTGAAGTCATACAAAGAAGTAGGGATATGAACTATCAAAGGTATCATGTCGTATCATGGGATTTTTATTCAAAACAAGCATGTCCCACCAATTCTAACGTGGTGAGGTACTAAGTTTATCTCTCATTAAGAGTAAGTTAATTAAGGAAAATTTTTATTTTCAAGGAATTTATTCAAATTATTGTCTTAAACCCCTACACTATCCCACGTAAGTGGATGTCCAACTTAAAGGTCACTTTTAAGAGAACAACTATTGAATGAGCCAAGGGAATAAAAATTTTCTTCTCAAAAGGGGTTAAGAAGTTATGCACACTTGATGTGCATGAGCCCACTCTTGAAAACCATCCAAGATCCTTACAAACATCATACTAAATGAGATAATACTTTCCAAATTTACGAGAGGGTTTATCCCCTAGCTTGCACTTAACATTAAAATATGGACAAGTGTTCACAAGATTTTCTAAATTAGACATATCATTAACACTATTCCTTAAGGGGTCAAGGATTAAGGTTCACACAATGCCAAACATAATAAAAGTACGATGGAATGATTTGGAAACTTTTTATTTACGCTCACATAATGTAACCATAATTTATGTAATGTTGTGAACAATCATAAAGGTTAAGAAAAATTTCATAATTTTATCTTAGGGTTCTATATCTTAAACACTACGTTCAAGTATCATATAACAAACTCCTAGATTTTTATTTAGGAAACAGATAAGGATAGTTCAATTTACTGTTATTTAAACTTTTAGCTAAATTTCCTCCATGATGGAAAATAATTTTTCACACTTTGTACACATCAAATAAGCCACAATTCCTTAATTAAACAACAAACAAATAATAGTCATTTCAACAAGACATATGATAATTTTACTTAATTTATTGTTTCTTTATCACTATAGCCAAGAGAATACATAAATGATCTTGGGGGAAAAAAATTATTCAACAAGGAGGTTTCAAAAACAAATCATGATACTATGAAATTACCAAATTATAATTTGGATGAAATACAACAAATTTTTTGTTCATACCTTCCCCAAATGATCAAGATGACAACACCCATTATCTTGGTCACCAGCTCAACTCTTCCAAATATTTAATATCTATGTTAACTTTAACTCAACCATTATCTTGGTCACCAATGACCCATTGGGCTGAAAAAGATGTGTGCGTGTGTGTGTGTGTATACATATACATACATACATACATACATATATAATATAAACTTATTAAACTATAGGGGGAGTTCATTTCACAAAAAGAGCTTCAATTTCACCACCATATTAAATGGTACTAGGGCCATGTTTTCAAAAGACCCCCAAAACAACATAGATCTCGATTCAACTCCAAATTCACATTGCTTAACTGTGGTTTATACCGATATCAAATATTCCACTATCCAAGGTAGGTGGAATGAATAAGAATTTATCATTCTTTAGTATTCACAAAAGGAGGTAAACCCTTTATCTATTATGAAGTTAATGAGAGTCCTCTATGTTGGCAATTTTATACCAAAGTCTCATAATAGTCAAGTAACTAAAGGAATTCAAAACTTGTGAAAAAATTGAAACACTATATTATTCACATTACTTTCTCTTGTGGAACCTACGAATGACAACACAATGCCTAAGTTAATTACATAAAACCAATGATTTAGTGTGTAACCTAGATTATCTATGAATATCGCACAACCAAAAATAATAAACATCACTTATTTCATTTGAAAGAATAACTTATGACCACCTCAATTTTAGATTTTAAGAGGGTAACTAACAATAACATTGTCTTTCAACCAACATTGTTGAAATATATATATTCTATGAGTTCAAATTACATATACTTACTCGATTTTATTATAGGTTGTAAGGCAAAAGTAATATAATGCACTTAAAGATATAATTTATTTTTATTGGTTACAAATTATTGTATTTATCATTATCAAACCACATTAATTGTAAATTCGAACAGTTCAACACTAATGCTTGTATACCATCTCACCCCACTAAGAGAGCGACTGACAATAAGTCATTTGTATCCTACTGAGAGAGAGAGAGAGAGAGGATGAGAGAATGCTATTATTTTCACCCAAACATTGTTTTCCTTTTTAAGAGATAATGATAGAGTGACAAGGTAGTTACATATTTCCCACACATTAGTCTTAAGTGCCATAAATTTGGCCTTTTTTAAAGTTTTCTAACCAATTTTAGGAGGGTTATTATCACTAGTGTACTTTTTATGGAAAAAAAATTCAACAAGTTCCATAGCAATGTCTTACATGAAAAAAATTAATAAGAGATGATAATATGGAAATGGGTCCGTCAAGCCCAAGAAGGGTTATAAATTACTAGAAAATTACCAAGATATTTCCAAATGTTATATCGAGGGCCTCGATGAAATTTTCAATTGCAGAACCCAAAGTATTTTTCCAAGAGCTCAAAGAGATTCTTAGTTTACAAGAAGGGTAAGATAACTATGAATAACACTTTGTATGAAATCTCTGTATATATATTTTCAAAGAAATCAATAAAAATACAATACATATAGTTCACCATAAAATTCATCCTCCAACCATGTCTTATGTTTTCGATCTTTATAATTTTTTGTGCAAACTATAAATTTCGAAGCCTTGTTACAAAACCATGCTTTAATTCATTTTTGCATGATCTAGTCAACAGATCCATATGCCATGCACCTAACCACTCCTCAAGCCAAAATCAAATGAGGTCTTGAAAACTGAACTAAATGTTAGATTACTTTTCACATCTCATGGGTTTGAATTACATAAGATAAATCTTGTATGGGCCGATAATTTTAATTAAGCGTGTGCCTAAAGGTATTACCTGAAGTTCAGTAAAGTGACTGAACATATATATAGAGTGTCACACAAGAAATATCCATGTGCATAATATTAACAAACATTTACACTATAATTCAAACCTTAACCCTTAGCCTATAGAAATGCACAACTACACCCAAACATTAAAATATATATGTATATTCACATGTTAATATCACATATCATATAAGAAATATACAAACGGTCTTTATCTCCATTATATTCTTCAAAGAATGAAATATTGCATCAATTTACACCAAATCAAGCACAAATTTATATAACACATGATGTTATAACATTACATCGACGATTACAGATATGAACTCATGAAAACCTCATGAAATGTGTGATAAGGAAAACTATGATGGAAATCAATATGACATTCCAAAAATGATTATCATAGTTATACTGTAATAACCTCCTTATCTTTTAATATTTGGACTTTTTATACCATTGTGTATATTTTATAAATATTCCCTATGATTCCCTTTTAACAACCTTCCCCTAGCTCAAATAACTCTTAGTTTTAACTCACATTCTCCTTATGTCATTGGTGTAGTTCCATATTTTATACATTATGATTCTTCTTACGCTTCACATGTCCTCTTAATATCCCATGAATATTCATTTTTTGGATACATAGTGTTTGGAAAAGGCTCCAAGGACCATTTACATATCAGATATTACAATAAATCTAATGAAAATAAAAAATTATATATAAAAAACCCAACAAAAATCTCAAGTCAAAAAGAGATTGACTCAACCAAAGCCTAACCAAAAACATAAAATCAAAGATACAAAAAACCAGAGGAAAAATAGATTACAACAAAACCATCTCAAAAGACAATCAGCAACAAGTTTGCAATGAAGCCCTAAACACATTTTCCCTAGTCCTCGATATTTGACTGACACCATCAATTTGGAAATCCTCCTCATAAAAAATACTAATGTCGTGTTGCCTCTTCTTTCCTATATCCACTACAACCATCCCCTAGAGAACATCAACCCTGTTTTCTAAAACGTTGATCGTTGCATTCAACCTTTGAATCCCCCACAAAAAATTTCTATTTTGAGCTATAACTTGACAAACAATATCCTCCAAATCTTCAATTTATCTTACAAGAAAATTAAACACATTATTTCCTTCTAGCAACCCATTACTAGGATTACCCTATTCATTATTCCCGACAAGATTTTGTAAATCAGTTGCAACATCCACCTCCTTTTTGGCTCTCTCTTTCATTTTATTTAGCCTAATCCTATCAGCTAAAGAAATGTTATCTTCCAAGTCTTCCCCAAACCTAATGTTAATACATATTTTTTTTAGAATTGGCTTACCTATATTAACAATAAGAAGGATTAATCCCTGGTGAAGAAGAACCTCTATTTTTCCTCCTTAAAAATATTAACAGAAATTTGAAGAGAATTAAACAAGTAAAAAGGAATACTCATCTTCCTTCCTCTACAAAAATGATTAAGAAGAATTAGATGATGGGAGCACATTTTTTGATACTTACCATCTAATGTGATATATTTCATTATGTAGAAACAAACTTCTGACCATCTCCATGATGGAGATTTTTAGGCTATACAATCCTCCATAAAACATATTTTCTCTTCATTTTCAAGAAATATATGTACTTCCTCTTGGAGCCAAGTCCTATCCTTTAACACCTTACAACCACTAAAATCCATATTAGTAACACTACCAATCAACTCCTCAGAAACCCAAAAACTAATAACCCGCATAGTGACAAACCCATTATCCCAAACCAAATTGCAAATTCCTTCGAAATATTTTCATCATACCCTCATAAAATCTACAAAAGTGAGTAATTCCCCTTCCTTGGAAATAGTTGAAAGAAAAGTATCTATTTCCAAACCCGCCAACAATGATGGCTAAACCCTAACCCTAGCTCCACCCATCTCGAAGACACATTAATGATAGATGAAACAGTCTTCAATGATCATGCATAAAAATATGAAACATGTCTTAAAATTAAAAGACCATGCCGACCCAAACCCTGTAATGATGGCCAAAATATATCTCACACACTGAAATATTATATCAAGGTTAGCTCGTATCATTTTCTCATGCTTGAATATGATTTTATTTATTCAACACAACTTTAGTACTATCAAGTAAATCAACCTCAGTTCGCCACCAAAATTTATTGTGAACCCAAACACCAATATTTGCTAACGTGTCAACACACTTATTAGCTTCATGAAAAACATGATTGAAATGAATATTATCAAATTATATCGACATAGTCTTAGCAGCTCTAATAATTGAACCAATTTAATATGATGCTTTAATGTACCCTTTATAACATTAACAATGTATAAAAAATCCCCCTCCACTTGAATATTTTTTATTTGCAAATAATTCTCCCATTGTAAACTAATTAAAAGTGCATCAGCCTCAACATAGTTATTATATTTATTTATAATTGGCTCATCATAAACCATAACTAGGGAACCCACCTCATCTCTAATAATATCACCAACAACACCTAACCCAGAACTATGTTTTTCTACTCAATCAAAATTTAATTGCATCCACCCATCAGAAGGTTTAACCCATTTTTGTACTTTTCTTGGCCATGGTTTTCCACAAAGAAATTTGTTGCACACACTTAGTGATACCGAAATCTTGAATAATCTCCTTCTTAGGATTAGGATAACCACCTTGATATTTAACCTTCACTATAGAAAGAGTATTTACCAAAGGCCCTAAAATACCACTCCCCACCTAAGTAGAGATTTTATGTTTTTCTTTAAAAAATATAACATTCCTTTCATGCCATATCCCCCATAAGAAATGAGGAAAAACAAAACTCCAAAGCTTTGAAAGCATTAATGATTCAAAATGACGTATCCATTAAACATACCAATCAGCAATTGTCACCGGAAAGTGAAAGAGGGATTCACGAGAACCGATGTAACGTCAAGCTCCAACGTAATAAGAAAGATTCAAACAATGGAAATATTAGAAAATAAGAAAACATGTCTACTCATTCTCATAGATCGAAAAAAGGAAGTACAAATAGGGGTGTTGTGTAACCCCCATGCCTAAATAAGGAAAGGATATCAATGACGCCACTGACGCATATGACATGACTGACGCATATGACACCACTAAAGGAGGAGTTACAATTCCAAATAAGGAATGTAACTCCTATGACGCACTGACACAAATGAAAATGATAGATTCTAGGATAGAATCTGACACTTGTCATTTGACTTCCTAAAACCTATGACTCTCGCAAGGCGAGATGACTCACTAGGTGATGTGGATGATGACTAGGCATGTCACACACACCAAAACCCCCCCTTCATCAAAGTTGAGGAAGAGGGACTCCCCTAGACAACTAAGAAAGATGTGTCAATGGGGCCTGACAACTAAAGGCCTGATAAGGTAACCATATGCAACAAAATCTTTCTTGAAAGAAGAAGAGGAGAAGAAGGAGGACTATATAGCCCAAAGAATATGGGTGGCTATAGCAGACCTCACCCCAAGAAGAGACCACAAGTGAAGAAATTTCACCTCAGTGAAGGGCTTGGTGAATATGTCTGCAACCTGATTAGCTGTCTGAATATACTGTATGTTGATGATGTTTTCATGTATCATATCCCATATGAAGTGCATGTGAATCTCAATGTGCTTCATCTGCTGATGTTGAATCGTATTTCTACAAATCAATATAGTGCTCATGTTGTCACAATAGATAATGGTAGGCTGTCGACAGTGCATGCCAAACTCTATCAAGATACCCTGTAACGAAACAACTTATGTGGCAGCGTTAACTACTCTTCTGTATTCTACTTCATTCGATGATATGGAAATGGTGTTCTACTTCTTGTTGGACCAACTGATAGGACCTGAAACAAGAGTGAAACTGTATCCTAAGGTAGAATTCTAATGATCAAGATCACCAGCCCAATCTTATTCTGTAAATCCAACCAAGTCAATCTCAGTCCCTCCTAACTAATGAATACCATCTATGTGAGTGCCACAGACATAGTGAAGGATCCAGTTTGTTGCTTTTAAATGCATCTCATGAGGCTCCTGCATAAATTTGGACATGTTCCTGATAGAATACGAAAGATCTAGATTAGTGTGAGTAAGGTAGATCAAGATTCCCACCAACTACTGATAAAGGGTACCGTCAACCAAGGGGGAAGATCAATCAGAAACCAACTTGACCCCGAAAAGAAAAGGATTAGGTGAGGACTTACAATCAAACATGTGAAATTGAGAAATCAAATCAAGAGAGTACTTAGGCTGTGAGATCATAATTACCGAATCAGATTGTGAAATATGGATCCTAAGAAAGTAATGAAGCAATCCTAAGTCAGACATGGAGAAATTATTGGCCAAGGAGATCTTCATAGAATCAATGATAGAGGAAGAGCTACTCGTGATCAACAAGTCATCAACATAGAAAACAAGAATAAGAATGGAGTCATCCTGTCACAGAATATATAGATTTGGGTCAGAGTGACACTGAGAGAACCCTGATGTAAGTAAAAAGGAGTCCATCTTGGCATACCAAGCCCGAGGGGCTTGTTTAAGGCCGTAGAGAGACTTCTTTAACTTGAAAATGAGTGATGGATCATGGACATAACCCAGAGATTGTTCCATATAGATCTCTTCCTCTAGGTCCCCATGAAGGAAGGCACTCTTAATTTCCATATGGTGGACTTCCCATCTGTTAGCGACATCGATGGTAAGAGTTAGTCGAATGGAAGTCATATTTGCAACCAGAGCAAAGGTTTATGAGAAATCAACCCCAGCTACCTGGGAGAAACCTTTAGCTATAAGTCATGCTTTATACGTCTCGAATTCTCCATTGGTTCCATACTTTGTTCAATATATCCACCTACACCGAATGAATTTTCTTCCTTTTGGAAGAGGGGTAAGATCCCAAGTGTCATTATTTATGAGTGAGGAATACTCCTCATCCATAGTAGAATCCCACTTAGGAATCCCAGAAGCTTCCTAGAAAGACGATGGATCAGAAGCAGAGGTGAAGAAGAATTGGGGAAAACTCAAGCACATATGTCTCTCATCTGAAGGATCTCAAACTAAATCTCTAGCACTCTGTAAAGTTTTGCTGGCCCAAAGAGGTCCCGAAGGTTTAAGCTCAAAGTCAGAAGATTCTTCACTCGAGTGAGAAGGGACATAGTTCTCATCATCACTACTATTAGAATCAGAAGACTCAAAATTTTGAGGATCAGGAGGATCAGGGAGATAGGGAACTGGCTCAATAACATCATCATCTGATGAGTCAAAATCTGAATTAGTGGGCAAAAGAACCTCAGTGGAAGTAAAAGTCAAGGATGACTCATCAAACTTCACACTCCTCTAAATATAGATCTCATGGGTTTTAGGGTTCAACAATCAATATCCCTTCATGCCATCAGGATACCTGACAAAGATATAAGGTTTGGATTGTGGATCCAATGCCTTGTATTTCTTCTTGGGAATCCGAGCCATAGTCTTGGATCCGAAGCCTTGAAAGTGCTTAGCAGTAGGCTTGTGTCCAAACCAGGATTCAAAGGGTGGCATCCCTCTTACTGCCTTGTGTGGAACACGATTCTGAATGTAACAAACACAATTCACTACTTCAGCCCAATATTACGGAGGAAGAGACTTCGAGTGAACCATACAAGTAGCAATCTACTTTAGAGTTTTGTTCTTTCTTTCTGCAACTCCATTTTGGGAAGGGTTGTAAGAAACTGTACGTTGTAAAGAAATCCCCTTAGAAGTGTAGAAATCCTCATACCTATTGCTTACATACTCGCCTCCATTTTCGGTTCGAAGAACCTTGATCAACCGTTCCACTCGTTTCTTAGCAGGAGCCTTAAAGTTTTGAAAGTTCTCAAAGACTTTCGACTCAAGCTTAAGAAAATATACCCAAGTATAACACGAAAAGTCATTAATGAAGGTTAGTTTATATAGAGCTCTAGTGAAAGAAGGATATGGAAAGGGGCCGGAAACATCACTATGAACATTATGCAAGGGACGAGTAGCTCTCCAGGATTTTCCCTTATCAATTTTTTTTTAGGGTGATTTCTGAGGGTGCAACCCTCACAAATACCTTTAGAAAACTTAACTCGGGGGTAACCCATTGACCATTTCATTTTGGCTCAATTTTTCAGGTTAACGATAATTTAGATGCCCAAAACAATCATGTCATAACTTTCTAACCTCATTCACATGAGTGAATAAGGCATTGTGCGTCAAATCAGAAGAGAAGTGGGAAAAGGTATACAACCATGAATGGTGATCCACCTTTCCCTCAACCACAGTGCAGTCAAAGTTAAGCTCAAGAATGATGACCGAGTTCGGACCAAATTCAACTTGCATTCCTTCACCAAGGTGGGTGATTTGGTAAACCAATAGGAGATTGGTAGAGAGATTGGGAATAATCAACACTTGGTTAAATGTTCCACCTTCTATCTCTACTGATCCACTACTAGAAACCAACAGATGATTGTCACCACCCAACGTGATTTGGGACATGTCACATCGTTCAATGCTAGAGAATTCAACCTCTAAAGAAGCCATGTGGTGCGAGGCTACGAATTGATAATCCAAGTTGATGATGGAGATGATCTAGCTACAAGGGCATTACCTTTCGTCTTTTCATTTTTAGACTCCTTTGCTTTAGAAGAATCGCCCTTATGAGAATTTTGTTTAACGGATTCAAGAACACTTATTTTATTCTTCTCAAACAAATGAGTTAAGTGATAAATTTGTTTCCAAAAACAATGATGCTCATCATGGCCATTATCCTCACAATAGGAGCATTTAAACTTTTCTTTCTTCACTTCAGGGTCAGAAGTCAAAGTTTCAGTGTTGGACTTAGTTGGGGGTTGGTTGGTATTGGTTTATTTCTTAGGTTGGTCCTTTGTTTCTTTCTTCTTTTCATTTTTCTTTCTCTTATTTTCCACAAGGGCATGTGACTTGGATTTTAGATTCCCTATTTGAATGAGTTTTACCTGTTCTCAAATGAATTGGGATGAAAAACTATCAAAGGAGGGCATTTTCCAAGCACTACCCAAGGCAGTTTTCATGGTGTGGAAATTTGAAACGAAGACAGATTATTCAGGACCTAACTTAGAAAGAATCGACAAGATTAATTGAGAGTCTTTATTTTCCACTTTACATTCCTTTAGAAGAAGTCTAGTATGGAAAAAATTTGAGAAGAAGGCCTGTAGGTTTTCAAAGTCACTAGGATTTAAACCTAGTAGTTCGTTCTCCAACTCATGCACTCTCATGTCATATTTCTTCCCAAACATATCGTCGAGCATTTTCCACGCTGCATCAGGTGTCGAGGAAGTTTTGATGTGGAAGAGCAAGTCGGGAGAGACAGACATATAGAGAAGACCTAAGGATTCATCACAATGGTTAAACCACTTAGATTTTTCAGGTTCATCATTAGGTTTGGTCTCTAACCCCATGGTGACACGGTATAACCCTTTAATTCACAAAACCATTATAATTTTAGATTTCCATTTGAAGAAATTAAAAGGTGTGAGTACTGGTACTTTAGAGATATCCATAATGAGGATATGGAACCAAAGGATGCAGAAGGTAGGAGAGAGAAAAGAAACAACCACCCTAGAATACTATTACACCCCTTGAGTTAGGAACTTTATAGTTTAGTGCATTGATTACAATTAGATGCGAGTGTGTGTTGAGAACCAGTCTATCACTCACCTTGTAATCAACGTAATAACACATAAGAGTGGAGATAACAATCAAGGTTTGTTGGGTGCAATAGTTTGACATCGTAAGAAAGCACAAAAATGAGTGAAATAATAAGGGGAAGAGGAATCCTTGTGAGAAATAGTGTCTCACGTCACACGAAAGAATCCCTTTGTTGTAAGATTGCGGCGGACGCGCTCACAAGTCCACAAGCAATAAGAGGGATAGAATAATGCTCAAGATGATTCAAAGTGAGATGAATTAAGAAATACAAAGATACCCCTAGAATACGAAACTTTATAAAATAGTTCGTTCACAAAATTGATAATCCCATCATCTAGAGTGTGAAAAAACATGCAACTTTGACTAAATAAGTGCTCAAAACCTAGCAACAAGTCAAAAGTTATAGCAAAAAATAATTCCTGCAACTGATGGAAAAATGCTAATAAGCGTGCAAACGGATTAAAAATGTGTCATAAACGCATGCAAAGGTTTTTGTATCTATGCTCATTGGAAACAACATAAAATTTAAGATAGGGTTTACTTTAATTACGAGGGGGGATTAGCCTCCTGCCAACCCCGTACCTCACCCTCCATCTTCGAAACTCGAAGGATGAATAAAACAAGCAAAATACCCAAAATAAATTACAAGGCCAATTATATAAATGTTTTTAACCTCAAAAATTTTTAAAAGGAGATGATTAACCAATAATCAATCCTTAAAAAAATGAAGGATAGAGGCCCACATAGACCGAGCTAGGGCAGTGGAGTCCGAGTTAACAACTAAGTTGAAATGGTAGCTATGTGTAATGCAAACTGAGTTGACAGGGAGTTCCGTTTGAGTGCAAGTTGGACTAGATATGCCACATCATTGTAACCGCTTACCAAGAAGGAATCCGCACAAGTGTAGAGTTGAAATTGTTGTCAGAGTGTTCACAAGGAAGATTCCCTTCGGAGAGCAAAGTAACAGGTGACAAAGATTCTCAAAAAATGATGACTGAGATAGCACTTTCAAAAAAAGAATCCTCCTCAAACAAGTCAAGATGGAACCACAACATAGACTATGATGCCTAAACAGATAAATGGAGGGCACATCAAGCCAAGGTTGACCACCAGCATAGTGTTGCAGAATTCTAGGGCACATTAAATACAACAAAATGTCCAAAGCAAACATGTTGTCCAAGTACGAGCTTGTTCTTTCAATGTAGACTGAATTACTAATAAACCATGCACAATATGAGATCCAAGGAAAACGGAAGAGATGTGGAATGAATGGATGCTTGTAGACTAAGTTCACGAACAAACAAAGTAAACCATGTTCCAGCTGGAGCCGGCCAAAGAAATACCAAAAATTTGAGCCGAATGGTAGATCAATGCATAGGAAAACATAGAACGTGTAGTAGCCAAGTGCACAAGCCAATGGAATAAGAAATGAATCCAATGCAATGCAGAGTACACTGATACACGAGTAGGTAATTCCAAATCACAACAATGACCCACAGGTCCATGCCAAGGTAAAAATGAGCTCACGAGTAGAGAAGTAATCACGAACTCAGCAACATGATAAAGAAAACCAACCAAATACTTTCAAACTTGCAACTGCTGAAACACCTTAACGTGAGGTGAGCAATATAATTCCAAAATAATAAAAAAAAACTTGCATGAGGACATAAGAAGAAACTAGAAGTAATAAACAACTTGATAAACGAAGAGTGCATGTTTTACCGAAACTAGCTCTGATACCATGAAAGAGAGATTCGCGAGAACCGATGTCGAAAATAATGCACCACAACGAAGTTTCACTCCGATGGTAATGTCAAGCTCCAATGCAATAAGAAATATTTGAACAATGGAAAGGATAGTAAATAAGAAAATAGGTCTACTTATTCTCATAGATCAAAAAAAGGAAGTACAAATAGGGGTGTTGTGTAACCCCCATGCCTAAACAAGGAAAGAATATCAATGATGCCAGTAATGCATATGACGTGACTAACGTATATGATGCCACTAAAGGAGGAGTTACAATTCCAAATAAGTAATGTAACTCCTATGATGCACCGACACAAATGAAAATGACAGATTCTATGACAGAATCTGACACTTGTTATTTGACTTCCCAAGACCTATGACTCTTGCAAGGCGAGATGACTCACCAGGTGATGTGGATGATGACTAGGCGTGTCACACACACCAATAGAAAAACCCATGAGATCTGGAACACTCTCATAACATAAATTATAACTCTTCGAGAAAAGGGGCACTTAAGAAAAAGGTGTTGAATAGATTAACTAGCTTCCTTACAAAGAATACACCTATCAGGGATCATGATTCCTTTATCTTGTAATTTATCAACAATTAAAATTCTATTTTAGACAACATGCCAAAGAAGTAAATTAAACTTTGGGATAATATTTTTATCCCATAATTTATTCCAATATGGATTTGGAGGAGAGGCATTTTTTGATATACCATAACTAGTTCTCATTGAATAGTCACCATCCTTTGTTAAATACCATATAATATCATCCTCTTTCTAAACTAAATTAATGTGTAATCCTCATAGATTGGCATTTAATATTCTTATTCTTTCCTTCATTTCATCATCCTCTCGTTCCCATTCTAGAATTTTCCAATCCCATCCCCAGTTAGATCTGCTTCAATAATCTCTAAGAAAACTTCCCATGGAAAACTGAAAATGAAAATCCACATCACTCCATTCTTCTTTATTTACTAGATAAGCATCAAAAAACCACAAATCTTCCCAAAATCTAATTTTTGTACCATTCCCTATCATCCACTTACTAACTTTCAACAAAATAGCCATGCATTTACACAAACCATTCCAAAAGAAGGACACATCTAGAAGAGTAACATTAGAAATGAAAGAGGCTTGATCAAAATATAGATACTTAGCTTTTATAATTCTAACCCTTAAACTATTTTCATGCTCCAATCTCCATCCCACTTTATCCATAAGGGCCAGATTGATGTTTTTGATATATTCCAAACAAATACCTCTAGCATTCTTAAGAAGGTTTACTTTATCCTATGCCACCAAAGGAATTATATCTTTTGATTTAGTTCCTGACCATTAAAATATATGCTAAATCTAAGTTATAATATTTCTAATTTTGGTAGGCATTTTAGAAATTAACATCAAATACACTACAAAAATTTGAAGGAAACTTTGAAGTAATTATAGTTTACATGCATGTGATAATAAAGTCACTTTCCATGTTGCTATTTTTTTGGAATCTCATAACTAGAGGATTCCAACTTTCCAAATGCATTCTCCCCTTAAACAAAGGCATACCAAGATGTGAGCAAGGAAAAACATGAATTGGACATTCCGAAACTGCTGTAATTCTATTTTGAATTTCAACATCCACATTTAAAAAGAAAATAAATATTTTCCTAAAATTAATGAGTTATCATGTAACCTCCTCAAAATATTGCAAGATCTCCTTAAGCACCATAGCTTCAACTAGAGTCGCCTTAACCAATAGAAAATAACCACCTAAAAATTGTTGTAAAGCTATAGGATCCAAACCATTAGAGACGAATAACCCATTGAGCTTCTTTTTTTGCTTAGAGTCAACACAAAGTCTGCCTAAAGTATCTTCCAAAATGATATTTGCCACACATAAGTATTAAGTGCCATATAATTGGCCTTTTTGAAAGTGTTCTAACTAATTTGAGGAGGGTTATTATCACTAGTGTACTTTTTATGGAAAAATCATTCAACAAGTTCCATATTAATGTCTTACATGAAAAAAATTAATAAGAGACGATAATATGGAAATGGATCCGTCAAGCACAAGAAGGGTTATAAATAACTAGAACATTACCAAGATATTTCCAAATTTTATATTGAGGGCCTCGATGAAATTTTAAGTTTCGGGACCCAAAGTCTTCTTCCAAGAACTAAAAGAGTTTCTTCGTTTACAAGAAGGGTAAGATAACTATGAACAACACTATGTATGAAATCTCTTTATATAAGAAGATACCAAACATACTTTGCCTCCTATCATTCATTGATTAGAGATAATTTAGAGAGGTTTCAGGAACAAAATTTCCACCCAAGTGGGGTTAATTCATACATACAATTTCGATAGGAAATCTAGGTTATAAAGCTGCTTTCGAAACTTTTCTTATAAAGAGTGTCATAAAATTTTGATTGAAAACATATAATCGAGGAGTATAAATTATTATAATTCATAGTAATAAAATTATTTAGACATTGAAAACCATTTTCGTGTATTAGGTTTCTCTACAACAAGGTATAATTAATTTATTTCACACCCATCCTGAATGGGTTTTTTTCAGTTTAAAAAAGATGTTTTTAGTACTGAAAGTGAGTGTCCCATGAAATTGAATCAAATTAATGGGGAAAATAAAATAACTCAAACACCAAGGAATACCCCTCATATATAGGGAGAAATTCTATACTTCCATATCAAATTTCTATTTATTTACAAAACCCCAACCAGGACTTCCTATGGTTTCCAAAATGACCAAAGTATACCAAAGCATTCATCATTCAAAAATGCCTCTTAGAATCCAATTCATATGGGTCATAATATTTAACCTAAAACACATGTAGCACATCATGATAACTACATCATAAAATATTGCACCCTTCAAGTGTGTCTCGGATCATCAAACATATCATTCTGACTCAATTTTCTCATGGTCCGATCTAGCCTAAAAGGTTGTAAAAAGGTATGCTAAAACAAATACCAAATACTCATATGTTAAAAAAAAAACATCTAACCAAATATCTATTATATAGGGAATCAAGGTTCATTGAAAATCCCCTCCAAAAAAATATTATAGAATGATTGGTGAATGTGACGTAAAGGTAATTCATATTATTGGAGAATGTAGGTAATGAGGTTTTTGTGACCGTGATGAATGGAGGTTTTTTTCAAGTCATCGGTCGTGGACATAATTTTTTCTTTGTTCCCATTCTACAATTATGTAATGTTACCAAACTAAATGTATGGAATACCACCAAATGAAAATAATAATAGATTAACTTGTTCCCAGATGGTAGAAAATTGTTACCGATTGGTAACAAAATCTACCTATTCTTGGATGATAATACATTATTGCCACATGGTAAAAAATGCATATGTTCTTAGATGCTAACACATTATTACCAGCTAGTAATAGAATGCACTTGTTCCCAGACGGTAGAAAGTTTTTTTTGTTCCCATTTCATTCCTAGAAAACAACACCTTTTTGATGTCCAGTAATACACTTTCATTGTAAAACAAAAACATCTAACCAAATCTCTATTATATAGGGAATCAAGGTTCATTTTAAAAAATCCCCTCCAAAAATATATTATAGAATGATTGGTGAATGTGACGAAAAGGTAATTCATATTGTTGGAGAATGTTGGAAATGATGGTTTTGTGACCGTGATGAATGTAGGTTTTTCTCAAGTCATTGATTCTAGAATTACATTTTTATTTGTTCCCAGTCTACAATTACGTAATGTTACCAAACTAAATGTATGGAATACCACTGAACGAAAATAAAAATAGATTAATTTGTTCTCGGATGCTAACAAATTGTTACTGATTGGTAAAAAAATCTACCTATTTACATTGTTACCACATGGTAAAAAAATGCATATGTTCTCAGATGCTAACACATTATTACCAACTAGTAATAGAGTGCACTTGTTCCCAGACGGTAACACATTTTTTCCGTTCCCATTTCATTCCTAGACAACAACACCTTGTTGATGTCTAGTAACACACTTTCATTGAATTAGGTTGTTCCAAGACACTATCTTGTGAGCTATGCATTGTCATTAGGAAACATGTTTTCACTTCCATTTGAGATTACGATTGTGTTCCTAGAAAGCAAAAAACCTTATGATTTTGTTATCATTTTCCTACAATGTAATGATTCCATCCAATAATGCTTTTCAATTACCATATATCATTACCAACACAATTCTATTTTGTTGTCATTTGGTATTTGCTTGGTCACATGTATTCTAGCCTCGATTTAGGATCTTGGTCCCACTACCATTTCATTTGTTATATATATACCCATCCCCATTAAGTTTTTCCAATTTTCACTCGCAAGTTTCTTCGAGACAGACTTTTTAAGAGAAATCCAGGCTTCTCGTGCACTTCCAGTATAAGCCAGTAACCACAAGATTTTTTCTACGATCCTTGTATACATGTATTTTTCATTTTTGAACACCTCTTATTTTTCAAAGAATCAAAAAATCAAGTATTAAAGGTTCAATAATAATGGCATTGGAAGAAAAAATTCCATTAAAATAACTTCCTATGTTTACTAAAACATTGTATATCTGTAGTTACTTCAACTATTGGAAGACCCTCAAATAATCAATCAATTTGATTGGATTGGTAGCTTAAGGTTGTATGGAATTATTTACATTCCCCAATATCAGAAATAACATGATTTATTAAATAATTTAATGCAAATGTATAATAGTTATTATGACACATTCATTGTTACATTACCATCCCACCAATTTGTCATTTGAATAACACCTGATTATATTTATCGTTTAACAAGCCTACCCCATCAAAATGAATTTCCCTTAATAACCAAATCCATTCTACCTTATGAGGAAAGGAAAAATTTAGTCTCATTTCGATATTTCTATTGAGGATGAGGTTAATACTCCCTCAAAAAAGAGGGATTAACACATAATCTATCAAAGAACCCTTTCTCCTAGCCATGGTAGAATTTTTCCAGACTCACATCATGTTGCAAGAAAGATACACTAAAATTCCTCATTGGGCACTCTCCTGCCTTCTCCAAGCCACTTTGGGTGTTAGATTCGATTTGTGTAAATTTCTTGCATCAAGGATTCATTTTGACCTTTACAGAATGTGCATTATCACTATGGCCAATCTAGGTTTTAATTTATCCATAATTCAAAATCATTTTAATTTTATTAAATTATTTAAAATACTAGTGATAATCTGAATCTTTGATTCTTGACGATGAAATATCTCCTAATCATAATGTGCAGCCTTGTCTACTATATCAACGAATTTGAGACACATGGTGTCTACTTATGATGGTGCAGACACTACATACATACCTAAGCAAGAAGAGATTGAATCTGCACCAGTTCATCACCATTTAGGTTCCATTACTAATTAACTATTAAATAGTGATTTAAATTTTATTTATATTATACTTTCTTTTAGGACTTTATAATTCTTTATAATTGGTTTTTTGTTAAATTTAAGTTTCACAATGCCACCACCCCTTCCACCCAGTCCCATAGTTTGTTGATTACAGACACCAGAACTCACAGTGTAAGAAATATTGATTGATTTCATTCTTATTAATTTTAAGGCCCTTTTGTTCGCTTGTTTTTATTCATAATTTAAACATACTAAATCTGATATTGTTAAATTATTGATGCTTGCAGATCTTTTACAAATGCAATATCAAATTCAAATAGCGGCCATGGCCACCCCCACTTTTCCACCTCCAACTCAGTGTTTAAGGAGTACATCATTTCGACCTCCCCATCCGAATCTATCTTATGGTAGGGGGAAAATGATTTGGTTCCTTTGAATTATTAAGGTGACGTAGAATTTCACAACATTAGAGTTACCCAATTTTTTCAATTAGTGGCGTGTAGAATTCCAGATGAGCTATTTTAAATAATATTGATATGGATGAGGAGTATCTTGGTTTTGAAAACATTTATTAAATTACAACATCAAGGAATCATACCAAAGATCTCACTCAATTTTCACGTAAGGAGATACAAGTGCCACATCAACCATGCTCTTTATATCCTCCTTCCCAAACTGGGAAGGAAAATATTGATGGTGATGCAAATAAATTTTTTTTCAGTAAGCACTCTTGTGTCTAATAATGCTACAACCCTTGTGATGGAAAATTTTATCCCTGATATTAACGAGATGAAGATTTAGGAGATCAGATAAAAATATTTGATAAAATAAATTAATGATAGATATCATAATTTTGAACATAGAGAAATACATTTTTCATTAATTAAAAATGAACTAGTGGTGATTGATGCTTTACTTGTTCAAGAAAAATATAGTAATGGAGTCAATAATAATACTTACAATACTGACAATTGACTATAATGCTTAATAGATTGGCTAATTTGAATGCCAAGAAGCAGTCTTACTACAATAAGTGGAATAGAGACAAGAAACTTGTCAATATTGCTAATGCAAAGAAATACTTGGCCGTGGTAAGTTTTGAATTTTTTTTATAGATTATATGTATGTATGTATGTATGTTTGTGTGTATATATATATCCAAGTACTTATTATGGGATTTTAATTGCATTCAAAATACAAGATTTGGAAGAAAGAGGTGCAGGTGTTAGATTAACACCTAAAAAAGTGAGTGTGTGAGAGAGAGAGAGAGAGAGAGAGAGAGAGAGAGAGAGAGAGTCATTGGGACTATTGCTTTTAAAGAAAAATTTGTTATCTTAAACAAGAAGAAAAATACTTTTCCAATGATTATAAAAGAAAATGGACTAGATCTAGATATTATTTTGAAAAAAAGTGATGGCGATCCTTCTCTCCTTTTAGCAGAAGATGCAACTCACAAAGATAGAAAAAATTTTAAAAATATTAATGCAGCTATAAAAGAATTAGTACAGTCTGGCATAATATAATATAGTTCAAAAGTTTTTGATGTTATTGAATCTATTCAGGGAAAAGGGTCCAAATGAACTTGAATTAAAAATATTGATGTAAATCATTTTATTTGACAAAATAAATTTGAAAACATTATCTTTATGTGAAATTGTCAATCTTTTTATTTCTCTCATGCTTATTGTCGAATGAAAACTTTATCTATTTTTCAAGCTTGTACAGTTGATGAATAGTGTACATGGATTCCAAAATCTAGATTTACATTATTAAATTTAGTTTTTAACATGTATGCAGTCAATATTTAAAACTTGGATTTGCATGTCGTTATGAAATCTTGATAGTTGATTAATCATGTAAATATTATCTCCAATAATCATGATGAGATAAAAATTATAATGTTTTTTATTAATACTAATATAATCATGATGGGATATATGGATTATAATATCTTTACAAACACGTGTGACTGTGGAATTGATAATGATAAATCAAATATTTAATATAATTTTCTAGTAATGAAATTTAATTTTATTACATCATCTAGTTTGCAGATTGCAAAACTATCTAACATATGTTATTTCCAAACATTATTAAAAATATAGAGGGATTTTAAAAATTTCCAAATATTTTATGCGCAATATATGTAAATGAAAAAATATATCGAGTCACAATATATATCTCAGAAAATGAATACATTCAACTGTCTGCAAGTTGGACCAACGCCTATCTTTAATGGTCCTTTGTTACTTATTTTATTTTTTGCAGTTTTTGGCCCAACAAAGTCCAAGTCACTTTCACTATAATTAGAGGCTCAATTTTTTTCTATTTGATTAACAACTCTACGCTCTACAAGAGATGTCCATGTAACTAGTAATTTTTCATATGGAAATGTGTCTAGTCTATATCTTGAAACATATAGTCTCAAATAAGTCTCAAAATTCTTGACCAATCTATTGCAAAGTTTGTAAATGTAAGTGCACTAAATACCCTTTCCTCTTCAATAGATGAAATAATTATTTTCTGTATGATTTCATATATTTTGAAGTATTCACTTATATACTCTCAGAATGCTAGTCTTATACATCTTTCCCCACAATAGTGTGATAGCTCCAATATCAGTTGGTTTAGAAATAGTCTGATATTGATAAATCATTATAAATAAAAAATGTTGTGACTGTGATATGAGTAATTTTCTATCCAATATACCCTTCAATTTAGCTTCATCAACATTTAAAGACTTGCAAAACTGCTCCATAAGTGTAGTCATGGATTTCCTGAAGTTTGTAGCTCTTTTTTCTTCACCAATCATCAGATTTTATAAAATGAGATTTACAACTCCCATGGCAATAAGAATATCACTATTTTAAAAATGTTCTCTAATCTAAGAAAATAATGTTTTAGATATATTAATCAAATTTTTCATGTATTAGAAATTGTAGCATAAAAAAGGATGTTTATGACTGTCCTTTGTCAATTTTAGAACCTGTGATATAAGGATCTTTATGGAAAGTGTGCATTGGAATATTTTTCCATAAACAGAAAAACAAAAATGACCATTGATATTGAACTTATAAAGAGATATTGGGATCTTTTGTATATGTCAAAACCTTCAAGATACTAAATTTTTTCTTTTGAAACCACTATTGGGTGGAATATAAGGTATCCAAAATCATACATACTTGTCTCCTTAATTTTATAAATTCAGCAATGTATATATATTTTTCCTGAGAATGTTTCACCAAGCTATTTATTTCTTTCAGCATTGGAAAAATACTGCATAAAGTTAAGAATGTTTCTAAATATGTCAATCAATATAAAAAATATTTATCCTTGTCAACTTCTCTATGATTCTTTAACATATACCTTGCTAAGGAATTTTAATCCTTGAAAATCCTGCAACCTGAATCATATAATGATATCCATTTTGTGTCAAAATCTTGTAGCAATTCTTTACCATTTTCTATTCTAACTGACAATATATGAAACTCAAAAAATATTTTAGTATTGTTTGACATATATGAAGGCAAGTCCCATATAAGCTCTTGTACTTTAGCAATATTTTCATAATTACTTATAATTTTGTAAGCCATATTCATTCTATGAGCCATGCAATGAATAGGTATCATGTAAGGAGTTACGGTTGTTTAAAGGTGAATACAAATCCTAGTTTTTTAACCTTGCATCATAGTTGCTCCAACTCCTACACACATCAAATTTTCAAAGATTGAATGATCATCCATACAAGCTATTTCATTCAATTTTTTTATAAAATGTTTGTTGAGGTTCTCAGAATTGTAGTTCTCAATTGTTTTGTGCATAACTAGTAGATGATTTTCTCTGAAAGAGTTTCTGAAACTGATAGTGTAGACAGGTATTCATACCCAAGATGTATTTTCTATTTTTGTGACCTAATCAATCGGAAAATGTGATAAAATTATCATTTTTACATTCTCTTTCAAATTAGTGATTTCAATTTCTTCGGCACACTTTTCCATTTCCCATGCACTGGTATCTAGCCAGTGTGTTGGTGGAATGTTTTGAAACCCATTAGATTGAAAGAATGCCTTATAATCAATGAGATATCAAATTGATCTTCCCTTATTTAAAATGTGAAATATTGTTATGAATTGTATAAGTTTTTCTTGAAGACTTGCATTAGTAGCTTTTTCAAATTTATCCTTTATTGTTCCATAATGTTTCTCTTTTGTGTTCAACTTCAACTGCATTTTGTTGTCTCTTCCTAGTTTCCAACTACATATAGTACATCTACATTTTGTACGAGAATTAATATTGTTTTCTGGTTCAAAAATTTCAATGAATGGATATTTTGTTGAAAATTCAATTTTATAAGTCCTTCCTATAGTCCACTTCACTCTCCTATGTTTTTTATGTGTTTTTAGAATATTCATCATAAGTGTGAGTTATATGGAAAATGGGATTATCAGTACTATCAATTTGAATTTAGATACTCTGCTGATTGATGATTTCATCCAAAGTAAGGTCATTTCTAGAGTTTCTTACATTTGAGTGAAATTTGTTTTCTCACAACATGCCTAAGTATATCAACAAATAAATCAAAATTCACATATTAAGAGTCAAAATTTCATATTTACACTGGGGTTACTGTTGGATGAATGAAATATTTTGAAATTTCCATGTTGTGTAATATTTTACCTTGAGTTATTTTTTCATTTGTAATATGGCCCGTCGTATGGTTGATTATAAAATCTGCACATGCAAAAAAAATAGTTTCAAATAAATTATCTGTAATAAATAAATATAATAATGCAAAAAATAAATATCATGTTATTAAATAGAAATGCAACTTAATTCTACCGTATGGTAACAAAAACTAACACTTTCGAATGACAACACAAATGAATATTGTCAAATGATAAAACAAACATTGTCGAATGGAAACATAAAATAATGTTGTCGGATGATAACACAAATAACTATTAGTGGCCGGTAACATATTCTTGCTACTGGTCGACATTACACTGTTACCTTTCCTTACGTAAATAAAAATTAATATTACTCATTGGTAATAATTTTACAAGTAAACATGTGACATCCAAACAGTTAATATTTTCGCTTACCTCTTTCACTTATTCCTTCATATTTTTGGCTTATGCTTTCAACTTTTTCACAGCCTTATTAACATATTTTGAAAGTAAATTGTATTACTATATTATGGAGAATTAATCTTATATATAATAATATGTTATAACATGAAGGTGATTATAATGACATTGGTCAACCCTTAGTGGAAACATGAATGCAAAATTATATTCAATTTTTTTTGGAACCCATAAAATTTCGGTGAATGCACTACCGTATGGTAGTAAAAAAGTTCCAAATTCAAAATTCATTATATTCACGTATTCACGAATATTCAACCCTAAAATGAACCCTAGGTGACGACCATTTCCAAACATTAGCTTTTGAAAATATAAAAAAGTGTTATTTTTATATTGTTAACAAAATATATAAAAGATTATTATATATATATATATATATATATAACTATTTTTAAATTATTTTTGAATAGTTTATATATAAATATAAAGAAAAAATGACATCCATACTTAAAATATGCAAGTCACATGTGATGGTTATAACGAATATTTCCAAGTATTTTATGGGTAAAATCATGAAAAACGTCAAAACGACTGTCAAATTTAAACCCTTCCTAGAATTCTTAAAGAAAAAGAAATGATGTTGAAAATTAAGGGACACATTGGAAATCTATATAGAGAGTGTCATCTGGGCATTAAGATGAAGAAAAGTATGGAAAGTGTATCAAGTTAAAAGATCAAATCTGAGACATTATGGTATCAAGGCACACCTTGCACAAATTCAAGAACAATGATTAATACATTGTAGTTAAAATTGGAAATACTAGATTACCTTGAGAGGGATCAATCCTTATTTAATTTTTATTATAATTATCACAATGGAATTGATTTCCAATATAATTGCATTAGAAAATCCATATTTCAAAAAAATATGTTTAACATAATTATCAACTCTTTGTTGTTCTTTATGATTTATAGAATGGAAAAGAATAAAAATAGTTCACATTATTTATATTTTCTTCTATTTTGAAACTCCTAACGACAATTAAATTGTGTTACAATGATTTCCATTTTACAAATTGATCAAATAAATCTTAAAAAGATGTACCCTAGTTCCTGCTAGGCTTATATGTCTTAGCGGAAGTGAGGCTTATGTAAATTAGTGACCACTTGGCCTATGCTTCTTAGCATCGATGTAATTACGTAAGTTAGCAACTGGTAGCTTTTGTAACTTAGGATCCATTAGGCTTATGTAACTTAGCGAATGCTAGGCTTATGTAACTTAACATTGACTAGGGTTACATATCTTGTGGCTATTAGGCTAACGTAACTTTGTGGCAGATAGTCTTATGTAACTTAGCAGCCACAAGCCTTATGTAGCTTAATGGTGTGTAGGATTTTGTAACTTGTTATCTCTAGGATAGTATAACTTTATAGATTGTAGGATTATTTCATCTACCAGAAGCTATTATTAGGTAATTTAGCGGCCACTAGCCTTAAGTTTATTAGCAACCCCAAGCATTTTGTGAGTTAGCAGCCACTAAGCTTATGTGGAGGAATCTAAAAATAAAAAAATCAAACTTTAGAATTTTGATTATAATAATGGAAAAATTGGAATCTAGTAATAGCGATATTGGAATTCAATATTAATGAAATTGGAATCCAATAATAGAGAAATTGGAATTGAATAATAGTGAATTGGAACTAAAATAAGTCCAATAACGAAAATATTGGAATCCAATATTGCTATTAATGGAATCCAATAATAGTGATAATGGAATCCAATATAGACAAAAATGGAATCTAATATACACAAGAAAAGATATAAATTTCTTCCAAAACTTTAATACTGGAGTCCATATTTAGTAGACTATGTCCATAATTATTGAAATAAGTGTTAGGTCAGGAAGTCTAAACATGATAAGAATGAGTAAAAAAAAATTTCATGCCTAATATTAATTTGTATTCTCATAAAAAAGGAATGTTTACTATGATAGTGAAAAAGCCATGTTTTGTAGAGTGTCATGCCTATTTAATAGTAATCTAGTCAAATGAGGAGAAAAATTATGTTCTCATCATGTCAGAGTTTCCAATTAAGTCGAGAAGAATCCTAAAGAATGATTACCAACACAAATATTTCAAAGAAGTGATGGAAATTTGGGAATCTCCCGACATCATAGTGTTCTAGGTCATAAGAGATATGAGTTATCTTATCTAATATTTTTGAAGACACTCATCACCAAATAGAAGCATATGTGTGTTGTGTCAAGAATTCTACAAAGTATGCTTGTCAATTTTGGACTCATTGTAGTTATAAAAGGATTAGAATGAAGAATATGTACATGTTTGAACTTGGATATGATGTTAGTCACTATGTGAAGACAATATAAGTGGGTGCTCTAAGAGAAGTCATGTTCAAGAATCAATATAGCTATAGAGGTCTACTCTGAGTGTGATACCATGTTGAAAGGTACTTATTCATGATTCATGACTTATTATAACTATGCAAATAAGGTACAATAATAAGTGTCTTCCGTGGTGAAGTTCTATATGGCTTATAAAGGAACATGAAGGAGGTTAGCGAAATATTTGAAGTTATGTCCTTGATCAACAAAGTGTGATAGACATAGAATATTGTGTGATATGCTTGAGTTAGTGCTTGAAGATCTCATTGAGGTTTGTGATTCTCTGATAAAATATTTAAGATACATGAAGATCAAAGAATCTATACATGTGTGTTTTTCAAATCAGTGAGATACTATTTTGAGGCAATAAAGGTGTGTAATATATTTACATGTAATGGTATGTATGATTTGAGATTATAATTATATTGAATGAATTTATTCATGTATGTGATAGTCTCGAGAGCCAAATTAACAGAGGTCAAAAGGGAAGAGTGTTCTTAGGTCATGAAATCTTGAAATGCATAGTGAACTGATTAAGGTTCAGTCATGACTAGGTTTGCAAAGTTATGAAGTTTCTAGGATACTATGAAAAGAGTAAAGAAGCATGTTTGGAACAAGTATGCTTGTACTATTGAGGTGTTCCTAATTATTAAGATAAATTATGGTGTTGTATTGTCTAGTAATAAGCATCAAGAATGGTTACTAGTGAGATAAATTTAGTTTGAGGTATGTACCATGGTGAGAAAATATCTATGTTGATCCAAAAAGTATGAAATGTTGTTTGAGTTTCCACTTAAAGAGCTGATTGAGTCATTATCAGGAAGAGTTGGAAAGGTCAAGGCTTGAAGAAATTATTGGAATCCTAGTTCTATATTCCTATTATAGCCACTAACAACATATCCAAGTTCACATAATATGTGCATGTATGAATTTAGATATGTTTTAGTGTATGTGTGAAGACTAAATAAGTGGGTTCTATGAGCATGAAGTCATGTTGAATACTTAATATAGATATGAATGTATACTCTGAGTGTGAATCCATGTTAAAATGTGTTGAGTCATGAGTCATGAATTGGTACAACTATGAAAATAAGTTATAGTCATAAGTTTGTGTCATGGTGAAGTGTCATATGGATTATGGAGGAGCATTAAAGAGGTTAGTGAAATATTTGAAGTTGTGTTGTTGATCAAGAAAGTGTGACAGTCATAGTAGACCATGTGATATGCTGGAGTTGGTGCTTAAAGACCTCATTAAGGTTTGTGATGCTTTGATACACTATTTGAGCTACATGAATACCTAAGAAGATATACAAGAATGATATTCAAATTAGTCAGATAGTTTTTTGAGGCAATAAAGGTGTGAAGAAGCTTTATAGGTAATGGTTTGCATAATTTGAGATTAGGATTATATTCATTGAATTTATTCAGGTTTGTGATATTCATGAGAATCAAATCAGAAGAGGTCAACTAGGAAGAGTTTTCTTAGGTCATGAAATCTGGAAATGCAAAATGAAGTGCTTGAGGTTTAGGCATAACTAGATTTACAAGCTATGAAGTATCTAGGCTGGTGTGAAAAGGATGCAGAAGAATCTTTGAAACAAGTATGCTTATACTACTGAGGTGTTATTAGTGATTAAGGTAAATCTTGGTGTAGTAATGTCTAATAATAAGAATTAAAAAGGCTTACTAGAAAGATAAAGTGAGTTTTAGGTATGTACCATGTTAAGAGAATATATGTGTTCATCCAACAAGTAATAAATATTTTTGATTTTCCACTTAAATATATGATCGAGTCATTAGCATGAGGAGTTTGAAAGGATAGGGTTTGATGACATTATTAGAGTATTAATTATGTAGGTGTGTATTTGGTAACAAAAGAAAGAAGGATCCTTGTTGATAGTGAAAAGTTTCTTAGTAGTATGAACTTATAGATGAAGGGTTGATCCAAGAATGGTTGTAGTGTTTAGAAGACTATTTGAAGACCTAATATGTCTTGTAAGAGTCAAATTTTTGTTGTTGCAGGTATGTAGTAACTTGGAGACAAATTTATATCATTAGGATTCAGTGAAAAAGCATTTGAGTGCTTCCAGAATGAAGTCGTATTCATTTAATTGAAGTGCATCGAAGGTGTCTTGTGTCAATAGGTTGATATGTGTTGTACATGTATGTTCTATGGTCTTGTACTCTTGAGTGAAGATGATTTAACTAGTTCACTATACATGGATCGAAGGTGAAGTTATATAGATCTATTTTGAGTGTTAAGGTATCCAAACCCAATGGTATCCTCGACATCTGCATTATGCCCCCAAATACCAAATCCTATAATTTGGTCACCTATAGCTAGGTCAATCTAGAAATAAAAATACTCACTAAAATACATCCATACTCTAAAAAATGATCTCACACTCTTCCTTCATACACAAAATGAACTAAAAAGCATTAAAAGTATATAAAATCAATTAGTAATGAAAAATCAAAATTAACTGCTTACACCTACAATTTTTCATAGGCCATTTGGCTACTTGTTGCAAAGGGGACAATGGCGTATGGAAAAAAATGTGGCCATGACTTTCCCAAAGTTGACTCACAAAAATTGACATAACGAAAAAATGAAATTCAATTCCCTTCCAAACCCATTTCTATTTTTTCCTAACCTACCTAATGACCTATGTTTGGATAAGAATAACACACTAAAAAATATGAAAAAGTAAAAAGATCAATTAACACCTAATCCACTTAACAATGTTAGGGAATGTTAGGGATATATTTCAAGGATTGTCATGCCACACTACAGGCATTACCACTCCGTACTCCATTTCCACCTGGTCCTAAAACCTATGTCATCAATTTTGGGAGTGACATTCCATAGGACTTGTAGATCTACATTTGTCCCATTTCCAGAGATAACTTTAACACTATAAAAACGTTAATTTTCGGAGTGTTGAGAAGATGGAGTGGTTCTTTTTAACTATTATTTATATGGGGAAACCTCATTACTATCCAACAACTTGTAATTTCAATCTTTCTCAAATGTTTCAGGCTGCTACTAGTCCCTAAATATCATAGATATCGACCAAGTCATTTTTCACCTAATACACTCATGATATTCAGTAATGTATTTATTATTAATAAGATTTCAGCTAAAGTGATAATTCTATGAAATTACGACATCTCGACACTATGATATGACATCCGTCACATGGGTCCCTAGTTATGTGATTTATGTGGCTTATTCCATTGAGCTATGACTCTAGAAATGGACCAAATGATGCAATGTAATATCTAGGGGTCAACAATGAGCATCAAGGTGGAAACATTTCTATTGTAGAGACTATTTTTCAGGTATGCAAATGGTGAATATATTTCATTTGAGCTATTCCTTTCATAGTTTCAACATCTAGTTTTGATTTCAGTGTTACATATTGTTTCTTTCTATTTAACACCCCATGTTTCGTTATCGGGACATGTACTTATACATCAACAATGGGGGCATATGTATTCACCTGGTATTTTATGAGGCTTTTTATGTCAACTACTCATTGTGATATTCTATAATTTCACTCAAATGTCTTATTTGACATTGCGAGGTTTAAGTTTTTGGGAAATGTGTCTAATTGGGTTTTAGTTAATAGTTTGCATAATATATCTTGGACGTAAAAATAATTTTACAATACAGATAATACAAGTAGAGGTATTTTTTCTATTTTTTACTAACCCTCTTTGTGATTGCATTAGTTATCCTTATATATTATATGTATAAAATATCATAATATACTCTGCAACTCCTATTCTTGCATCTCACCACTTGGTACATTGTACTATCGCATGTATGCTTATCTATGACAAGTATACATCACGCAGAGTGTAAATCATGCAAAATATACAACACATTTCCTGTTGAGTCTATAAATTGATTCATCATAACATTTATATAACTATACACCATTTACTCCAAAAAACACTGACATCATATGCATAGAGAAACACCATTCTGAAATAGTTCATCATCTGAAGATAGAAAGTAAATGAAATTTCCATCTGCTCTTCTATTTTGTGCTTAATTCGACATCTAATGACTCAATGAAACTCCCTTGATTCATATTTTACTTTTTTGAGTAATTGTGAGCTAAACATATGTCAAGATTGATGTAGGCGCATTCTCATGTCATTTTGAATAGGTTTACAGTGAAAGTGTCAGATCGATTCTATAGCCACTGAGGTGTCATTTTGAAGAGTGAACCGTAACAAGCTACAAACTAGTAACCCCAAGTTTGGTGGAGTCTTATGTTGTTATGGAGCTTGGTTTTCTAGGAATAGTCATGATATGAGATCCATAGTGTTTTTTGAAGGTTTTCATAAGGTCATTCATGTTCTATGAGATATGTTAGAGGCATTAATGAGTCTGCATACAGTGATCAAGGTCATTTTTTGGGAATTCATGGTTGAGTCAAGTCATTCTAGGCCTATTCTTAGCCTTGGAGTATGAAAAATTAGATGGAGGTATGAGAAATGAAGCTAATAATTTTTTTACAAGAATGGAAACATCATGGTGGAACTTTATATGAGTTTTATGGTGAATTTAAGGTCATAATTAAGAGGTATAGTGCATGTATGAGGTCCTTGAGATGCAAGTAGGTGGTAAGATGAACAAAATCATAGGTAACTGAGATTGGCTAAAGATTTTTAGAGATATATGGGATATATGGATAGGTATAGGATTCTTTCATAATGCTTCATGAAAATTTTTGGGTCATTCTGAAGAAGGATTTGCAAAACATGTCAATTTTGGCAAAACCAAGGGTTTCACAATGTGTTTTTGAAGCAAAAATGGACCTTATGATGCTCGTTGTAAATTTTGTACTTTGCATTAGGACCTGATATATTTGGCATAGTGATATATTATTAGTTAAATTATTAAGGTTTCTCAAAAATAATGGCGTGGTTTGAGAGTCACGTTTTTATGAATGATCGTTAAGAAGGTAAGTTGCTCTCAAACCTTAACTAAAGTCTAGTTAAAAGTTATTTGGATAAAATTTCTTGTACCAGAAATATTTTGATTGGTTATATAAAATTAATGATTGGATTTTGTAGAGGAATATTCCACATTTCTAGATAGGTAATATATTACTTGTGATATTATGTGGGACCCACCTAAAAATGCTTTTTTCCAAAGTTCAAATTAAGGAAATATTTTCCAAAGAAGATGGAAAATAAATTGACACTTTTTAATCTTTAGAGTTTTTATAGATGTCCATAACAATTTTGGACTATGGTTGAATGGAAATAGTGAAAAGTGTGTTGTATTTATGAAGATTTGTTTTTTGTGGCAGTTTGGAGAAGCTTAGAGTAAAAGTGGAATTCCAAGAGCTAAAGGTAGATTTAGGATGCCATAAAATGTTTTTTGCTATCCCTGCTAAGATATATTTATAATGGTATATAAAACTTGTGTTTTTTACATAGTATGAGGAAGTTATGTCTAGATCTTTTAAGTTTAACTCTAGAGGGTGCTAGATCTAGCAGTGTGTTGAATGGCTTCATGAGGTAAAGTGAGGATTATGAGTTATTATTCATTTTTGAAGGTTTTTTATCACATAGAAATAATTTATAATGGTGTTCGATGCCTTTTTTGAGTGTGGAAGTGAGTTTTGAGGTGATGGAACAAGTTGAGATAAATCTTGGTTATTGAGTCAAAGAAGGCTATATAAGTAGTTTACAAGGATTGAATCAGTTGAAGGCCTTGCACTTGGATTTTGAAGGAGTTATAATATGTTATGGAAATTAGATTAAAATGGATTTTCGGTGGTATAATTTTTGTGTCCTGGTCATGAATTTTTATGGGTATTTTAATTCCATTTGTGGAGAACAAGGATGTTGATTTTCAAGACATATTTTCTCAGCCTAGAAGATTGAGTTTATTGAAGCATGAAATGGATTGGTTGATGCTTTATATAAGATGGAAATTGAAGAGGAATGAATTTTATTTTTGGTGAATGCATTTAGAGGTCTCTAAAGTAGTAACAAGGGTGTAAACTAGTTGAGATAGTAAACCTACTTTATGAGCAACTTGATTTGAAGGCAAGGAAAGTGAGAGTAGTTTATATGAGGGCTTAAAGCTTATGATTCCTACTAGTAGGTTCTTAACTTCAGCCCCCTTTAATTTTATTTTTCCGGTGAAGGTAACAACATTGTATTTTGTTTTAGTGGCACCTAAAATAAATAACAGAGTAAAATATTAAAAAAAATTGTAAATTTTGATCGTTAACTCAGTTTTGAGTGCCATTTTTTGCAAAAGTGCTTATTTTTTCATGCTCTTTCCATTGGAAATATTTATTTTGAGACTTGCACTATAATTATAAAGTGTCAAATATGGAGGAGTGTTGTAATCAATTGTGGACACAATTTCGGCTGAGCCGACATCCTAAAGTTTTGTGAGTTATAGTTTGTACCTATCATGGATTCTGAGAATGATATGCATTTCTATGAAGTGTGTGGACTTCAAGAGGATATTGTAAAATTTGTGGAAGAAAATAGATCGCTCAAGAAGTGAAATTCTCTTCTACAATCACTCATTCACAATAAGGATACAATAATACACTCCCTGCAGAACAAACTTGCTAGCCTACTACATCACCATCATATTGTGGACAACCACAACCATGCTCCTAGTCCACTTACAACTATTGCTCCTAAACCCACTGACATTGATCTGTCAGTCTTTGAGTCTATTCCTACTCTTGATGCTCATACACCTATGAAGCTTGTTACTACATGTTCTTCCACATTTGTGCCTATTACAGTACAACATGTTGTGTATCCTACTTCTGCTCAGCTGCATGGCTTTTTTGAGAAGCATACCACTGCATTTCATTCTTGTATGCTCCATTCTATGGTTCTCACTAGTGGAGTCATTGGTAGACATTCACAGGGTATTGTTTCCTCTATTCCACATGTTAAGTGGAATTCTCGTCATGACATTAGTTTTCAAGCAGATACTTCATTGGGATCACACATTGATAGAGCTCCTTTTTTGTTCGCTTGACTCTTTCTGAGGATCATGAGCAACACATGAGTTCTGCACCTTCACTCAGGCTTGAGAAACCTAAGATTTTAGCTGTCTGACATGATCAACATGATACACATTCTAATGTTCTTTTGCATGCACCCATTGTGCATTTTGCACCAAGTCATATGCAGGCATATTCTCCATCCATCCGTGTTGATTTGGGGTGGATATCTAATCACTCATCAGTGACATAGGCATTCATTGAGAGGACTCTACAGGCATGCTCCTCCACCATTTGGCCTCTTACTCCACTTTCTATACCTTCTGCATTGTGATGCTTTTTGTTTTGAGCATTTTTCTTTAGCAGGTGTAGTGTATCTCTCTTGTTTGTTGAGAGATTTGGTATCTATATTTTCGACACTTTTGACATGTTGGCAGTCTCTCTTGTGGGGGAGCTATTTCGGTGGAGCCCAGTGTTAGTTTTTCAGTGTTTGAGTAGCTATTTTGACAACTCATACAGATTTGTAGCGTCACTCCACCCATTCAGCAGTATGGGAGGGTGTGGTGTTGATCCTGCTTCTTCGGGTTTCTTGTCCTTGCCTAGGTACCTTGGATTTTCTTGGATTGTGACACTCTCTAGATTTTGTGTCCTTGCCTTATTGCTTTGGTTTTTGTTCTTGGATCATGGCACACCTATTTATAGCAGTTGATCAAATTATGTTTGGTGTTTCTTTTTTTACACTTTTGACATCACTCCGTTGACAGTCTCCTTGTATGGAGCTATTCTGGTGAAGCTCAGTGTCAGTTGTTTTTGAGTTCTATGATCGAGAAGTGGATTCAGACCAAACTTCTTTAGCATTGTACAAGTTTTTTGAGCCAAGCTTCTTGGGACACCTTGGAGCGGGTTTTTACTCTCTTTTACTTTGTTGTTACTAGTTTTGGGTACCTTGTGGTGTCCCTTTTTTCCCAGTTATTGTACATGAGTACCTCATCAGGCCTAGTTACTGAGACTCATACTATGGACATGCCACATCTATTTTGTCCCCTAGCTTCACTTGAGGGGGGTGTTAGAGTAGGTATTTACTTTAGCTCATGTTCACCTAGGTACTTTATTTACCTTTATTGTATTAATTCTCACCCACTTATGTGTGTGGATATTTCTTTTATCTTATTTAGATATTAGGAGATATTATCTAGTTGTTAGGTATAGTTCTTTCCTTGATCTATAGTATTGACTAGTTCTTTCCTAGATCTATGGTATTGACTAGATCCTTGATGTCTAGTTCTCTCCTAAATCTATGGTCTTGACTAGTTATTTAATGACTAGTTATTTCCTTGATTCATGGCTTGATCTATGACCTTGATTGGTTCTTAGATTGTTATTCCTTTCCTATTCAAGCAAGGCTCATTCTTAATGTATTGCATTGAGTTCCATAAGAATATATGATATTGTTTCTCATTTGTTTACAAAGGTTTTATGTAAAGCTATTTTGGTGAATTGCTTTCATCTTATTGATCATGGTGTTTGATTAGCATCTATGTTCTTGGCTTGGTATGATCTGGTTATCATTCCTTTCACTTGATCATGGTGTGAAAGGAACGATAACCAGATTGTTACAAGTTAAATAATTTTCTATAGAATGTGAACAAGGGTTTAGAGATAAGACAAGTCAAAAAATAAGGATGCAAAGAGAGTTATGTGAATGAGGGTTTGAAGGTGTGTATGAGATGAATTAGAGATCTCCATCAGCTATGGAAGAAAAAAAGAGATAGTCATCATCAGGTGGATGAGTTCATTCTTAATCATCTTAAGAGGTTGTATCCTCCTTTTGGAGTGGGTGCTTTACTAAATTAGGGGTTGGTTCTCATTTTAGGGTTTGTGCTCTACTAAATAATTGGTTGGTACCTCACTAAATTTGAAACATAGCAATATAAAGTTTGTGTTTCAGTCGGTTTTATTTCCATGAGGGTTTCCCACTTAAATCTTGTTTCTATGTGTTCTCTCTCATGTGTTATAGTTATTAGAATGTATTTTGCACACCTAATAAGCTATTTTTGAATGTATGTGAATAAGCGGTTGTTAGTGGATGTTGTAATTCATGGTACATGAAATACGTGATTTGTAGGTGTGATTCACTAACCTCTCATTCCATTGTGCTTCCAAACATTTGTATCAAAGAAGGTCCTTTAGAAACAATTCTAATCACTTCAAGGAGATTCTAGAAGAAAAAGAAATGGGTAAGTCTTTAAATGTTGAAGAAACCTTGAGGAAGAAGTATGAGATAACTGAGTCCCTAATTCATCGATAGCAAAATCAAATCAACAGTATAGAAATACAACATGGTAAAGCAATCAAAAGCTTAGAATATCAAGTGGAGAATTTGACTAAAACCATAAAGGTCAAAGAATAATATTGCAGTAGGTATGACGATGAGTTGAAATAATTAAATTTTGAGTTAGAGCAATAACATAGTAGGTTGAAGACCTATGAGAGGGTAGAGAAAATTTCAGAATCCCTAAATGATAAGTTGGGTAATCAAAAGGATAAAAATGAAAATAATAATTTAGGTTGCAAAGAAGAGCATTCAAAGAATCATGGAGTGGAAAACATTGGACCAAGTGATGTTGGAAAATCCAAGAAGGATGTAGAAGATATCAATAAGTTTATCAGGAAGCCAAATGTAATAAAATGTACAAGTAAGTTCAAAGGTGTTTTTTACTCTTACAAATATTTGATCATGGAATATATGTTAAGAATTTATTTCCATGGAGAAATGGTTGTCACATCACTCATATCAGTAAAAAAAATACATGTTACAATATCCACAAGAAGGGTCATATTGCTAATTTTTTTCATTGTGAGTCTCCTAATCAGATGTGGAAGAATGATGATAAATACAAATTTGTGTGCTAAAGTTACAATAAGATTGGGCATGTGGCCATATATTGTCATCAAAATGGTTTTAATAAAATGAATGATTCTTATAGGGGTAAGATTTTCCCTTCCTGTTTCAAGTGTAAGAAATTTGGTCACATTGAAAGATATTATATTGCCAAAATGAATGCCTGCAAAAGGAAGGATGATGTCCAGTTTACACTAGTTGAGGAAGTGAAAGATAAAATAAAAGAGACAAAAGGTGATCCTAAAATTTATTTTACCTATTGTAATAAAGATATTTCTCATTAAGATTTATATGTTGCTTTTGACCCATAAGAATTGTTATCTTCTTAAGAAGGTCCCAAAAAGAATAATAGAGAAAGAAAAATACAGAAGTTAAGAGAATTGATGATGGACCTTCGTATCATGCCCCTTGAGGGCATGGACGTTCTACCCTGCTAGGTGAATGAAGATGTCATTGGAGCCTCCATCAAGATTCATGGAGTCATATTTGTATGAGTGTTAGAACAATGCTGAAGTAAGTGTATTTTCAAGATAAGTATTCTAGTCCAATGTTAGTTGTTATTCAAGAAATAAAAGTGTTTACTACTGGTGAAAGGAATCCTTCTAAGGGTGTTTTATGTCATGCTTCGAGTTTTTATTTATCTATGTCATGAGGTATGGAGTATTTTTTTAGTCTAAATTTTTTAATGATGTTTAAAATCTATTTATATTTTTGAAAGTGGATGATCTGAAAATCAAATTTAACTAGCAATTATGCACACACATTTCTTTGCTTTGTAATTATTTTTGATGTAAAAATTGAGCATTATATCCTTTTGTATTTTTAATAAAATAATTAAAACTACAAGTACTATGCAAAAATATAGAGAAATGAAGAGAATTCACTAGCAATTTGACACAAGAATTGATAATGGAGTTCGGTGCTTGAGGCCTACGTCTTCGGGTTCGGTTGAATGGGACCAATCTATTAAAATATTTAAAATAATTATTTACAAAGAATTATACAAAATTTTGACGTTCTCATAGTCTTCCTTTGTCAAAAATAATAGAGGTTGCTTTTTATTTCTCCTCAAAATTCCACTCCCAACTCAAGTTATGAGCATTTCAATATTTTACACAAACCCAAATATCACTTCAAATACAATAACACTCCTTATATAATGTTTCCCAAGAAGTGGCGTGGTGGTCAAAGCTCTTATCTTTTACCATGGAGACCACGGTTCAAATCCCCCCCATATCTCCACTTCCTTCTCCTTATGCGGATTTCAAGAGGTTTATCCCACATTATGGGTGCGTGAATGAAGGGAGCCATTTAATAATGCAAAGGGGGGCGCTTTTGTATTGGATTTTGAGCCACCTTAGCTGCTTGGGATGTGGGCACCTTGGTGGATGGATAAGTGTTGCACATGGATATGCATTGACATAGTTTTAGGCACCTTGTTTAATAATGATTGAGGAGGTTTAAATTAAATGTGTGGAATATGGAGGTAGTTAAATAATGTGTGGAATATGGAATATGGAATTGGTTAAAATTCATGGAATACGGAATTGGTATTTGGTTTAATATGCACTTATCAATTAGTCCCGCATGCATAGAAAAAATGCAATCAGAGGCATATATATACACAAGTTGGTATAATGATAATATGAGAAGGACGCCAAGACACCCCTCTATAATCAAGTGTGTTGAACCTAGCTAAGGGCCCCCAGCTAGTAAATAGCGGGGTCCATTTGTCCACGAACGAGTGTCCAAGACTGGTGTTCCAAAAACCACTTTTAGTCTGCCACACAAATTTTCCACGTGTCGCAATATGATTGAAACATTTGGCAAGCGTGCACACGTCCAACCTGCACAAAAATCTGAATTTTTCCAGTTGCCTAAAAATTTCAGCGTGCTATAAATTTTGCAAATGATCTCCGTTTCTTGCAAACAAGATATCAACGCAATTGTATAATTTTTCTCCACGCTTTAAAAATGACTGCAACTTATTTTGAGAAGATCTTAGATCGATGTTTCTCTGTGAGGATCCTTTGGATCATTCCACCCCACTGAGAAACTTTTGGACCCCAAAAGTCAACTTAATTGGTGAATAGGTGAGGGTATTTCTCCCTCACCTTTCCGGTTTCCACCCATTTAGCCTTGTTCGGATGCATGCCTTTGAACCCAACACAAATATAGTCAATATCACCCCTTCGTGAAGTTCTTACTTTCCTGTCCAAAATGATGTCTTCCTATAACTCATCAAGATACTCAGGAGCAAAATCATCAATGAAAGGTATTATGTTAGAATCATCATGATCAAACATCATAGGTGGTTCATACAATCTTAAATTCTCAACATTTACAATTGAGTAGATTCGCATATATGGAGGTAAATCCAACTGGAAAGTGTTTTTACCAATTTTTTCCAATATTTGGAACGGACCAAACCGTATAGGTTTCAATTTTTTACCTTCTCCTATCAGTCTTTCCTTGCTGATGTGAAGCCAAACTGAATCACCAACTTTGAACTTGTGATTAGTTCTATGTTTATCATGCCTAACTTTGTACTTGGCCTGACTTTTCTCCAATTGTTCACGGACATACTGATGAACATGTTGTATTCTCTGCACAAATATTTTAGCCTTGTCAGAATCACTTGCACCATTAACAACAGTTTCATGTCCATAATATATATCTAATGGATAATTAGGTAGATATCCATAACAAGTCTCAAATGGAGACTTCAAAGTGGAAGAATGTAAGGCATGATTATAAGCATGTTGCACATAATAAAGATTTTCATCCCACAATTTAGGATGTTTGCTGCTATAGCCCCTAAGTAATTGTACCACTATGCGGTTTACAACCTATGTTTGACCATCAGTCTGTGGATGAAAAGAAGTGCTATTTTTCAGTTTTGTGTCCATTAACCCCCACAATGTTGACCAAAATTCCCCAAGAAATCTAGAATCCCGATCAGATATAATTGAAGTAGGTAAACCAAAATGAACCCAAACAAACTGAAAAAACAAATGTGCAGTTCCCTAACCAGTTATTTGTTTAGTACATGGAACCAATAGACACATTTTGCTAAATCTGTCCACTATCACATATAAGTTATCATGTTTCTTCCGTGTCATGGGCAAACCTCCTACAAAGTCCATGGAAACACTTTCCCAAGGCCTTGTTGGAACAAGAAGAGGAGTGTAAATTCCTAATTTCCTATTACTTGGCTTGCTTATGGCACAAAGAACACATCCCTTAATATACCTATTTACATGTTCATGCATTCTAGGCCAATAACAATATTTTTGTAAATGTGCAACTGTCTTACTAATACCAAAATGCCCTGAAATAAGAGAAGTATGTGCTTCCCTAATCATATGCACATGCTCATTTTCTGGAATACAAAGTTTTCCAGAATGATATAACAATCCTTCATGAAAATGATAATATTTTTCTCCTACTTGTTTCCCACTTACTAGATCCTCATACACTTCTCTAAAATCAACATCATTTACATATTGTTCCTTGTAACTAACATGAGCCAAATAACTATGTTGCAAAAGAATAGATGATACTACCACTGGTGGTCTAGATAACATGTCGGAAACCTTGTTTTGAATACATTTTTTATACCTGATTACAAGATGAAATTGTTGCAAAAATCCTATCCACCTGAAAAGTCTAGTCTGCTGTAATTTGGTTTTTGTTTGTAAGTATTGAAGTGGCTGATGGTCAGTATGTATAATTGTGTCTTTTCCCATTAAATAATGCTTCTACTTTTTAACACTTTAAACCTGTTGGTCCGAAAATCTGTCACCTGGACAGATCTATGGATAGACGAGCCAACAGTGTGTAGGGCTTAGCCCCTCTTTGAATCAGCAAAGCGAAACTGGTTTATTGCTATTCTACCAGCAGGAATCTATGCAAGTCTCATAGATTCTGCCTTCGGGGGTTTGGGATCTCATCCCAGTAGAGTATTTCAGGCTGCGAAAAGAAAGGAATGAAAGAGGGAAAAGAGAAAGAACAGATCCGAAGGAAGAAAAGAAATGAATTCCAAAGCAGAAAGGTCAGAAGATTTATGTTTTTGGGTTGGTAGTAAACAGAGCCAAACCTACTTGCATAAATAAACAAAGCAATACTGATGAGCAAATGACAGAAAAGTAGATATGAATCCAACAGATTAAACACACACAGATCTAACGTAAGAGAGATCTAATGCATAACACAGCTATTGAGCACAAAGTCTTAATATTTGTATTACTGTTTTCTTCTGTTACAAGAAAGCTCAAAGTCTTTCTCTCCTCACTTCTATTTTCATCTAAAAAATGTTCACCCCGAATACAACAAGTATTCCAGTATTTATAGAAGAGAGGAGAAGAAGAAGGCAAAAAGGAGCCAACAAATATTTACAAAGATATTTACAAAATATCTAAAAGTCATGTTGACTTTTGACAACTTGATGGATGACATCATCCCATGATGCAACATGGATGATGTCATCATTTGTGCCAACACAATTTAGACATTTCAACAAGAAAGTCGGAGAATAGAGAGAAGAAGAAGAGGAGGAAGAAGAAGAAGAAGCAGCTACTCGTCATCGTCATCTTGCGGCCGAAAGGGGGTTGCCTGCTTCTGATGCTGCTCAGGAAAGTGATAGTATCACTAAGTTCTTCTAAGAAATCACTGCGGTGGATGGTCTGGGGCCACCGGGTTACCACCTTCTTGTTTTTCAAGTAGACTTCGTTCATTAGTTGCATGCATTGGTCTTCATTGTCTTCCCAGGCCTTGATGCACTCTTCTTGGCTGACGGCCACAAAGTGCCGGTGGTGAGGGATGCCGAGCATTATCTCAAAATGACGGGCAGTGAGGTTTATGATCACCTCGCCCTTGTTGTTTTCGACACATCTTGTGTCTTTGTTGTAAGACTGTGCAATCACCATCATGAATTCATTGTTGACAATGCTGACGGGGATTCCTCCGGCGAAATGCAGGGCACTGCCTATTAATTTGTCCATCCACGGACTTCTTGTAACCTTCTGAGTCCTAACCCAGAATTCTTCCATGTCAATGTGACCCAATTCTGAGTCTCTGACATCCATACTGCATTTAGCCTGTGATTCGGGCATCCTGACCCTTTGATATTTGTACTTCATCTCTTCCTCTTTAAGCTTAGCCTTTCCTCTTGGTTTGGTGGGTCTCTTGCTGGATGTAGACATATGTTCTTTTGAATTCAGTTGCTGATCTGCATGAAGAAGAAGCGAGACCCAATCCAAAAAGGTTGAATTAGCCATTTGATCTTCCATTGGAATGTTATCAGAAGAAAGAGATTTTAAGGCTCAGGGCGCAGGGCACATGAAAAATGCAACTTGCAGGCTAAATAGACAAGGCGCACAGAAAAGAGGTGCTGCAGAGGTTAAATTGGTGCCAAAGGCGCATGGCGCATGGATACTGCATATTGCATTTGATATAGGGTGCATGAGAAGAGCGCATTACATTGGGACAGGATGCGCCCAAGGGAATATGGCGCGGCGCACGAAAAAATCACACAACATGGTGTTATTGCAATCGGGGATGCTCCTGCGTCTTATAGCTTTATGCTTAGCGCGGAAAAAAAAAATTGTTGCATGGAAGCTGGGTGCGTCATGTGCGCATGGAAAAGGGATACAACATGGATGGATGGTGCGCCATTGGGGCGCAGTTTCAGCACTTGTAGCACGCGGAAAAGGCGTGCCTTGAGGGCGCATGAGCTCATGATGCAGCATGCCGAAAGGGTGCGCCATGGGCGCAGATTTTGCTTTTGTAACAGGGCGGGTAGATGCGCCATGGGGGCGCAACTGTTCTTAGTGTTGCAGGGATTACAGACGCGCCAAGGAGAAAAACAGAAAACTAAACTCTTAAAGGGGCTTTTACATGATTCTTAGATTTCTTCTCCTCTCTCTTTTTTTTTAAACATGCTCAGTGGGCAAACGAAACGGTTAAAACCAAGAGGATTATAACCATGGTTTCAAGAAAATGACCTTCTCCAGCAGATCTGGAAAGAGGAAGGATAGCATGGGGGGCAGACAGCAAACGGAGGAGGCTAGGCCAATCACATTTATATAAACAACCACCCAACAAGCAAGAACCAAACCAGGAACATACCAGGAACTGTAAGCACAAAATGCACAAGAGAGAAATAACACCTCTTACTTGGATATATAGCAAAAGTTGCAACGGGTCCACAGGACGATGAAAACGACGGAGCAGAGGCTTACAAGTTCAGAACGATCACGTGCTCAACAAAAGTGAAAATGACATTTGGGTGCGCAAACCATATATATATAAAAACTGGACATAAATGCGCCAACCACTTTTTCAAAGGCGCATGAGATTTGTTGTCGACACGGGAAGGGATGCGCCCTTTGGCGCATCAAAGCATCTGCCAACATGAGGTAAAGCACGCCCTTGGCACACCAAATCTATTGTCGACACGGGATTATGTGCGCCCTTTGGCACACCAAAGAGTGGCGCAACACAAGTTGTATCAACACAAGCGCATGCGCCTTAGCGCACGCAAAAGAGACTCAACATCCTTTGGCGCACCGAAAGATGTGTTAACTTGGAAAACCATGCGCCAAAGGCTTTTAAGGGGGCGCATCAAAGGCTAGTGTTACAATGATATTTCATGCGCCTAGCCAAAAGAGGCTCAGAAAGACTAAGTTCGAAAACTAGATTTCCCGGGAAGGGATTTTAAAACATTTCGAACGTGAGGGATCCCTAACGAGGGATCGAAACAAAATTTTCCGTATGGTTATCGGTAAAATTGCCCTTGTCAATTTTACGGGATAACAGCTGGCTCTTTCTGGGGACTATCCCTGAGCAAACTCAGGGGTAGAGAATCCCAGATCACTTGTGCCTATCCATTGGGTAACAGAGTCAAAAACAAGGGGGACCAGAGGGAGAACAAAAGAAACACACGACAAACCGAAAGCAAACACACGACGAAAGCAAACACACAACTTAAAACAAATTGTACAAAGAAGAGAGCAAGCTCTACTTCCTGAAGATCTTTAGATGTTGCCCACTATAGGGAAGCAGGAGCTCAGTTCCATCCAGATACGAGAGATAGAAACTATTCTCTCCGTTGAGTTGCTTGATTTTGAAGGGCCCTCTCCATAGGGAATCAAACTTTCCATGCATGCCCTTTGGCTCTCTTCGCTTGTCCCACAAAAGGACGAGATCTCCCACTTGAAAATCTCTCTGCTTGGCCTTCTTATCAAAAATCCTCTTAACTTGATTCTGATGTTCAGTGATCCTATCGACCACCTTCACTCTCTTTTCTTCAAGTTCTACCAGATACATGATTCTCTTTTCAAGAGAACTTTGGAAAGTTTCATCTTCAATGGCTCGTGCCAAGCGTAGAGCAGGAAGTTCCGCAGAAATGGGAAGCTCGGCATCAGTGCCATATAACACTTGAAAAGGTGACATGCCGAGAGATCTCTTGGGAGTAATACGATCGGCCCACAAAGCGTCGTACAAAGACTTGTGCCACATTCGCTGATTTGATTCCACCAGTTTTCGTATGATGGCCACCAAGTTCTTGTTGTTGGATTCCGCTTGACCGTTTCCTTGAGGATAATAGTCAGATGTGTGAGCCAAGGTTATCCCATATTCATAGCAAAAACTAATAACTTGTCATGAGGAGAAGTTAGAAGCATTATCAGCAACAATTTTGTTTGGAACGCCGAACCTGACAATGATATTCTCTTTAATGAAATTGCATACCACCTCAGAAGTGGCATGCTTGACAGGTATGGCTTCCACCCACTTGGTGAAGTAATCCGTTGATGTAAGGACATAGCTATGCCCGGCACTTGATTGAGGATTGAGTGCGCCAATAAAATCAATTCCCCATTGCCTGAATGGCTCATTGATAATGATCCACCTTAGGGGAAGGGCAGCCAGCTTGGGCTTGCCGACGAATTGCTGACAGGGTTCACATTTCGCCACCCAGGTGGCTGTATCTTGAAAGAGCGTCGGCCAATAATACCTGGCCCAAATGATCTTGTGTTCCATCACGGAGGAAGAAAAATGCCCTCCACAAGCTGAATTGTGAAAACTTTCCAGTAGTTTTACTTGCTGGGGCTTGTCGACACATCGCAGGAAGACGCCGTCTATCCCGTGCTTATATAAACTGTCATCCCAGATGACATATTTAGCTGCTCTGAGATTTATAGTGCACTTCTCCTTTGCAGTTAGGTGCATCGGGCATTCGCCGTAGGTAAGGAAGAAAGTGATGTCGGAGTACCACTCATCACTAGTTGCAACAAATAGAACCAGAGGCAGAGAATCAGGCCCTTCTTGCCGGTCCTTCGCTTCTTCGATGTAGTCACCCCTCTCATCAGGCTTTTCTGAATCTTTGTTTTCAGCCATTAGCTAACACAGGCCCTTGCCCCTTACCAGCTTGGTTGGTTTAATATCCAGGTCATACTCCTAGACCTTTGTGATCCAATTCCCTCTCAAACTTCCTAACTCCTGCTGAGTTAGAATTGACTTTACCGCCGTGTTAGGGACCAGCACCACCGTATGCGAGTTTAGAATATAATACCTGAAATTCTTCACCGCTTTGACAACAGCAAAGGCGTGCTTTTCCAATTGAGTCATCTTCAACTCGTGAAGCTTGAGGGGAGAACTCATGAATGCAATCGGGGACTCAATGTCTTCTGAATTCTTTTGCATTAAGATTGCAGACACAGTATGCTCAGATGCATAACTATACATGATGAAGTCTTTGGAGAAATCGGGACATACCAGGACTGGTGCATGAGCAACAAAAGCTTTTATTTCTTCAAATGACCTTTTCCCCTCTTTACTCCATCTGAAATTTGGTGACCCCTTCATCATGTTCAATATGTGACGGGTCTTTTCAGCAAAGTCAGGAACAAAACGCCTGAGAAAGTTCACCTTTCCAAAGAAAGAATGAACACCAGTCTTGCTTGTGGGCAGAGTAAGGCTTTGAATAGCCTTAACTCTTTTAGTATCTATCTTTGTCCCTTCTTTGCTGACCACATGGCCTAGCAACTTCCCTTCCGTGACTCCAAAAACAGACTTTTTTGGGTTTAGGGAAATCCCATGTTCTCGGCACCTGGCCAACACTTGCTCCAAGTGATCACAGTGATCGCTTCGTTGTTTGGAGAACACAGTCAGGTCATCTAAATAAACCACAATGACCTTCCCCATCATACCTTTGAACGTGAAGTCCATGGCTCACTGAAAAGTGGCACCAGCATTAGTTAGGCCGAAAGGCATCCTGCTGTAGGCAAATGCACCCCAGGGAGTAGTGAATGCTGTTTTGAACTGATCCTCAGGTGAAACTTCAATCTGATTGTAACCTGAAAAACCGTCAAGCATGGAAGCATCTCTGATCCAGTTACTGCTTGCAGAACTTGATCCATTATCAGAAGAGGGTAGTTGTCTTTCAGTGAAGCTTGATTCAGGTTTCGAAAGTCTACGCAGATGCGTATTTCACCATTTTTCTTGCGCACTGGCACAATATTTGCTACCCAAGTACTGTGATGGATAGGGAAGATGATTCTTGCGTCTAGCATCTTCTGAATTTCAGCCTAGATGGTGCCCAAAATCTTGGGATTATAGTGCCTCTACTTCTGGTGGAAGGCTTTGGCATCGTATTTCAACGGAATATTGTGCTGAACGTCCTTTGGCTTAAAGGACTTTAAATTGGCATAGGACCATGCCAATACATATATATATTTCTTCAGCAATTTGATGAATTTCCGCTTCTCTTCAGGCGTGCAGCATTTGCCAATGTTTACAAATTGTGGATGTGCCTCTGAACCTATATTGACTGGTTCTGTCTCTGGGGATGAGTCGGGGTCATCTCACCTCTTCTTTCTTACAAAACGGTCATGCCTGTCAAAAAGGCGTTCCAGAGAAACCAGGCCCTTTGGAATTTTATTTCCCTTGAGCTGACATATGCCGTCCTTCTCCTCTGATTCATGGTTTTGACCGTTGATTGATTCGCAGCCATGTAGAAGTGGATCCTTCAAAATACAACTCGTCAAAATTTTCTGATTTTTCCAGAAAGGCAATGAGTTGATTATCGTCGTTGAATACTTGCCAATGCTGAGAGTTGTCTGGCACGCTTGGGCGGAAAACCACCTCAATGGTGTATTTGTTTGTTTTCAAACCTGGATGTGGGAGCATGAGAGATGCTGAAACAGCCAATGAATCAGCCATGTCATTTTGGGCTCTTGGAATTGCCTCTATTGAAAAAGCATCAAAGTCTTCGATGTTGTCCCATACCACGTTACGGTAGTGCCCGAGCCTTTCATTTTTCACTTGGTAAATCCTTTTGACCTGATTTACAACTAGCTCAACATCACCTTGTACTTTTAGATTTTTTATTCCTCTTTCTTTTGCGGCTTGTATACCGAGTAAGAGAGATTCATACTCAGCAGTATTGTTGGTGTTGAAAAACTACAATTTGAAAGAGAGAGGAATGACTTCTTCCTCAGGAGATATTAACACGACCCCAGCGCCACATCCACTAGTTGCACAGCTCCCATCGAATTGCAATGTCCAGATTTTATTAAGATCTCCTTCCTGAACGAGAACAGCCCCTGTTTTATCCGTCTCAGTAGATAAGAAGTAATTCCCCATCCCTGATGATTCAAAAAGGATTTGAGCTTTGGGGTCTTCAGAGCTGGTAACCAAGTATTTCTTTTGTGATTCTGGCTCCAAAGTCTGCATTACGCCTTTGACTGGAATTCTAGCTTTAGACCAGTCCATGTGAATTTCTCCACCAACTTCGCTGCAAAAACTTCTTCCCAACAATATTCCATATGCTGCCGGAATGTCAGCAACGAGGACTATCATTTTTACTCTTTTATCCGGGAAAGCCGCAAATGCAAATTGCGCGTCCTTGATTTGGCCAACCAACGGGACTTTCTTAGTTTCTAAGGAATAACATCTGCCGAAAGGCTTGGTAAGAGTGAGGCCCAAAGCATGGGCGACTTTTGCCGGCATGACATTATCAGAAGCTCCAGAATCAATTATACAGTTGCTCAACTTATGACCATTGATCAGCAGAGAGAGATAGAAAGGTTCTATCTTGCCTGACGCAGATGTTGAAGCAACATTTATGAGGGATTCAGGGGGAGTGGAAAGGATTCCTTTTGGGGAAGCCTGATTAGGTATAACAGCTTGACTTTGGATATACTTAGTTAATCTTACAAGCTGTTCGGGGTTTGACTGAAGATACTCAGCTTCAGACATTTGAATCTTGGTCTTTTTTGCGTGATCTATAATATAAAATGCGGCCAAGGGTTGCGTTGGTAAAGGAATGAGTCCCTCACCTCGCGATGATGGAATAGGATTGGTGGTCTTAGGAGGAATGTGAGAGGATTGATTTGGAGGAGAGATAGGGGGAAAAGATTTCTTTGTAAAAGATTTGCCAGGGAGTTGAGTAGGAAGAGGATTACCTCTTTTAGCAATGATCAGAGGTGCGTTTGACACGGCCTTCTCCTGCTAGACATGGGTAGCAACTTCCGCTTCTTTTCCTTGCGAACAAGTAAAAACAGCCTATGACTGTCCGCTTGCATAGCCTTGAGTACTCTCCTCTTCATCAGATTCTTCCTCATCAAATTCCGTGTACCCGATAGTAGAGTCGCCAGTCGATTCACCAACATCTTGATCATCTTCGCCTTGAGATGAAGGCTCTTCATAATACTGCTCTTCTTCTTCAATCTCGGCCAGAGCATTGACTGGAGGAGCTTCAAGTGCCAACCGCAGAGCAGCTGTAGGTAAGCACGGTCTTTGTGAAACATTGTTAGCAACGAAATTCCTCCATGGGATATCCCGGTATGAGGAACTAGGAGAGGCCTGGGCCAACTGCTTCTTCAATGTGAGAAAATTGTTTGCCATCTTTTGGAATGCTGGATCAGACGAAGTGGTGGGCAAAGGGCCCAAAGATTTAGGCTTGGCTGATTCCTTTTTTAATTCGCCGGATATTATCAGATTATCCTCTATGCGAATGGCAGTGGCTTGGGCGAGAACCAAGGTGGTAACTCGTTCCTGAAGGAGCAAGAAACTAACTTTCAAGCTCATAGCGTTTACGAAGAAACACTTTTGATTTTCCGGCATTGGAAGCATGGCAACAGGGACACGGTTGATTAGTGCATTGAACTGGGCGACAAAATCGTGCATGGTCTCATTCGCCTCCTTCTTCAGGTGAGTGATTCGTGATAATAATGCAAATGCATCCTCTGAATGTTTGTATCTGTCTTCGAAAGCATCCCGTAAGGTGGCCCAATTGGTGATAGATCCGGCCGGCAAATGCTAAAACCATTCAGCTGCAGGTCCTTGTAGGGTTTCCAGAAAAAGGTGAACCGACACATCTTCGTGGGTCACATCTAAAATACTACATGACATAATGAATGCAGATATGTGGGAATCCGTGCTTTTATTTCCGCTCATGTCGAATTTGGGAAAATTCTTTCGATTTCCGTGAGGGAGAGTGTGAACTAGATGTGGTAAAGCCAATGGACCCATCGTGTTTCCCCATGGTACCACCATCTGAAAATCCAGAAAGAGAACACGATCTGGAATTGTAGTTCCACTGAGTAGCAAGGCACTACAAAGGGATGTGGATGCCCCCTACAAAAGACTTTTTCTTTGTGAAGGTGAGACACTCCTGGATGACCGGCTAGCCGAGCTTAGTGCTGAAAAATGCGCCGGTGTTACGCTGAAATTGTGCCTTTGAAGCAGATCGAAAGTAGGATCAGCTTCTCCACGGGCTCTCCTGCTGCACGTAAAAGGTTCACTCGCCAGTGTACCTTCCAGATCTGCAATGTTATGGCGCAGATTTAAACTTTCTTTTTGGTTGTACTTGCTGATTTTCTGGTTTTTCTGTCAAAAACCAGCAGCAGGCACTTTTCTAGATATTTAAAACTATCCTCTTCAGAAAACCGATTGCGGTTAAATGACAAATTACAACGAGGATAAGATGGCAGGGAAGATTAGTAGGCTGATTTTCTGATCTGATTTTAACTTTTTTCAGAGGGTTTCAAACTTTTTGCAAACAGTCAAAAACTCAGATCTACGGCAAAATACTAATTTTTTCAAAAACTCAGCGAACTAAAGATCTTTAACTGGACCAGATCTATGACTCTCAGAAGGAAATTTTTCAGTTTGAGCACTTTTGCAAATTTTTGGATTTTTAACAAAAAGTTCAGATTTGCGAACAGGCAGCAATCTTTTGATTTTTTCTGATTTTTATATCTTACTACCCTCATAGATCTGACAGATCTATTCGATCCCCATGGAGTCGCCAAAAACTGTTGGTCTGAAAATCTGTCACCTGGACAGATCTATGGATAGACGAGCCAACATTGTGCAGGGCTTAGCCCCTCTTTGAGTCAGCAAATCGAAACTGGTTTATTGCTATTCTACCAGCAGGAATCTATGCAAGTCTCATAGATTCTACCTTCGGGGGTTTGGGATCTCATCCCAGTAGAGTGTTTCAGGCTGCGAAAAGAAAGGAATGAAAGAGGGAAAAGAGAAAGAACAGATCTGAAGGAAGAAAATAAATGAATTCCACAGCAGAAAGGTCAGAAGATTTATGTTTTTGGGTTGGTAGTAAACAGAGCCAAACCTACTTGCATAAATAAACAAAGCAATACTGATGAGCAAATGACAGAAAAGTAGATATGAATCCAACAGATTAAACACACACAGATCTAACGTAAGAGAGATCTAATGCATAACACAGCTATTGAGCACAAAGTCTTAATATTTGTATTACTGTTTTCTTCTGTTACAAGAAAGCTCAAAGTCTTTCTCTCCTCACTTCTATTTTCATCTAAAAAATGTTCACCCCGAATACAACAAGTATTCCAGTATTTATAGAAGAGAGGAGAAGAAGAAGGCAAAAAGGAGCCAACCACCTATTTACAAAGATATTTACAAAATATCTAAAAGTCATGTTGACTTTTGACAACTTGATGGATGACATCATCCCATGATGCAACATGGATGATGTCATCATTTGTGCCAACACAATTTAGACATTTCAACAAGAAAGTCGGAGAATAGAGAGAAGAAGAAGAGGAGGAAGAAGAAGAAGAAGCAGCTACTCGTCATCGTCATCTTGCGGCCGAAAGGGGGTTGCCTGCTTCTGATGCTGCTCAGGAAAGTGATAGTATCACTAAGTTCTTCTGAGAAATCACTGCGGTGGATGGTCTGGGGCCACCGGGTTACCACCTTCTTGTTTTTCAAGTAGACTTCGTTCATTAGTTGCATGCATTGGTCTTCATTATCTTCCCAGGCCTTGATGCACTCTTTTTGGCTGACGGCCACAAAGTGCCGGTGGTGAGGGATGCCGAGCATTATCTCAAAATGACGGGCAGTGAGGTTTATGATTACCTCGCCCTTGCTGTTTTCGACACATCTTGTGTCTTTGTTGTAAGACTGTGCAATCACCATCATGAATTCATTGTTGACAGCGCTGACGGGGATTCCTCCGGTGAAATGCAGGGCACTGCCTATTAATTTGTCCATCCACGGACTTCTTGTAACCTTCTGAGTCCTAACCCAGAATTCTTCCATGTCAATGTGACCCAATTCTGAGTCTCTGACATCCATACTACATTCAGCCTGTGATTCGGGCATCCTGACCCTTTGATATTTGTACTTCATCTCTTCCTCTGTAAGCTTAGCCTTTCCTCTTGGTTTGGTGGGTCTCTTGCTGGATGTAGACATATGTTCTTTTGAATTCAGTTGCTGATCTGCATGAAGAAGAAGTGAGACCCAATCCAAAAAGGTTGAATTAGCCATTTGATCTTCCATTGGAATGTTATCAGAAGAAAGAGATTTTAAGGCTCAGGGCGCAGGGTGCATGAAAAATGCAACTTGCAGGCTAAATAGACAAGGCGCACAGAAAAGAGGTGCTGCAGAGGTTAAATTGGTGCCAAAGGCGCATGACGCATGGATACTGCATATTGCATTTGATATAGGGCACTTGAGAAGCACGCGTTACATTGGGACATGATGCACCCAAGGGAATATGGCGCGGCGCACGAAAAACTCACACAACATGGTGTTATTGCAATCGGGGATGCGCCTACGTCTTATAACTTTATACTTAGCGTGGAAAAAAAAATTTGTTGCATGGAAGCTGGGTGCGTCATGTGCGCATGGAAAAGGGATGCAACATGGACGGATGGTGTGCCATTGGGGCGCAGTTTCAGCACTTGTAGCACGCGGAAAAGGTGCGTCTTGAGGGTGCATGAGCTCATGATGCAACATGCCGAAAGGGTGCGCCATGGGCGCAGATTTTGCTTTTGTAACAGGGTGGGTAGATGCACCATGGGGGCACAACTGTTCTTAGTGTTGCAGGGGTTACAGACGCACCAAGGAGAAAAATAGAAAACTAAACTCTTAAAGGGGCTTTTACATGATTCTTAGATTTCTTCTCCTCTCTCTTTTTTTTTAAACATGCTTAGTGGGAAAACGAAACGGGTTAAAACCAAGAGGATTATAACCATGGTTTCAAGAAAATGACCTTCTCCAGCAGATCTGGAAAGAGGAAGGATAACATGGGGGGCAGACAGCAAACGGAGGAGGCTAGGCCAATCACATTTATATAAACAACCACCCAACAAGCAAGAACCAAACCAGGAACACACCAGGAACTGAAAGCACAAAACACACAAGAGAGAAATAACACCTCTTACCTGGATATATAGAAAAATTTACAACGGGTCCACAGGACGATGAAAACGATGGAGCAGAGGCTGACAAGTTGAGAATGATCACGTGCTCAACAAAAGTGAAAATGACATTTGGGCGCGCAAACCATTTATATATATAAAAACTAGACATAAATGCGCCAACCACTTTTTCAAAGGCGCATGAGATTTGTTGTCGACATGGGAAGGGATGCGCCCTTTGGCGCATCAAAGCATCTGCCAACATGAGGTAAAGCGCGCCCTTGGCAGCACCAAATCTATTGTCGACACGGGATTATGTGCGCCCTTTGGCGCACCAAAGAGTGGCGCAACACAAGTTGTATCAACACAAGCGCATGCGCCTTGGCGCACGCAAAAGAGACTCAACATCCTTTGGCGCACCGAAAGATGTGTTAACATGGAAAACCATGCGCCAAAGGTTTTTAAGGGGGCGCATCAAAGGCTAGTGTTACAATGATATTTCATGCGCCCAGCCAAAAGAGGCTCAGAAAGACTAAGTTCGAAAACTAGATTTCCCGGGAAGGGATTTTACAACGTTTCGAACGCGAGGGATCCCTAACGAGGGATTGAAACAAAATTTTCCGTATGGTTATCGGTAAAATTGCCCTTGTCAATTTTACAGGATAACAAAACCAAAGCATACAACTCTTTATCATAAGTTGGATAGTTTCTTACCTCACTTGTAAAGGTTTATGAATGGTAACACACTGGTTGTTTATTCTACATCAAAACTGCCCCCATTATGTAGTCACTAGCATCTGTCTCAATCTCAAATGAATGTTGTAAATCTAGAAGTTCCAAGATCGGAGCGGTACTTATCTTCTCTTTCAGTGTATCAAAGGCTTTTTATTGTTTTCCTCCCCACTGAAAGACCTATTTAATACTTGTCAAAGCATGCAAAGGAGATGCAATATATGAGAAGTTAGCAATAAATTTTCTCCAGTACTGAACTACACCTAGAAAAATTCTATCACATTAGTGGGTCTAGGCCTTTCACAATAAAATCTATTTTTGCAGGATCAATTCTCAATTATCCATTTGCTACAATATAACCCAAGTAAATTAAAGATGTTTTTCCAAATTCACCTTTTGAAATCTTCAAATACAATTTCTCTTTCCTTAGTGCATCTAAGACTTTCTGGATGTGTTTAACATGTTCATCCCATGACTTACTGAAAATAAGAATATCATCTAAGTAGATAATAACGAAATTATCAATGAATGGTCTAAAGATTTCATTCATAACTCTCATGAATGTTGTTGGTGCATTGCACAAACCAAAAGGCATCACTAACCATTCAAACAATCCCTGCTTCATTTTAAAAGCAATTTTCCAGACATCACCTTCTGCAATTCTTACTTGGTGATAACCACTTCTTAAGTCTAACTTAGAGAAATAAATTGCATTCTTTAATTGATCTAGTAAATCATCTATTCTAGGAAGAGGGTAACGATTCTTTATAGTAATCTTTTTTAAAGCATGGAAATCAACACACATTCGCTAAGTGCCATCCTTCTTAGGAACCAATATAATTGGCGAACCACATGGGGATGTACTTGGATGAATTATACCTTGTGCTTAAAGTTCCATTACCTGTCTCTTGATTTCCTCATTCTCTACTACTGACAACCTATACATTCTAATATTGGGAAGAGATGCATCCTGAAGCAATTGTATCTCATGTTAAACCCCTCTTTTGGGAGGTAGACCTTGTGGATCCTGAAAAACATCATCAAAATGAGAAACAATGTTTACCAATTCATCCTTATGTTTAAGATTGCAAGTCTCAAAAGCCATTTCCTGTTCTTTTTCTTTGGCTTTTACCACCATGAGCACAAAAAAAATTCTTGAGTTTACAAGCCTTTTCATTAGACCTGCAGTTACTAAGGATAGATTATTCTTTTCATGGTGAGCTCTAACAATAAACTCAATTCCATCCTTTACAAGCAAATATTTATTTTTTTCCCTATAGAAGATTGCTTTACGATCATACAAATAAGGACTTCCCAAAACCACCCCACAAATATCCAAAGGAACTACATCCAATTCAACCTCATCTATAAACTTGTCTATAATGGAAAATCTGAAAGTACAAGTTTTAGTTACCTACAGTTTTGCATCATCACAAACCCAGCCCAAAGGATAAGGCTTAGGATGTGGTTTAGTTTTGAGTCCTAGTTTCTTAACAACCTCCTCAGAAATTAGATTAGCTTGAGATCCACTATCAAAAAGAGTATCAATTTTCGTATGCTTTGAAATTACTCTAATGTGGAAAATCTCATTCCTTTTCTTATCATCAGGTATAGTTTGTTTACTAGAAGAAGATGTAACATTTGTAGTGCTATTGTTGGAAATTGAAAGAGTTGATTTTCCTTGAAAAATCATAGTTGTGATTTTGGTTTCATCACCTGAATCAGAACCAAGATCATGCACTACATTGTTTGTTTTCTTTTCTTTTCCTTTCTTAACCATCCATTTAGGATTCTTTTTGGGATGTAATTTCCAACATTTAGACTCATCATGGTATTTTTTACAATGATTACAAAATGGTTTTTCATCTTCCTTCTTAATAGTAGAGTTTGTTTTATGCTTACCCTTTCCTTTTCCTTGTTCTTTCGAACCATTTCCTTCATATTACTTGTTCTTTTGATTAAAAGAAGAGAAAGAGGACTCATTTTTCATTTTCGCTCGTGCTTCCAAATGGTTTGCTTGAACACATACTGCATCAAGATTAGTAGGACCTAAAACAAGTATCATATGCCTTAGATAACTATGCAATCCACCAATATATTTGAGCAGTGTTTCTTCTATGTTTAGAGAAATTCCTAGAATTAGATCCCTTTTCCTAAATTCCTATGTGTATTCTTGAACACTTTGTCCCTTAGTTTGTCTAAATGTTTTCCAATCCATCATAGCTTGTTTCTTATAACCAAGAGGATAAAATTTTTGCCTAATATTTGAAACAAATTCAGACCAAGAAGTGATTTATATACCTTTGGTTTCTTCCACTTCCTGAAGCTTACTCTCCCACCAAATGAGTGCTATGCCACCCATCTGAATAGTTTCCAGATGATTCTTTGCTTCATCATCAACAATTCTATGAACCCTGTAATATACTTCTGTTTTCTTGACCCAGTTATCCAACTTCTCTTCATTTAGCTCTCCAGTATACATAGGCAATTCAAACTTGATATCTAACTTTAATGAAGGAAAATCAGATTTTAAAGAGTCTCTTTTTGGAATATCAGAACTAGATCTTTCTTCTTTCTTACCTTCTCTAGTTCCCTTTTCCCTTTGTCTATCTTGGTACATTTCTTCCACCATTTCCTTCATCTATAGGAATGATTGACGAAAGTTTTCTTCCTGTTGATCCGCCATTGTAGGACTTCAAGATCGTCTGGTACCAATTTTGGGATCTCCTTCAACTAACTCTCCTTCAGCCTTTTTAGATTGAGACCTTGTTAACATCCAACACATAACTTGCAATCCAAAAATAGTTAATCTAAACCAAAAATCAGTCAAAACCAGCTCTGATACCAATGATCTGAAAATCAAATTTAACTAGAAATTGTGCACACACATTTCTTTGCTTTGTATTGATTTTCGATGTAAAAATTAAGCATTATATCCTTTTGTATTTTTAATAGAAGTATTAAAACTGTAAGTACTATGCAAAAATATAGAGAAATGAAGATAATTCACCACCAATTTGACACAAGAATTGATAACAGAGTTCGGCGCTTGAGGCCTACGTCTTCGGGTCTGATTGAATGGGAACGATCTATTAAAATATTGAAAATAATTCTTTACAAATAATTCTATAAAATTATGACCTTCTTACAGTCTTCCTCTATCAAAAATAATAAAGGTTTCTTTTTATTTTTCCTCAAAATTCCACTCCTAGCTCAAGTTATGAGCATTTCAATATTTTGCACAGACCCAAATATCACTTCAAATACATTAACACTCCTAATATAATGTTTCCAAAGAAGTGGCACGGTGGTCAAAGCTCTTATCTTTTACCATGGAGACCATGGTTTAAATCCCCCCCATATCTCCACTTCCTTCTCCTTATGCAGATTTCAAGAGGTTTATCCCACATTGTGGGTGCGTGAATGAAGGGAGGCATTTAATAATGTGTTATCCTGTAAAATTGACGAGGGAAATTTTACAGGTAACCATACCAAAAAAAATTTCTGGTTCCTCGTCAGGGTCCCTCAATGTTTGAAATGTTGTAAAATCCCTTTCCAGGAAATCTAGTTTTCCGAACTTAGTCATTTTGGTCCTTTTTTGGCTGGGCGCACCTTTTACCTATATAACACAGGCTAAATTTTCACCCCCTTTATTTCCTTTGGTACACCCTTTGAAGTGTTGACATAACAATTGTTGTGCCTTCCCGTGATGCACCTTTCTTGCCTGTGTCAAGGAACATGCGCCATCCTATCAACAACAAAAATGTTGCGCCATTAATTGGTGCGCTAAGGCGCTCAAAACCTAGTGTTGACAATACTAAATTTACGCCAAAGGGTGTAGATAATTCCATGGCAACAAAGACATATCCCCGCCAAAGGGCGCAAAGTTTTTCATGTCAAAAATCATTTTGGTGCATTTATTACACTTTTGGCTATATATAGGTGCATCCGCCCTATCACTTTCAAAATAAAAAACATCTGAAAAACTTTATTCCTCTGCACCTGTCAGTGCACCCATCATCCTCCTGTCGCGTTTGTGGACCCCACTTTGTTTCTCTCATTCTATATATACCGGGTAAGTGGTCCTTGCTTCTCTTGTGTTTTTATTTTTGTTGGTTGTTTGTGAAGTATGATGAAATGAATCTGAGGGAGCCATAAACCCCTCCTACCTATTTTTGCAAATCTTCCCTCCCAAGACGTTTTCACCCTATTTCCAGATCTGCTGGCCAAAAGGGCTCTGTCAAAAATGAACCTAGACCTCTTTATTGTGTTCCCCTCACTATTGAATCATGTCGATAAAACCTAAAAAATCACAAACACAGGAGGAGAGAAAACCTAAAAAGTTATCATTTCCACCCACTGCTTTCCTTTGGCACAAACGTCATTTCTGTTACAAAGAACACAGTCGCGCCAAAGGCACACTAACCCTGATTGTAGCACGTGCCTTTCTCGCACCATAAAAACCAAGTAAACCTTTCTCAGGTGCTGGCGCAATCCCGCTTACAACAACACAAGTGTTATGCAATCTTTTCCTGCACCGCACCAAAGGCCCCCTTTCTGCATATAAAGTTAGTGCTATACGCATTAATCCTGCGCCCCTCGGCGCACCAAAATTCCATGTTACATGTTACATTCCTATGCCATTGGCGCATCCTTCCCCCATGCAACACCAAAATTATTTGCACCCAGTATAAAACTTCATGTAATGGCGTAGGCACACATCTGTCTATAACAACAAATATGTTATATGCAAATTTCCTACGCCCTACTCCCTTTGGTGCTGATTTCTTCTTTGTAACACTCCCCTTCAGTGTGCCATACTTTTAACCCTGTTGCCTACAGTGTTCTTGCGCCCTGCACCCAGAGACCTTAAATTTTCTAACTCCTCATTCTATAAAGCTTTGATGGAAGATCTGACAGCTAATATGGCTCTTCTATGTTGTACTTCGCTCCTTCTTCTTGTAGATACACAACTGAACTCAGATTTGCATATGTCTACATCAAGAGAAATACCAACCAAGTCAAACGGTAAGGCTAAACTCATGAAGGAAGAGATGAAATACAAATATCAGAGGGTAAGAATGCCTGAGTCCCAGGTAGAATGTGACCTAGATATCAGAGATTTCGAACATGGCCACATTGACATTAAAGATTTTTGGGCCAGAACCAGGAGGGTCATAGGCAGCCCTTAGATGGATAAACTGGTAGGCAGTGGTCTGTATTTTGTAGGGGGAATCCCCGTCAGTGTAGTGAATAATGAGTTTATGATGGTGGTAGCCCGCTGTTATAACAAAGACACAAGGTGTGTCAAAAATGAAAAGGACGAGGTCATAATCAACCTCACTGCCCAGAACTTTGAGATCATATTAGGCATTCCCCACCACCGACATTTTGTGGCTATAAGACAAGAAGACTGCATCAAGGCGTGGGAGGATAACGAAGAAAAATACATGCAGCTGATGAACGAAGAGTATTTGAAGAATAAGAAGGTGATAACCAGGTGGCCATAGGTTATCCACCGCAACGACTTCTCTGAGGAACTCAGCGATACCATCACATTCCTAAGCAGAGTTTTTGGGATTTCACATGCCCATTACTTTCACAAATGGATGCTCAAGTACCTAGAAACCATGAATAGGAATGTGCCTGATCAGTGATTTGAGTGGGTAAAGATCATAAGCAGCACCATCTCTGAGCAGCTTCAACAACTCACCACAATGGGGAGGTTCTATATGAACTCCTACGTGGTCTACGATGAAGCCTCAGAGAGGGATTATCCAGCAATGAGCCGATGCGGGGTTTGGCCTCAGGTGAAAATATACAAATACTACCCAGAGTTGAAGCTAGAGAATAGCATCTCATAGTTTACCAAGATCAATGATGCTTTCTTCTACGGAATCATCTACCTTTTGAGGCCAAATATGACTCATGGTTGGAAGACCAAGAGCATAGTCATGGAAACTGAGAAGTGGGGGGCATTATTTACCCAATTCCCCACCTTCACCTATCTCAGAGTAGCTAACTTATTGGGGGAGCCCACCAAATTACCAAGGTATGCTGGCCCTAAGCTGATCTTGTTGGAGCTATCCAGATAGCTCATAACATATCATGAGAAGTGCCTGAAAAGAAAGAAGGGCAAAACTCCTTCCCCCCTAACAGTGGGCAGGTATACCTACACTTCCAACAAAAAAACATGGGAAATGTTTGCAGAACTGGAGCTACTCAACCTAAACCATAATTTCCCAGCAAGGCCCACCTTTGATCCAAGAAATTACCTCCCAAAGGCAAAACTTGATCCGATCCACATTCCACAGATCGAGGACATCTACATCAACCTGTATCACGAGGTCGAACTCAAAAGGAAGGATCACTCTCACCTGGCCCTAGTAGAAATTATTCAATATGGCGTGGCCATTATTCCAAAAGGTTATCAAACAACTGATCAAGAACTTGATCAGGTGTATCTAGACACGGATGGGGACAATTGGCTATTTTCCAAAATTGATAGGACAAAGGTACCTCAGACCATTATGGTAAGGGTTAAGGAAATATTATGGCGAACAGAACATTGATGCAAAATGAACGGCCTTATCTATCTCAGAGTAGATTTCACCACGTTGCCTTTAGGCAATACACTTGTCAGACTGAAACATCTGCCAAAGGGCTGAGGCAAGGATAAAGAGGTAGAATCAAGATTTGCTCAAGAAGAAGCTCTTGAGAGTCCTCCCTTTGCCGCACAAGAACAAGTTGTGAGCCTGGTATCTCTAGAGAAAGAAGTGGCAGAAGGTGTTTCAATGGGCATATCCATTCAGGATGTTGCCACTGCTATCACTGCTGAGGTCCATTCTATCCCTTCTCCCTCTCCTCTTTCCCCTCCTCACATGACTCAACCAACCATCCCCTTGGTTGTTTCTTCTCCCGCATATTTTACTATTCCCCCTTCCTCTTCCTCCATCTACTCTTCCCTCACAGAGCTATCCCCCATCATTTCTTCTCTCATCTCTCAGCTCCCTTCCACTCCCACGACTACCTCCCCTGCAGTGTCTCCTCCTCCCATGAGCACTTTCTTGGCCTCTCTCTCGATGCCGCCACTAAGTGTCTCAACCCATTTCCCTTCATCCACTGCAGTTGTTCCCTCTTCCACCTCTGGTCCCACTCCCTTAAGTGCAGCATGGATCTCTCAGCACCTGAGCTAGCATAAGAGGAAAGTCCTTATTGCACCTATGGACTTCTTCGTCATCCTATTAAAGGGGGCTAAGAAGAAAAATGCCATAACCCACTTCTCTCAGAGTGCATCGGGAGAGAGAGTAATGGAGATCACCTATCCCGATCCCTCCAAAGATAAAAAGGATCTGTCCCCTACAGATTATACAGTGACGCAGGTCATAATGGGAACATCATCTGAGATCCTTCAAGGAGAGGCCCTATCTGCGGTGGACACCCTTTGCAAGAAGCTTCAAGAAACAAAGGAAGATAATAGGCTACTAAAAGAACAAAATAAGCATCTTCTCCATGCCCTGCAGAAAATGGGCAGTGCACCTCCTACAGCTACCATTGGAACTCCTGAAATCCTCAGTCAGGATAAGATAAATGAATATGCCAAGATTGGCAAATAAGGCATGGCAGTATCCGCCTGGAGAGACCAGATCCTCAAAGAAAGTGAGGGAGTAATCTCTAAGTTCACCGAGTTATATCAGAACATTAGCCAGGTAAACAAGGATCTCTAGGAAATTGCAAGACCTATCTTTGAAGAGTTGGACCATGCTAGGTTGCAACATGAGACATTCCAAAATATGCTTGACTGTTCATTTGAAGATCTAGTTAAATTTGACGTCTTCGATCACCCAAGAGCACCCACCAAAATCCTTGCTGCTTTGGACTATCGGGTTGATCAGATGGAATTTGTCTTGGAAAATATAGATAAGGTCAAGGAGGAGGACCTCAACATGATGCATCAAATGGAGAAAATTGTCCTAAGGATGTCTCCAGACTTTCTCACTCCTTCATTTGCCTTGAGGAAGCCAGATGAAACCATTCAGACCTTCAAGGATATCGTCTCGCAAGGGTTAGGGACAGAAATCACTTTTGATATTGAATCCATCAATAACCTTCTGACCTGTCATGATTTTATAGGGTACCTGATGGAGGCAGGTAATGAATACTTCAAGCTCCCAGAAAAAATCAGAGATGAATGGGAGACTTGCGAATTCATCAGCGATCACACCAAGTGTCTTGCCCAAGATCTACTTCAACCGATGATCAGCAAATTCATGGAGTATCAAACCCATTTCCACATTACATCTCTTGAACAACAGCAGGATACTCCTTTCCAGCCATGGGATGACGATGAATAGCCTTCCTCCTCTTGGCTTTTTTTTGTAATATTTAAAAGTATGTTGGCATAAATGATGACATCATCCATGCTACATCATGGGATGTTGTCATCCACCAAGTTGCCCTAAGTTAACATTTGACTTTTATATATTTTGTAATTAGTTGTTGGTTTCCTTTTTCCTTCTCTCTTCTCCTTTTTCTATATATACTTGAATACTTGTTGTATTCAAGTGTCGACACTTTTTAGATGAAAAATAGAAGTGAGGAGAAAAGGCTTTGTACTTTTCATAATAGAAGAAAATATTAACACAATATTGAGACTTTGTGCTAAATATCTGTGTTATGCATCAGAAATTTCTTATGTTAGATCTACATGTTTATTCTGTTGAATCTACTACTACTTTATTGTCATTTGTTCATCAGTATTGCTTTGTTCGTCTATGCAAGTAGGTTTGGCTCCATTTATTACCAATCCCAAAACATAGACCTTCTGATCTTTCTACTTTGGAATTCATTTGTTTTCACCCTTCGGATCTATCTTATCTTCATTTTTTCCCTTCTTTCCTTTATTTTCACAGTTGGAAGCACCTCTACTGGGATGATATCAACCCCTGAAGGTAGAATATTGTGAGACTTGCACAGATTCCTACTTGTAGAATAGCAATAAAGCAGTTTTGCTTTGCTGACTCAAAGAGGAGCTATGCCCTGCACACTGTTGGGTCGTCTATCCATAGATCTGTCCACCCGACATATTTTCGGACCAACAGTTTTTGGCGACTCCACTAGGGAACGAATAGATCTATTTGATAAAACTTTAAAAATCACTACCTGTTTGCAAATTTTAAATTTTTGTTCAAAATCCAAAATTTTTGCAAAAGTGATTGAAACTAAAAATTTTCTTCAGAGATCTATAGATCTAGGCTAGTTAGAGACCTTTAGTTTGTGGGGTTTTAACAAAAACCTATATTTTTTCGTAGATCTAAGATTCTGACAGCTTACAAAAATATCAAACCCTTGCAAAAAGTTAAGGCTAAAATCTAAATATCAGCTTGCTAGGTTTTGCTATCATTTTATCCTCGTTGATCTTTGTCATTAAACCGCAATCGATTTTAAAAAGAAGGATAAAATTAAATATCTAGAAAAGTATATGCTGCTGATTTTTGTCAATAAAATCAGAAAATCAGCAAGTACAATAAAAAGAGTTCTTTAATCTTCTCCAAAATATTACAGATCTGAAAGGTACACTGGCAGGTGAACCATTTACTCATAGCAGGAGAGCTCATGGGGAAGTCGATCCTACTTTCGATCTGCTTCAAAGGAAAAACTTCAGTGTTACACCAGCATGGTTCTCGTCACTGAGTTCAGCTGATCGGTCAGCCAGAAGTGTCTTACCTCCATGAAGGTATCATTCTTTACAAGGCACATTCACATCCCTTTGCAGTGCTTTATTTCTTAGTGGAACCGTCCTCCCGGCTCGCATCCTTTTTCCAACTTTTCAAATGGAAGTACCATTGGGAAATGCTATGGGCCCTCTTGCTTTTCCACATCCTGTTCATGCACTCCCTCACAGAAACAGAAGAATTTTTCCAAATTTGATGGGAGCGGAAACTAAAGCATGGATTAACACATATATGCATTCATCATGTCATGTAGTATCCTGGATGTGACCCATGAAGATGTGTCAGTTTGCCTCTTTCTGGAGACCTTGCAAGGACCTGCAGCAGAGTGGTTTCAACATTTGTCGGCCGGATCTATTACTAGTTGGGCCACATTACGAACTACATTTGAAGACAGCTATAAGCCTTCCAAAGACGCATTCGTGTTACTGTAAAAGATCACTCACCTGAAGAAGGAAGCCAATGAAACTATGCATGACTTTGTTGCCCGTTTCAATTCACTCATTAATCGTGTGCCACCTACCATGCTACCAACACCAGAAAATTAGAAGTGTTTCTTCGTAAACACCATGAGCTCAAAATTAAGTTTCTTACTCTTGCAAGAACAAGTCACTACTCTAGTTCTCACCCAAGCTTCTGCCATACGGATCAAAGACAACTTGCTAATATCTGGTGAATTAAAACAAGATCCCTCTAAGCCTAAAGCTTTATCTCCTTCCGCCACTTCATCTGATTTGGTTTTTCAAAAGATGGCGAATGACTTGATCGCATTAAAGAAGCAGCTAGCTCAAACTTCCCCTAGCTCTTCGTAACGGGATATCCCACGAAGAAATTTCACTTCCAACAATGCCCCATAAAGGCCACGTTTTCCTACAACTGCTTTGCGGTTGGCACTTGAGGCTCCTCCGGTTAATGCCTTAGTCGAGATCAAAGAAGAGGAGCAGAGTTAGGAAGATCCTTCATCGTCAGGTGAGGGTGACCAATATGTCGGTGAACCGACTGACAACTCTACTATCGGGTATATGGAATTTGATGAGGAGGAATCTGATGAAGAAGAGGGTACCTAAGGATATGCGAGCAAATAGTCTTATGCTGTTTTCACGCGCTATCAAGGAAAAGAGGCAGAAGTTACTGTCGCGATATAAAAAGGGAGGGCCGTGTTGGACACACCTCCAACCATTACAAAAAAAGGTAATCCCCTTCCTGCTCAACCTGTTATTAGGCATTTTTTGAAGAAATATTTTTCCATTATCTCCCCTCCAAATCAACCCTCTCATATTCCTGTCAAGACCAGTAATCCTACCCTACCATCGCAAAATGAAGGACTCATTCATTCATCAACACAACCCTTGGCTGCATTTGATATAATTGATCATGCTAAAAAGACCAAGATCCAAATGTCTAAAGCCGAGTATCATCAGTCAAACCCTAAACAACTTGTAAGATTGACCAAATATATCCAAAGCCAAGCTATCATAACTTCTCAGACCTCCCCAAAAAGAATTCTTTCTACTCCTCCTACATCTCACATAAATGTTGCCTTGACTTCAGAATCAGGAAAAATAGAACCTTTCTATCTCTCCCTCTTAATCAATGGTTGCAAGCTAAGCAACTGCATAATTGATTCTGGGGCTTCTGATAATGTCATGCCAGTAAAAGTAGCCCATGCCTTGGGCCTTACCCTTACCAAGCCTTTTGGCAGATGTTACTCCTTGGAAACTAAACAGGTTCCGTTGATTGGTCAAATCAAAGACGCGCAGTTCGCATTTGCAGCATTCCCAGAAAAAAGAGTAAAGATGACTGTCCTCATTGCCGATATTCTGGCAGCATATGGGATTCTACTAGGAATGAGATTTTGCAGTGAAGTTGGTGAAGAGATTCATATGGACTGGTCTAAAGCCAGAATCCTCGTCAAAGGTGTAATGCAAACATTGGAGCCAGAATCTCAAAAAAAGTACTTGGTTACTAATTCTAATGATCCCAAAGCCCAAATTCTCTTCGAATCATCAGGGATGAGAAATTATTTCTTGTCTATAGATTCTAATAAAATGAACATTCTCTTCTAAGAAGAGGATCTTAACAAGATATGGATGTTGCAGTTCGATGGCAGCTGTGTAACTTGTGGATGTGGTGCCGGAGCTGTGGTAATTTCCCCGGAGGAAGAGATTATTCCTCTCTCTTTCAAGTTGTAGTTTTTCAACCCAAATAATACTACCTAGTATGAATCCTTTCTACTTGGCATGCAGGCTGCAAAAGAAAGGGGAATCAAAAACCTGAAAGTACAAGGTGATGTAGAGCTTGTCGTAAATCAAGTAAAAAGGATATACCAGGTAAAAAATGAAAGGCTCAGGCATTACCACAATGAATTATGGGATAGCATTGAAGAATTTAATGCTTTTTCAATAAAAGCCATTCTAAGAGCCTAGAATGACATGGCCGATTCATTAGCCATTTCAGCGTCCCTTATGCTCCCTCACCCAGGCTTGAAAACAGACACATATACCATTGAGGTAGTTTTCCGCCCAAGCATGCCAGATAATTCTCAACATTGGTAAGTATTCAATGATGACAATCAACTTATTGCCTTTCTAGAAAAGGTGGAAAATTTTAGTGAGCTTCATTTTGAAGGATCCACTTCGGCATGCCATGAATCTGTTATTGATCAAGATGATGAATCAAAAGGAAGCGATGGCATATGTCAGCTCAAAGGAAATAAAATTCCAAAAGGTTTTGTTTCCTTGGAATGGTTGTTAGATAGACATGATCGTTTTGTCAAGAAGAAAAGGCAAGATAACCCTAACTCCTCCCCAGAGACTGAGCCGGTCAATCTAGGTACTGTGGAACATCCACGGTTTGTGAATGTCGGGAAATGCTGCACACCTGAAGAAAAGCATAAGTTTTACAAATTTCTGAAGAAATATATGGACGTATTGGCATGGTCTTATGCCGATCTTAAGTCTTTCAAGCCAAAGGACGTCCAACATGACATCCCATTGAAGGGGGGTGTCAAACCATTTTTCCAGAAACAAAGGCACTATAATCCCAAGTTCTCAGGTACCATCCAAGCTAAAATATAGAAGATGTTGGATGCAAGAATCATTTTTCCTATCCATCACAGTACTTGGGTCATAAATATCATGCCAGTATGGAAAAAGAACAGTGAAATACGCATCTACGTAGATTTTCACAACCTAAATCAGGCGTCCTTGAAGGACAACTACCCACTTCCCATAATGGATCAGGTTCTGCAGGCAGTAACTAGATCATAAATGCTATCCATACTTGATGGTTTTTTGGGCTACAATCAGATTGAAGTCTCGCCTGAAGACCAATTCAAAACAGCATTCACTACCGCCTGGGGTACATTCGCCTACAGCAGGATACCCTTTGGCTTAACCAACTTTGGTGCCACCTTCCAGCAGGTGATGGACTTCGCTTTCAAAGGTATGATGGGGAAGGTCATCGTAGTTTATTTGGATGACTTAATTGTGTTCTCTAAACAACAAAATGATCATTGTGATCATTTGGAACAAGTATTGAATAGATACCGAGAACATGAGATCTCCCTAAATCCAAAAAATTCTATTTTTAGGGTCACGGAAGGAAAATTACTGGGGCACGTGGTCAGCAAAGAAGGGACGAAGATAGATGCCGAAAGGGTTAGGGCTATTCAAAGCCTTACTTTACCCATGAGCAAGACTGGTGTTCACTCCTTCTTTGGAAAAGTGAACTTTCTCAGGTGCTTTGTTCCTAACTTTACTGAAAAGACTCGCCACATATCAAACATGATGAAAGGGTTGCAAACTTTCTGGTGGAGTGAAGAAGGAAAGAATTCATTCAAGGATATAAAAGCCTCCGTCACTCACGCACCAATCCTAGTATGTCCCGATTTCTCCAAGGATTTTATCATGTATAGCTACGCATCTGAACATACTGTATTGGCCATCTTAATGCAAAATAATTCTGAGGATGTCGAATCCCTGATCGCGTTCATGAGCTCTCCCCTCAAGCCTCATGAATTAAAGATGTCTCAGTTAGAAAAGCATGCCTTCGCCATTGTCAAAGCAGTCAATAACTTCAGGTATTATATCCTAAACTCTCATACAATGGTGCTGGTCCCTAACACGGCAGTCAAGTCAATCTTAACTCAACAGGAGTTAGGGAGTTTGTGAGGAAATTGGATTGCAAAGTTTCAAGAGTATGATCTAGATATAAAACCAACCAAGCTAGTAAGAGGTAAGGGCCTATGCCAGCTCATGGCTAAAAACCGAGATTCAGAAGACCCTGAGGAGAAGGATGATTGCACCGATGGAACACAAAGCCAGCTGGAGAGAGCTGATTCTCTACCCATGGTCCTGTTTGTCGCAACTAGCGACAAATGGTTTTCTGATATCACTTTCTTTCTCACTTACGGTGAGTGCCCAGCTCATCTAACTTCAAAGGAGAAACATTCTATAAAGCTCAGAGTGGCTAGATATGTCATCTGGGATGACGATTTATACAAACACGGAATTGATGGCACCTTCTTGCGATGTATTGACAAGCCACAACAGATAAAGTTACTTGAGATTTTTCATGACTTAGCCTATGGTGGTCATTTCTCCTCTTCTGTGACGAAACACAAGATTATCCAGGCTAGGTACCATTGGCCAACACTATTTCAAGATATAGCCAACTAGGTAGCGAAGTGTGAGCTCTGCCAATAATTTGTTGGAAAACCAAAATTGGCTACTTTTCCCCTCAGGCCGGTCATTATTGACGAACCATTCAGGCAATGGGGAATCAACTTTATCAGAGCACTCAATCCCCAATCGAGTGCTAGACATAGTTATGTCCTAAAAGCAATAGATTACTTCACCAAATGGGTGGAAGCCATACCTGTCAAACATGCCACTTCTGAGGTTGTTTGCATTTTCATCAAAGAGAATATCATTGTAAGATTTGGTGTTCTAAGCAAGATTGTTGTTGATAATGCTTCCAATCTTTCCTCGCGGGAAGTTATCAGTTTTTGCTACGAATATGGGATAACCTTGGCTCATGCCTTAGATTATTACCCCCAGGGAAATGGTCAGGTAGAATCCAGTAATAAAAAATTAGTGACCATCATACAGAAGTTAGTTGATAAGAATCAACAAATGTGGCACAAGTCATTGTATGACACTTTGTGGGTGGAACACATTACTCCTAAGAGGTCTCTCGGCATGTCACCTTTTCAAGTGCTATACGGAATCGATGCCGAGCTTCCCATTTCTACAGAAATTCCTACTCTGCGCCTAACACGAGAAATTGAGGATGAGACTTTCCAAAATTCTCTTGAAAAGAGGATCATGTATCTAGCAGAGCTCGAAGAAAAAAGAGTAAGAGTGGTCGACAGGATCACCGAACATCAGAATCAAGTTAAGAGACTATTCGATAAAAAATCTAAGCAAAGAGATTTCCAGATGGGAGATCTCATCCTTTTGTGGGACAAATGAAGACAACCAAAGGGCATGCATGGGATATTTGATTCTCTATAGAGATTGCCTTTCAAGATCAAGCGGCTCAATGGAGAGAATAACTTCTATCTCTCATATCTAGACAGGACTGATCTCCCAGTTCCCTATAGTAGGAAGCATCTAAAAATATTCATGAAGTAGAGCTTGCTGTCTTCTTTATACATTTTGCTTTATGTTGTGTATTTGCTTTCGTCATCGCCCTTGTTTTTGAATCTGTAGCCTAATGGATAGGCACATGTTGATATGGGGTTCTCTACCCTTGAGCTTCGCTCAAAGATAGTCCCCAGAAAGAGCCAGCTATTATCTTGTAAAATTGACGAGGAAAATTTTACAGGTAACCATACCAAATTTTTGTTCTGGTTCCTCTTCAGGGTCCCTCAGCATTTGGAATATTGTAAAATCCCTTTCCAGGAAATCTAGTTTTCCGAACTTAGTCATTTTGGTCCTTTTTTGGCTGGGTGCACCTTTTACCTATGTAACACAGGCTAAATTTACACCCCCTTCATTTCCTTTGGTGCACCCTTTGAAGTGTTGACACAACAATTATTGCACCTTCCCATGATGCGCCTTATTTTCTTGCGCCAAGGCACATGCGCCATCCTGTCAACAACAAAAAATGTTGTGCCATTAATTGGTGCACCAAGGTGCTCAAAATCTAGTGTTGACAGTACTAAATTTGAGCCAAAGGGCATAGATAATTCCATTCCATCAAATACATATCCGCGCTAAAGGGCGTAAAGTTTTTCATGCCGACAAGCATTTTGGTGTGCCCCTTAAGTAGTGGTTGGTGCATTTATTACACTTTTTGCTATATATAGGCACATCCACCCTGTCACTTTCATAATAAAAAACATGTGAAAAACTTTATTCATCTGCACCTGTCAGCGTGCCCATCATCCTCATGTCATGTTCGTGGACCCCACTTCGTTTCTCTCATTCTATATATACCGGGTAAGTGGTCCTTGCTTCTATTGTGTTTTTGTTTTCATTGGTTGTTTGTGAAGTATGATGAAATGAATCTGAGGGATCCATAAACCCCTCCTACTTGTTTTTGTAAATCTTCCCTCCCAAGCCGTTTTCACCCTCTTTCCAGATCTGCTGGCCAAAAGGGCTCTGTCAAAAATGAACCCAGACCTCTTTGTTGTGTTCCCCTAACTGTCGAATCGTGTCGAGAAAACCTTAAAAATCACAAACACAGGAGGAGAGAAAACCTAAAAATTTATCATTTCCACCCACTGCTTTCCTTGGGTGCAAACACCATTTCTGTTACAAAGAACACAGTTGCACCAAAGGCACATTGACCCTGATTACAACATGCGCCTTTCTCGCACCATACAAAACCAATTAAACCTTTCTCAGGTGTTGGTGCAATTCCGCATACAACAACAAAAGTGCTATGCAAGCTTTTCCTGCGCCGCGCCAAAGGCCCCCTTTGTGCATATAAAGTTAGTGCTACATGCATTAATCCTGCACCCCTCAACACACCAAAATTCCATTTTACATGTTACATTCCTATACCATTGGCACATCCTGGCCCCATGCAACACCAAAATTATTTGCACCCAATATAAAACTTCATGTAATGGCGTAGGCACTGATTTCTTCTTTATAACACTCCCCTTCGGTGCACCATACTTTTAACCCTATATCCTGCAGTGTTCCTATGCTCTGCACCCAGAGACCTTAAATTTCCTAACTCCTCATTCTATAAAGCTTTGATGGAAGATTTGACAGCTAATATGGCTCTTCTGTGTTGGACTTCACTCCTTCTTCTTGCAGATAAGAAATTGAACTCAGATCCGCATATGTCTACATCAAGCAAAAGACTAACCAAGTCAAAGGGTAAGGCTAAACTCATGGAGAAAGAGATGAAATATAAATATCAGAGGGTAAGAATGCCTGAGTCCCAGGCAGAATGTGACCTAGATATCAGAGATTCCGAACTTGGCCACATTGACATGGAAGATTTTTGGGCCAGAACCAGGAGGGTCACAGGAAGCCCTTGGATTGATAAACTGGTAGGCAGTGGTCTACATTTTGCTGGGGGAATCCCCGTCAGTGTAGTGAATAATGAGTTTATGATGGTGGTATCCTACTGTTATAACAAAGACACAAGGTGTGTCAAAAATGAAAAGGGTGAGGTCATAATCAACCTCACTGCCCGACACTTCGAGATCATATTAGGCATTCCCCACCACTGAAATTTTGTGGCTGTAAGCCAAGAAGATAACGAAGACAAATGCATGCAGCTAATGAACAAAGTGTATTTTAAGAATAAGAAGGTGATAACCAGGTGGCCATAGGTTATTCACTACAGCGACTTCTCTGAGGAACTGAGTGATACCATCACATTCCTAAGAAGATTTTTTGCGCTTTCTGATGCCCATTACTTTCACAAATGGATGCTCAAGTACCTAGAAACCATGAATAGGAATGTGTCTGATCAGCGCTTTGAGTGGGAAGAGATCATAAGCAGCACTATCTCTGAGTAGCTTCAACAACTGACCACAATGGGGAGGTTCTACATGAACTCCTACGTGGTCTACACTTCAGCCTCAAAGAGGGATTATCCAGCACTGAGCCGATGTGGGGTTTGGCCTCAGGTGAAAAGATATGAATACTACCCGGAGTTGAAGCTGGAGAACAACATCTCATAATTTACCAAGATCAATGATGCTTTCTTCTACGACATCATCTGCCTTTTGAGGCCAAATATGACTCATGGTCGGATGACCAAGAGCATAGTCACAGCAACTAAGAAGTGGGGGGCATTATTTACCCAATTCCCCACCTTCACCTATTTCAGAGCAGCTAACTTCTTGGGGGAGCCCACCAAATTGCCAAGGTATGCTGGCCCTAAGCTGATCTTATTGGAGCTTTCCAGACAGCTCATAATGTATCATGAGAAGTGCATGAAAAGAAAGAAGGGTGAAACTCCTTTCCCCCTCACAGTGGGCAGGTATACCTGCACTTCCCACACCAAAGCCTGGGAAATGTTTACAAAACTGGAGTTGCTCAACTTAAAGCATAAATTCCCAGCAAGGCCCACCTTTGATCCAAGAAATTGCCTCCTAAACGAAAAACTCAATCTGATCCACATTCCACAGATCGAGGACATCTACATTGATCTGTATGACGAGGTCGAACTCAGAAGGAAGGATCACTCTCGCTTGGCCCTAGCAGAAATTATTCAATGTGGCATGGCCATTATTTAAAAAGGTTGTCAAACAACTAATCAAGAAGTTGATTAGGTGTATCTAGACACAGATGGGGACAATTGGCTATTTGCCAAAATTTATAGGACAAAGGCACCTCAGACCATTGAGGTAAGGGTTAAGGAAACATTGCGGAAAACAGAACATTGGTGCATAATGAATGGCCTTAACTACCTCAGAGTAGATTTCACAACGTCCCCTTTTATCAATGCACCTATCAGGCCGAAACATCTACCAAAGGGCAGAGGTAAGGATAAAGAGGGAGAATTGAGCTCCGCTCAAGAAGAAGCTCCTAAGAGTCCTCGCTCCGCCGCACAAGAACATGTTGTGAGTTTGGTATCTCTAGAGAAAGAAGCGGAAAAAGGTGTTCTGATGGGCACATCCATTCAGGATGTTGCCACTACTACAACTACTGAGGTCCCTCCTATCCCTTCTCCCTCTCCTCTTTCCTCTCTTCACGTGACTCAACAAGCCATCCCCTTGGTTGTTTCTTCTCCACCATTTTCTACTGTTCCCCCTCCTCTTCCTCCATCTTCTCTTCCCTCACGGAGTTGTCCCCCACCATTTCTTGTCTCATCTCTCAGCTCCCTTCCACTCCCATGACTACCTCCCCTGCAGTGTCTCCTCCTCCCATGAGCACTTTCTTGGCCTCTCTCTCGATGCCACCACTAAGTGTCTCGACCCATTTCCCTTCATCCACTGCAGCTTCTCCCTCTTCCACCTCTGGTCCCAATCCCTTAAGTGCAGCATGGATCTCTCAACACCTGAGCCAGCATAAGGGGAAGGTCCTTATTGCACCTATGGACTTCTTCGTCATCCTAGTAAAGGGGGCTAAGAAGCAAAATCCCATAACCCGCTTCTCTCAGAGTGCATCGGGAGAGAGAGTAATGGAGATCGCCTATCCCGATCCCTCCAAAGATAAAATTGATCTGTCCCCTACAGATTATACAGTGACGCAGGTCACAATGGGAACGTCATCTGAGATCCTTCAAGGAAAGGCCCTATCTGCAGTGGACACCCTTTGTAAGAAGCTTCAAGAAACAAAAGAAGATAAGAGGGTACTAAAAGAAAAAAATAAGCATCTTCTCCGTGCCCTGCAGAAAATGGGCAGTGCACCTCCTATAGCTACCATTGGAACTCCTGAAATCCTCAGTCAGGATAAGATAAACGAATACGCCAAGATTGGCAAACAAGGCATGGCAGTATCCTCCTGGAGAGACTAGATCCTCAAAGAAAGTGAGGGAGTAATCTCTAAGTTCACTGCATTATATCAGAACATTAGCTAGGTGAACAAGGATCTCCAGGAAATTACAGGACCTATCTCTTAAGAGTTGGACCATGCTAGGTTGCAACATGAGACATTCCAGAAGATGCTTGACTATTCAATCGAAGATCTAGTTAAATTCGGCATCTTCGATCACCTCAGAGCACCCACCAAAATCCTTGCTACTTTGGACTACCGAGTCGATCAGATGGAATTTGTCCTGGAAAAGATAGATAAAGTCAAGGAGGAGGCCCTTGATGCAATGCATCAAATGGAGAAAATTGTCCTGAGGATGTCTCTAGGCTTGCTCAATCCTTCATTTTCCTTGAGGAAGGCAGATGAAACCATTCAGACCTTCAAGGATATCATCTCGTAAGGGCTAGGGCCAGAAGCCAATTTTGACACTGAATCCATCAATAACCTTCTTGCCTATCACGATTTTATAGGGTACTTGATGGAGGCAGGTAATGAATACTTCAAGCTCCCAAAAAAACTCAGAGATGAACAGGAGACTTACGAATTCATCGGCGATCACACCAAGGCTCCTACCCAGGATCTACTTCAACCGATGATCATCAAATTCATGGACTATTGGACCCAATTCCACATTACATCTCCTAAACAACAACAGGGTACTCCTTTCTAGCCGTGGGACGACGATGAATAGCCTTCCTCCTCTTGGCTTTATTTTGTAATATTTAAAAGTATGTTGGCATAAATGATGACATCATCCATGTTGCATCATGGGATGTTGTCATCCACCAAGTTTCCCTAAGTCAACATTTGAATTTTAGATATTTTAAAGATATTTTTTAATTAGTTGTTGGTTTCCTTTTGCCTTCTCTCTTCTCCTGTTTCTATATATACTTGAATACTTGTTGTATTCAAGTGTCGACACTTTTTAGATGAAAAATAGAAGTGAGGAGAAAAGGATTTGTACTTTTTGTAATAGAAGAAAATATTAATACAATATTGAGACTTTGTGCTGAATATATGTGTTATGCATCAAAACTTTCTTATGTTAGATCTGCATGTTTATTCTGTTGAATCTACTTCTACTTTATTGTCATTTGTTCATCACTATTTCTTTATTCATCTATGCAAGTAGGTTTGGCTCCATTTATTACCAATCCCAAAACATAGACCTGATATTTCTGCTTTGGAATTCATTTGTTTTCACCCTTTGGATCTATCTTATCTTAATTTTTTCCCTTCTTTCCTTTATTTTCGTAGTTGGAAGCACCTCTACTAGGATGAGATCCTAAATCCCCGAAGGAAAAATATTGTGAGACTTGCACAAATTCCTGCTGGTAGAATAGCAATAAACCAGTTTCACTTTGCTGACTCAAAGAGGGGTTATGCCCTGCACACTATTGGCTTGTCTATCCATATATCTATCCACCCGACAAATTTTCAGACCAACATAATGGAAAGGGGGGCACTTTTGCATTGGCTTTTGAGCCACCTTAGCCGCTTGGGATGTGGGTGCCTTGGTGAATGGATAAGTGTTGTGCATGGATATGTATTGACATAGTTTTAGGTGCCTTGTTTAATAATGATTGAGGAAGTTTAAATTAAATGCATGGAATATGGAGTTAGTTAAATAATGCATGGAATATGGAATTGGTCTTTGGTTTGATATGCACTTATCAATTAGTCCCACATGCATAGAAAAAATGCAATCAGAGGCATATATATACACAAGTTGGTATAATGATAATATGAGAAGGAGGCTAAGACATCCCTCCATAATCAAGTGTGTCAAACCTGGCTAAGGGCCCCCAGCCAGTAAATAGCGGGGTCCATTTGTCCACGAACGAGTGTCCAAGACCGGTGTTCCAAAAACCACTTTTAGTCCATCACACAAATTTTCCACGTGTCGAAATATGATTGAAACACTTGGCAAGCGTGCACACGTCTACCTGCACAAAAATCTAAATTTTGCCAGTTTCCCAAACATTTCAACGGTCTATAACTTCTGTAAAAAATCTCTGTTTCTTGCAAACAAGATATTGACGGAATCATATAATTTTTCTCCACGCTTTAAAAATGAATGCAAATTATTCTAAGAAGATATTAGATCAGTGTTTCTCTATGAGGATCCTCTGGATCAGTGGACATGTTCTTGATATTTAAGAAACAAGTTATGTTTTTCATATGAGTAGATTTATGATTCCTTAAGGTTGTTGCTATGAGTTTAAATATGCTAAAGTTCTTTAATGAAATATTTAGTTATAATCAAGTCTTTGAAAATGATCTATTAGTGGTTGTGAGTCACCATTTTCTATATGGTCTATTATATCTAAGAAGTGTGGTAAAAATTGTATTTTTACTATTATTAAGGAGTTATTGTGGCTTGAATATCAAATTCATGTTGTTAGTGTTCAAGGTATGAGTTAGTACCTATTGTGAGGATGAAATTCACGAATGTGTGTTTGTCCTAAATCAAATTTTCAATGGAAAGTGAGTATGAAGTCGTGTACGTCTATGTCAATATGAATACTTTTCAAGAATGTTCTCTCAATTTCTCATGATGTTCTTAAGAGGTATGTGTGAGTAAGTTATCAAGGCTCATAGTTTCACAATATTTGAGCTTTGATGTATGAATGAAGGACCTTATCAAATTGTATGAAGTCATGAAGACTTATCTCAATGGTTAAAGCTAGAATGTGATTTGTACTGTTAATTGTCATAGCTAATAATTAATAGGATCTAAGTGGTGATGTACAAGCATGAAAAGGATCCCTTAAGGATAAAAGGAGATAGACCTGAGTGTCCATCATGATGAAAATAATTATAAGTGATTGAAATTCCTAGATGTGAAACTAAAAGTGAAGGGTTCTAGGTCATATTATGTTGGGTCATGGAAAAGATATTGATAATATGCAGATATCCCCATGTGTAAGTTAGAGAGATGAAGGGTATAGTAGTCTATAGTAATCTGATACAAAGGTATCTAAATGTATCAATATGATTAGGGTTTTGAAGCATTGAAGGTTTTTACAATGTCATAGGAAGTTGTGTAGACAATGATGAGCTACATGTGAAAGGTTATATAGGCTCCCATCATGATATGCCACAAGTAAGATAGGATGTTGTAAGGATCTTATTGGATTTTATCTCAGTATTTATTCAAGGTTAGAGTGAATTTAGTTTTCTATACGTCATGAAGTCTTTATCAAATGGCATGAGGTTGTACAATATATGTCAGAGCCTAAAATTGGTCTCAGTTTTTTCTTTTAGTGAATGAATTTGTAACATTCCCAATTTAGTATATTAGAACAAGAATTTTTTTTTTGTTTTTTTTTTTGATAAGTGCTTTCTAGTTCTAAATACATAATTTAGAACTCACAGATCATAACAATCATTCTTATAACAGATAACCATATGCAGCTGTAATGACTCAGTGTACCATCGATCTATTCATTCCATGACTCGATGATCTACTAATCTATTCATGAGTATCATAGAGTTGGTGTTTTTATTTTAACACTTCACTCTTGCGGTTCTCTTCCCTAATCTAGGATTTCAGAATGCTCTATCCAAGGAACCTATCTGAATAATTGTTACCACTATTCATTGGCATCACGTCCCTCGGACTAGGTGACATAGGACAACGCAATCAGCAACTTGCGATACTTTGGCCAAAGATTTGAAACATACTGTTTGTATCTCGTATTCCTTGATGGCATACTTGTCAATCTAGAATACGTCCTTCACCCCACTCCGATGTTAATTAGAATGTCTTATAATGACTTCTGTCAGTCTCTCCTGTCCCAAGTCATTCACTCAGGAATAGATTAATAACATGACAACGTTATAAGGATGCTCTCAGGGACTAGGGTAAGCTGACATACTGGGTCAACCCTAGTTAACCCTATGTGTCAAGGTACCCCAAGTCTCCAAGGGAAGCCTCATAACATGACCATGTTCCTAACCAGTCCCAGAGTAAAAACTTGTTCAAGTTTAAGGTGTAAACCTTAAGGATCAATGCAAAGGGTGTCCCCATAAGTCACCTGCATTGTTGTATCCTCGAGAAGATCCTAATCTTCTCGAAGGTACAACCCTACAGTTGACATGTGCTGACATCCTACAAAATTTCCTCGAAAAGATTTACTAAACTTCAAGGTGTTACTTACGTTGAGTTGAAATTATACTTTAAGACTCTCCTATCTGGGTAGTCTTTTCCCAACCCCTGGGTTCCTCACCTTTGAATTGCCTTACTTAATTAAGATCTATTTCACAGAGAGAAGTTTAATAAGATTTGAGATCTCGTCAAGGAGATCATTGATTCACAATAATCTTAATCAATGAAATTGGGCAGTAGCCCTAAGTCCTCTCATAAGGATGCTAACTATACCCATATGAGTTTATATTAGTTCTCAAGACTAAAATATATCTTACTTATTGTTATTAAGATATAGTGATTTAAAATCATCAATTACGTTGTCTTGACTTAGATCATGGATAGGAAGTAATAGATTACTCTTCCTGTTTCAGCTACCTATTGATATGTAGTTTAATCCTAACTTCCCGTAAACAGTGGACTAATTTTTCAACTTTAGCCTTATTCAAAACATAAAAGAATTACCAATCATTCACGAAGTATTCAGTCACATAATTTTTACAAGGCCTACTTAGAGAATCCAAATAACTCAATGGTATTTGAATAATAAAAATGCACTTAAAATCAATCGAACCTAAGAAGATCAATTCCATAAATTAAAAATACAGCCACATAAGTAACAATTTTCCCTTTTTCATTTATTTCTAAGCCATCTAATTACAACTTATGCACTTCGGCATATTGGATACAATACTCGACAGCAAAAGAACAACTTTCTTACTATAGTACAATTAGAGATATCAAATAGGAATTCATCATAAAACCAGATTAAACAATCTGAGTATCATATCAGATCTACGTGTCTTCAACACTTACGATGACCATCTGCAAAAATTACTAACACGGGTTAGTTCGGTGAACTGAGCATGATAAACACTAATTCTTAAAACAATTGCATTCCACCAATTGTTCTCATTAAAAAACCTGTTTAAATGAAATCATTTCTTGAAATCCTTAAATATAAATCAGGCTAATTATCTTTCTACAATTCTAACATGACTATAACGCATGACTCATATTATAGCTGCCAATTAAACCTAAATATTTTTCAGATGATTCATCATATATATTAGAGACTAAGAAGAACAAATGAATCCAAAACATCTATCCATCTGAATCCCAAGGACAGCAATAATCCAACAAATTATTCCATTCGAAATGAATATCCTATCAATTCATGTAACCAATAGGTATGTTTCTTTTTAACAATTCTGCAAAGGCAGATTATAACATCCAGCAAGCTCAACTGACGGGATCCCTTTATAATCATAACATTATTTCAATGGTATTGACAAGTACACAAACTTATACTGCAATACAATTTTTACCATTCTCTCCATACAATTTAACAGTATTTTCTTCTTAAGCCTGTACCGTAGAGTTCACATAAGGATACAAAAGAAGAAAGCACTCAAAGTTTCTAGACAAGGAGAGAATATTTTCTTATTCCTATAGTTATATAACAACATATACTTACAGCCTTAGGAGAAAGAAAACAGAGGCAATCAGATTTCCATTCCAATCATGTCAGGACTGTACCACTTCTCAAGAATAACGCATATACATTCAAGCTTGAAATTCAATAAGGAAGAAGAGAAGGCAAGAAAATCAACACCCATTCCTCCCCAAATACAAACCTGATTTCCATCCATGCAGACCCAGGATACCCATATGTTTTTAAAACATCAGAGTTCCTCAAAGCAAGATTTCTCTCGGTCAGGATGTGTTCCCATTAACCAAGCAAGGTCGTAAAGAAAACAATAATCACATTAATATTTCATCATATACAGAATCTATATTTATTGACCATCCAGACCTGACTTTACAGAGGTACAAGCTCAAATATAACATACATTATACGCATGTGACTAAATCAGTCGAGATCAAAAGAAGAAACTCCAGTTTCATCAAAATTCAATTAAAAAATCACCTGTAGCTATTAAGCAATACAAGAGTTCTTGCGATCAAGTAACAATCAATAAAAAAATCAAATTAGACCCAACAATTCTTTCCATGTCATTCCTCAAACATGAAATTACCCAACTCCATCGCCTGTCATGGTACAGTTAGGAACTCATTACCTCAGTCAAACAAGAGACTAGGTAACATCATAAATAGAAGTCGAGATCATATACAACACAACAAACATTTCAACAGGGTCGAATCCATACGAATAAACAACAAACATTTCTACTGAATCGAAACCATATGAATAAACAACAAACATTTCAACTGAATCGAATCCGTAGTGTCTGTTCCATTGTAACACAAAACAATGCCCATGGTACCTCTGAAATACTGAAGTATCCACTTTATTGCCTGCCAGTGCTCATTTCCTGGATCACTCACAAACCTACTCACTGTTCCCACTGCATGGGCAATATATGTCTTAGTGCATACCATAACATACATCAAACTAAGAACTGCTAATGAGTAAGGTACCTTGGACATATTAAATCTCTCCTTCTCAGTCTTGGGACACTGTTCCTTTGATAACTTGAAGTGACATGCCAAAGGAGTCCCAACTGGTTTAGCATCTTGCATACTGAACCTCTCCAAGACCTTCTTTATGTACTCTTCTTGAGATAAAGTCAGTTTCCACTCCTTCCTATCCCGAGTTATTCTCATACCAAGGATTTGTTTTTCTGCCCCCAAATCCTTCTTAGCAAAGGAGTCACCTAGTTGCTTCTTGAGTACCTTTATTTCCTGCATGTTCTTCCCTGCAACAAGCATATCATCCACATACAGGCACAAAATAATATAAATACCATCAAGAAACTTCTTGATGTATATGCAATGGTCTGAGTGACACCTGGAGTAACCCTGCTCCTGCATAAAATTGTCAAACTTCATGTACCACTACAGTGGAGCTTGTTTCAGGCCATATAACCTCTTCTTTAATTTGCACACTAGGTTCTCCTTCCCATTGACCTCGTATCCCTGTGGCTGCCTCATATATAATTCCTCCTCCAAATCACCATGAAGGAATGGATTCTTCACATCTAACTGTTCTAAGTGCAAGTCTTCAACTACAACTATCCCAAGAATAGTTCTAATAGAAGTAATTTTAACAACCGGAGAAAAAATTTCATCAAAGTTTATACCTTTCTTTTGTGTAAATCCTTTGACCACCAACTGAGCCTTGTATCATTTCCTACCTCCATCTTCCTCTTTGATTCTATACACTGACTTGTTCTGTAATGCTCTCTTGCCCTCGAGTAGCTCCTGTCGACAGTAAAATTTTCCTCCATAATTTCTATTTCATTAATGTATGTATTAGGAATAGGATGTTGTTAAGTATAATTAGTAGTAGCATCTAATAGAAGATAACGGCGCTATCAGTATGATGCCGCCAATAATGTGGAGTATGGTAACAATCAAAGTACAATAGGAATGTTGTAAAAAGTAAATATTTGTCGTAAGTGGTCTGGTAATGTTAAAATGTAAAAGTTTGGGTAATTAGAGAAGTAGGGTCTACATGATTAGGAATTAGAAATATTATATTGGTAATAAAGACAAGGAGTGAGGTCATAAATATTTTGTGTATTTTATTTGTAAAAAGTATAAAAATGTGGAACCCATGTAAAATGATAAGGTTTATCTTATCTTAACAGATAAGCTTACATGTACAGATAAGAGTTAAGGTATGGAATATGATTTGTCAGAGTGGATTTCTTATCCTATCTTAGAGATAAGATGGATAAGCCTGGAAGTTCTATAAATAGAGAGGCCTCCCCCCTCATTTAGCATAGAAGGAAGTAGTGAGAAATATTGTAGGAAGTGTGCGAAGGAAGCCATCAGTTTAAAGGTGTGTTGAAGAATCCATTAAGAGGTGTAATTGTAAAGTTTCTCCCATAGTCTTGGTGAAAGGAAAGTGAAGTCAATAACACTTGAAGTACCTCATGGGTGAGATTGTAACAGTTTCATGTTAATATTATAATTTACTTTGATATTTCAGATTTTTCATCATTCCGTCTTATCATAGTCGATGGTATTCTTGTGTTATGTTGTTGTTTTGTTTTCAGATCACATCCACCAAACTAAAGGCTGTGCATTAGTAAATAATCATAGCACGAGGAGTTCCCGGTGAAGAATTATCATAGTACCGGATTGGTGATGACATTTTGGTTCTGTTGCCAGGACCATTCCTCGTTGGTGGATTTTCTGGAGAGATATTCCCACTTAGTCAAAAATCAATTGGAGGGTAACCTTGTTTTTACCGTGCATAGTAGTTACCATGGTAAAGTCATTTTTGCCATGAATAGTAGTTACCATGGTAAAGTCATTTTTGCTGGAATAGTATTTACCGCAGTAAAGTCACTTTTTACCGTGAATAGTATTTACCACAGTAACTTCACTTTTTACCATGAATAGTATTTACCGCAGTAACTTCACTTTTTACCATGAATAGTGTTTACCACATTAAAGTCATTTTTTACCGCAGTAAGTCAAGTTTTACCATAGTTTACCGTGGTCATTTATATTTTACTGTAGAAAGGTGTAAAGTCACTTTCTAGTATAGTGATTCCAATTATTTGTGCACATAAGTCTTGTTGATTGTACTTGTGGGTTGGTGTTTCACGGTGGTTACTTTTGAAAATGGGAAAGATTCCTATTTTTTTAGCTCAATCTAATGAAGATGCTTCTTTCTTCATTCAAGAGTTTAAGGGATCTTGTATTTGTAATGGCCTTATAAGAAGGGAATAATGGACTAAATTTTTTCCTACCTTTTTGGATGGTTCAGCACTTAGGTGGTTTGAAACACTAGGTGATAATGTGAAAAATTCATGGGATTTATTAACTAAAAGTTTTCTTGAAGAATTTGGTGAACAACAAAAATATGCAAATCTCATGATCAAGATCACAAAGCTATCCCAAGGAGAGAAGGAGAAGATAAGGGATTATCATGCTTGTGTTCTAGAGCTAAGGAGGAAGCTCGATGCCCAGATCTGGAAGGAAGGATTAGCGGATGGGTTGATGAACGGCGTGGATAATCTCCTCTGTAAGCACTTCATTCTTGGGATGAAGCCAGAGATCAAACAACGAGTAAAGTATGACCGCCTAGCTACCATTGAACAAGCAAAGGAGATTGCAAGAAGGTAAGAAGAAAGCATGGAAGAGGAGCCCAAAGAAATTGTTGCTAAAATAGAGCCTACACCAGCACCTTTGGTCCAGAATCCACAACCACTCCCGGTGAGCACAAATATTTCTCCTAGTACATCTACTGAGTATGAAGATCTGCTCAAAAGGATGGGTCAGTTAACTATTAATCTTGTTCAAGGAAAGGAATTTAATTCTCAGGGAGGAGATAGAGGTCCAAAAAAAAATATTTCTGAAGTTGTTTGTTATGGTTGTTATAAAAAGGGTCATTATAAGTATAATTTTCTAGATAGAGCTTCTACATCTGGTAAAGGAGATAATGATAAAGGAAAAGCACCTGTGAATTCTTTTGATGTAGTAGATAAAAGAGAAATAATGAAGTAGATGTGTTTGTAACAAAAAGAAAGAAAGAAAAAGATAATCAAGATGGAAATGATCCTAAGAAGATGAAAGAAGAAACTAGTAAGAAACATAGGAGAAGAAAGTTGGGTGTGCAGGATTTTCTGATTTCACAGGGGCAAGGACCATACTCCATCTTGGAAGATCTGTCCAAAAGACCTGCAAATATTACATATGGTCAACTCTTGGCTATGTCTTCTGAGAAGAGGCGGGAGCTGCGAGGTGGACTCAATGCTCAAAGAAGGAAGGAGGTTGAGGTCCCTGTTTTGGAGGTAGAGGAAGATCCCTATGCTCCACAAGATGAGGTATTATGTAATGGTATTTCAATTCATGATGTCTTAGTTGATGGAGGTGCTGCAGTTAATGTAATGACTGAGTCTATAATGAATGTGTTGGGTTTAAAAATTGATCGCCCTTCAACACTTATGTTAAGGTCATTAAATAAAGGAAAAACTAAACCAGAAGGTGTAGTTTAAAATGTGGCAATATCTGTTATGGGTGTGGTATGTGTGGTAGACTTTCAGGTGATGAAAAATGGTACTGTTGCGTACCCAATGCTGCTGGGAAGACCATGGCTAAGGAGAGTTCATGCAAGAAACTAATGGAATGAAGGTTTCATGACACTTGGACGTGGTAGAGAGAGGGTGAAGATAAATGTGATCCTTCGACATCATAAGGCAGAACCTGTAGATTCAAGTGATGAAACTGATGATTGGACATCCTCTGATTACTCTAGTACCAGTGAAGTGGACACTGAAGATGAAGAAAGCGAGGTGGATGTTTCAGTCATGGATATCCTTCCAGTCACACCAACTCATGACCCTATAAAATTATCTGAAGAAGAAGTTGATGATCGTCTCCAACAAATAAAGATTGGTGATGCTGTGATGGAGAGTGAGGAGGAATCCTACCTCCAGCTCTTTTGATGGTACATACACCTATTCACTTTTGATTACAAGGAACTTCATTAAGTAAGTTGGGTAGAACATTGTATTGAGCTGGTAGATGGTGCTAAGCCCATAAAGCAAATGCCATATAGAATGAATCCTAAATTTTCCAAGACTGTAAAGGAAGAAATAGATAAGTTGCTTGATGCAGGATTCATATTTGTTGTAGAGAATTCAGAATGGGTTTCTCCCATTGTGATCTCAATAAAAAATAATGGGAAGCTACGCATTTGTGTTGATTACAGGAAGCTCAATAAGGCAACAAAGAAGGATCATTACCCTCTTCCATTTTCAGATCAGATCTTGGATGAAGTAGCTGGCCAGGAGTGCTATAGTTTTGCTGATGGATATAGCGGCTACAACCAAGTTCATATAGCAGAGAAAGATCAGCTGAAGACCACGTTCACCACTCCTTGGGGAACGTTTGCTTATAGAGTTATGCCTTTTGGGTTGTGTAATGCTCCAGCAACATTCCAGTGTTTGATGAATAGGGTGTTCGAACCCTACATTGGGACCTTCATCAGAGTATTTCTGGATGATTTTTGCATCTATGGGAGCAAGTTGGACCACTTGCACCAAATTGAGATAGAATTTCAAAGGTTAGATGAAGCACAAGCCTCACTAAACACTACAAAGTGTGTCTTTGGATGTTCTAAAGGCGTTTTGTTAGGGCATGTTGTATCCAGAGATGGTATTGGTACTGATCCTGATAAAGTTTCAAAAATAAAAGATTTACCATTTCCTCTTAATAGAAGTAAGTTGAGATCATTTTTAGGCCATGTGGGTTACTATAGAAGGTTCATCAAGAATTTCTCAAAGATTACACAGCCACTAACCCAGTTCTTGAAGAAGCATGTTACTTATGAACCAGGAAATAAGGCGCATGAAGCTTTTGGAAAAGTGAAGGAAGCCCTGGTGTCTTCACCTGTTTTGAAGAATCCAGATTGGAGCAAGCCATTCATTGTGTACACTGATGCCTCAGATGCAGCACTAGGAAGTACTTTGAGCCAAAAAGATGAAAATGGGAATGAACATCCAATTTACTTTGGGAGCAGACAAATGAGCAGTGCTGAGGTAAATTATACTGTAACTGAAAAAGAGGCTCTGGCTATCATTTTTGCTGTAAAGAAGTTTAGAAATTACTTGCTAGGGAAAAAATTTCTAGTTGTAACAGATCATCGAGCTCTAAAATATATTGTAAATAAGCCTAACCCATCAGGGAGGATAGCAATATGGATAATTTTGCTACAAGAATTTGAATTTTATATTATAGATAGGCCAGGAAAGAAGCATGTCAATGCAGATGCACTCTCTCGAGCCTATGATGGTTTAGGATCATCTTGTGATGATGATGATTTCCCCGATGCAGCATTGTTATCCCTTGACACAATCCCTAGTGAATACATAGATATTTGGAATTATCTGAATGAATTCAAGTTTCCTGATGGTGTCAATGCAAAGACTAAGAGAAAGATTACTCAAGCCAGTCGTCCATATTCTATTTTGCATGGAGTATTATTTTGAATAGGACCTGATGGACAGTACAAGAGGGCAGTTGGACGTGATCAAGGGAAGGAACTGCTAGAAGAATTCCACAATGGTACATTTAGAGGGCACTTCTCTTGACAACTTACAGCAAGAAGGATCTTGGATGCAGGTTATCACTGGCCCACTCTTTTTAAAGATTGTTATAATTATTGTAAGACATGTGATATTTGTCAAACACATGGTAACTGTAAGACTTCATCAGCTCCATTATGTCCTATTCTTCCCCTTGGTCCCTTTGAAAAGTGGGGAATAGACATTTTAGGTCCACTTCCAACTACATCACGCCAAAATAAGTATATTGTAGTTTCCACAGATTATTTAACCAAGTGGGTTGAAGCTAGGCCATTGAAAACAGATTCCATGGATGAAGTGGCAAGGTTCATGTATGAACGCATTGTCACCAGAGTTGGTTGCCCATTAGAAATTGTAACAGATCAAGGAAGCCACTTCATTAATGAGGTGGTAGAAGCCCTAGTCAATAAGTTTTCTATTAAGCACAGGAACGCAACAACATACAAGCTAAGCACAAATGGACAGGTGGAACGAACAAATTTTGTGTTGTGTCAAATTCTAGCAAAAGATGCAGCCTTGCAGGTACATAAATGGGATAAAAGGATTCATGCAGCATTGTGGGCATATAGGGCAACATCAAAGTCAGCAACAGGATACTCCCCATTTCAGTTGGCCTATGACATTGACCCAGTTCTTCCTATTGAGTTTGATATTCCCACTGTGAGAGTTATGAAAAATGAAAGGATGGATGAAAGTGATTCAGTAAAAGAAAGGTTGGTAAATCTTCATTTGCTTGAGGAAATGAGAGAAATAGCAAAGGATACAAGCCATAAGAAGAAAATGAAGCAGAAGGAATACTTTTATCAAAAGATCCGGTGGTCTCCATTTCATGTGAATCACTTGGTTCTAGTATATGATTCCAGATACAAAAAAAGAAGACAGAGAAAATTTCTTCCAAAATGGAAGGGGCCCTACAAAATAGCAGCTGTGCATGAAAATGGTACGTACCGACTGGAGGAATTGGATGGCACTCCCATTACGAAATGGGTCAACCATGACAAGTTGAAGATTTTCCAAGCACCAGAATAGTCTACTCCGAGGACGGAGTAGAAGCTAGGAAGGGGGAAGATGTCGAAACTAAAATTTTCCTCCATAATTTCTATTTCATTAATGTATGTATTAGGAATAGGATGTTGTTAAGTATAATTAGTAGTAGCGTCTGATAGAAGATAATGGCTCCGTCAGTACGGTGCCGCCAATAATGTGGAGTATGGTAACAGTCAAAGTACAATAGGAATGTTGTAAAAAATAAATATTTGTCGTAAGTGGTCCGGTAATGTTTAAATGTCAAATTTTGGGTAATTAGAGAAGTAGGGTCTACATGATTAGGAATTAGAAATATTATATTGATAATAAAGACAAGGAGTGAGGTCATAAATATTTTGTGTATTTTATTTGTAAAAAGTCTAAAAATGTGGAACCCATGTAAAATGATAAGGTTTATCTTATCTTAACAGATAAGCTTACATGTACAGATAAGAGTTAAGGTATGGAATATGATTCGTCAGAGTGGATTTCTTATCCTATCTTAGAGATAAGATGGATAAGCCTGGAAGTTCTATAAATAGAGAGGCCACCCCCCCTCATTTAGCATATAAGGAAGTAGTGAGAAATATTGTAGGAAGTGTGCGAAGGAAGCCATCAGTTTAAAGGTGTGTTGAAGAAGTCATTGATAGGTGTAATTGTAAAGTTTCTCCCATAGTCTTGGTGAAAGGAAAGTGAAGTCAATAACACTTGAAGTACCTCATGGGTGAGATTGTAACAGTTTCATGTTAATATTATAATTTACTTTGATATTTCAGATTTGTCATCATTCCATCTTATCATAGTCGATTGTATTCTTGTGTTATGCTGTTGTTTTGTTTCCAGATTACATCCACCAAACTAAAGGTTGTGCATTAGTAAATAATCATAGCACGAGGAGTTCCCGGTGAAGAATTATCATAGTGCCGGACTGGTGATGACACTCCACTAGATCCCAAGTCTGGTTCTCCATAAGAGATCTATGCTCTTCATCCATGGCTTGCTCCCACTTCTTCCTGGCATCCACCTACACTACTTCCTCAAAGCACTCTGGCTCTCCACTGTTAGTGAACAATAAATAATTCAAAGATGGAGTAAATCGTTTAGGTTCCCTTCTTACCCTAGAAGACCTTCTCACCTTAGGAGTTTGGGGTTCCTGATGAGTAGGTACCTGAACTGGCTGTGACGGAACATGTTGTACCTGAACTGACCCCTTGGACACCTTGTTGTCCACAATGTCCTCTAAAAATGTGTATTCTTTCTTTGATTCATCTTTTTGTTCCTACAACTGATCTTTATACATGAATTTTTCATTAAAGACAATATCTTTAGACCGAAATATTTTCTTGTCTTTAAGAATCCAAACACGGAAACCAAAATCATCTTCACCATATCCAACAAAGGTGCATTTCTCAGAATTAGCCTCTAACTTGGTCCTATCATCTTTATCAATGTGAAAAAATACCTCACATCCAAATACTCTAAGAAAAGATTAATCAATTTTCTTACCAGACCAAGCCTCCTCAGGTATACCTCTATCCAAGGCCATAGAGGGTCCTCTGTTAATCAGATAAATAGATGTGCTTACCTCTTCCACCCAAAACATGAGTGGCAACCCCACATGTAACCTCATGCACCTAGCATGCTCCATGATTGTTCTGTTCATTCTCTCTGACACTCCATTTTCCTGTGGAGTATTTGGAACCATTCTTTACCTGTGGATCCCATTTACCAAATAGTAATCAATAAATTCATTACTGCAATATTCCCCTCCATTATCCGACCTGAAACATATTAGCTTGAGCCCTATTTCATTCTCAACCAAGGCTTTCCATCTTTTGAAAGTTTCAAACACATCAGATTTCTTTCTAATGCAATATACCCAAACTTTTCTAGTTGCATCATCAATGAAAGTGACTTAATAACATGAACCACCAATAGATTTTACCTTAGCTATCCCTCATACATTTGTATGAACTAACTCCAACTTACCCTCCTTCTTGGTAGGTCTAACCTTGAGGAATCTCACCCGCTTTTGTTTCCCATAAACATAGTCCTCATAGAAGTCCAAATCTAACTCCTTAAATATGGGCAGCCTGTCCTTTATAATCTGCATGCCCTTATGACTCATATGACCGCGTCTCTGGTGCCACAAAGTCACATCTCCATCTACAACAACTAAACTACAATAATCAGCACCACTGGTTAAATACAAAGTACCAGTTTTCTTACCTCTTACAACCACAAGAGCTCCCTTGGTAACCTTCCAAGAATCCATTGTGAAACTAACCGTACAGCCCTCACTGCCCAGCTGTCCCGCTGATATCAAGTTCTACCTCAACTTAGGCACATGCCTGACATTCTTAAGTAGCCATGTGTTCCCATTCTGCATTTTCACCTGAACACAACCTTTCCCTACTATGCTGCATGGTTCATCATCACCAAGATACACATGTCCAAAATCACCTTGAACAAAATCAATAAAGTAATGTCTATGTGGGGTGGCATGGAAAAAATGCCCCTGAATCTAACACCCAAGATTCAACAATATTATCTAAATAAAAAATTAAGGCATCTTGAAAAACATCACCTGTTGCCAAATTTACCTCTTTAGTTTCCTCCTTCTTGTTCTTCTTATCCTCGAAGAGCCCAACAATATTTCTTAGCATGACCAACCTTCCCACAGTGCCAACATTCTAACTTACTCTTGGAATTTGACCTTTCGTGATCATTTGACTTCCCATGGTTACCTTTTCCTCTGTTCTTTTGTCTCCCTATGATCTCCACCGTCAAATCCTTTCCAAAATTAAAATAATCTCTGGTGCTCTTCCTTTGCATTTCCTAACTTAGGATCACACCTATTACATCCTCAAACTTTAGCTTTGAGTTATTAGAGACTGAATTACTTACAGCCATAACCAAGCTGTCCCAGCTATTTGGCAAGGAGCACAAAATCAACAAAGCCCTGACCTCATCATCAAAGTTAATTTTTACTGAGTTAAACATACTCACAACCGTATTAAATTCATTCAAATGATCAGAAACAGAACCATTCTCAGACATCTTCATATTAAATAAATTTTTCATCAAAAATATTTTATTAGAGGCAGAGGGTTTTTCATATAACTTCCCCAACGCACTCATGAGACCTTCCATGGTCTTCTCCTGCGATATGTTGAAAGCAACCAAAGATGCAAGGCATAAACAAATCTGCCCGAGTGCCTTTCTACACAGTAACTCCCAATCCTCATCTGACATGGCTGTAGGTTTCTTTGCTTTTCTAGCCAAAGGAACATGGAGGTCCTTCTGATATAAGTAATCCTTCATTTACATCTTTCACAAACCAAAGTTTTTCCCATTGAACTTCTCAACCCTCAATCTTCCCTCATCTGCCATAGCTCCCACTCAAGCTAATAACCCTTCCTGAAATTCAACACTTCAGCAAACACAACCAAAGCTTTGATACCAGTTGTTAGGAATTAATAGAATCTAATGCAAAATAATTCCTCAGAATCACAATAATAAAAAGTATGAATAGAATTACAAAAATGAAATATGCACAACACGAAGACAATATTTAATGTGGTTCACCCAATGTGGGATACATCCACCAAGAACACTTGCTTAGATTTTATTACAATCCAATAGTCTTCACAATTACAATAATCAGATCTTGTTTGGAGTTGTGCTCAACAAACCCTCCCAAATTCACACTTGAATTCACACGCACTATTCACCTTCACAAAACACACTGATATATATCCTATTGTATGTCCATCTATTTATAAATACATCAATAGGTAGCCAAAGAGGTGGTTTTACAAAAAAATGGAAACCAAAAAGCCAACAGCCCATAACGATTACCCATTACCCATGGGTTAATAAACCACCCATGAAAATTTGCTTTGGGGGCTTCACCCCTCCAAACCCCCTTGACCCGCTTACCGATGAGCGAGACCACCGTAAAAATATCCGAGTGTAACACATGGAAGGTGTACCAAAATCTAACATGAAAATAGGCTCCACAAACATAACAAGGGGAAGCCATAGAAAAAGATGCGGAAGCCACAGAAAAGTCCACAAAAAAAGTTGTGGAAGCTGCGTAAGACATGGAGAAAGCCGCAGAAAAAGCAACAGAAGACGTAGAAAAGTCCACAGAAAAAGCCACAGAAAAGTAATGGAAAGCGGAAAAAAAATCCGTGGAATGCCTCATGAAACCAAATCCATGAAATGTTGCAGAAAATTGTAAAAGCTGCGGAACAAAGGAAAACGTCATATTTCACGTGAAACTTCGGATAGGCATAACTTTTGATCCAGTGCTCAAAATTTGATAAACTTTATATCATTGGAAAGGTATCAACATCCTATATGTAATGAGGATTGTACTTTTCAATTTTATTAAGGATAGTTGTGCGAAAATTGGAAAATGTCTCCAGCATGGAAATACATAGTCCCAGGTCCAACCACCACAATTAATGAAGTATGGCACCCTATTCTTCTTACAGAAACTAAAGTACGTATGTAAGATGATTTGTAAGGGTGCCCATGAATTTTTTAGACCATTTAATGGTAGTTTTTGGTTGGTGAGAGAATAAATCTGAGTTTCACTCTTTCTCTTTCTCTCATTCATTTTCTTTATATTAAAAACACTTCTCATTTGAGAGGGGAGATATTCTGGGATGTGGGGAAACTCTGTAAAATTTGTTTCTCAACACCATTCAGTTGTAAACCCTCTCATGGCCCTTTCAAGTGTATTTGTGCCTCTATTTCAACAATGTAATGGACTATGCATATTCTAAGATCAATAAAATTGTGTTCGCGGTGTTCTTTCAACCCTTGCATTGTTTTGTTATATCTCATTGCCCTTCTATTTTTGTTGTTTTTTTTTGTTCATGTATGTCTCATTTGCATGTGCAAGATGTTGTGTTTCATGGAGATTTAGTGGTAAATAAAAATATGGGTATGTGTCACATTAGTTTGGCCTCTCTCAACTCCATTTTATTTTTGTATTCTCCCTCAATAGGATATTTCACCCCCTTTTCTTGGTGCTATAACTTCTATAGTGTAGGATTTCTTAAGTCTCATGCTCTCTCTCTCTCTCTCCTTGGTCCCTTAGAATTGTTAGATTATATGTAGATAGTCACATTTACTTCCTTAGAAGTAGTTTAGTGCTAGGATTAGGTAGAGGAACTGACCTTCTCTAGAGGATCATCTCAAGCCCACAAGTCCCACAACTTGAGAGATAATTCCATGTTACCCAAAAACACTAGCTACTTATTGACACATGTATGACAAATCAGAGGGTGTTATTTTTTGGTGATAAAAGTTCTGGCATTCCCGGTGGGATAGGTCTAAAGCACCTTACCACTTCACTTCATTAGGTTTGATGTGCTCTTGGTGATGATTTCATCCTTTGGAGGCACTTTCAAGCACATCTGGCGACTTCATCTTGTCAACAACCCATTCTTTGAGTTATAGAATTTCCTTCCATCCATTTTCACCCATCATTCTTTCCACATCTTTCATCTTCTGCCATTCATGAAGTTATAAAATCATGGCTTCATTCCCATATTGGAATTCACACTTGCAGCAGAAGTGGTGCAACCCACCTCCAATATATTTCTCAACTCCTCCAAATCAGCATTACAATCAGATTCATAACCATTATGCTTACCCATATGAGTAGTGTCAAAACCAGTTTGGTTATGAAACATATCAGGAACAAGGGCATGCATACAATGACAAAATTCAAAGAGAGAATGTTAATCTTTTGGAGAAGATTTCAAAGGATGGAGGCTGACATGGTTTAGTCAAGGGCTATAACACGAGATGAAAGCTTTCAGAATTGGTTGCAGAGAATCTTGTCCATGGGAAGGCCCTTTTCCAAGACACTATAGCCCGCAGAAGAAGCTTGAATTAATGGTTGAAATGCTACCTCAACTTACATAGTGGACCAAGGAGATAGAGGCCTATGAACTTGGTGTTAGGGATCCTTGTCAATGGGTAAGTCCTACACCATCATCTAGAAATTTTATCTCCATTCCCTAAGCAACACCATCTCAACCCAAGCTACAATTTCCAAGCTTCTCACATTGCTACCCCAATGTTGATTCCATTTCTCCATCTTCTAGTCTTCCATCCCATCTTAATTTCTCTACACTTTTCCCTTCCAAATACAATTCCCCTCCACAAGAGCCAAAAGTTAATACCTTCCCCTCCACCAAAAATAAACCAAAAACTAGTGGAGACCCCACCCACCACTCCTTCTACTTACCCGAGTCCATGTCGGGAAGAGATTCAAAAATATAGTAAAGGAGAGCAGAAAGAAGAAGAGCAAAGAAAAGAAGAAATGATTAGACTTTTGGCTCTTAAATTTAGAATTGACAGGATTCCCTTGTTGGTTAAGCATATGGAGGAGGTCAAAGTTAAAGATCTAGTTGTGGCTAAGGCTGATTTTGTAACAGTATTGGAACAAGAAGATCAACAGTTTGTATTCTCTAAATGCAGTGTCCATAATGGCACTTTATTTGAAGAGAATTCTGATCCAATTCAAGATACACAATCAGTCCAAGCGAGGGAAGAAGAAATTACTTCAAATCCAAAAGAGGAGTACATTCCCGCTATGGAGGAGAACCATACAGCTTCAGAGGCTTCAAACACAAAAGAACCTTCAGTTATTCCTCCCACTTCATCCCCTTCGAGCTCTAATGTTGAAGAATATTTTGATCTTTCAAACTTCATGTTCGAGGATGAGGGGAACCATGGTGAGCAAGTTGCAGATCAGAAATACACTATGGAGGAGGTTGAGCACACACAACAGGGAAAAGAGGAGGCAGATTATCTGTCTAACTTGAGGATTTCTTTGATGGGGAGGAGCCCATGGAGATCACATCATTTTCTCCTCCATCATCCACCTTCCAAGCACATGAGTCCCCTGCCATGGAGGAGAGCATTCAAGGACAACAACCTGCATTTCACAACGGCCCTCTGGAACCAAGATTAGAGGATCTAAATCTTCCTTTTTCTTCTCAGGAGGAGGAAGGGAACAACGATGAAACACATTGCATATCAGTCATAAAGGTAGAATGTCAGTTGTTTGTAGGTGAGACAACAAATGGAACAAGTTCAGCCCACGAACAACCACTTCTTCTAGGAAGGTCCGCAGGAAGACACCATTTTAGGAGTTGAATTTCAGAGCAATGGGAAAAATTCATGGATCAAACCATGTCCAATCAAATATTTGGCTTTATTGAATCCAAAAGAGAAGTTACCACCAATCATGCTCGATCCTGAGCATGAGGATGAGTTTCAGAGTACCAAGGATGAGTTGCAATGCGTCTTGAATCTAAATATAGAGCAACTAAAAGAGGTATTTGTCTTATTTCCAGTCGATACCTTGATGATTTGGGTGGAGGATCGACATCTTGTTAGTGTTTCACTCATAATAACAACCATGTTCAGCTCCAAATAATATACATGGCTGCCTATTTTTAGAAAGGGAATATACTTCTCCTTGTTATTTGCAGGATTTGTTTGAGTTCCCTTTGCTTCTGGTTAGTGTAGAGTAGGTAGGTTTGTTTTCAGCAGAAGAAGTGATTTCACACACTCTGCATATCCCACTTGGGGTATTTATGATTTTCAATTTTGTACATAGTGTGTGTTGTGGTGTTTTTTTTGCTCGATGCACAATCCATTAGAGTTAGCTGTTTGGTGAGATCAGCTCAAGTTCCACTAATGTTTCAAGTGGCTCAAGGACTAGATTTTAGAAATTCAAATCGGAATTCGTGTTTATCAAGCTTGACTCCATGTCCAATGGACACTTCAAGGCCACTGATCAGTACATCTAGCAGGCAGATGTCCCCGTGAGTCACCAAATTATTATCCAATTTCACCCCCCAAGAAAATTTGGTAAAAATGGATAACATAGAGAAAACTGAAACTTGGGTAGACTCGGACCCAGAGCTCCATGGTTGAGCCTAGGGTTTTCAAAGTGAAAAGGAGGTTCAATTATTAGTCAAATTTGAGAAAATTGAGTAAAATAGGAAAAATACGGTTTTCAGGGTCACTCTACTTCCATTTTTACTAACTCCCCAATCCAAGAAAAATTCTAAGGAGAAAAAATTGAGAGAAAAAACTGTGGAAAGATGAAAAAAAATCCGAGGAAGCCACAGTCAGAAGAAAGTTTGCAGAAAAATCTGGCAAGCTGTAGAAAAGCAGAATTTAATCCATGGAAGGAAATCTGTAAAAAACCACAAAAAAGTCCGCAGAAAGCCGCCATAAAAAATTTGTGCCACAGAATGCCTGGAACACTGTAAAACATTCCTAGAGGAAATCCACAGAAATGTTACCAAAGGAAAAGTTAGAAAACTAGAAAATCTATGGAACAAAGGAAAACGACAATTTTCACGTAAAATTTTGGATGGTAATAACTTTTTATGCAGTGCTCAAAATTTGACAAACTTTATATCATTGGAAAGGTCTCATTGTCCTCTATGTAATGAGAATTATAATTTTCAAATTTTATTAAGGTTAAATGTGTGAAATATTGAAAAATGTCTCCAACATGCAAACACACAATTTTTCCCTAATCTAGGCCCAACCACCACAATTAATGAAGTATGGACATCCCATTTCTTCTTCACAGAAGCTAAAGTACATATCTAAGATGATTTGTAAGGGTGCCCATGCCATTCTTCAGACCATTGAATTATAGTTTCGACTTGGTTGGTGAGAGATATTGCAAATCTGAGTTTCACTCTTGGAAAGATCTTTCTCTCATTCATTTTCCATATATTATAAACACTTCTCATTTTGAGAGGGGAGATATTCAGGGATGTGGAGGAAAACTCTATAAAATTTGTTTATGCAACATCCATTGAGCTACAAACCCTTTGATGGGCTTGGCAAGTTTATTTGTCGTTTCCTCTCTTTCAACAATGTAATGGACTCATGTATATTATAAGAGCAATATCAAAGCTATGTTCAGCAGTGTTCTTTCAACCACTTGCATTGTTTTGTTGTATCTCCTTGCCTTTCTATTTTTGTTGTTGTTTTTTTGTGCATGTTTGTCTCATTTGCAGGTGCAGGATGTTATGTTTCATGGAGATTTAGTGGTAAATGAAGATCTTTCTTTCTTCTGTCACATTGGAGTTTAAGCCTCTCTCAACTCCATTTTATTTCTATATTCTCCCTCAACATTAATATTTAACCCCCTGTTTTCTTGGTGCTATAACCTATGTAGTGTAGGATTTGTTAATTTCCATGCTCTCTCTCTCCTTGGTCCTTAGAATTGTTACCATTGCAGGAGTAGATAGTGGCATTCCTTCCTTAGAAGTAGTTTAGTGCTAGGATTAGGTAGAGGAACCAGCCTGGTCTATAGAGAATCAGTGTTATGCGTGACAAGTCCCATCAGCTTGAGTCTATGATGCATCTATCCATCCTACTCCATTTCTCACCCTATCTGCTCATTTCAGGCAGTTGGGTTTGACAAATCAGCAGGGTGTCCCTTTTCTTGGTGCTATCACCTCTACGAGTGTAGGTTTTATCCTCATGTTATTTTTATGCTCTCTCTCTCTCTCTCTCTCATCTCTCTCTCTCTCTCTCTCCTAGCTAAATCTCTAGCTAAAAAAGACTCTCTCTCTCATCTGCTCTCTACTAACTCTCTCTCTCTCTAATCTGGTCCCTATGGAATTGTTATGATTAGGATGTAGATAGTCACACTCTTCCATATTTCTATAAAGGTAAGGTGGTACAAAGAAGGCTAGGATTAAGGAAATATTGAACAAAGCCTTCTCTGGATAAAGAAATTCCCATTTGCAAGTCCCACAACCTTGGGGAATGATCCAATTTTATGCAAATGTAAACCGAATAGGACCCTATCATCTTTGCAGTGAAAAATGGCAGAGTCCATAACTCATTTAGGGGTGCTGTGATTTCTGGGGTATGCATGAGTAGCTTAAAGAAGCCTATTAGAAAATATTATTTTTATTTCTATCAATATAGATTCTATGAGTCCATTGCATAGTTTTTTGTGCAAGAATTTCATCCCATTGTCCCTAGATAAATTTATAATGTCAAACTACAATAGGGCATGTGGTACCATTTTATGGGATGCCACTTGAAGTAATTTTTACTTTGAACTTTAATAATTCATTCTGATAAGTACAACACCACCAGTGGCCGATGATGGATCATATAGATGATGTTGACATCCATTCATGAGGCCCCCTGATGATTATGACTCTATATCTTAATTTGGGAAGTGTTGATCTAGTTGATTGGGGCTAGAACTAGAATCATGGGGATACGTATGTTCCCTGATTTGGTCGAGTCGTTCAATCTCAGTCAATTGAGGTGATGGACCAACTATGAGCTAATAGCCATCCATATTATGAGACCCATGTATCTACCTACAATATAGAAATTAGAAATAGTATAGTAGATATGGGACCGGGCGACTCTAAACTCAAATATACTCCATATTAGCCATAGCCACCCTATTGTACATGATAATGCCTTCCATTTATGGGTTTTTCACCATATCTATAGTTCAAGGTGCACCCCAATGGGGGATCAGGACATATCTATATGAGGCTGAGTAAAGAGTAGGGTTTACCCTCACCCCCCAACCCTCCTGAATTGAACTGATGCTTTGATACCATGTTAGATTAGGTGAGATAAGAATTAATTTTATTCATATTTTAGGCCTTTAGAGGTATTGGAAAAGGAAGAAAGTGTGTAAACTAGTTGATATAGCATAGAACACAGTACTTTAAGGTAAATAAATCTATAAAATTGGAAATGAACAAACATAAAAATGCACTATCACATATTACTAACTGTTTCATGACCATACAAACCAAAAAACCCAACATTTGTATCTCCTTCTCACTTCTTGATTCAATAGAGTGGTTACATTTCACAGTTGAATCAATTATTCAATATTCTTGATTTCTTAATGTGATTTTCCACAGGTATTGTAAAATTAACTTATTGTTTACAACCCTAGAAAGATAGAATAATTGCTTGATAGTTGTGATTATGAATTATTATTTATTTATTAGGAATATGTGTTTTACAGACCATGGTTATATGTTTGAATTATGTCATAATAAACATGTATTGTTTTATCACAAGAAAAAAGTAATAGAAATAATGGTTATTAGAACATAAAGAGAGGAGAGTACTTAGCCCATGGGGATCATGAGGTTACAAAGATGATCTATGTGGAGTTTGAATGGATTTGTGCATTAGTCGACTTATATGGATCATATGTAAGTGCATTCTTATATGGAACTATGACTGCAATTGATACTATTTACGTTAAACCACAGTAGTAGATAGACTATCCTTAGGCATAGTACAGTGTGTCCATTGAGTTGTAAAATTTTATATGGGGAGGATAAGTCTAGATTTTAGTTAACTTCTGAGTGAGTCATTGGTGGCCTAGGGAAATGTGTAACCCATTTCCTAAGATGTTTATCAAGTTTGTATAAAAGATTTAAAGGATTAGAAACCTATGTTTCAGTAGTCCTATTATTAGATAACCCCCTACATATGTGACACTGGTACATAGAGCGAATCTTGATTAGATCAATAGAAGAGGGGGATAAGATTTAGTAATATGAATGAGAGTTTGACTAGACTATGGTGGTCCAAATCCTAGTTGAACCAGATCCAGTCACTACACTACAGTCCCCCCGAAGGTTTGTAGAAAACTCCATGTAGATCATCATCCTCAGTTTGTGTGATAATCATGGTATGCAACTCTAGTCCAAACCCCTAGGTCGTTCCCTTATGTCTTCTTATGGACAAAGATAGCAGGCATTAAATTATTGATGATACTCCTTATTAGGTTGGTTCTCTACTAAATTAGGGGTTTGTGTTCCTTGTGGGGTTGGTGCCTCACTAAATTTGGAACATAGAAATATAATGTTTTTGTTTTAATGGGTTTTCTTCCACATGAGGGTTTCCCACTTAATATCATGTCTATGTGTTCTCTCTCATGTGTTATGGTTATTTGAATGTATTATGCACACCTAATAAGATATTATTGAATGCATGTGAATGAATGTTTATTAATGGATACTATATTTAATGGAAAATGAAATAAATGATTTGTAGGTCAAGTTCAACCCCCAATTAGTCCATTCTAATTCAAACACACTTAACTTGGATAAAATTGGGCCCTCTTCTTTTGGTTAGAATGTTTTCACTATTGTGGATTCGGCACTCTTCTTCTTCTCTATGGTGACCTATTGTAGTTGTATGTGTTTCACCATTTTATTTACGTTTTTGAATGACGAAATAGATAGGGTTATGGGCTAGGAAGAATACCTGTTAAATGGGTTGGTTGATGGTTTTTTTGTGTGTTAAGTCTTCTTGATCTAATGTCGATTGTGAGAGCTTCCTTTTGGCTAGGAGGAACTACTTGTAATAGAAAACAAGACCACAAAAGAGAATTTAAGTGATATATGACAGTGGACTGCCTAGTGTGTGCTAGTTCTAGGAAGTGTGATACTTCCTAGATGGATGTCAATCCATTGTTTAAAACAAATCAATGCGAAAAATAAATAAATTCCTATTATATTTGATATGATTTAGGTATCTCATTCAAGTACAATAAGAAAATCCAATCACAATAGGTTAGGCTATAGCTAGATCTAAAGGATGAGGTGTCTGTTAAGGTACTGGGACTAGTTAGGGTTTGATTCTAGGTTGTTTAGGTCAACTGGTAGGAGGTTGTTTGGCTATGTTCTTGGGCATGGTGTAAAATACAAATACCATTCTCGGTTAAGGGAGATCGACAATGGTTATGGGTAACTGATGTTGGTATAGTAGGGTAACAGTAATTCAATGAAAACCTTAATGTAGAGTTTAGGTGAGGTTAGACGAGGCTAAAGAAGGAGACAACAAGGTTTGTGGGAATACCGAGAACACTTAGGGAAGTGGAAGGGCTAGGATAGGTGATCTGATAAATGGGTGAGTGAGGTTTTTATGTTTGTTAGAAAGATGGCTATGGAGGAATGAGAATGTTAATAGAAGAATGGTAACAGAAATGATAACAACTCTATGAACAAAACATGAATGGAAATGATTAATGATAAAACACTTACCAATGTTTTAGGTCCAATGGTTGGGTGGTGGTGATGATGAGTTGATGGAATGGAACTTGGTGCAATAGTGACACTTCCAAGAATGTTACCGTGAGTGCCAATGCTTCTGGATCTTTCGTGGTGTTGGCTATGGATGTTTGGGTGCATGAAATGACTCTGGTTCTACTTGCATGCAACTAGATCTCTTCTCATCTTCATTCCCTCAGAATGTGCCAACCCAAAAACAAGCTTCCTTAGGTGAATAAATTGTAATAGATGATGGTTCTAGGTTGACCGACGTCGGTTTAGGGGAGACTGACATCGGTTAAGGTGGGATTCCCTAGGTTTACTAAAATGGGAAGATATTTGTAATTTATTGGGCCCAATTAGTTTGTTATCATGGATTAGAATGGAAGCTTCCCTTCTAATGAGTGGGAATGTAGTTAGATAAATCTTAGGCATTGATTTTAGGTTTAGACCAAATCTTAGCTCATTAAGGAAAGTAAGACTTAGTTATTGTTAGTTATGGAAACATGCCAAGAATAGGTATGGGGTGAGGTGGTTGGATGAGGTGCCTAGGTGAGGTGGTGGGGTAGAAATTAAGATAATTAGATAATAAATATTGTGAGGATATATATATTAATTAAATTAAATCAATAATGATGTGTGGTGGAAGGGGCCATGGTTAGGTGAGTATGTTTGAGTTGGTTAATTGACAAGGGACCAAGGGGAGTGTGACCCAATTTTGGTGTCTAAATTTTTACCCTTTTGTGGCATGGCTTGTATTAGTAATCAATGATGACAAAAATAAGATTTGGGTGCCCCATGTGTGGGTGAAGATGATCCCTCTCAAACTAGGAACTGATGAGGTTGAAGACTGAATCGATGAGTGGTTTGATAAAAGGTGGATGTGATGAAGAGGAATGTGGACAATGGGGGTAATGTGGTAAAGGTCCAATCGGGTAATCAAGGTAATGGGCCAGGTTCAAAGGTAGCGACAGTCAAACGCATGCACATGTATAAACTGTGGCATGGTACAAGGTTGAAGAGCATGTAAAATCTACATCGTCTAAGGTCGATAGGTTTATCTAGATAAGATTGGGGTGATTCTGGTATCCAAGGTATAGGATATGGTGTGGAAGCACATCACAAGTTAGGTGCAGGAATGTTTAGGTATGTTCCGGTACACCAAAGGTTGGGTCAGGATAAACAACATGGCAATAGGAAAGGTAAGGTCATTAGGTCAAACAAAACGGGTAACAGTGTCGCAAGGTATAGTGAGCACATGAGTTCATAGGTCAGTAAAAATGTTCCAGGTCCAAGTAGTGAGGTCACAACACGAGTAGGGCTGAGGTACGGGTAAAATAACAAGTCCCTAAACATAATTAACGACATATATAGGTAATGTAGGCTTGGAGGTAGGTTGCGATAAGGGTGGGTAAGGTCAAACGGTGATTGGGTTGGTTAAGTTGGGTCAGAAATAGGGAAAGGGTATTTGATAGGAGTATCAAGGGTAATCGATGCTGGTCATACTGAATCAGTGACAGTCTAGGTAAACTAACCATGGTTTCCTTAGGCACATGACTGATGTCGGTTTATGTACAAATGACCACGATGTGCTAGGGCACATGAACAATGTCAGTATAGGTATAACCAATGCCAGCCAAGTCGATGTGGGTATATAAAAAGGAAAAAATTGACCTATACGGATTCATTTGTATGTTTTGGACTTTTGGAAAATGACAGAGCACTAAATGAGTTTTATTTTATCATGAGAGAAGTACACGGGACTGTACAGAGGTGAGGTGGAGAGATCCACTTGGAGAGTAGAGCTAGGTAGATGGGTCCACATGATCGGGTAGAGTGAGATGATTGGTAGAGAGGTTGAAGGCTGATGTGTCACATGGTAGAGGTAGGAGAGGGGTCATGTGGACTACCAGTACAACGAACGGATGTGCCACCATGGAGGTGACACCAAGACAAGGTAAGAGATAATATTTTCTATGTATTGTTGTTAAATGTAGAAGGGAATATTGGTCAGGGGGTGTGGGCAGGGTAGATAATTTTAAATTGGGTGGTTGAAATGGGTGAGAAGGGGTGGGAAAAGGCATAAGTAGGTTGAATAGGGTTAGGGGGATTTGGGGGAAGGTTGGGAAGGTGTCTAGGAGAAATGGGGGGAGAAAATCAAGGGTTCAGGTTTGAGCACAGTAACGGTGACCGACGATAGTCAAGGTATGGCTGACATTGGTCTTGTTACACCGACATTGGTTAGGGTTGAGGGGAACTGGTGCTGGTTATAATGAACCAGTGATGGTCAAGAGTAACTGGTGACAGTTACGGTAAAAGGGCTAGAGGTCTAGGAAGGATAAGGGGAAAGGTTAGGTAAAGAGGGTAAAATAGATAACGGGTGGGGAGAAGGGAAGAAAGGAGGGGTTGAAGGTCAATGTTGGGTAAAATCAAGTTTTAATAATGTGTGCAATAGGTTGAATATAGGCCAGGGACCAACTACGGATGAGAGATAGGGTACATCCCTTGCTTGTGGAGGTATGGGAGGGTGCGATAGCCGATGACTAGTGCCATGTTGTAGAGGTTAGAATGATTGGGGTTAAACACTACTGGCACGTAATCTGGGAGCCGAGTTTGATGGTCGCTCTCATCGATAGATGGGACTCAACAACCAATATCTTCCATCTGCTGACGGGTGAGATCATAGTCACCTTGGAGGATGTTTACAACATCTTGCAAGTAGCGATATTGGGGACACAAGTGTATTATATCTCCTTAGAAGCCTCTGAGGAGTTGATGCTAACCATGTTTGGCGAGGGGCTGGTAGAGATGAGGTTTTATAGCGCTAGTATGAGTTATGGAGATATGTACCGGGCCCATCTGGAGGAGATGAGGCTGGTAGTGTTGCTGATGGAGGAAATTTGTTGCTTTACACTGCCAGATGTAGAGGGTTGGAGATTCCCACGATCCTTGATGGGGGTTCTGCATAACATGGTGGATGACAGGACCCATTTTGCATGGGTGCCCACATTCTTGGTATAGTTGTATAGAGATCTATGGGATTGTGGGTGGCTATGAAGGTTTAGTGTTTGTTGTAATTTCCTACTTCATTTCTTGGCATATGAGCACATTGTATGTGTGTGTCTAGTCGGTATGCCCCGAGATGATGCATTTGAGCCGGGTTTTGTTAGAGTGGGCTTCAAGCGATGGGTTCCTATGATTTGGGAATTCTGAGATGCCAGAGCTACACACAATGTAGCCTATTATAGATGATTGCTAGAGGGGTTGTCCAATGTGGACATTATTTGGAGGCCCTATGTGGGTTTTCCATCATATGGGTGGATGAAAAAGGAGCTATAAGATATACAACTAATCATATGGATAGAGGGGCGACGTGCAGGAGAGCACAAGATGGTACCTGTTGATAGGGTGAGATAGTAGTTTGGGCTACTTTAGGATATGCCACCACCTTTCCCATAGTATAGGAGGGATGACATGGAGAGGCCCCTACCTCTACTATAGCCGAAAGTGCCGACAGGGTAGGAGCAGCAGGTGAGAGATCGGTGGATTGATGATGTCAGGGTGAGTGATAGATATAGGAAGTGGAGGGCCACACATTTACGAGAAGTACCATCGAGGCTGGGGAATTCGGATTTAGCCACCATCAGTGTTCAAAGGGATGCCATACTAGGGAAGGTGGCTACCCTAATTACACAGTTGAGGATAGTGCAGGGGTAGCTGATAGGATTAGAAGCACAAGTTGCTATTTTGCAGGCATAGGTGGCCACTCTATAGGCCCAGGTAGCGCAGGGATAGGGACCCGCAAATAGGGTGGAGATGGGGATGGGGTACATGTGGCTGCCCTATAAGCACATATTACAGATTTACAGGGCTAGTTGGTCACTACACAGGTGAAGATTGTGGCCCTTCAAGCCTAGATACAAGCAGGAGCGGGATAGGGTCCCTCAGGACAGTCACAAGCATAGGGACAGGGTCCTGAGAGATAGGAACAGAGGCTGAGGCTAATGGCTCCACCATAGACAGTACCGATAGGTAGGTTGAGGGATGCCTTAGGTGAGTTCAAGTATTATCAGGATATTTTGATGGTTGCAGGGATAGATTTTCTATCCTATGGGGAGTATAGAGCACAACAGACCTTGAGTGAGAGGATAAGGTCATGGAACCACAGTGTAGAGAGTACAGGTAGCTGATGAGCCTTGGGATAGGGTTAGAGTGAGACTACCAGTGCATGGAGGCCAACTCCAGGTGAGGGACCATCAGAGGACAGATCAGGGTGAGGTGGAGAGAGGTTGGAAGGGCACCCCACTGGAGGGGAGACAAAGGAGACTAATGAGATAGGGATGGATATCAGGTGGGGTGATGATTAGTCATCATTAATGATCAATTTATCTATGTTTTTGACATATTTTTGATATGTATACCGGCTTATGTGCCGAAGATGATGAGGATGTAGATGAGAGTGTTTGTTATTTTTGATCATATACAGGACTACGTGCCAAAGATGGTGAGGTTGTATATGAGATACTTTTGAGAGATTGGGAATTATTATTTCTATCTATGTTCACATGTATTTTTACACAAACTTTCTAATTTATAGATGATGGTATTTGTAGTATGGATGGTGTACTTGTTGTAATGTTCATTGCTATATATATATATATATATATATCAAGTGGATTAGGCCTGATAGAGTCAAGGTTGTGTAGGCATTACAGAGTCAGGTTTGTTTAGGCATGATTGAGTTAGGTTGATTTAGGCATGATTGAGTTATGTTGATTTAGGCATGATTGAGTTAGGTTAATTTAGGCATGATTGAGTTAGGTCGATTTAGGTATGGTTGAGTTAGGTTGATTTAGGCATGGTTGAGTTAGGTCGATTTAGGTATGGTTGAGTTAGGTCGATGTTAGGCATGGTCCAAGTTTTTAATTTGGTAACATGAGTAGATTAATTATGGTGTGGATTGTATATACTAGGCATGGTTTTTAGGATTTCCAAATTTGTGCCATAATGGTAAATGTTGAAATTGTAGACATGGATAATTTGATGATGAAATAACAATGTGTATGAGTTGATTGCTTATTAGGTTTAATTTCTAGTAATTGATATAAAATATAAACTAACTAGGGTAGAATGTGAATAGGAAAAGGAAAGGGGGAATTGGTTAGGGTAAAGAGTGGCCGAGCTAACCTCTAAGGGCCCCATGCCCTCGGAGTGCTGCCTACTTAGAATCGATGAAAAAGGGCCTCAGACCGATGTATTTCTCCCATAAGTGAGGGAAGATTAGAATGAATTAGAAGAATGGGTTGATAGATTTTAGGAGTGGGAAAATTTAGGTCATAGGAATGATTGAGTGTAATTCATAAACATGATTGAGTGGTTGTTAAATATAGGATTCGATGATCTAGTCTTGTATAGCATAATCAATAAGTATTGAGGAAGGGAATGGTAAGAGGTGGTAAAAGAGCTACTTAATTGATAAGAACTCTAATGATTCAACATATTGAAGAGGGTATTATGAATGGAAGACCCTAAAGGCATTGCATAATGCACCCTTGTAAGGGTGAAGAAAGTTACATAATCACAAAATGTCACGTTTGCGGTAAGTCCCTTGAGTAACAAGGATATTAGGCTAAAAAGGCAAGGAGGTGAGAATGGGTGGTGTAGCATAACTTAGTGTACAACACCTTGTATTTCAGAACAAGAAACCCAGGATAAAAAATAGGCAAGTCCATGAAAAAAATTTCATCTTTTTGCTTCATTTATTTTTTTATAATAGATTGATCGATGCGGGAAGTCTATATAGGATGAGTATATTATCTCCTTGAGGTCTTTGTGAAGTTTATCGATGCGGGAAGCTTCTGGATATTTATTATATTTTGTAATGACCTTGTATATCTATCCTTCAAGGGAGCAGTCTATTTATAGCGGTGGAATTAGAGTGAAGAGATGTCCCCTTTTGGGGGAGTCATCTTTTGCTAGAAGTTTGATGCAAGGAGTTATATCCCTTTTTGTTTTTGCACGTCTACGTCATGAACAAGACTATAAAGGAAGATTAGGTTCTTGTTTAGATGACAAGATTGTAGCATAAAAAAATTAACTATGAAATAGGTTATTTCAAGTGATGAACGACCATGGGATTTCATCTTGAAGAAGACAAAAAGTATCCATGAGAATCATGCTACGAGTAGAGCTATGGTATTCATATTGAAGATAGGGATGAAACATGATGGGAATCACATGATTCTTGTTGAGTCATGGATCCTCAAAAATGGGTAATATGGAAGTGAACAATTCTCAAGAGATGAATGATCAACATACAGGAAGTGATATCAACAATAAAATGGTTGAATATGTAAGGCATTAAGGGGATCAAGTTTGGGTTTACCTTCGAGTGAAGACAAATGATAAGAACCTGATCTATAGGAGGGGGTAACGATATAGGGTCCAAGCCAATTAGGGGAAAAATTTCCCCATTTACTTTTCTCTTCTTTGGTTACATGTTCATTTTACTTTAAGACAAGGTTGTCAACCTGAAAGGTTCGTTCATGAAAATGTTTTTTATAGGCATGTTTGATACATTTTTGGTAGATTTGGAGATGATCGAGAGAATTGAGACGAAGTTCATCTAATAACTCAAGTTGCGTTAAATGATCTTGGTGAAAGTCATCGTCGTTGATTATGTCTTGTAGTGAGATGTGGAGAGATGGAATCTAGACTTCGAGAGGTAAGACAACCTCTGTACCATAGACCAAAGAAAACGGGGTGGCAGCAGTCAAAGTGTGAATACTAGTATGATAAGCCTACAAGGTGAAAGGGATGTGCGTATCCTAATATCATTGACTACCTTCATAAGAATTTTTTTCAAGGTTTTATCGGTTGATTCGGATTGACCATTGGTTTATGAGTAATAAGGTGATGGAAAAGTGAGTTGGATGCCAAAATCATCACATATTTTGCGTAGGGTTTTGTTTTTGAATTATTTTCTGTTATCATTGATAATGTGGTGAGGAAAACCAAAATGATGAATGATGTGATGGTTGATGAATTCACATATTTTCTCAGCTTTTGTAGAAATGAGAGGAATGGCCTCTACCCATTTAGTGTAATATTTGGTAGGAGTTATGATCCATTGGTGGCGTTGTGAAGAATGGGGGTTGATCTCATCGATAAGATACAAACCCCATTGAGATAAATGCCAAAGGTCTCGTGTGACCTGTAAGGCTTGACTAGGTGTGTGATGGAGATTAACATATTGCTGACATTTGAGATAAATGCCAAAGGTCTCGTGTGACCTGTAAGGAATGACTAGGTGTGTGATGGAGATTAACATATTGCTGGCATTTCACACAACGTTTGACATAATCACAATAGTCACATTTTAGGTTTGGCCAATAATATCCTAGGTGAAGGATGTGTTTTATGATGGCTAAACCACTAAAGTGACCTCCAAAAATTCCATCATGAACTTCCTTAATGGTGTAAGGAATTTCAGAACTCATAAGGCATTGTAAGAGAATGCCGTTGAAGCCATGCTTATAAAGAAGACCACCCATGATGACATAGCAAGAGACACTTTTAAGAAAGGATCGTTGTCCATTACGAGTGAGATCAATGGGTAAAATGCAAAGGGAAAGATAGTCTGCATATTGCTTATACAATAGGTCACGTGGGTTAGGGGTAATGGTTCCAATGGAGTAGACCTTATGAGGTAAATAAAAGGGTGATTATAGCCTTTGTATGGTGACAAATATTTTAGAGTCAGTGGGTGAAGAAAATATCTGAGAATTCAAACAGGCCATGGTATCTACAAATTTATTGGTAGAACGTGGGGTGGTTTGAAGCATATAATGGTCATAGGTGGTCTAAAGTATGTGTACATGCTGCTTATATTTTCAAATAATCTCATTACAACACTAGTATAGACCGTTGACTTGGTTTATGACCTACTGAGAATCACCAAAGATATTGATTATCTTAACATCTAAGGCATATGCATCCTAGAGACCTAATACAAATGCTTCGTATTCTGTAATGTTGTTTGTACAATCAAAATCGAGCTTGAAATACAAAGGCATAGGTTCACCCTCAAGGGGAATGAGGATAAACCTATCCCTACCCCCACATTGACACTTGGATCCATCGAAAAAGAGTGTCATTTGGTAGGCAGGTTCATCCAGGGAAAGGGTAGTTATAGATTCTTCTAGGAAATCGAAGTTGGATGGTTGATCCCTAGACATAGTTGTGTCGGCCAGTTGGTCAGCGATGGCCTGGCCCTTGATGGACTTTTGATGAATGAATTAGAGGTCGAGGTCAGCAAGAAGCATAAGCCATCATGTGGCACACTGATGTTCATAAGGTTTGGCATACATATAGTATAATGGGTCAGTATTAGTAATGACAAAGGTTTTGTGGTTGAGTAGGTAATGGCGGAGTTTAGTGGTGAAGAAAACTAAGCCAAGCAAAGCTTTTCAGCATGGGTATATCTAGTTTTATAGTCCAGAAGGGTATGACTTATGTAATAAACCACTTGTTCTTGGTGTTGGTCATCGTGATGAGTGAGCATGACACCTAGAGAATGGTCAGTGGCAGAAATAAATAGGTTAAAGGACTGGTCATCCGTAGGAGGAATGGGCACTAGTGGTTAAAGGAGGTATTTTTTCAAGGCTTCGAAAGCTTTATGACATTCACCATCCCATTTGAAGGACATGTCTTTCTTGAGAAGATGGAATGGTTGATAGCAGTTGAAAATCTTTGAGATAAAATGACAAATGGATTGCATCTTACCTTGTAGGATTCAAAGTTGATTTAGATTAGTGGGTGGAGGAATTTCCAGAATAGCCTTGACTTTAGTAGGATTGAATTCTATGCCACACAAAGAAACAATGAATCCTAGGAGTTTTCCAGAAAGTACCACAAAGACACACATCTTTAGTTGAAGATGCACATGATACTTTATGATATGGTCGAAGATGACTTTAAGGATAGGGAGGTTCCTGGTTTGATGTTTATATTTGGCCAGAAGATCATCTACGTATTCTACTAGTATGCCTTGCCATCATGTTAATAGGTCAGTGGTCCCAAGGAAATGGTGTTTATGAAAGAAAGATAAGTTAGGAGGAATAGATTCAGGATCTATATACTCTATGGGTGAAGATGGTAATGTGGGTGAATGAGATGGGGAAGATTTATCCTCCTAGATAAGGTTGACGTGAACCTTCTTGGAGGGTGGATCATAAAAAACAATGCCGCTACAGTCATTGTGTTTACGAGAGGTATAGGAAATGACAGTATGGTGGCCTTGTTCATAAAATCTGAAGCCAAATCCTTTCCGCACGCACCAACAAAGGAAAGTGTGAGCAATGCAGTGGTTAGTGAGGGAGTGTAGGTCAGATGAAAATGGTTGGGCTTGGGATGGAGGTTTGGGTTTATAGGTGGCAATATCAAGTACCACATACGTTAGATTGGTGTGAAGTTGGGGAGGGCCATAAGGAAAAATGTCACCGATGTGGATGTCATAGTTGGGATGTTGATGTAAATTCTCATACTCTTGTGGGCTGAGGAAGGTGTTGATATTGTATAAGCGGTATTCCTTGAGAGTGAGGAATTGAAAAAATACCTTCTAAGGGATCGGTAATCGGTATGTGGGTAGTGGGGATAAATGGCTCGCTAGATGATGGGGTAAACAAGTGTGCATTAGTGGTAGAGGCTACAACTGTAATGGGGATTATGAGGTTAGATGCAACAGAGGTAGTGGCATTTTTGGTGGATGAGATTGTAGGTGAAGGTGAAGTAGTGATAGTGGCAGATTGCCTTGACTAGTATAAGCACATCATTGGGGAAATATAGCATGTTATAGGTCTTAAAAGGTGATGGGTCGGTGGGGATGGTGTAATTATATCCTTCATGTTCAAATTTGAGGGATCGATGTCAATTCAAAGGGACACAAACAATGACACAGATCCAAGGTTGGCCGAGCAACAAGTTATACTAGAAATCCCCTTCTAGGGCATAGAAAATTTCTGGGAAAGTATGGGGACCCACACAGACATGGAGAACAATTGTACCTAGGGTAGAGTTCATGGCGTCATTGAAGGAGTGTAGCATAACTAGGTTAGCATGTCATGTCAATCATAGTAGGTCATGAGGTCATTTGGTCGTATGCATGGGAGGACAATGGTACCTTAATGCTAGCACCACCATTTGGTCATATACATGAGAGGAGATGATGTTAATTCTAGCACCACCATCAATTATTGATAAAGACGAAGATGAAAATAGTAGGGTTAGGGTCATCATACTAGAAGGGAGTGATCTCTTCATCTGAAAATCTGAGGGCGGCCATTTGGTGAGTAGGTGGAGGTGTAGAGAAAGGTGAAGACCTAGTGAGAGAGGCTACGTGGTGAGGGGTAATGATGGAGGCTACAGAGTGTGGGGTCATTTGGTAAGACTCTAATAGATTGAAGGACCTCCATAAGGGCTTGACGATGTGATTCTGAGGTTTGTACGAGGTCATATAAAGACATTTTTATGGGGGATTGGTGTAGTTGTTTTAGCATTTTATAATGTGTGACCCCATCAGAAATAGGATATGTAGGACCTCGAATGGTGACTTTGGGTATGGGCATGACTGGTATGTTGGGTACAGGGTTGGTTGATGGGCCAGTTGCTTTTTCCTTTCCATTTTCTTTCTGAGAGCATGGGTGGTAATTTTGATCATGTTAATTTGAGGGGAGGTGGATGAAGAGAGTTGTGTCATGGAAGGTATAGCAGACATGAGGGACAAAACCCTAGTGGGGGATATGATCCTTGTGAAATGAGTAGGGCACATTAGCCTTTTGGTGGTGGTTTGGCCAACTCTCTTATACAAACCATGTTGATCTCAAATCTCGGGGATGGATCAAAGAGTAGTGGGGGTGGATATTTTGGTTGCTGAGTAGGTAATGGGAGAAGATCTATGGAAATTGGTGAAGGTGAAATGGGGTCCTCATCAAGAAGATCATCATTTTCAAAATTTTCTTCGGGATGACACAATTGGACAAGAGTGGTTTTTAAATCCTTACAGTTATCTACATCATGTTCAAGCACATGATGGTAGGCAAAAATTTTGGTTTCATCAAAACCTTTTGGTTTGGGTTTGAGTGGGTCATAAGGCCTAAGAGGTGGTAATGTGATGACAGAGGTTTTGAGGAGATTGGTTAAGATTTTGGCATAGGATCCTGACAATGGATCAAAATGGGAGTTGAATGTGGGTTTGGGTACAGGTGTGGCTGATTATGGGGGAAGAGGATTTACAGGAGGGGGAGTAGGTTGGTCTACTGGTTTGGTGTTTGGTATGGTCTTAGGTGTTGGTTGCATCTGCTTGGGTATGGGTATTGTGGAAGAGTTGGCAATGGAAGGTTTGGTTGGTTTAACTACCTTATTAGAGGGTAGCAGATTGTTAGCTTTAGGTTATGTCTTTTTGGCTGATGATGACACAGGTATACGAGATGTGGAGGGAAAATTTGATGGTGGAAGAGAACAGGTTACCCAAGGGGGTAACTGAGGTACTGTGGAGGTAGGTGGTGTAGATTGGGTAGGATACATGAGTGAAAGAGAAGAAAATGTCATGGGTAAAGCAGTTATGGACGGTAGTGATGGTATGGGTTGTAAGAAGGTTATGGGTGAGAACGGAGGTTGCATGGGTCACTTGGGTATATTAGAGACCTTTGATGAGGAAATGGTTTGTTGGGTTATTATTTTACTGGTGAATGGGGGTTTCTTGTCTAGGGTCGAGGGGTGAGGTCCTAAGATAGATGGAAGGGGTGAAGGTGATAGTGGCATGGTAGGCAAGGTTGTGTATGAGGCCTAGGAGATTGGATCCTCTTTTTAGAGGCCAGGGTAAGTTTAGCATTAGTTTTGAAAGATTTTGCTAAATCTTGTTTGATGGGTGGGTGAGTAAGGCTGGTTATGGGTATGACCCCCAAGGTAGGGATATGTTTAGATAAGGGAGATGATATAGGTGAGGGTACGTGTTTGGGTGTAGATGTATGTTGGGTTGTGGGTAGAGGCATGAGTTGATCCATGGGTGATGACATGGAAAGTGTTGTAATAGTCGTAGTTATGTTTGGTTCAGTCGCTCGAAATGCTTTTGGATAGATAGTGGAGGTTTCAGCAAGTGATAGCTGCATTTGTATTGAAACAAGAAGTAGAAGGTGTCCCCATAGTAAATCTCTATCGAAATAAGTCTAGGTCATCAACCAAGCATGAAAATTGTGTTGTTATAGGTGGGGCTGACGTGGATCAAGTGTAAATCCCCATAAAATGTGTTTGATATACCAAGGAAATGGCTAGCTTTAGACTCTATGGGTAAGAGAGTCTAAAAAGAAGATCAATGGGATCTTGAAGGTTGCGATGGTGAATGGTCATCCAGAGGACAATGGTATTTCTACAGGATCCTCTATGGGTATAGGAGAGGATGGGCCAGAAAAGTTGGAATCTCCTTGTGGTGGTGTAGGTGGTGGACATGCATCTCCTATGAGTAGGAGATGTGCCACTGACAACTTCTTATAAATTTGAGGGGTCAAAGTTGGCAACGTGCTAATTATAGGCTCTTCTAAAGGTGATGGAAGAAAATGAAGGGTGCTGCCTCTATGGTTGGAGGAGTAGATGAAATTTTTTCTTGTGTAGGTAAGTGGAGCTCGAGCTAAGATTTCATCTATGGAAGGAACATGAGGCAATTGGGAAGCAACTGGTATGTCATCAAAAATAGCATGCAAACCTCACAGACATCGCTATCATTGTTTGAAGTATCACCAACTTGATTAGAAGAAGGGGCATGCTTAGGGAATGAATTCTTGAAGATATGTAGGTTTTGGTTAGTGGGTGCATTCGGGATATCCAAGACTAGATCTCTGTTGTCTAACATTTCTTGGATGATATTCTTGAAGGTGATGCAGTTATTGTCACTATGACCTTTGACATGATGATAGTTGCAAAATTCATGTTCCTTATACCATGTGGGCATGGGGCACTCAGGGTCAAAACCAATATGTGGTTTTATAGGTGGAAGGGTAATGGCACCAGCCTTAACAATATTTTCCAAAACCAGAAGAATAAGATTCTCCTATGGAAGTGTACTTTCATTGTTCTCATCTAAACTGGAAATTTTGGATGGGTGAGAGACTAGAAGGGGGTTTGGGTGGGTTTTATTAATGATGGGGGGCAGCCTTGATATTTACGGCATTTCCAAATCCTTTGGGTTTTAAATAGTTATTTAGGGGTTTTGAAGATGAAGAAGCATCATTTGATTTGAACACGATGTTCTTGTTATGAAGTTGAATTTTCTTTTCTTCAAAAGCATGAATTTCAATTTTTCGTTCCATGGTGAATGCCTCATCAAAAGTGCAAAAGGTTTGCACCTGCAGGGCTGGTGAGATGTGTCTAGCACAAGCCCAAGTAAATAGCTCTATAAGCTCAATATGAGGTAGCTAGAACATGAGTTGATTAATTAAACTATGCCAACGAGTGACAAAGTCAGTGATGGACTCATCATTGTACTGTCGAGTGGAATAAAGATCAGTCATGGTAACCTTCTTGACAATATTAATCAAGAAGTGGTCTAAGAAGGCCTAGGCTAGTTGATTGAATGAGTAGATGGAATGTCTGGGTAGCCCACTATACCAGTCTAATGTAGGCCTTATTAGGGACATTGGGAAAGTCCTCATAAGTACAACGTCATCATGGGAAATCAGGTAACACCCATGTTTAAAGGACTTCAAATGTTGTTGTGGGTCCTCTTTGCTATTGAAATGGTTGAATTTTGGCATTTCCCAATGTATGGGGTATGGTTAAATAGGGATGGACAGGTGAATAGGATCATTAAAAATTTCATCATAGGTGAGGGAATTTTGTGATCCATAAATTGATGCTTCTAGTGTCTACATCTTTTCCATCACTAACTTGATGAGGTCATTGGTAGGTTGCGATAAAAGGGGGCATCCCATAGTGTAAGAGGGTTGGTGTTGAATATATGATGTGGATGTCATTCTAGTGTATGGTGATGCCGAATAGGAAGGTTGGGAATGAGGGACTGATATAGGGGGTACATACCCCAAATGAATGACATACGAGATGGGGGGTTGTTGATAATATGCATATGGAGGTGGGATAGTCATAGTGAATCTAGTCGCAATATGGGGAAAAGTCTGCAGAATAGAGAGGACAATGCTTTGGAATGGGGTAGGGGTCACCGACACTGGGGGTGGCTGTGTCGCAATTAGAACATGTGAGATAATGGGTGCGGATGGGGTTACACTCTGGGTGTTCGATGAAAGAACAGTCGATACTACGGGTGCAATAGATGTCGTAGATGCAATGGTCATAATAGGTATGGGTCTGTGCAATGGAAAAGCGATAAGCGAGCATGGGAATCTACAAGTAACTCTTCCTCTCACCTGACCTCCCGAGGTCATGCCGAGATAGCTGGTGGGGATGGAATATACATGGGGTATAGGAAAACTAGTTAGGAAATCTTATATCTTCGACACGCACTAGTGGAATCTACGAATCTAAGGCAAAGAAGGCCCTTCTAACCTAAACTAGCGTGATAGATCGGTCGGTGAGGATGACTGCTCGAAGGCTCCAATCAATATCGAGCTCTAGCATAATCTGGTCTATAGGTTATGGGATACAAGGAAAATGACTCGGAATTGTTTCGTATATATCTCTAGATAGGGTCATAAGATGGATGATGGATATAGTGGACTCTACAGGTGATTATCTGGTCTAGTATAGAAATCTTTAGCTTCTTTAGCTGCTATATCTAAGAAGGATAACTGTGTGATAATGGTTGGTGGAAGTGGAGTGGATCTAAATACTAATGTGCGTAAACCAGTATCAACATCGGCTTAACTTTTGGACTCATTGGGTTGTGGGATTTTTGGATCACAACCGTAGATTCGTGGTTGTTGTGGACCTCCTATGGTCATATGAGGAATCAATCTCTAATCCCTAGTATCCAATAGTCATATGCCTTTTTGGCCTTTATATTTAGAATTACAAGTTGTGCAATATTCTCAGAGTACCTTACAGAAATTCTGGCAACCTGAATTCATAAGCCAGTGTCCATGCCAGTGAGAACGTCTCCTGCGTCTGGCTATGGGACCAAAGGGTCACAACTGAACGTTTTCTCTCTTTCAAGCCCTTCTACAGTCATGCGGATATTTATCTAGGGTAATCTGTAGTTTGGCTAGTTTGACCAAAACGTGTGTGCTTGTTCGTCTTCTATGTTTAACCCTCTTAACTGTGAGCTGATCTGTTGTAAGTCTGCTATTGTTTGGAAGACTTGGATTCTAAGATTCTGATCTATGTTAGTTATTACTATAACAAGATTGGGTTGAGGCACGATTGGCTTGAATACGTATTCTCTGGGCTCCCTAGGTCCCATGATTGTCATACAAAAGCAACAATGTAACTTTAACTGCAACAAAGTAAAATTAACTATGTAAAGTATATCTACAACATATATAACTTCTCTATTTTTGTGTTTTTGATAAAATATTGAATAGAATTGAAAGATAAATTATTTAATATATCTATAAATTGAAAACTAAACTAATAACGAAATTAAAACAAAGCAGCCGAGTATCGCTACTTTCCTGTGCAGTTGTGAATCTATTCTAAATAACCATATAACTGATCTAATCTATTTGAAAGACTCTCGATCCTACCTTAGAAGTGAGGAGTGGGTCATAGTTTCTCAAAAACTATCAATCCCCATAGCTTCCCTGGAAATATCAAAAGTGAAATCAACTAAAATGAAATGATTGACTACTCTATTTGATATCCTTTAACTAGAACTTTGAAAGATTGAACCTGGATTTTGTAGAACAATGACGAATCTGATGGTGTGTGGATTTGTCCCCTTAGTATGATCTCCTCATTCCTTCATGCTCATGTGAATCCAGAAAAGCACGTGATGTTAGCATCAATAGGAGTTGGTATCGAAATAATGGTAGCTTAGGATGTAGACTTAATACAATGCGAGTAGGAGAGGGATAGTGCAAGAGAATAGAGCTTGGCCTATGCAATTCCTAGTGGGATTTATTGCGAGTCATACAACATAAAACGTCCAGAACCTGAAACTAATTCTTTTTTATGAACAAAATCTACAACTTTAATGGCTTCTTACTAAAAATTAAACTGTCCTACTCCAATGGATTTCATGAAATAGTAACAACACTTAGCATAAGAAGATTATGTGGCTTCCTAACAGTAAGACAACACTAACTATGCATGCAATAAATAAAACTATGAATTCCTAAGAAAAACTGAAAGAATAAGCCATGAAATTAGAAAATGAGAGGAAAATTTGAGGGGTCATTTGCTTGAGCACAAGCCAACTATTTATAGAATTCCCATTTACCCAAAGGTGAAAACCAAATTGATCTCTTTAACCATAAACAATGCAAAAACACTATTCTAGGGAACCAGAATCATAAATACAAGAAAAGGTGGTGAAAAAAAGTTGGTAAACGTTGAATTTTTACGTGAGTCATGTTAAAAGATCATTCTAGAAAACACGTGAAGGACCACCGCCCTGCCTGGGCAGCGGTCACAAGACCGCCGCCCAGGCAAGGCGGTGATTTCGTAATTGAAGACCAAAACACAACGAAAAATAGGGGAGAAGAGAAAAACAAAGCACACAGGGGCTAAGTGGGACATGTGGGATGTTAACGCATACTTGGAGAGCTTTTCCAGATCCTGAAAACCTTGCAAGGAGACCTGTATCATCATTGGGGCACGTGTAATGTTGCTCTGGTAGTGCAGTACCCTATAATTTTGGGTACGTATAGGGTCTTAGTTGTGAAACCATTAAGGGTGGAGAAAGTGAAGGTAACGTTGAGATAGAAGGGGTTGATGGAGAAGCAGGGACAAGGGAAGGAGAGATAGATATGGGCATGTCATATATTAACTGTCCCGATGAATCTTGAGTGGATGAATGGGAAAGGTAGAATTTTAGGGTTGCGAGGTTCTGATCGAGGAGTCATGCGAACTAATCATCACTTATAGCGATGGTGATAGGTTGAGTAGGATCCATGGGTGATAGGATGGAAGGAGGTGAGGGACTAGGTGGGAGTGGTTGACAAATAACATGGAATATGAGGGTGTTAGTTTGGCTATGAGTCAGCACCATGTGAACAAGTGTTGACCTAGTAAGACTGTATTATGTAGATGACACAAAACAACAAGACAAAAAAGAATGAGGTTGGGAGGGTGAATTTGGTCAAGATTTGGATCTGAAAAACCAAATACATACACTGATGACGGTCAGTTTTACCTGTGCTGATTTCTAGAGAACTGACGTCTGTCACAGAAATTGATGTTGGTTACTGTGGAAAATCCCCAGTTTTAGAAAATGAAACAGGGTTGATAAATAGTACAAGGAAATGTTTTCTATATGATGGTAATATCAATAGAGCAGCATAGACTATCAGGAAAATATTGCTAGTGATCAAAGGGCAAAAAACCAACACAGAATGATGAATGAAGATTGTCCCAGGCCAAAGTACACAGAAAGTCAGGAGCTGACACCAGTTAGGTTTAACCGACGAATGTCAGATGAAAACCGATGATGGTCAATGGACTGGCACCGGTTACTATGAAATTGAGACATAATTGAAGAAAATTTGGTTGTGACTTAAATGAAGTGAAGAATCAAACTCAGGAATCTAAGAATGAGAAGATGGGGCCTTGACACACTCAAATAAAGTCGGAATACTCCAACTATGATGGGGGAGTGTGCAAGCAAAAAATAAAAATGTGGAATCATGTCCTCACACCTCAAAATGCAAAGCAAGAAGAATGTTAAGAAAAATATGATCCTAAGAGTGATTTTTCTTTATGTGTGTTTAGCTTACGCTATTTATAACTGACTATGTGTATTTAGAACAAAATATTTTTGTTAGGAAGGCATCCTACAAAGGATATCTAAAAGGAGAGGTTTTAGGTATGTTATGGCGGGGGTGGACCATCCTATGAGATGATGACTCGACAAAGGAAACGAGCTGGGGAGTACCTGCCAATCTTATTGTGTCATCATGGATAGGTGTTCCCAGGTAAGATGTTGTTTAAGAAATATGTGCATATTTCAATTTTGTGCAAGTTTGGTAAGACACACTGAGAGAGAGAGAGAGAATGTGGTTTCTACGATTCTTTGTGTCAACTATCAGCTGGGCATGACTTCCAGCATAGGTTTCCCTCATTTTAATGTGATATAAATGCAGCAAATTAGAATGTAATATATTAATCCCAAATTGAAAAGGTTACGTTCGATGAAACAAATGATGAATAGGAGAGGGTATTCTCTTTTACTAAATGTAAAAAGCAAGAAAGAAGAATGATTCCTTTTTAAATGTGCCAATAAAAATGTTTCTTTTAAAGCAACTAGAAAGAATAGAAGATTACTAGAGAAAAAAAGATTAATGTGTAAGCCTTTTAAAGGGAAACAAACAAAAAAATTTATCCTAGAAATGTAGAAAATGCAATCAAACCCCTGATGGGTCCCATCGGGTGTGCCAAAATGTTTCACCATTTTCTTTATATTTTTGAATGGCAAAATAGATAGGGTTATGGGCTAGGATGAATACTTGTTAAATGGGTTGGTTGATGGTTATTACACACATTTAGACTTCTCGATCCAATGCCGATTGTGAGAGATTCCTTTTGGATAGGAGGAACTACCTGTAATAGAAAACAAGACCACGAAAGAGAAGTTAAATGATATATGACAGTGGACTACCTAGTGTATGTTAGTTCCGAGAAGTGTGATACTTCCTAGATGGATGTCAATCCATTGTTTAAAACAAATCAATGCGACAGATAAATAAAGTCCTACTGTAGTTGATATGATTTAGTATCTCATTCAAGTACAAATATTAAATCCAATCACAACAGGCTAGGCTATAGTTGGATCTAAAGGATGAGGTGTTTGTCAAGGTACTGGAACTGGTCAGGGTTTGATTCTGGGTTGTTTAGGTCAACTAGTAGGAGGTTTTTGGCTCTATTCTTGGGTAGGGTATAAAACACAGAGACCGATGTCAGTTGGGTATAACCAATGATGGTTAAGGGAGACCGACGACGGTTATGGGTAACTGGCATCGGTATAGTAGGGTGACATTAATTCAATGAAAAACTTATTGTAGAGTTTAGGTGAGTTTAGATGGGGCTAAAGAAGGAGATGGAGAGGTCTATGGGAATACTGAGAACACTTAGGGAGGTGCAAGGGCCAAGATAAGTGATCTGATAAATGGGTGGGTGAGGTTTTTGGGTTTGTCAGAAAGATGGCTATGGAGGAATGGGAATGTTAATAGAAGAATGGTATCATAAATGATAACAACTCTATGAACAAAATAGGAATGGAAATGATTAATGATAAAACACTTAACAATGTTGCAGGTCCAATGGTTAGGTGGTGTTGATGATCGGTTGATGGAATGGAAGTTGGTGCGATAGTGACACTTCCCGTAATGATACCGTGAGTGCTAATGCTTCTGGATCTGTCCTAGAGCTGGATATGGATGTTTGGGTGCATGAAAAGACTCTAGTTCTGCTTGCATGTAGCTATCTTATCATATTCTTTCTCTCATAATTTTCCAACCCAAAAAAAAAGGTTGCTTAGGTGAATAAATGGTAACCGAAAATAGTTTTGGGTTGACCGGCATCGGTTTAGGGGTGACCGACATCGGTTCAGGTGGGATTCCCTAGGTTTACTAAAATGGGTAGATATTTCTAATTTTTGGGGCCCAATTAGTTTGTTCTCGTGGATTAGAATGGAAACTCCCCATCTAATGAGTGAGAATGTGGTTAGAGAAATATTAGGCATTGATTTTAGGGTTAGAAAAAATCTTAGATCATTAAGGCAAGTAAGACTTAGTTATTGTTAGTTATGGAAACATGCCAAGAATAGGTCTAGGGTACTGTGGCTGGATGAGGTTTCTAGGTGAGGTGGTGGGGTATAAATTAAGATAATTACATAATATATATATATATATATATATATATATATATATAAATTAAATTAATAATGATGTGGGATGGAAGGGGCCATGGTTAGGTGAGTATTTTTGAGCTTGTTATTTGACTAGGGACCAAGGGGAATGTGACCCAAGTTTGGTGTCTACAATCTACTTATAATGTTTATCTCTAATGTTATTTTCTATAGTTAGACCATCATGAATTCCATATATGTGTGTAGTGTATGTAATAGAATTAAAAAATGTCTACCTCTATTATAATACACTATATCTCTACTCATGTAACTCCTATAGCTCTACTTTAAATGACTATATATGTGGAAATAAAACTCTCTATATCTAAACATATATCTCTTCCATGTATCCCCATATGTCATTTCCATATCCCTCTTCCTTTCCTCATACTCCATCTCTATTTACCCCTCCTCTTCCTCCTTACTATTGAGGACACAGTGACCGTTGTGGTGAGCCTAGTATCTCTACACCATATACATGTACTTTTCCCTATATATACTTCCCCTCTACATATATATGTATTTTTCCATCTCTAACCTCTTATCCTTATACTCACTCCTATGAACCATGTCGACCTTTCCCTCTCCCTATCCTCCTCAGCTAGTGTTGGAATATCCTCATTACTCATGTGAATGGTAACACATGAATTCTTAGTGAATGGTAACACCAATATGTAATATAATGGTGTACCATGCATCGTAATCCATTGATGCTCCTGGATGTGTAAATCGCACTCAAGTATCCTATACATGTGTCACGACACCCAAAAAACTTCCCTTGGCTATAATCCATATAAAATTAGGACCAAACATAGTAGTCTCTCATGTTACTCTCATGTACCACTTCTCTTTATCAAGAATATGTTGTCTCACCCATAATTTTTGCATCACCATATCTAGTTTGAAGTTATTAATAATGTACCCCTGACTACCAATAATGTAATTCAAAATCTCCACAATCACCAACTCTACTACATAATTCACCATGAATGAGGAAAGAGAAAATGAAGGTAACACTAAGAACATGATTAATTCAGGGGTAAATTGAGATGAGAATGATAGTAAAGTAGGTGCATGTACAAAATTACATCAAGATGGGATGATGGATAACAAAAAGAAGAAAATATGAAAGTAAAAGAAACAAGAATATGGGAAATTTTCAGTCTTTTCAAGAAAAGAAGATGATGGAATCATGAAAATAAAGGGATATGTTGTTGCAGAATCACAACAACCCTGAAATTAGTAACCTAATGGGTAAATATCCTTAGTATTGACTACATAACATGGAGCATCTCTCAAAGTGTGGGACTTTGTGAGTCGAGAGAGCTCTCTCGATGAAGGCCAGATCCTATTCCTTTGTTAAGGTGCATATGTTTAGGTTGCAGAGGGTTTATCCTAAATCCTATTTTAATTTTCCAAGGAGACAAAGTGAAGGGGATGTAAGAATTAAAACCTAATCTAATAGAGGTGATGCACTAAAGAAATGATGAACATTTGCATTTCCTTTAAACAAAAACCATTAAAATGTGAAACAATATCCATGCACAAATGACCAAGATTGCAATGAGGGATCACGAAGAAGCAATAAAACATAAGAGAGGGTTAAAATCATCCACAGACATATTCTATTGCTCCAAGAATTGATACAGTAAATTACAACAGCCAAGAGGTAGAAATTGCATTAAAATTTGGATGGAGGGGTTTGAGACTCCATGAATTCACCTGGAAAGCAAAGAAGAGGGGAGGGGGTAAATAAAGAATGTCCAAACCTTAGAAATTGTCCCTCTTGTACAATATATAGGAAGAAGGAGAGAGAGAAAAGGAGGGAAAATCTAACCCTGTTCCAACCGCCCCTGAAGGGGCATTGAATTCCCCTGCCACAATGATGAGTCCTGCTGTAACACCCATGCCTCGGTCGATGTTCCTTGCTCAGCAAGAGAGGAAAACCATTCTTCATCATGGTGGTATGTGGGAGACTTGATGGCCTCAAAAATGGCAGGTTGAGACATTAATGATGGTAGGTGGGTAGTAGGTGCTGAGAGCTCTCTAACACATCCCCTCCCACTCAATTCTGAGCTTCTGATTGAAAGATATGGCCGTTTGAAGGTACTTCGGGTATGGAGTTTGTTTATGTGTATCCATGTGGTGGCCCCACACATCTCAAGGTTTCACCCCCTCCTCTACACTCTTGAAGTTGCATCGAAGAGACATGTGGCATATTCCGTAGACCTACTCTATTTCATTTGTATTCTATCCAAGCCCCTTGTTAGCGGAAACACTGTACTTGACCTGAGACACATGGAGAGCCTGCACTTATTTGGGGACCACTTTTGGATTCTACCTTTGAAGTTGCGCCGAAGAGACACGTGGCTCCTTCCACGGATTTTCTCTGTTTCTTTGTGTTTTTCCTAAGTTCCTTTTGTTTGGCAAGGCCATATGTCTGACCCTGAGCACGTGGAGGCTCAATGCATATTGGGAGACTACCTGTGGATTTTTATTTTGAATTTATGTAGATATGACACGTGGAGGTGTCCATAGGCCTATCTCAAGATTGGAATTTTCAATGGATGGTGTTCCTTTTTTCTGACCTGGGACATGTGGAAGGCCTATGCTTGTTTAGAACTGGCCTTCCAAATGTGCCTTTTGAATTTGCATCGTTGAGGCACATGTCACCTTCCGCTTACGTTCCATATGTAGCCAATTCAAGCCTACTCCCTTTCTCTATCCGTGACTATGTGGTAGGCTAGCACATGTTTGAGAACCCGATCTAGATTTTATCCTTGAAGTTACATCAATGAGATGCGTGGCTCCTTCTGCCGGTCCTGGACTCTTCAATAACCAAATTTGTCTTCTTTTGACTTTGACCACGTGGCGAGCCCGTACTCATTTGGGAACCGCCCTTTGGACCTGGCCTTATTGTTGCACCAAAGAGACACGTGGAGGCTTCTGCTACCCTAAGACTGTTCAACTATTAACTCTATCCATTTTTGGGCCTGGGACACGTGGAAGCTTGGTGCTTGTTTGGGGACCACTTTTGGATTATGCCTTTGAAGTTACACCGATGAGGCACGTGGCACCCTCCGTGGGTCTATGAATTTACCTTTGGTGAAAAAAACTCTGTGGGCTCGTGGGCCCGCACTTGAAAACTGCACCATTTTGTGAAAAGTACAAAAGCTCCAAAATGCCCCGCAGACCTGCCGGCCCGAATTTACACTTGGGAAAAAATTCCTCCACGGCCCCGCAGACCCGGTTTTGGCAAAAGAAATCATCCTCGGGCCCACCCGCCTGCATTTTCAACTTATGCCTTTTGCAAAAAGTGCAAAAATGAAAAAGTATCTCCAACCACCTTGCCATTCCACAATTTTCCCATTAGAAAAAAATATCCCCTAGGCCCGTCGTCCCGCTTTTGGCAAAAAATACTTCCAAGGCCCGCCGACCTGTTACTTGAAAAATACGAAGAGTTGGAAGGACTTATTTACATTTTCAGAAAGGGGAAGAAATTTTCTATCTAATGAAGATATTTTAAAGAAACCTTGAGTGCTTAAAATATATAAAAATCAGATTGAAGCACAAAAGGGGGAAAAGGGGGGTCAATTGACCAAAAATAAGAGTGAGCTTATTTTAGACAACAATTTGGCGACTCAAAAGGGTGCATCTTCCTGCAAGATGAGATGACCTGTGGCCTTGAAGCATCCATTGGGCATGGATTCTACCCAGTGATTTCAAATATGGTCTAGAACTGCATTTCATTGCATGCATTCTCATCTTTGTAAGAAAATCTTGGATTCAAGATTTGTGAGAGTAGAGAGTTGTCTAAAACCTAGAAAATTCTCCCTCATTTGAATTTTTAGAAACCTAATCTGTTGGAGTGTAATGAAAACATCTAGACATACTCCAATATGGATACTTTGTAGATTTAATTTCTTGTGGCCACAAGCCTCTTCCATTATTGAGGTGAACTGTATACAAGCATACACTAGAAGTAATAGAGCATGTGCACCAGCACTTAGAGAAATTAAAATCTAAACTATAATAAGACAATGTGCATGTGCACTTGGAGAAATTTAAAACCTAGGCTAATATTTATAAGGGTGAGAAACTCTCCTTTCAGTAGTAGTGTTTGAGTTAGATCCCATTGACTGGAATCTGCAATACTTCGCCATCCAACTTAGCTAGCCGGAAGGAATTGCTACCTTTGCATTCGGTGATCATGTATGGACCACTCCAAATGGCATCAAACTTAGAATGCCTTCCTAGTTTTTCTCAATCTAGATCCCATTTCAGCACCAAGTCTCCAACTTCGAATGTCCTGGCTCTAGCTTCCTTGTCAAAGCATCTCTTAATAGAAGCTTGATCCTTCTCCATGGTGTGTACTACATGTTTTCTTGCACCTTCTAACTCCATCAGCTCTACATACCTGACCTCCATAGGTTCAAACTCAGCTAGTTCCAATTATTTCATGAGTTCTAATGCTGGCAACTCAAGTGATATAGGTAGAAATGCTTCCTTTCCATATATAAAATTGAATGGAGAGTTGCCTATAGACCTCTTGGGGGTGACTCTATCTACCCAAAGAGCTGATTTGAGTTTTGTGTGCCAAGTTCTTTGATTCTCATCAAGCTTCCTCCTGATGATTCTTAGCAAGTTCTTTTTTGTGGATTTAACTTGGCCATTACCTTGAGGGTAATAGTTTAAAGAGGTGCTGAGATATGCATCATTCTTGACAGCCCATTCAATGATCTTTGCGCTAAGGAATTCTAATGCATTGTCTGATATGATAGTATCAAGGGTACCAAACCTTGTGACTATCCCTTCATAGAAATCCAAGATGTCGGATTTGTTTGCCTCCTTAAGTGTCACTGCTTCAGTCCACTTGGTGAAATAGTCAGTCGTTGTGAGTATCCACTTGTGGCTCTAGCTTGAATCTGGGTTGATCACTCCAATGAAGTCCAATCCCCATTACATGAATGGCTAATTTACCAAAATTGGGCTAAGAGGTAGAGATGATGACCTTTCCTTCCCGGTGAAGAATGCACACTTCTTGTGCCTCTTGATCCATGAGTAGCAATCCCTAAACACCATAGGCCAATAGTAACCAGCCCTTATAATTTTGAGCACTGTTACCCATGGAACAAAGTGGCCTCTAAATTCTCCATCATGGAACTCATGTAACACTTTTTCAATTTGGCCTTTCCTAACGCATCTCAATAGAACACTATTTATGTCCTTCTTGAACAAGACACCACCAATAAGCACATATGGGATGGCTTGTAACCTAAAATACCTTCTCTTCACTTTGTTCCATTCTAGAGGGAAAAAAATTGTTTGGAGATAATGCACCAAGGTTTGAGTCCAGCATGGAATGGGTGCATCATTAGCTGGCTACTCTGAATCATTCTGCAGTAGTAAGACAACCTCTTCTTCTCCTTTTGACTTAGTTTGTTCCTTGGAAGTGAGCTGCTCACACAGACCTTTGCCATGAACCAGATTGGTCACTTTGATTTCAATATCATACTCCATTACACGAGTGATCCAACCTGCTCTCTTCTCATTCAAGTCTTTGTTTAGGAGAAAGTCCTTGACACCAGCATGAGATAATAGCAGTTGAATATTTTTGTTCGAGATCAATTGTCTGAACTTCTTCAAACTCCTAATGATAGCAAGGACATGCTTTTCAATAAAAGAATACTTTACCTCATAATATTCCAAGCTTTGATTGAAGAAGGCTATGGGTTGTTTTGAACCTTCCTTTTAAGGCTGAACCAAGATAGCTGAGATTGTGTTTGACCCTCGAAAATCATACAACATGAAGTCCTTTGAAATTTCTAGGCTAATAAGAGTTGGGACCTGTGATTTGCGAGCTTGATGGCCTTAAAAATCTCTTTTCCTTCTTCTATCCATTTGAATGCAAGACTCTTCTTTAGCATCATCGTTAAAGTCTTTACAAGAGTGACAAAATTAGACACAAATATGTGGAAAAAATATATCCTTCCTAAGAAAATTTGGAGGGATTTCTTGTGGTGTGGTAGTGATAGTGTTGTAATGGCTTCAACACTTTCAGGGTCAATTGTCAACCCTTCTCTTGAGACAATGTGGCCCAAAAAATTTCCCTCATGTGCAAGAAATACACATTTCTTTGGATTCAATGACACTCTGAAACTTATAGACCTTTGAAGAACTTTCCTAACGTGAAAGAGGAGGTCTGCTATGTTCTTTGAGAAGACAATGATATCATCTAGATATACCAACACCATCTTGTTGAGCAAGCCCTTGAACACCATATCCATAGCTTGCTGAAATTTTGCTCCAGCATTGGACAATCCAAATGGCATCTTCTTGTAAGCATATATACCACATTTTATGGTGAATTCCATCTTGTACTGATCTTACTCCTTCACCATTATCTGATTATAGCCTGAGTAGCCATCTAGCAATGAAAACCTCTTAGAGCCACCTAAAACCTATAATATTTTCTCCATCGATGGAAGTGGGTAGTGATCTTTGAGTGATGCTCTGTTTAGATCATGAAAGTCCACACACAATCTGATTTCTCCATTTCTTTTCCTCACAGGCACCAAGTTTGCAACGTAACTTGAATGCTTGATAGGGAAGATGATGCTGGCATTAATTACTTTGTTCAACTTTTTCTTCATGAGAGGTTCAATGTGAGGGTTTACTAGCCTTTGCTTATGTCTGAAAGGATTAGATCCTGGATCCAGCTCGATAGTGTGTTGTGGTAACCTTGGGTTGAAACCTCTTAAATCCTTGTAAGTCCAAGAAAAGACATATGGGAATTCTTAACAAAATTGAATGAATTCATATTTTTCTTATTGAGTACTTAACTTGCCAATTTGTAATGTTTTGCCTTCTTATATGGAAATGGGCTCTGAATCTTCACCCTTTACCTGAATATTTTCTTTCCCCCTCCGGAATTGATCATTTGGGTTGAAGATTGACTCCAAATTTATAAGGCCCTTTGGTAATTTGTTGGTTTTCAGCTGCACTACTTGGTCACCATACCACTGGTCCAACTTGTCTTGGTTTCTGGCAGAGAACTCAACTTCTTCTTGTAAAAAATTGACAATTTGTTGTTCATTCTCAAAGACCTGCCAACTTGTATTGTTATCTGGAACAACTGGTATCACAACCACTTTAATATGGGGCTGAGATTTTTCACTCTTGATATTCTCTACTACATCAAATGCCACCCCGATTGTTGCCAATTTGTTTGCTACTTCATTCTTCTTCCTTGGGATGAAATTGATGCTAAAAGCTTCAAAATATTTGATGAGATCCCATACCTGATTCTTGTAGTTTTTTAACAGATCATTCTTGGCAGAATTTTGTCCTCGGACCTGATTTGTAACTAGCTCACTATCGCCAAACACTTGTAATTTTTTAATCCCTTTCTTTCTTGCCCAATGCAGTCCATGGATCAAGGATTCATAATATATTGTGTTATTTGAGCAAGCAAATTGGAAACTGATGGTTAAGTAATATTTCATACCTTGAGGTGAAACAAGCATAGCTCCCCCTACAGCTCCTTGTCTACTTTTTGAGTCGTTAAAGAATAACTGCCATACCTCATTATCATTTTTGCGGCATGGCTTAGTGATGTTAGGTAGAGGATGATTCTCCTCATGCAAAGAATGAAATCCTAGCTTAGATTCCTCCATCCCATTCTAAGGGTCAAAAGCATGTCTCTTGCTTGGCCATTCGTCGAGAGTCAAGTCTAGAATACACCCAACCTTGGTATCTTCCTCATAAGTGTTTGGGAGGTATTCCTGATCAAATGCTGAACAATTCACATTGACTGGACTGGGTACATGAAGCTCAATATGGAAATCTATAATGGGATCAGATCTGATCATAGCCTTAGCTCCATACCTTGTTCTAAAAAGCATGTATGACCAATCAACGGATAAATAGCCTCCAATTTTAGCAGTGAAGTCTCTTGAAAAACACAATATGTTTTGCAATATAGTCACATTGGGGCATGTGTGCAATGTGAGGCTCAAATCCTTAATGACTCCAACCATTGTTACGCTGTCCTATCCAATTGCACTACACCCTTAGAGATGACTTCATATTAAAGACCCAGCTAATAGGATATTTTCTTCAGCATGACTAAGCTACTTAATCCCGAATGAATCATACAATTATGTACTAGCTTGTCTTCAATGATAAATTTGACATAAAATGGAGTGGGCTTCAGATTCTTACCTTGTTTCCCTCTATGATTTCCTTCAGGTTGAGCTGCATTTGCAAGCACTTTATCTTGTTGGTTAGGGGGTTAATTTGAGGTTGACCAATTGACCATAGTAGCCTATAACAGGTCTCTCTATCTTGGGATAGCCAAAAAATCCCACATTGAGATGTCTACATTTGTTTTCTTCATATTTTCAATGATGTTAAATGGGGATGAGATATCTTTTTGCTTCCCCTTTCCTTGCACATGGGTCGTTACAACCGGTGCCTGAGCGGGTCTGGAAGGTGGCTTGGGCTGACTCTACACATTGGGAGTTTCACTTTGCAAGGAAATAGAGGGTTGTGGACCGTTTAAATTGGAGGATTTCCCCTCTCCAATATTCATATTCTTGGACCATGTATTTGCTGCTACACTATAAGGAGGTGCTTGATTCATACAACAGAAATCTTCAGTCTGCCAATTGACAAATGTGGTATCACTTAGACGTGCTTCTTTCTGGGTTTCTTGCGACCGATTTTCCTCTTGAATGGGCTCTTAGGATACACCAATGGTCTATACCATCAAATCCTAGTTTAGTGCACCATTGAAACACATTGACTGATTATGGGGATGATTGCATGGGAAACACCAATCATATTCTCAAGCCATGTTGTTTTGTGTTGGAACCAAGGCCCTGGATGTCGAAGCTTGTTTGGATCATATGGTTGGAAAGGCCTAGCAGCTTGATGTTTTCCTTGGTTTTTATTTTGATTTGTAGCATAAGCTGGTGGCATATTTTGCTAATATGGGGGTCTAGCTTGATATTGTGTTTAAGGTTTATACGGACTAGAAATCTGAGCTTGTTGTCTCTTGATAGTCACTAGCTCATTTCCTAGGTTCTGCAGCTATTTCATAACCTCTTGTAGCTCTTTTGAAGTGCTAGAAGATGAGATGGAGGCTTCAGATGAACTCTGATTCCTTAGAGTGGGTATGGGAGCTAATGCGGGTGTTTGACTTGTGTTTGGAGCTCCTAGTTCTTGATATAGTGGCATATGTGGTCTAGGTGCAAGTTTACCAGCTTGAATTAAACAATTTTCAGCTCTAATAGCAATGTTATATGAGGCGGGTAAATTTCTACTTCCCATTGATTGAATCATCATGGAAATATCAGAATTTAAAGTTATAAGGAAGTATAAAAAACACCTTCTTTTAATGGTCTCACGGCCACCGGAATCCTATCCCATGTACGTTGGAATCTAAAGTTGAAATCAATCAACTGCTCATTAGGAGCCCTCTTGATGGTTTTCAAATGTTCCAACAAGGACAGATTATCTCCCTTCTCTCCAAATTGATTATGAAGAGTTGTGCACAAATGGTCCCAGTTATGGATGGATCTCATGGTTAGACTCTTGAACCACTGTAAAGCTTTACCCTTAAAAGATGAATCTAAAAACTTGATTACAACATCCATTTCAATGATCTCATGAATTACAAAAACATTTGTAATATCCTGGATGTGGTCAATTAGATTCTTTTCGTTCTCTCCAGTAAAATATGGAATGCTCTTCAATCCTATAGCTGGAATTGGATTTTGTGTGTTCAGAGCCAGCGATATACTATCATTGAATTTGACATACAAATTGGGCTGTACCATCCTTATTGGTCGAAGTACTCTAGTCGATTGAATGAAAGGCCTACCAAGTAGAGTTGTCAACAATGTCTTGTTTGGTGGAGATGGAGACCTTTGGGCTCTTCTTACTCTCTTTTCTCTTTTCGAGGATAAATGTAGATAGATAAATAGTCCATCCTATCTAGTTATTGACCTTGTTTGTATTTTTCTCATTAAACTGGCAAGTTTGGACTGCTGAAACCAATGGGTTCTACCTCTTTTGGAGTCACCAGAAGTGCAATTTCAAAGATTATTACAAGCTGGGAACTTACAACAAGTGCACATCAATATTGTTGTAAAATGAAGACTTCTTATCCCATTGGGCGTGCCAAAATTTTTGTTATAGAATCACAACACCCCCAAAATCAGTAACTCAATGGGTTAAGATACTCATTGTGACTGCATAACATGGAGCATATCTCAAAGTTTCATACTTTGTGAGTTGAGAGAGCTCTCTAGATGAAGGTCGAGTCCTATTCCTCTATTAAGGTGCATACGTTTAGGTTGCAGAGGGTTTATCCTATATCCTATTCTAATTTTCCAAGGAGACAGAGTTAAGGGGATGCAAGAATTAAAACGTAATCTAAAAGAGGTGATGCACCAAAGGAATGATGAACATTTACATTGCCTTTAAATACAAACCATTAAAATGTGAAACAATATCCATGCACAAATGACTAAGATTCTAATGAGGGATCAAGAAGAACCAATAAAACATAAGAGAGGGTTGAAATCATCCACGGACTTATTCTATTACTCCAAGAATTGATACAGTATATTACAGTAGCCAAGATGAAGAAATTGTATTATAATTTGGATGGATGAGTTCGAGACTCCATGAATTTACCTACAGAGCAAAGAAAATGAGAGAGCACAAAGAAAGAATTTCCAACCCTTATAAATTGTCCCTCTTGTAAAATATATAGGAAGAATGAGAGAGAAAAAGGAGGGAAAATCCAACCCTATTCCAACCACCCTTGAAGGGGAATTGAATTCTCCTACCATAATGATGAGTCCCACCGCAACACCCATGCCCTCTTCAATGTTCCTGGCTCAGCAATAGAGAAAACCTATTCTTCATCCGAGTAGTAGGTGGGACACTTGATGGCATCGGAAATGGTGGGTCAAGACATTAATTGCCACATGTGGGTAGTAGGTGCTGAGAGCTCTCTAACACGTCCCCTCCTGCTTGATTTTGAGCTTCTGATTAAAAAATACTACTTGAAGGTACTTTGGGTCTAGATTCTATTCATGCATATCCATGTGGCGGCCCCGTGCATCTCAAGGTTTCACCCCCTCCTCTACACTCTTGAAGTTGTGCCAAAAAGACACATGGAAAATTTTGTGGGCCTACTACATTTCCTTTGTATTCTACCCAAGCCCCCTGTTGTTGGAGACACTGTACCTAACCTAAGACACGTGGAGAGCCTGTGCTTATTTGGGGACTACTATTGGATTCTACCTTTGAAGTTGCACCGAAGAGACACATGGCTCCTTCCACGGATTTTCTCTATTTCTTTGTGTTTTCACTAAGTCCCTTTTGTTTAGCGGGGCCATATGTCTGAACCTAGGCACATGGAGGCTCAGTGTGTATTGGGAGACTACCTCCACATTTTTCTTTTGAAGTTGCATGAACGTGACACGTGGAGGCCTCCGGAGGCCTGAATCGAGCTTGGAATTTTCAACGGCTGGTGTTTCTTTTTTCAGACCTGGGACACGTGGAAGGCCTATTCTTGTTTAAGACTGGCCTTTGGGATGTACCTTTTGAATTTGCGTTGTTGAGGCATGTGGAACCTTCCACTTACCTTCCATATTTAGCCGATTCAAGCTTGTTCCCTTTCTCGGTCCCTGACTATGTGGTGGGTAGGCACATTTTTGAGAACCCACTCTAGATTTTATGCTTGAAGTTACACTGATCAGACATACAGATCCTTCCATTAGTCCTGGACTCTTCAACTGTCAACTTTTTCTTCTTTTGACTTTGGTCACATGGTGAGCCCGCGCTCATTTGGGAACCCACCCTTTGGACCCAGCCTTGGTGTTGTGATGAAGAGACACGAGGAGGATTTCACTTCCCTGAGACTTTTTAATTGTCTACTCTATTTGTTTTTGGGCCTGGGACATGTGGAAGATTGGTGCTTGTTTGGGGACCACTTTTAGATTCTTCCTTTGAAGTTGTGCTGATGAGGCACGTGGCACCCTCCGTGGGTTTGGGACTTTACCTTTGGTGAAAAATACTTGGTGGGCTCATGGGCCTGCACTTGAAAATTGAACAATTTTACGAAAAGTGTAAAAGTTCCAAAATGCCCCGGAGACCCTCCAGCCCAAATTTACACTTAGGAAAAATTTCCTTTGTGGCCCTGCAGACCCGCTTTTGGTAAAAGAAATCATCCCCGGGCCCGCTGACCCACATTTTCCACTTGTACCTTTTTTGAAAAGTGCAAAAATGTAAAATTATCTCCTGGCGCCTCACAAGTCTGCAATTTTTTCATTGGCAAAAAATCTCCCCCATGCCCACAGGCCCACTTTTGGCAAAAAATCCTTCCAAGGCTCGCTGACCCATAACTTAAAAAATATGAAGAGTTAGAAGGACTTCTTTACATTTTCGAAAAGGGGAAGAAATTTCCTATATGATAAAGATATTTTTAGGAAACCTTGAGAGCTTAAGATATATGAAAAATAAGATTGAAGCACAAAAGGGGAAAAAGGGGGGTCAGTAGACCAAAACTAAGAGTGACCTTATTTTAGACAACATGATATATAAAGAAGAGTGATATGAAGAAGCATGAAGAAAATTATTTATTTGTTGTTATGTTTATTCATACAGGTAGAGGTGATGGAAGGTTGAAGTTGAAGAAGATCAAGATGGAAACCAAAAGGAAGAAGAGAAAATTTAAGGAGAATGAAAATATACAGAACAATATTTGGGTTTCAAGTGGTTGTGAGACAAGAAAAGACATTAGAAGTAAAAGAGGAAGGGAAAGGATAAGTCAAGAAGATCAAGTGGTATCTAAAGAAACTAAATGGAAGTACAAAGATCATTTTCTCCACCTTAGGAATATGATGAAGGATCATCATACTCTAAGTAGCATCATGTTGTTAGTTCTCCTTGTAGCCATGAGTATTGATATTTTTGGATGTTTCAATTTCGTAGGAAATACAAATAGGTCATTAAAAGAGAGTGAAAAGAGTTTAAAGTTGAATTGTATTCCTTTTTTTATTTTTCCCTAAAAAAGGGAATTTGAATTTATATGGGCATGTAAAGTGTTTTAAGGGTTGATTAGAGATTTTTAATGTCTAGTTGATTTATAAGGTTTGTAAAAGAGTTCTAGAAATAGAGGCGGGTCAAGAAATGCATCTAAACAATGTAAAATGCCAAAAGGTACCTAATGAATCATCATAATTGTGAGAAAGATAGTTACACTCCAAGAAAAGGAGTTACATGTATGGATATATTTGAATATAGGAGGAAGGTGGGTGAGTTTCTATCATCATTCATCTATGAGAGAGGTGAATGAGAATGGTGGAAGGAAGAATACTTCTCATTTTCGTAATTTAATATAACGACATGTAAGGAAATGTTGGTTCTATGAATATGACTGGCATTTTAGTAGAAGATATATTTTGTCTTGTGATATCAATGCTTCATTAACTCTCTCTTATAGTAAATATCAGATCAAGAACAAATTTCAAACATGTGAGTAAAAGTGTGGTCCATGAATGTAAGCTAAATATTGTTTGAATGCCTTACACAGATATAGTGATGCTTTATTTTGAGTCATATATAGAAATTGGTACTATGAATGTAGCATTGCAGGCCATGTAAGTTTTGAAGAGTGATGATCTAAAGCTCATTTCAGTAATTGGAAAGGGAATACAACTGAGCTAAGGTAAATCATAGAGTAAAACATTAAAAAAGTGATGCATGCATAAGAAATATGATTTTGAACTGTGAATTTGTGATTAATGTGAAATTGGGGTCTGTAAGTTTGTTTTTGATATGTGAACCTTATTAGCATGAGTAAGTACTAGTTTATATTGGAAAGGAGATAAATAAACTTTATCTGGGCTTTGTATCTTGAAGTAGACTGTTTGAATGCAAGACTTTTATCGTGCATATAGTGCATGAGACTAGGTAAACATTGTAAAGGAATTAGGAGTGAGAGAATTGATGGTTTATGTAGTAGATTAGAGTGAGGATAATATAGGAAATCTGAGTAAGATTTTTTTTAGGCCCATTGATGAAATCATTTTTGCATAACTATGGACTGTGTGTTTCTATAGTCACAATAGTGCAAAGAATGAATGTAGAGGATTTACACATGCTATCATAAGAGACTGGTAAGAAAAAATCATAGATAATTTTGAGATAAAAATGTATGAAAAATCCCATATATTGAATCGAAGGTTTAGAAAATTTATATGAAAGAGACTCCTCTCGGGATCCTAGAGAGGGTTTCTACAGTCTTGAGGTTGGGTTTGCATTTTAAGGCATCTAATCCTTTCCTTTTAACTTGAAAATTTCTATATATCTTACTAAGGAAACCTGCCAAACAATTATAAATTTTTTTATGGAAACTAAGGGTGTGTTGTCGTGTAAATATTCAACGGGGAAATTGATCATTTCTAAGCATGACAACGATACCCCTATACCAAAAGTTTATTTTTTTATCATTCCATAGCACCCCATGTCTACCCAATAAGTCCAGTAACCTCCCAATTGGTGTTAATTCAATCCCCTAGGTGATTTAGGAAATTCTATTCAAAACCCCTTGGTGATATTAGGATTTCATTGAAAAATACAAACTTCAGGGAGTTGTGGGAAGGGCTATCACTTGCCCACCTAGGACTGGAGCAACCCCATGGAGCGAAAAATAAAATCCAAACAATACATAGAGGTGAATAAAAGGCATAGGAATTTTGTGGAATTTATTTAGGAAGATTCAAGAAGAATCCAGAGAAGTTGGGATAGTTTCACTAAAATTAGGGTTCATAGGCCTAGGTAGTGCACATCCCAAAACAATTGTTGAGCTTTCGAAGGAAAGTCTGGGATCTTCGGATGGAGTTAGGAGAAAAAAAACATCGTAAGAAAGTTAATTCCAATCCCTATAATATGGTCAAATTATGTTTTCCACAAGACTTTGGAAAAATGATTCTGCAAGCAATTTATCTCATGCATAGGTGGAATACCATATCAAAAATCTTATTTTTCAAGGATCATATGAAGGAATAAATACATGATACCCCAAAAATTGGATTTAGAAGGCCATTTATAGTCACTATCATATAACATTTCATCAAAAAATTCCATTGGAAGCTCACATTATTTTCGTTTCAAGTTTTCATCTTGGAGGGAGTTTGGGAGCTAGTCAAATTTTGGAGGGACACGTGTCAGATCCAGCAGCCTAATGGGATTTTGTGTCCCTCATGTTAAGGGACATAAAGGTAATGAAAATTCTACTATCCCCCATAAGCCTTGTAGACCCTCATACAACCTCCAGGATCGCCAGTTCAGCCCTCAGGTGCTTGCGGGAGCTCAAAGCCTTCATTGTTGGATTGTTGCCACATGTCATCACCTGGCTAATGTGCCAAAAATAGCAGGAACTTTAAAATGTCATAACTTGTGCTACATGTTTCCATTTTTTTAAACCACCTATTTCGATGAGACTAACGCATTGGTCAACCCACCCTGCCAATTGGAGCATGTTTCGACACATTTTCAGGCCCAAAATCTGCCATCTTGAGGCCAAAAAATTAGGATTTAAGTTGTAGTTCAGTTTTTTCCTATTTTAGGGTATTAGTTAATTTTAGTTTCTTAGTTTCATTATGAGTTGGAAAGTTATAAATTCCTCAAATTTAGGCATGTAAAAGATGCGTGGCAATTTTTATGCCCATATGAATAAGCATGCAAACTTACTAAGAATAGAAGGATCTAGTAAACTTCTAAAAATAGTAATTTCCGCCACCTATAGTAAATTTAGTGAAAGTTAGTTAGAGTTTACTTAGCAAATCAAGTTGGGAGTTTTTTTACTATTTAGGAAACATTATAATTAATGATTCGATAATGAAGAAAGAGATCTATTTTCTATTGGAGTTCATATTATTTGCACTATATTGGGTTTAATTAGAAGTTAGCTACATTATCTTGTATTAGATATGGTTCGAGTATTTTAAAAAAATGACAAGATTAGGAAGAGGAAGAGGAGGCGGTATTTCCATGATGAATAGAAATATGCAAGATCTATAGAGGCAAGTTGTTGTGCTTGCTATAATGATAACCCAAAGAGGAAATCAAGGTGGAGATGTCACATATGAAGAAGAAGTTTATGAAGAGGAGGAAATGCCAAATACAGACTTATATTTTGAAGAAAGGATGCTTTGAGCATTAGAAGGAAATAATTATGGGATAAGAGTTGATGTTTCAAAGTATGGAGGTAGTTTAACACCAGAGGAGCTGATAGACTGGTTGACGACCATGGGAAAATTTTTTAAGTTGAAGGCTACGTTAGAAGAAAAGAAGGTAAAATTTACATGCACGAAATTGAAAGGCCATGCTATGTTATGGTGGGATCACATGTCTAAAGAGAGATCAAGAAAGGGGAAAGAAAGAATTAGGACGTGGAGTATGATGGAGAAGAAGTTGAAAGATAAGTTTCTCCCTATGGATTATGCACAAAACCTACATGAAGTTTTAGAATCTCAAACAAAACTTACAAACTATGCAAGAATACACAAATGAGTTCTATAATTTGTCCATTCATGTAGAGCATGAAGAAACTAAGGAAAAAATGGATGCAAGGTATGTAAATGGATTAAATTTTTATATTCAAGACGAGATAAGTATGCACAAGATTAATACCATGGAGGATGCTTATCAATTAGCCTTAAAGGCCAAGGAAAAACAAAGTCATACAAATTTGAGGAGATCACCTAGGATCAATAGGGTTGCTTCATCTTCCTTTCAAGGATGAGCTATTTTTAGCCAAGGTAGGGGAGAATAACCTCGTGGAGTAAAAAATAAATAATATACGAGACAAGATTCCCATAATTAACAAAGAGGTAGAAAATTTTCTAGGTGCAGAGGATATGTTGGCGTTAAAGGATGGGAGGATCCACGAAGACCATTTGTTTGTTATAGATGTGGTGAAGAGGGGCATCGAGATTTTGAATTCCCACATTATTATACACATTACAAGAGAGAAAAAATGTTCCAAGAGTAAATCTTGTTGAATCTGAACAAGTAGAAGACAAACAAGACCTAGAAATTCCACCAGATGTCGGAGAAAATCTGATGATCAAAAGGATGATGATTTCTACAAGAAAGGATATCAAGGGGGATGCATGGTTACATATAAATATTTTCAGAACAAGATGTAATTTAGGAGGAAAGGTATGTAATGTTATTATTGATGGTGGTAGTTGGGAGAACATGGTTTTAAATGAGATGGTTGAGAAATTGGGTGTGCATTGTGAGAAAAATCCTAACCCTTACTATATTACATGGTTTAAGAAGAGTAATGAAGCTATTGTTTATAAGAGATGTTTAATAAGTTTTTCTATTGGGAACAGTTATAAGGATGAGATTTGGTGTGATGTTATTCCTATGGATGCATGTCATATGTTGCTAGGAGGACCATTACAATTTGATAGAAAATTTATTCATGATGGGGGAAAGAATATTTATACTTTCTGGAAGGATGGCACAATAATACTTCTGCTACCTCTTAAGGAAGAGGGGAAGGCTGAAAATATGCTTTCTACAAAGGACTTAGTGAATAAGGAAAAGGAAACCAAGTTTCTATGCACTGGTCACATATAAGGATGAATTTGCAAGTGCACAAATACCAGTAAAAACAACATAATTAATAGAATATTTTTTTGATGTTATTCCTGATGAGCTACCAGATGGATTACTGCCCAAAAGAGATATTCAACACCATATTGATTTGATTCCACAGTCTTCACTCTAAAATCAAGTGGCTTAGAGGATGATCCTGACATTGCATGCAGAGTTGGATAAGCAAGTGACATAGCTCATGAGAAAGGGGGCAATAAGGGAGAGCATGAGTCCATGTGCAACCCCAACTTTATTAACACCAAATAAGGATTGAACATAGAGAATGTGCATGGATAACAGAGCAATCAACAAAATTACAATCAAGTATAGTTTCCCAATACCTCACCTTGATGATATGATGGATGTGTTTTCTGGATTTAGGTATTTCACCAAGATTTATCTTCGAAGTGGTTACCATTAGATTCAGATCAAAGAAGGAGATGAGTTGAAAAAAACATTCAAGACAGGAAATGGATTATATGAGTGGCTGGTGATGTCATTCAGGTTATCTAATGCACTTAGTAATTTTATGAGATTGATGAATACGGTGTTGCAGGAGTATAATGGTAAGTTTTTTGTGGTTTATTTTGATGATATCTTGATCTTTGGTAAAACTAAAGAAGAAGATCTGAGGCATCTAAGGGTGATATTGGAAAGAGAAACTCTATGCAAATATGAATAAGTGCATGTTTATGAAAGAGATTTTTGTATTCTTGGGTTTTATAATTTCAGTAGATGGGGTACATATGGATTCAGAGAAGATAAAGGAAATTATTGAATGGCCTACTACACGGAGTATAACAAAGGTTAGAAAATTTCATGGTTTAGCAACATTTTACAAAAAAATTTATTAAAAATTTTAGCAGTATTGTAGCACCTATAACAAATTGCACAAAAGGAAGGGAGTTTTTGTGGACAAAGGCAACTGAGGATGGTTTTCAGTTCTTGAAGGAGAAGTTAACAGAGGCACCTCTTTTGGCACTACCAAATTTTGATAAAGTGTTTGAGGTTGATTGTGATGCCTCACATGTGGGTATTGGTGTTTTCCTAAGTCAAGGTGGAGATAGATTTATTTAGTGAGAAACTCAACGAGGTAAGAAATAACTACTCTACTTATGATGTGGAATTTTGTGCAATTTTACAAGCATTAAGGCATTGTAGGCATTACCTAGTGCCTAGGGAGTTTATGTTATTTACAAACCACATAGCCTTGAAGTATGTGAATACACAAAATAAGTTGAATAGTATGCATGCAAAGTAGGTATCATTTTTGTAGGGTTATACTTTTTCTCTAAAACATATATTTAGAAAATAGAATCAAGTTATAGATGCATTGAGTTGGCGTGTGACTTTGTTTACCACTATGGAAAATGAGGTGGTGGGTTTTGAAGCAATAAAGGGTTTGTATACTTCTTACTCTGATTTCAAGAATATTATTGAAAGGTTAATTCATCCATTTTCAGTTGATACATGAGATGTCTATGATGATTACACTTTACATTATGGATATCTATTCAAGGGATTCCAACTATGTATTCTAGTTGGGTCCATGAGAGAAAATATAGTGAAAGAGATGCATAGCGGAAGATTGGTTGGGTATTTCGGTAAATATAAGATGATAGCATTAGTAGAAGAGAAATATTATTGGCCAAAGTTGAAAAAGAGATGTGGTAGATATGTGGAGAGGTGTCAAATTTCCCAAGTCTTGAAAGACCATGCACATAATACATGGTTGTATATGTCATTTTCTGTTCTTAATGGGTCGTGGACATATATGAGTATGGATTTTGTTTTGGGATTACCAAAACCAAAATGAGGTAATGACTTAATTATTTTTGTTGTTGATAGGTTTACTAAGATGGTTCATTTTATTTCCTACAAGAAAACAAGAGATGTTACAAGAGTACTAGATTTTTTTTTCAGAGAAGTTATTCATTTGCATGGTGTTCCATAAACCATTACTTCAGATAGGGATACAAGGTTCTTAAGTCACTTCTAGAGGACTTTATGGAAGAAGTTGGGAAATCAACTATAGTTCAGTAGTTCCTATCATCCTCAAACAAATTGGAAAACAAAGGTGGCAAATAGGAGTTATGTAAACCTATTAAGGTGCATAGTTGGGGAAAAGCCAAAACAATGGGACTTAGCATTACCACAAGCTGAGTTTACATATAACAGTTATGTAAATATATCCACATGAAAGTATCCATTTTATATTGTGTATGGGAGTAATCCAAATTGGCTGTTAGATTTGGTACAACTACTAGTTGATGGCAGAGTCAGTGACGATGCACAAGCATTTTTTGAACATATACAACAATTGCAAGAACAAGTGTGAAAGTTCAGCTAATAAATAGTAATGATAAGTATAAGGAAATAAAATATATGTATAGACGGAGAAAGGTATTTATAGCTGGTGATTTGGTTATGGTATACCTGTAGAAGGAAAGGTTTCCAAAAGGAACCTATAACAAGTTAAAGCACAAGAAGATTGGTCCCTGCAAAATCGTGAAAAAAATAAATGATAATGCTTATGAGGTAGAATTGCCAGGGAATTTTGATATTTCTCTAGTGTTTAATGTTTCAGAATTGTATTTTTTTAATGGGGATGGTGCAGAAGGGGATGTTATTGACGAAGTAGTAGATTAGAGGTAGCAGGTTCTGGTGAAGAAGAAAGAAGAAGTGGATTAGATTCTAGATAAGAAAATAATGGACACGCGACATGGGAAATAAAAAATATATTTGGTACATTAGAAAGGATTAGAACAAGAGGAAAATAATTGGGTCACAGAGTGGGAGATTAAGAAGCTGGATGCATATAAACATAAGTAGTTTGAAGAAGACATCTTGTAGGAGCTGCATTTTTTTCAAGTAGAGGAGAACGATGCACCAAAATTAACAGGAATTTGAAAAGGTCATAACTTGTGCTCCGGGTGTCCATTTGAGTCCGTTTTCTTATTGAAACCACCTATTTCAATGATACGAATGCACTAGTCAACACTCCCTTCTAGTTGGAGCATTTTGGCACATTTTCAGGCTCAAAATCTACCATCTTGAGGTTAAAAATTAGGATTTAAGTTGTAGTTGGATTTTTTCCTATTTTAGGGCATTAGTTAATTTTAGTCTCTTAGTTGCATTATAACTTGGAAATTTGGAAATTCCTCTAATTTAGGAATGTAGAATATGCGTGATAATTTCTGGGCTCGTATGAATAAACATGCAAACTTACTAAGAATAACAGGTTCTAGTAAACTACTAAAAATAGTAATTTCTACCACCTAGAGTAGATTTAGTGAAAGTTAGTTAGAGCTTATTTGGAAAATTGAGTTGGGATTTGTTTTCCTATTTAGGAAACATTGTAATTTAGGATTCAATAATGAAGAAAGAGATCTATTTTCTTTTGGAGTTCATATTATATGCAGTATATTGAGTTTGTTTAGAATTTGTGCACATTACTAGCACACTGTGTAAATTGATGTCCCTCATGTACCTTTGATGTTAGGGACATCAAGGTTTGAAAAATTCACCCATCCCCTAAGGAGACTCCTGGACACCCATGTGACCAGCTTCCATCCCCTCATTTATTTAAAGCTACTTTTTTGGCTTTAATCTCCTGTTATCGGATCTCTGCCACATGTCAAGATGAGGCGCGTTATGAAAATTAATGTCCCTCACATCCCTTTGAGGTGAGGTACATTAGATACATGAAATGCACCCAACTCAAAATCAAAAATTTGAAAAAATTTCTAACTATGTTATGCTTCAGGTTGTTTCTCACTGTCAGAAGAAAAGTTGCAGACAACACCTCAGTCCACCATTATTGCTCCAAACCAACTCTGCCATGGCAACCAAAACTTTGACTCCATGAATATGCACACATTTCAAAGAATATATTGACCAAAAAATCTGGAGAAACGAATTATGAAAGAGAAGAGCAAAGGAATTGTTCAGAAAGCTCTATTTTCATGAGATGAAGAATCAAACATATCTTGCAAGCCAGTGCACGAAACAAAGAATCAATGGCCATTAAAAACTCACCTTTAAACCTCTAATTCATATAAATGAATTCTCATAGTGAATAAATTTCACTTATGGCTCCATGAAGAACAAAACTCAATTTCCCATCAAAATGACAACCGGATTGAAGAGAAATTTCACCATTGAGACAAGAAGCAAAAACCTATCGCAATGGACTTGATTTCGTTGTGAATGGAGAAAAAAAATAGACCTACAAATTTCAAGCTCCATTAATGGCCACCATGACCTAGTAGTTGAAAAAATCAGCAAGCTACCTCTCCACTTCCTATGGTTCCAATGTGAGAAATCGTGCAAAAATTTGAGGGAATGATCGTTATAAAATCTAGTTTTTGGTGAACTAGTTTTTCCACCATAAATTCCCTCTCTTTTAGGGATATGGAGGACTGATTTTTAATCATATTTCTGCTTTTTCACATGAATAACATTGCGAAAAAATGCTGTGAGCTACGTCTTCAATTCTAAAGGTTCTAATGGGTGAAATCTTGCGGAAATTGGAGGGAATGATCTTTGAAACATCTAGTTTCATATGAACTAGTTTTCGCGCCATGAAGTCCATATTTTTCAGGTATATGGAGGGTTGTGTTTTATATCAGCCTTCTTCCTTCTTCAAAGAAATTTTCAAATTTGTGAATATCCGGTGAGCGAAATCATCCGAAATTTAGAGGGAAGGGTCTCCAAAAAATCTAGTTTCTCTTAAACTAGTTTTTGCATGATGAAGTTTCCAATTTCTCAATATATGAAAGAATAATTTTTTTATTAGTATTCTTCCCTGATAGCTCCATACTCAAAGCTCTTACTAGGCATAAATTTTCATTTATGAGCTTTCTAGAAAGTGAATCATGATGAAAATCAGAGCACACGTTCGTGACAAAGAGCCAAATCCAAAAACTTTGTTCATGTCACAAACATAGGTAATTTTCACCACTTACTAAAAATAACATATGTTATAATTCCTCATATTCTATAAAGGATGAGTCCCACCGAATTTCAAGTTCAATCACTTAGGATAATTGGAAAAGGGGTAAAATGGAAAATAAGTCAGAAAATGACTTCTTCCAAAAATACCAGGTCCCCAAATAACAACCTACTAAAAATATAAATGTGCTTGAAATAGAAATATCTCAAGAACAGAGGAGGTTGGAATATGGTATACGGTTTAGAAGGTGAAACTGGAGCAAGACAGGTGATATGTCCCAGAATAGCAAAGCATGAGCTCATGTTATAAAAATAGAAAGTTGTCATTTTGGGAGTGGAAAGTTGCATATGACATTTTTTCACCCACCTTACTACTTTTTAGACTCCCCTTTGGATAATGAGAACTTCAAAGAGGTCCTGGAACCATCATCTTGTGTGCAATGGTTTATAGAAGTAAGGCAAGGCATCACAAGGGACATCATGTTAATTCATCTTCATCACTTAAGAAATCGGATAATTCAAATTTTAATTGATCAAAATGATTTCAATGAATCAAAGGGTTCATCAAACAAGTTTCAAGGAGGGTAATCATGGGCATTATATGTGTTCATCTCGATCTTGCATTGGTAAACTTCAAAACAATGTTTGTGTCATCTAGGAGGTCTATGCATTATAGAGTTTGCGTTCATCACTGGATGGGGAAAATGATTCAAATTTACTAAAGGCAACCATCATCATCGGTGTAGAAGATCACTAGTGGTAAAAATAGTCGCTCAAAGTTCATTATTGAATCAAATCATTCAAAGCATTTCATCACGAGAAGGGTTTTCCTTCCATCTTTTCCCTCATCTTTTCTTTCCCTTTCTTATTTCTCTCTCCATTCTAATTCTTCGATGTGTGTCATCATTATATTTCATCCTATTCACTTAAGTGACCTATTTTAAATTTGTAAAAAAGTATTTTCTCAAAATTATGATAGAAATACTTAATTCATGGAAAACAAAAGATCAAGAGTGGAATATGCAAACAAAGAGTCATGTGATAGAGGTGAATGGAAAATTTAGATAGCTAGAAATTGGGATGGCCTCTCCATTCTAAGGGATTCCATATTTTATAATAACTATTACTATGTAGCATTGAGATAGATTTGTTGAAGCGTTGTATTCATCAGTACACATGGAATAAAAGATACACTTCTTTTTTCCTTTTATTTTTTCCCTCTATTTCTCCCTTTGATGCAATTTGCAAGCATAGTTGATCCCGTATAGAATTGGAGAGTAACTTGGTTTCCTTAATAGATGAATTTAAACACTTGGTGTCTTAATTCATTAGTCCTGCTAGTTTCATTGTGCTTTCCTCTGTACTGAAGTTTGAACTACTCCAGTTACTGGGTGTGAGCTCTGTAAACTACTCATGGCAGTAATCTTCCTTACATAATTTCCCCCTATATACCTTTATCATTGTCATTTCCTCCCTTTTCCCCACATACAAGCACTTTTCCACAGGTTTAATGGAGTGCCCCTGTGTGCTGCCCATCAAATTTAGCCACCCATAACATTTAGATAGGATTAGGATTAGTTTACTTTCAATAATGGGAGTTGTATCATTTAATGAAGAGGGGTGTAGCCCCGTGAACATTGGTGCAGACACCTAATTTGTTCACATGAGAAATTTTATCACCAATATTTTTTAGTGAATCCGAAGGGGAGAGATTTCTCTAAGTGCACCCAAAAAAGATCTCTGCCCAAAATATCAAAAAATACAAAAATATATATAATGAAATAAAAAATCAGATTTCAAAGGAAACTAAATTTTGATGGAAAATTTTTCAAGGAACAAACCCCTATCACATTTTTTTCCACACCATGAAGAAATTTCTAGATTTGAGTCAAGTACCAATGAGTGATAGTGAAGAAGAAGAAGAAGAAGATGTCTACCCATAAAATAAGGTCGTTGATCAGCCATGGTTACAGACTAGTGTTGACAAAGGAAATAAGAAAGGACATGTCACCGATGAAGAGAAATGGATTCAAAGGAGACATAATATAATGTGTGAATCTCGATAATATGACAGATTCTTGCAAGATATATATGAGCAACTTAAAGCGGCCTAGAAGGAGGAAGAAGAAGAGGAGAGATTTCCTATACAGGAAGATCCTGAAGATCAATCATACCATAAGTTTTTCATCCCCAAATGGTTTTTGAATTCCACTGAAGAAAATCCTATCTTTTAGCCTTCTGATGAAGATCAAATCAACATTTAAGAAGATAACGAAAGATAGCATGGTGTAAGATCCATAAAGAATATTTTTGCAATCTCGTACAACTCACTACAAAATTGAAAACATTTTCCTTCTTCTACCATCTTCTAGATGAATTAATTACATATGGTGATCAAGAAATGAATATTTTGAAAATAGAATATGTGAAACCAATTCAGAGTATAATAGAAGGAAATTTTGACCCCGAAAGTCTTTGATTAAATTTGGAGGTATGTTTTATCTCTAAAGACAAGATATGAACACCTTCAAGACCCACATCAAATGGAGGAAGAATACGAGATGTGCCCTATGGAAGAAGACCTAGATGGCTACCCATACTATGAGGTTTTCATTCCCATAATATTCTTAGATGCCCCTAAAGAAGATCTTATCGTGGAACCTTTTGATGAAAGCCAGAGAAACCTCATGGAGGAAGAAGTAGAAGACATGAAAATGGAATCACCATTCAACAATTTTTTTTGGCTCAAGACACAACCCATAGGGGGAATAATATATTCAATAAATGAACATCCTTACTACAAAATGGATGATCCAATGCTCTCTAAAGAATCCACCAATGATGAAGAATACGACCAATTAAAAGTAAGCATGAATGATATATTTTGAAGTTTTGATCTTTCGATTAATGATGAAATAGATAGATGTGAATAAGCGCAAGAAAGCCACCCAAAATCATGGTCAAAAGATGATGAATTGAAGATGGTCATAGATAATATTCCCTCCTATTTTGATTCTTGAAGTGATGTATAAATGTTGCATGTACAAATGGAGGAAGTCAAAGAATCAAAATCTCTTCCTGATGCAATCATAGATGATCGAATGGAATAATCCCACTCTATTTTCAAAGCCAAGGAGAATGAAAAATTTAAACAAAAAATCTACTCACTTGGGGAGAATAATCATCATCACGGTGAAAATAGAGCCTTTCGTCTTTCACCTAAGCAAGAAGATTCAATAATGGATGGTCAAGATGTAGCTAAAAATTCTTCTCATATTATTGCCCCAACAGAGTTCTCTATTTCTTACCAAGAAGAAGACAATATGGATTTTGATCTTGAAGGATTTCCCTTCCCACGAATCTTGGATCTCTTCTCCTTGTCAGTAGGTGTCATGAATCAACTATGCCCATGTTTACAAGAAAGTGAATCTTTAGAAATGAAAAGCATGGAAGAGGTTAGCAATGATGTTTTAAATGAATCATGGGACTGTATGGATCAGATTTTAAATCATCTCCTGGAGGTACAACAATAATATTATTCTAATGAGGATAAAATTGATCCTATGGAAATTTCATAAGAACTATCTGTAAAAGATATCTTGAAGACTGTGGAAGAAACTTAAGATCATCAACTCAATCTTGAACTCTTAACCCGGGATATGGAGATACAACAAAGGTATGAATCAATTTGTGCTTCCTATTTTAGTGCACCAATTTTTTATGTTGAGATGGAGTAGTTGGATAAGCTTGATCACTTCTCTAATATTTTGTTTGATGAGAATGAACATGAAAACATGTCTTTTTCTTCCACATTGTGTGAAGAAGTTCATGAGTGTAAAATAATAAAGGTTCACAAATCTCCTTTAGAATTCCTCAATCTTGAAGATAACATCTCTGTTGTGTGAAATAATAACACGAAAAATATTGAGCTTATTTTCACCAAAGAAAGTTGTTCAAAAAAAAATCTAGGAGAACATTAGGAGTGTGATCAAAACCAACTTGTTCCCATAATTTCAGAATGGTCCATCAATGAAAAGAAAGAGTTTATATAGAAAAAAACAATGAAGGGTGAATAATGCTTATATGGCCAAACAAAAAGCTGAAATTTTTAAAATGATATCAATATGCAATCTAAATGAATGCATACTGACGACCATTTCTCTAGACAACAAAGAAACAATATGCATGATTCTTGCCAAATGATCCAAAACCAGAATACAATCACCATTCTCCAAGCTCTGATTCATCTTGGACATGTTCCCATTTCACAACAATATCTCAAGGATGATTAATATCTCTTGCTCAATTATTTAACCTCCATGTCCAAAAACACTTTCTTAGATAAATAAAGTGGGATGTTTGGGGAAGTTCTTGAATGAGAATAAAATCAGTTTGTTCTCACTCCTTTTAAGGTTTTTTCTGATATAAGAGACAATTTGAAGTTGCAAATCAAAGAAGATGAATATTTTCATGATAGGAGAAATTTTCCCACTCTTTAAGACATGAAAGAATGGTGTCACATGCTCATAGGATGTAAAGCGGGAGCATCAAGGTAAAAGATTTTTGAGAAAGTGATGAAGTATTCATTGGATGAAAGAATGTTCTCTATGCAATATGAGTATGAAGATAGAATTATGGTAAACCTTATTCTTCTCAAGCCATGAAAAGCCATCACCAAATCATGGTTTGATAAAATGATATTTTTTTTGATTCAATGGTCATACTTCAATCCACATTTTCATGATGGTGTGTACTTTTCTCAACCTGTTGTTGGGTATGTATATATCCTTTCCCTGCCTCAATAAATTTCCCTCCCCATGTACATAATTTCCCTTTCCTATTGTGTTTTGTTTTCCCCCTGGGTGTGTTTCCCTTTTTTTTGTTTTTCTCTGTGTGTGTGTGTGTGTGTGTGTGTGTGTGTGTGTGTGTGTTTAATAAAGAAATTTGTGTAGCCTATTTTCTAGTGACTCTGCAGTGCCCAATAGATAAGGCATTGCTCAATGGATTATATCATCTAAAGTTGAGATTATGGATTCTTCATGATGTGTCTTCACTGCCCTTAGTCCATGTCATGTCCTCAAGCTAGAGCAAGTTGTTGTCGTGAAAATGTGCAACAGTGAAACTGACAAGTTCTAAGCATGACAATGATACCCCTGTACCAAATTTTTCATGTTTTATTATTCCGAGGCACCGCATGTCTACCCAATCAGCCTAGTAACCTCAAAATTGGTGTTAATTTATTACCCTATGTGATTTAGGAAAGTTAATTCAAAACCCCTATGTGATTTTAGGAGTTTATTGAAAAATGCAAACTTCAGGTAGCTGTGGGAAGGGATATCATTGGACTTCCTAGGACTGGAGCAACCCCATGAAACGGAATATAAAATCCAAACTAGATACGAAGGTGAATCAAAGGCCTAAGAAAATCATGGAATTGATTTAGGAATATTCAAGAAGGATCCAAAGAAGTCAGAATAGTTTCACTAAAATCAGGGTTCATAGGCTTAGGCAGTACACAAGCCAAAACAACTGTTGAATTTTTTGAAGAAGACTCTAGGAGCTCCACATGGAGTTAGGAGAAAAATGAAACATAGTTGGAAAGGAAATTCTAATCCCTATAAGATGTTGAAATAATTATTTTCACAACACTTTTTCACAATGGATCTGCAAGTAGGTTTTATCATGCATAAGTGGAGTAGTAGATCAAAAATCTACTTTCTCAGGGATCCAATGAAGGAATAAAGAAGGGAATTTCCATTCAAGATCATATAAAATTTCATCAAAAACTTCCATCATGAGCTCACGGTATCGTTGTTTCAAGTTGTCCTGTTGGAGCGAGTTCACGAGCTAGTCAAATTTAGGAAGGACACGTGTCAGCTCAAGGTGCCTGGTAGGATTTTGTGTCCCTTACGTCCCTCAAGGTCAGGGGCATCAAGGTCATGAAAATACGCCTAGCCCAAGTAACAAATCTAGACCCTCACGCAATCTCCAGGATTTCCAATTCAACCTCCAAGTGCTTGCGGGAACTTAAAGCCTTCAACTTTAGATTGATGCCACATGTTATTGCCTGACGTGCCATGCAAACTGACGTCCCTCATATCTCTTTGAGGTTAGGGACATCAAGGTTGAAAAAATGTGCCCAAACCCTAAGGATACTCTTGGTCACCCATGTGACCAGCTTCCAGCCCCTCAATACTTTAAAGTTGAATTTTTGGCTTTAATTTGTTGCCATCGGATCTCCAACACATGTCAAACTGAGGCACGCTATGAAAATTAATGTCCCTCAAATCCCTTTGAGGTGAGGGATGTCAAGGACATGAAAATTCACCCAGTTCAAACTCAAAAATTTGAAAAAAATTCTAAATGTTTGCGCTTCTTGTTGCTTCTCACTACTAGAAGAAAAGTTGCAGAGAACACCTCAGTCCACCATTGTTTCTTTGAACCAGCTCTGTCATGGAAACAAAAACTTCCACTCCATGAATAGGAATAGGTTTTAAAGATGTGATTGATCAAAATAGCCATAGTAACGAAAAATTAATGAGAAGAGTGAACGAATTCTTTAGAAACCTACATTGGTGTGAGATGAAGTTTCTAATATATCTTACAAGCTAGTGCACGAAACAAAGAACCATATGTTGCTGAGTTATTCAATCTCGAATGACATTAAAAATTCTGCTTCGAACCTCCCATTTTCAGCAATGAATGCTCATAGTGAATAAATTTCACTTCTTGCTCCTTGAAGAACAAAGCTCAATTTTTTGTCAGAATGATAACCAGATTGAAGAGAAATTTCACTAGTGAGACAAGAAGCAAAAACCTATCACAATGGAGTTGATTTCATCGCGAACAGAGAAAAAAACAAGACCTTCAAATTTCAAGCTCCATTAATGGCTACAATGACACAATAGTGGAAAAAATCAGTGAGCTGCCTCTGCACTTCTCAGGGTTCCTATGGGAGAAGTCATGCAAAATCTTGAGGGAATGATCATTGAGAAATATAGTTTCGCGTGAACTAGTTTTTGCAACTTGAAATCCCTATTTCTTAGGGATGTGGAGGAATTCATTTTCATCATATTGTTTCCCTGTCACATGAATAACATCTGTGAAAAAGGTAGCGAGCTACCTCTTCAATTCTCAAGGTTCTAATGGGTGAAATCTCACGAAAATTGGAGGAAATTATCGTTGAAAGATCTAGTTTCCCGTGAACTAGTTTTCACGCCATGAAGTCCATATTTTTTAGGTTTATGGAGGGATGTGTTTTTTTATCATCATTCTACCCTATTTGAATAAATTTTCAAATTCCCAAAGATCCAGTGGGCAAAATCATCCGAAATTCAGAGGGAAGGGTCTCCAAAATATCTAGTTTCTCTTAAACTAGTTTTGGCATGATGAAGTGTCCAATTTATCAAGACATGAGGGAATGATTTTTTATTATTATTTTTCCTTGGTAAATCTATACCTGAAGCTCTTACCAGGTATAAATTTTCATTTTTCATTTCTGAGCTTTCTGGAAAGTGAATCATGATGAAAATTGGAGCACAAGTTCGTGAAAAAGAATTGAGTCAAAAGAAGTTGTTCTCATCACAAACAAAGGTCATTTTGACCACTTACTAAAAATATTATATGTTATACTTCCTTGCATGCTATAAATGATGAGTCCCGGTGAATTACAAGCTTGATCACTCAAGGCAATCAAAAATGGGGTAAAATGGAAAGTAAGACAAAAAATAACTTCTTCGAAAAATAAGAGGTCCCCAAATAACAACCTACCAAAAATAGAAATTGATAAAAATAGAAATATCTAAGGAACAAAGGAGTTTAGAATATTGTCGACGGTTTAGAAGGAGAAAGTGGAGCAAGATAGGTGATATGTCCCAAAATAACAGAGCATTGGCTCGTATTATAAAAATAGAAAGTTTTCATTTTAGGAGTGGAAATTTGCATATGAATTTGTTTTCACTCACCTTACTACTTTTTGGACTCCCCTTTGGATAATGAGATGGTTTCATGAGTTGAAAGGGAGGAATGAGAACTTCACAAAGGTCCTGGAAGCATCATCTTGAGTGCAATGGTTTAAAGAAGTAAGGTAGGGCATCAAAAGGACCATCATGTGAATTCATGTTCATCACTTAATAAACTGGGAAATTCAAAGTGAGTTTATCATAACTATTTTAATGAGTCAAAGGGTTTATCAAAAAAGTTTCAAGGATGGTCATCATGGGCATTATATGTGTTCATCTCGAGCTTGCATTGGTAAACTTCAGAAGAGTGTTTCTTTGGTCTAGGATGTCTATACATTATATATTTTTTGGTCATCATTAGATGGGGAACATGATTCAAATTCATTCATGGGAGCCATCTTCATCAGTGTAGAAGATAACCAATGGTAGAAATCTTCGCTTAAAGTTCATGACTGCATCAAGGAATTCATATCTTTTTGTCATGAGGAGTGTTTTCCCTTCATCTTTTCCCTCTTCTTCTCTTTCCCTCTCTTCTTTTTCTCTCCATTATAATTCTTCATTGTGCGTCATCATTATATTTCATCCTATTCACTTAAGTGACCTATTTTAAATTTGTAAAAAGTATTTTCTAAAAATTAGAAGAGAAATAGTTAATTCATGGAAAATGAAAGGTCAAGAGTGGAATATGGAAATGAAGAGTCATGTGAGGGAGGTGAAATGACAATTCAGATTTTGATAAATTGGGATGGCCTCTCCATTCCAATGGATTCCTTATTTTGGAAGAACTCTTACTATGTAGGATTGTTAGAGCTTGGTTGAAGCTTTGTATTCATCACTACACATGGAATGAAAGATATAATTATTCTATATCCCTTTCTTGTTTTTCCTCTAATTCCCCCTTTCATGTAATTTACCAGCATAGTTGATCACGTATGGATTTAGAGAGTAAGTTTGTGTCCTCGATAGATGAATTTTAAAAATTGGTTTCTTAATTCAATGGTCTCACTAGATTCATTGTGATTTCATCTATATTGAATGTTGAACTACTTCAATTACTGGTTATGATCTCTGAAATATATTCACGGTAGTAATATTCCTTGCATAAATTTCCCCTCTTTACCTTTATCGCTGTAATTTCATCCCTTGTAGCCCCATACAAGAATTTTGCCATAGGTTCAGTGGAGTGTCCCTATGTGACCCTCGACCAATTTTGTCACTCACAACATTTAGATAGGATTGGGATTAGTATACTTTCAATAATGGGAGTCGTACCATTCAATGTAGAGGGGCGTAGCCCCATGAACGTTGGTGGAGACACTATTTTCTTCCACCCGAATAATTTTTCTCACCAACATGATTCAAAATATTTATTTTCCTAGTAGTCTAGGACAAAGGAGAGGAAACACAGTCTAGACCTAATTGTGAGTGGAGCTTTACAAAGGAAGTGCTTCTCTTACTTGGAGTTAACACTTGCAATATTGTACACACTTAGAAACCATTAATGGGTATTTAAATTCACATTTATTATGTTTTGAACCTCTACTAATAAGAAGTTTTACTAAGAAGTTTGAAGTTACAGGGCTAGTAAGGCTTAACAATCTAGGAAGAAGGAAAGAGGGTTTAAAGGAAGACTTGAAAGAGTTAGAGAAATAATTTTGGAAAACACCATTGTAAGTAAAATCGGTACATAAATAATTGTGTTTTGGGTATGTTTAGTTGATTATGAAAATGAACCTACCAAGGGACATGTCTTAAGAATGTTTGAATGAACTAATTGATTGAAATAAGAACTGGATGAGTTTTTCTTTTGGATTAATAATATTTGTGGATTGATTATACCTCTACTAAGGCTAGGAAGTAGGTGTAGGTTATAGTTTGGGCCAAGTTAGCCTTAAGTTCTATTTTGCTAATTTAAGGCCTATTATTTGATTAGTGAATGTAGGGTATACTTCAAGGAAGGTGTAAAAAGTATAATTTTCATGTACAATGATCAATATAGAGGTTGTAGGAATTGTTGTGAGTTAGAGGAGAAGGGTATTTTAATTACATATTTAAGTTGGAGTGGAAATATAAGGTTTTGAATATATAAACCAAGAACAAAATCTTCTAAACAGGGTAGATGAAGAGAAAAATTATCTTTTTATATGGTGAATGTTGATTTTACTCGAACTATGGTATAACCTCTGCATCAATCACTAATAAGAATGAAAAAAAATGTCATAAATGTCATATAGTGTCTAATAAGTGTCCTGTAAAAAACTATGTTATATACCATAGGATGGGAATCATAGCAAGTGAAAATAATAAATAAATAACAAGGTCTCAAATGCAACAATAAAATTATACTTGGATGAGTCAATAAACCCTAGGAAGGGATTGAAAATATGGCGGGAACTGCATCCCCCTCCTCTAGAATTATAATTCCTCCTAGAAGTCATAGGAAGAGGTAGGGATATGACCTCTCAAATGTATCATTTCATATCATGGGGTTGTTATTCACAAAAATCATGTCCCAAAAATTCTAACCTGGTCCTATACCAAGATTTTCTATGATTAAGAGTAAGATAATTAATGAAAAATTTAACTTTCATAGAATTTATTTACATTATTGTCTAAAACCTCTGCATAGTCCCACATAAGGGGATGTCCAATATAAAGGTCACTTTTAAGGGAACATTTTTGTGTAAGGTAATGGAACAAAATTTGTTGTCTCAGAAGGGGTTAACAAGTTATCTGCACTTGATGTGCACAATACCAATCTTGAATTCCAACCAAGGTCGTTACAAACATCATACTAAATGAGATAATTCTTTCCAAATTGATGAGAGAATTTACCCCTAGTTCGCACCTAAATTTAAAATATGGACAAGTGTTCACAAGATTCTCCAAATTGGTCTTATCATTAGCACTATACCTTAAGGGGTCAAGGATGATGGTTCGCACAATGCCAAACATAATAAGAGGGTTATGACGTGATTTGGAAACTTTTTTATTGTACGTGCACATAAAGTAAGGAACCATAATTTAAGTAATTTTTAAAACAATCACGAGGTTAAGATAAATTTCCTAATTTTATCTTGGGGGTCCATAGCTTAAACACTATGCTCAAGTATCATATAACACACTCCTAAATTTTTATTTAAGAAATAGATAAGGATAGCTTAATTTACTATTGTTTAAAAGTTTTCCTAATTTTCCACCACATAAAAAATCCACATTTTCTACACCCCAATAAAGCCACAATTCCTTAATGAAACAATAAATAACTACTTTTGAATCCAACAAGACATGTGAGAAGTTTACTTAAATTTACCATTTCTTTATCTCTACAACCAAGAGAATACATAAGTGAGCTAGGTGAAAAAACATATTCAACAAGGAGGTTTTTGGAACCTATCAAGATACTATGCAAATTACTAGATTACGGGATACGATAACTTTTCTGTTCATAACTTCTTCAAGAGGTCAAGAGGAAAACACACATTTTCCCTTGAGGAAAGGTATATCCTAACTCTTCTTAAAATAAAAAAAATATGTTAAATTTAACATAACCATTATCTTTAGCACCAATGACTCATTAGGTTGAGAGGTTCACACACACACACACACACACACTTACACTTACACACACACACACTTCTTAAACTAGAGGGGGAGTCCATTTCACAAAAAAACCTTCAATTTCACCACCCTATGGAATGGTAGTGGGGCCATGTTTTCAAAAGTACCCCAAAACAACATAGCTCTCGATTCAACTCAAAATTCACATTTCTTAACTAGGTTTTATGCCGATATCAAATATGCCATTATCTAAGGTAGGTGGGATGACTAGGAATTAGTCGTTCTTTAGTCTTCACAAAATGGGTAACACCATTTATCCCTTATGAAGTTAATGAGATTCCTCTAAGTTGGAAATATTATACCAAAGTATCCTAAGATTTAATTAACTAAAGGAATATCCAACTTGTGAAACAAATGAAACCCTATATTATTGACATTACTTTCTCTTGTTGAAACTAAGAACGATAACATAATGCCTAATTTACTACATAAAACAAATGATTTACTATGTAACCTAGATTAGATGAATATTGCACAACCAAAAATAATAAACATCACTTATTTCACTTGAAACAATAACATATGATCACATCAATATTATATTTGAAGAGGGGACATGAAACTAAAATTCTATTTCAAACAAGGATGTTCAAATATATATATTCTACGAGTTCCCAATTACATATAATTACTCAATTTAATTCTAGGTTATAAGGCATAAGTAACATAAATGGACTTATAGATATAATTTTAATTTGTGTTGTTTCATGGGTTACAAATTATTACATTTATCATTATCACACTAAATTACTTACAAATTCCAATGGGAAAACACTAACGTTCATATACCATCTTGCCCTAGCAAGAGAGCGATTGAAAATAAGTCAATTTTCTTCTACTTAGAGCGAGAGGATGAGAGAATGCTGATATTTTCACCAATAATTGTTTTGCTATCTAAGAGATAAGGTAAGAGTAAGAGTGCAATTCCATAATTTCCACACATAAGTCTAAAGTTCCATAAACATGGCCTTTTAAAAAGTTTTATAACCAATTTGAGGAGGGTTATTATCATAAGTCTACATTATACGGAAAAAACATTCAACCAAGTTCCATAGCAATGTCGTACGCAATAAAACTTAAAAAGAAACCATAATATGTAAATGGTCCTGCCAATCCCAAGAAGGGTTATATAGAACTAGAACATTACCAAGAGATTTACAAATGTCATATCGAGTGCCTCCATGAAATTGTAAGTTGCAGAACCCAAAGTTTGCTTCCAAAATATCAAAGGGTTTGTTAGTTTACAAGAAGGGTAAGACAACTATGAATAATGATTTTTATGAAATATATGTATATAGGTTAATACCAAAAATCCATTCCCCCCTATAATTTATTGATTAGAGACAAGTTATAAGGGTTTAAGGAACAAAATTTCCACCCAAGTATTCTTAATTTATACATACACTTTCGAACGGAAAGCTAGGTTATAAGGTGGCTTTGGCAAATTGATGTTATAAAGAGTCATAAAATTGAGATCGATGAGGAGTAGAAAATATTATAATTACAAAATTTAGACACTGAAGAACATTTTCCTGTATTATGTTACTCTACAACAAGGTAATATTTATTTATTTCGCGCCTATCCCAAATGGGGTTTTCTATGCTTAAAAGAGATGTTTTTAGTACTTAAAGTGAGTTTCCCAATAAATTGAATAAACTAAAAGGGGAACATCAACTAACCCAAACACCAAGAAATACACCTTATATTAAGTGTAAAATTCTATACTTCCATATTGTATTAATTTTTATTTGAAAATATCCAACCAAGACTTCCTATGATGTCCAAAATGACAAAACTATACCAAAGTAGTTATCATTCACAAATTCCTATTAGCATCCAATTCATCTAGGTCATAACATTAAACATAGAACACTTGTAACACATCATGATAACTGCATTATAAAGGTTTGCACCCTCTAAGAGTGTCTTGAAACATCAAACGGGTCATTCAGAATGAGTTTTACAATGGTATGATCCACCCCGAAAGGCTATAAAAAGGTCTTCCAAAATAATTACCAAGTACTCAAATGGTAGAAAAACACATCTATACAATTCTCTTTTATACATGGAATCCAATGAGACATTCATAATTAAGAACTAGTGAATAGATCTTGAATTGGAAGGACCTTCCTGGGGCCAACTATTAAGGTTTTTTCATTGCACTTCACCAGGTTTAGAGAACTGGCTATGAAAGGGGTTTCGAAAAAAGATTCCACAACTCAAAAAATAAATCTATCAACTTTCATATGGTCTCCTATATAAAGGGAATCCAATGAAATTTATAGAATATTATTCTTACAACCAATGTTAAAACTATGAACTCCTTTCCGAGGCTAATTATCGTGGTTGGGTAGCTTGTTTTTGTGACAGAATGACCAAAGACGAGCAAAACACTCTTGAAAAATCAGCATCCTTTTGCATTTTCTAAAAAAAAGGTTGAAACTAGTTGATATGGAGAAATAAAATAGATTAGAAGTGGTAGATTTCAGTTTCTTACATGGATCCACAAACCTTGAGTCCAAATCAAAATGATCTTTTTTATTTGTTGTTCCATTTAGCAAAACAGCTAACTAGGCTCAGAATGCCCTCCACAAAATGATCAAATTATCCTATAATTTCACTTTAGATGTTTTTGTGACATCCCATGTCACTAGAGAACATCATCATCCCAAATGAACTCCGTTATGGGAGCCCAGTAGCCATTTCAAAATGTCTTTTTGGAAGGACAATTCGTAACTTTTGCAAGCTGTTTTAAAAATAGATAAAGTGATAAAAATTTATATTCCAATCACCACCAGGGGTTTCATTTATTATATTTTATTATCTAAGCTTCCATTCAATTTCTAAACACCTCATGTGAGTATTAATGACGCTCCAAAGTGGTTGTTCTAAGTATGCTACGACTAACACCTTATTACGACATTTGGCCGACGTAGAACGAATGCGAATTAGTTTAGCAGAAATGTATTCATTCTAATGGGAAACCAAAGAAAACCAAATTAATGTTCATCATTTGTTTATTCCAAGTAATTCTGATGTTGAACTTGAGCTCTCATACCAACTTTCATGCCCAAATGTTGGTGACCCAAAACATAATTAGTTATTTGGTAAAAATTGGAAAAAAAAAGTAGTCGTGAATGAATAGTGATGTAATAAAAATACATTATTATTCCAAAGCAATAGCATTATCGGGATGAACAAAACATAATTGGGTGTTCTTCATGCCTCAATTTCATTTCACACGCGATTCAGGCTAACTAAGATATTACGACACCCACCATCAATCATAACAAAACACTTTTGATTTAAATTTCACAACCTTCACTAACCCATATCCCTAACGATTATAGAACCAACTCCAAATATTTCATTGAGGACCAAACATTGGTATTTAAACGTTCCCAATCGAGATAAGATTTTGATATAGTTCATGGTTCAGAAACTGACCTATGGGGGTACGAATTATAATCATATTATCGTTTACACAATAATGTTGTACAAGCTCCAACCAAATATCATGCATACTAATTGAAATTGCTATAAATGTTACCATCATCATATTTTTTAGGAAGTCTTATTGGGTTTTAAAAAAGTGTTCAACCAGTGTCATCTTTCTAAGCTCAACACAATCACAAAATAAGAGAAGTAATGTAATAATTAAAAAGGCACCAAATAAAATTAATCTATTAGATCTCTGTCTCCAAATTACAATATTATTATTTAACTTATAAAGAAAAAAATAGCCTATCACCATAATATATATACACAAACATTTAATTACGCTGAAGGATTTACCCCTATGGGAAAAGACTTTGTGGACATTCATGGGACTGTATGAAATTTGACAGCTTAAATGACACTTTTACTATTTTTAACAATTTTTCTTTTGTTATTTTTAACAATTTTTCTTTTGTTATTCTTAACAATTTTGCTTTTCTGATTTTGTATGTTGCTTTGGATTTACTATTTTTAAATTTTATTTTATATCTTTTACATGCATTAACCTTTAAATACTGATCACTAACACTATAATTTCATGCTTCAAGCTCTCCAAGTTACAATCAATTCCCTGCATTAAATTGAATTCTACAGGTATGCATTTAAGTTTTGTTTATACTTGTATGTAGCAATAGAACTATATTTCTTAGCCTCCTCTTATGAACAGTTCTATAGCTTTGGTTCTTAGTCAATGAGGTTTTGTTTTGTGTTGTAAATATTTAGCTTTTGAGCCACATGAGGAGGTATTAACCGTAGACTTGTCCAAACTATCATCTGCTGTCACAAAAAATTGGTCTTCCAGAATTTCCAAAGGAAACTTGCACATCCTTTGAAGGTTCATAGGCTCCCACATTTCAAGCAGATTCATGCCCCTGTGATCGTAGAAAATACCAGTTACTTTAGGAAGGTGTGGACGATACTTCAATGAGATTATTGTTGTCTGAAATTGTTCACATGTTTTAACTATTTCTCCATTAACCAGATCCTTTGTTGGATTACTCTCTTTACATGATGCTGATGATAGAGTTGTCTTGGATATTTCTGATGTTTTCTCAATTTCCTCACCCATTCCACTGCGGTCTTCACTTGGAATACCAATAGATGATCTATCTCCATCCTATGCAGACTATGTCCTTGAATATTCACCTACCCTATAGATAGAGTATGGCGCCAGACGAGTGCATGTTGAAAGCTTGGCTTTAGACAATCTATCTCTTGTACCCAAAATTGGATATGGAAATTCAAGGAGCTTTGTTGTCATACAAGCCCAAGAATGGGGAAGGAGTGGTTCAACATCCATGGTTTCTAATATGAATACCTAGGTGGTGCCAAATGCAGAGGAATTGAGGTCTGCTCTTGCAAAGAGCCTGAAACGCTACAAGGACTTAACTGTGCTCCATCCAAGTTACCCCACACTTGAGTCTCAAGGTAGTATGACTTGTTTGTGGATACAGAGACCGATATAAGCAGCCGAAAGTGAAAACGACCAAGGCCCATAAGATTGAATAACTTTTAATTGATCTTGGAAGCCTTTTGTAGTTGGTTGCATAATGTTAACAATTGACATTGTCTTTATCAGTTCAGTGTCAATTTGTAATTATTTTTTGCATTAGCTCCTTTTTTATTTTGTAATTAATTTGTTGAATAAAAAAAACTAAAAGCTAAATATATAACATTACCTAACAATCTTAGGTGGAAAAATATAGTATATAATAGCTTTACACTACATCACACTTTTGTCATCCAATGTAAGGCATACAGAAATAACTTGTCATTTAGAAGTTCACTCCTAAATATGTCAATTCTTCCTCAAATTGCAGCAGTTTGACACAACCTCCTCCAATTGAATATAACTGATTGGTACATGCTAATAGTTTCTTCTTGGATTTTATGGATGGTAACAAAGGTTGTTTATCTCTTGCAAAGGGTTATTAATAGTTCTGAGATAATCTAGACATTACATGCAAAAAAATATTTTTTAATTTAGAATTGGTTTTGGGTGGAAGTCTAGATTCCGTTGTGTATTGGTTAAAGCTTTTACAAAATATACTTAAGTGTATAAATAAATTTATATATACGCAAGATTGATGTGATAGGTCTTAGGGATGGAATTTCAAATTATTTGTGCTTGTCAAATCAAAATTTGTTGAGGGCCTAACTATTTGAGGTGGTTGTAAATTCCAATTTTTTCTATAATTATTTTGATGATTTTTTTGTATAGATATATATTAGTTACATATTTTAATATATGTATAAAGCGTGGTGTAGTGATAATATTCCGAATTCAATGAGAGGAGGTGTAGTTAATTACAAGCAAGGTATTTTTGAACTCCTTTCTACCTCAGTCTAGGAAATCATTGGGAATCATAAGGTTGGAGCTTCGAGTGTTGTTTCTATTCACTGTAATGAATCATTAGGCCCCAAGTTAGGCAACCGGTCTACATGTGAAGATAAAAAATAGTATTTCGGAGCATGAATAGAAGCTTTAGGGAAATTGAAAATGGCCAAAGGCAAACATCCACCTTGAAATAGGATATTCAAATGCATCAAAACATAATGAAAGAACATTTTTGATAGATAACATAGTTTCAAATTCCATGGTAGCCCAAAAAATACTTGACATAATTGCTCATTTATGGATTTTTACATTCCTCCCTTTCAATTTAGGCACAACTTGAGATAATTGTATTCTTGAAAGATGTACATTCAATATTCATGTGTATGGATCAACCATACAAATTGCTTTGGTACAAATACCACTGGTTTTAGAAATCTATCAACTTAACAACAAGCCCCTCATATTTTACCCCCTTTTGTCAATCACAAGAGGTTTTAATAGGTTTTTCCTTGAATAATTTTTTTCAAATTTTTATTATGTTTAGTTGTCTTCGAACTTTTTTGGATAAGTGAATTAGAATGCTAAGGAAATAAATATTGAGAATGACCTTAAGTATCTATATAATGCAAAAAACAATTATACCTTTGTTTTGCTGGTATGGAATGAATGAAAGAAATATGAGATTTTAATAACATCTACAATCTAGAAAACGGTCTATGGAATCAGGGGCTGCCATGAAAATATCAATCTTACAAACTTTACTACCTTTTTTTATATTGGATATTTTACTGTATATCTATCTTGATCTCACCAAGCATTTCAAAGCTTCTCCTACTCAAACAAATTGTTTGATTTGCATAGAAACATGTAGACCCAGAATATGGATAAACACATGATAGTATCCATTTCATCACTCAATTTGTACAGCTAAAATTATATACTGGTAGAAGAAAAAACTATAGTTATGTACAACTTTAAAGGAACAACAACTATGGACTAGTGTTAGATTATAGTTATGTAAGATTATAGTTTATTGATTGTGACATACTATTGCCTTTTACTAGTATGTGGATTAAAATATATTTTAAGAAAATAAATGATAATTACTTACACTTATATTATGTACGTATTTGCATCATTGTATACTATTGGAGTGTACTGTATCTTTCCATATAACTAATATTATTTTCCTTAAGAAACAAATACATTTTTTTATCCTAAAAAATGACACCTCTTACACATAGTTCCCATTGGATCTCCACATGCAATACAATTGTATAAAGTTTATTGTATAATTTTTTTGTGTATGTCAACAAGCAATGCATCGTTCATTGATGACCAACACATTTTTTTCCCAACAGGTGGTACTCGATAGGTGTGTCACTTTGCAATCATGTCAACTCCTGCAAAATGAGCACGACGAAGAGATATCTACGTAAAAAATAAAGGTCACATAAATTCTGAGCAGAGACGTTGTCACCTAGAGCGTAGAACAATGAAAAATCTCAAATATCTATCAACTTACATCGACCAACAACCTACCATTGCTTGTCATTCCAAACTTGCTGACAAATACAACTACTGAAGGATTTCAAAAGGTTACCATTCATGATATGATTCTTCTCATGTTAAGTTCAAATAAAACAGTTTGCAAAACGATACCACTCATGCTATGAGATTTGTAAATGTATATGTACGAATTTGAAACAAGTTTGAAATGAAGAGATGAAACATTTAAATGAAGTGGTTCGTCTACAATTACAACATTACACTTTTCAACATACATGTTCAATTTTTGCTTTTTATTGTTTCATGTTTCTTTATGTACCAGAACCATTTCAGATTTGTTTATATATAATTACATATTCTGTCTCATTTTAGTTTCATGGAGAGATAATATGTTAAAGCACTTCGTCGTTCTTCAATCTACTTTGACAACAACACTTCACATTCACTACATTATTGAGAGTGAGTATTAGCAAACTTACATGTCTCACTTGCATTTGTATTCAATTATTACAGAACTAATTGTTATCTAACATCCCTTCTAATGTATTTCACAACATTTATTTTGGTTTTAATAGAAAATCAGTATTGTCAGTCACACCCCTTATCAACATCAACTACAAAAGTAATAATTGTCTTTCTAAATCTAATAACATATATACCATTCGACATTCACATTACATTATACACATGCGATTGCTAATTTTTAAATCTATCTTAATAATTATAAAGTGTTATATTATTTTGCATGTCAAAAGAGGTGCTAAATTATTTTCTAACCGCACACGAAAACCATTCTATTTGAAAAGATTATTGAAGAAAACTACTAACTTCCTATTTACTAATTCTAAAGAGTCCACTTTGGTCAAACGGGGATACTAGAGTAAATGAAGGCCGTATGTTAAAAGTTTCCTACTCCGATTTTAGGGAAAATTAGAGTAACCCTAAGAATCTATAAGATTTTCCTTTTTGCTAAAATTACTTCCTCACTTATTTTTTTATTTGTTTTTTCTTCCTTGCAGGTTACGGGAGCTCTCATGGAAAAGGGGTCGCTTTTGTGGATATTCAACCGTGGGTGCTATTTGTTTATTTATTTCCCTTTTTTTTTCGGTTCTTTCTTTCTTGTATACCCAGATTAGGGTGAATGGAAGAATGCTTTCCCATGCATAACCGATAATTCGTAGGAAGGGGTATAAAATAAAATATGTATTTATTTAATTCCCTATAGAGGCGGTCTGCCTAAAACAAATGCCCAGATACTACAAATAGTGCAAGGTTATAAGGTGGTAACTGAGCTCACGTCTCTAAACAACTGAAACTGAACTCTTCATTCTTCATCCCATATATATAAAAGGATGGAGGATGCAGGTCCAAGCCATTGCCCTCCCTAAAGTTAAATTTACAGGCCAGGGGTCGTCGCTAGACCCACCCTGTGTTTAAAATTTAATTTAATTAATAATTTATTTATTTTTAAAAATAACCAAACAATTATTAAAAAATTGTAAATAAATTTACTTTTGATGGTATGTGTTACATATTTGCTCAACAAAACAATTTTATGGACATTCATATAGGAAATAAAAACTTCTGTATATGCATTTTGTTTTCAAATTTAAAAGATTGTACAACATAATACCAGTACTAGAAATAGTTTGCATACGTGTATCTATCTATTTCCACAAGTAAAATGAGTATTATTCTAAAATAAATAATATTTTAAAAACATAACATACCTCAAGTGGTAGGGATATCCTTAAAACCATTTCTCTTTGTTATTCACTTGAAAACTTAGATCAAACACAATTAATAATAGTTTGTAAATTATTTCTCTTGGGCATTTTAACTTCAATAGTAGATTTAATTTTCATTGTGCGCATGAGACAACTAAGTAAATATACAAGTAAAATTTGGAAAATGTAAAAATAAATTAATTAATTAAAAGAGAAATTAATTTTAGCTATAAGATATAAAACCATTATGGTAACCAAAACATTTATAGATTTGAAACCCAAACAAGTTCCACGGAAAAAGTATAGTAAAAAAACTCTTATTTCATTGTTTTGCGCACATATTTTTCTTTGCTTCAACACAAACAAGTTACAAAAGAGATAACAACAAGATCCCCACTCCATTTGTTAAATGAGACAACTAGAAACATAAGAGATATCTTCTTAAACAGATTCCTAAGTTTCCTTATCAAAAAAAGGTTATGAAAGAAATATCAATGAGATTTTCATACAAGGAACTTAATGTTGCTTTTTTTCCTACGACTCACAAGAGCTCAACCATCAAATTATAAGTGAAAAAAATCCCAAGATGGGGTTAATATGATAAAAAAAATAACTTTAAAAAACATTTCACCAATAAATAAATCCAAGAGAATCCACCAAGACATAGCACCAAGCACCAAAAAAAAATGAGAAAACTTTCAATTTAGCTCCAAGATTTTAGTTTGTCCATTGCTCCAAATCACCACAAGACAAATGTCCGATTTTCCTCGCAATCTTTAGGCATCATTACATGCCTTCTTCCCAGAGGAAGTGCATGCTAGCCTCCCCCAAAACTATGGGAAAAAGGTGTAGCATGATACAAAGAATGCCAAGGGAACAAAAACAAGGTTTACAAGCACAAAAAATAATGGAAAAAGGGAGGAGAGTCACATAGTGCAAATAATATATGATAACATATGTGTCCAAGTAACCTCTAAGAGTATCTCTAAAATCACCAACATCTCTTAGAACACGTATACCTCCTTTTTGTCCTCCTTGCCAAGGCTTTTCAAGCCTTCCCAACTTTCTTGGCAACGATAGGAGGAGATTCCCAAACCAAATTGGAATCCTTCCTACTTCCACTAAGTAAGGGAAGAATAATAAAACAACCATGGCTTCCCCAAGAATCCATGGAAATAAGAGACCCATCCCATTCCCAATTACCACTGCAAATCCACATCCAAATGAAGTTAAGGAGCAAAGAAAAATAAAAAATAAAAAATAAATTTACAAGACAAAGCAATAACTCAAAAACATTTAAGGACCCCAAACCCAACCCAAAATCAACCATAACAAGAAACACACACACATTCAACAAGCTATTAAAATGAAAATAAATAAAATGAGACCTATCTCAACTCCAATGCTCCAATCCACAAGCTCCTAGCTATAGTGCCACCAAAAAAAAATTTAATAAAATCAAATCAAATCAAATCAAATAAAAATGTGTGGGAGTGGGGGGAAGGAATTTATGACTCCTCATAAGGGCACGTGGACAGGTTGCATGGAAGGCATTTTGGCGCCTGGTGGTGGCGTGTTGTACAGGGCATTGGCCTCCATCAATCTTCATCTAGAACTGTAAAATATCTTAGTTGTAAGTGCCCTGGCAGATATGTCTGCAAAATGTGGATGTGAACTATTCGCCAAAATGCCTAAAAGAAATGTGACCTTGTGGACTGCAATGTCTGTAGTATATGTACAAAATGGATTTGTAGAAAAGGCTTCGAAAACTTCAAGAAAATGGATTTGTATCTGTTTTAATCAGTTTAATTGGTCTCCGAGAGAAAAAGGAAACTACAGCTGCTGCCATTTCATTTTTTGTATGTGAAAAGCCAAAGACATGGGTTTCCCTCACGACACAGTAACATTGTTTCACGTATGCAACAAACAAGTATCCAACATGGTCAGTTGACATTTGCCTACGCACTCCCGGTCTGTGCCAAAATGTAAGCTATGGAACAGGGTATGGATTTCCACTAAAGCACAAAACATAGAGGAATTTTATCAGATGTTGTAGTTGCAAAGGCTATGGTAAAAGTGTACGCAAAAATATGGTTGTGTAGGAATTTTTATTTATTTATATTTTTTTGAAGCAGTAATTGTATTAGATTCCTCAACGTCCAAGTGTCTATGGGGAGAAGTGGTTTCACATGTATGCCCTTGTACCAGGATGTCATATAGAGGAGATGAAGTGTTTTCCATTTATATCAAATATTTTGCAAAAATGATTTTTTATAGTGAACCAAATTTATGTGCATCATCCGGCCTGTGTTTTCTTTTCATCACTCTGCCGAGAGCTTCTTTTATCATCAGTTTCTTGAGGCCAATACATAATTGAATTGTGAAAAGGAGGAATGGTGGTGATTAAGGAGCTACTCAGAAAGTGACTATTTTGAATAGATGGGATTACTTTGATCTACTTCAAAAAACAAAAAAAGAAACATGACATAGGATTAGTAACAAGGTAGGGTTGCTTGTTTATGGAATTCCATAACTGCAACATTTGCACGTATGGGTTAGGAAAATGTCAAAAGACCGATTAACATAGCCCCTTGGCCACTCTGTAGAGATGACTTAGACACCAAATATTGATCTCATAGCATGTTGTAATGTCCATCCAATAGAAACTGGAGGAATATCAATTGGGTGGCGATTATGGGGCTGGTGTAGTATATGGCAAAAGGGAAATTTAGCATTTAATATGGTTGCGGTATGCGTCTTTTTTTTTTTTTTGGGTATTGCTGGATTGGAAAATTATGGCCTTGGGGTATAAGGTGTGGTATGTTTGTTGATGTGGCAAGTTGGGATAGAACATGTGGGATTATGGGTGAATGCACTTTGTAATAACTCTTGAGTTTGCATATGGAATTTTGATTTTTCCATGGAAACCATTGACGATGCGGTAAGTTTTCAATATTGAGACTCACTAATTATATGAGCTTAATGACTTGATGTTTTGAAATTCGTGCTTGAGTGGTTGAGCGCCTCAGAGATGTGACTTGGCATATGGAAAAGTGCATAGAACATTTTGGTTGGATGATTTGAGTCGACATTTAGCGAGTGTGTCCTCTTTTTCTTCGTCAACCCTACAATAAATCCTGCTACATTGCATCGTATCATTTATTTCAGGCATGATCTCCTTATCTTCGTCTTTTATAATTTTCATATAATTTGATTTTTCATATGCAATGTAATAGAAATGTTAAACCTTTAGATGCTTAAACATTTGATTATTTTAAATAGATATGTATCACAAAACAATAATACATCACCTTGTGACTTACGCATTACAAATAAACCTTGGTGTAAACCTTATACTTAAACGCACTTTGTCATATGCTTGGAAAACTCAGTAATCAAAATGGATGACTGCAGCCCCTCGAGTGGGCTAGTTGAGTTTGAGTTCATTATTAAACCTTATCATCGTCCTTTCATAAAATTAGGTAAATTCTGATTTTTAAAGACTCATAAAACCACCTTCTAGGCCCCAAAAAGGATTGCAAGTTTCGTTTGTGTCCCTCATTATGTGGGGAGTTGTCTCAAGATTTATATTGACCCCAATCGACCGTTTGTACTCTCTTTACCACTAATCTAGGAGCCTTATTACCTCATTTTGCACTTTTAGGATGTTGTCAAAATTAAAAAGTTGGGTATCGAATTAGCTCGCCATTTGGCCCCTGAACAATGAAATTGTTGTCTGCCTTCACAAACCTCTAGTATTTTTACTATAAATTTTTTTGGAACCTTTGGTTTAGGAAAAACACACTCTTGGTTAGTTTCGAAAACGGGTTTTGTAGGCCTCTAGTTGTTGTTTGACTAGGTCAAACTTGATCGATTACTACCGGTGGCTCTGAAACACCATTCACCAATTGTACATCATTATCCACAAATTAATTCTATAAGTCCCTTTAGATTATTGGTATATAAGTGGACACATAGGAATTCACCCGCCATGAATTTTCTTATCGAAAGGTATTTTTTTTAAACGCACCTTCTTAGCCTCTGAGCCAAACTTTGGGGGATTTTGTAACTAGCAGGAAAATGTAAAAGAAATGTGTAGGACCCTAGTCAAGTTAGAAAACCATCATGGAAACATAGTAACACTTGTAAATAACTAATTAAAACTTTATCTTCTGACTTTTTGTGTGAAATTTGACTTTCGGAAAATAGTGTTTCTCTCTCTTCCTTATCGCTTTCTCTCTTTTCCTAGGTGCCAAATGAAATAAATATATGTCTCTGACCCTCTCATTTCAAATGAAAATATTCGTATTATGTAAATGGGAAACTAAAAATGTTAATTATGCTAGATCTAGGTGGATGTCATGTCAACAATTTATCATTGATTTCATGCTCACATGGTTTTACAGGATGCAAACAAGATGATGAAAAAGGTGGGGTGTAATTCATTGTTTATTGTTGTAATTTATATATGTTATTGGAAAATGTATATATGTCTAACTTATTTCCATGTTATAGAAAAGTTTATATTTGAAATTAGGTAATATTTATGTGATGCTATTTTTAGGGATGCCTTGGGAAATGTGCATTCAACTATAAGTGTCTGTTTGATTAAGATTTACGTATGGTAAAATGGTTTGATATATATCTATGTGTGTGTGTGTGTGTTAAATGAGTTTGTGTGTAATATCTTGTAGTGCATTTCCAGTGTGTAATAGATGATTAAATAATTTATGTGTTGTGTTCTTTACCTTGAAAATGCAATAAGGAAATCTAATAAAATAGTCAGCCCTAGTACTCGATTCGTGCATAACTAACTTTCATGTGTTATTCCTTTTAGCATAGAAATCTAAGACCTTAAAATAAACTTAAATATTTAGTCTTGATAATACCTTCTAGATTAAGTAAATAAGATCCCTAGTTTGAGTTTATAGTCATAACCTGTATGCTTAGCGATATCATCGTGATCTCAATAGTTAGGAACAACATGGTCAAACATTATCTAGATTATGTGGTTCCCTTCCAAGATAGGTAATCGTGTGTGTAGTAAGGAGAATGTGTTCTCTTAAGGTAGTACTCTTGGGAAATAACATTAAACATAGTGTAAAACCCTCTTGGACCGACACACATGTTGAGTGGTGAAGATCACCAACTATCCTTAGAAGTAACCTTAGAGAGTTGGGATCATAAATGAACTCCATACCCAGTCTCAAATGTTGTTTGGGTTCTATGGTGTGTTACTATGACTTAGTTGTGAAACTTAACAACAATTTAATTTATGTTTAGTTTGTAAAAATGTAACCATAAGATGATGTGGTTAGATAAGGGTGAAATTTAGATCATTCATATAATGTGTTTAAACCACCTTGTGGTGAAGGACTAAATCCATGATGTGTAATCCTTAATGTGAGCCATTATCCTTTAAATGAAGGAGTATTCCCTCTTGTTTCCTGCTTCTCCTTTTGAATAATGAGTGTACATTATGGAACCGGGTAATCATGTTGTTGAGGTAATTCCCTAGGACAAGAGCTAGTATTCTCATGAGTATGAAAATGTCCTTATTTCACAAATGGATTACTCAACAAATTTCAAAATGTTGTTTAAATCAAATTAAGAAAAATCATTTTAAGATGAATGTAAATGATTTGAGAATGTCCTATGTTTTAATTTCCCACACATGAGAATACTAATTGTTAATCCCCTTTAACCCCTCTCAAACAAGAGTTTAAGCTTTACAGTTGCATGATGATTGTTGGAGATAAGGGTGTGCAATCACTCTAGTTGTGACCTTATTAAGGCATGTAAAATTTCTAATTGAACATCTCCTGATATCATGTATCTAATACTTATTTCCAGGAATCTATATTTGGTTAAGTGTGAAATCATACTCCTTGTATCTTGATGAATAAACATTTAAGTAAAGTAGTTAGAATATGTGGTTATATACTATAGCTTAAAACATAAATTGATTAACCTTAGAACTTAAATGCTAATATGAAAGAACATATAATCTATTTACTAATGAATCAATAAAATTCCTTTGCTTCATGAGAACCTTCCTTATTGCAACTAAGGTAAATGTAAAATCCAATTGAACATGCAACTTAGAAAATGAATTCTTGGAATAAACACTAAAAAGATCATGTATGTACATATGTTCATACCAACAATCAGATTACAACATTATGGTGTGATGAGGAAAATAAGTAAAATTGGGTGGGATTACTACAAGTGAAATGTTAAATAAAGTAAAGATAATGGAGTCTAGTTATAAAATAATTTATAAGTGATTTCCAAGAAAATAAGGTCAATAAGGAAACATGAATGTAATAAATATGTAAACTGAGAAAGTGTTGTAATGGATGGTGCCCATATGGGATTTATTATTGAAAACACACCAGATTTGCACAGGAAATTAACACGAAATATTATTTTATTCTTCACACAAACAATCTTCTTTTCTGTATATTGATATTCAAATACATTTACATATATATAGGAAATATACTCCCTAAATAATAGGAAGTAGTTTATAACAACTCACTAACTTACGTGAGTTGTTTCTAACACACTAACCAAATATAATTGTTATTGTTGTTTTATATAACAACTAATAACAATTTACTAACACATACTTACAACTTAATAATTACTTCACGTAATTATTGTTTAGTAATGGAGCACTAATTAAATATTTCCTAACATTCCCCCCCTTAGTGCGAACATGGGGAAAACCTACCTTTGTACTTGCACCTGCTCATGATCTGGTGATTTTCACAGGATGATCACAAACCTCAGGGATGGTTTTACAAACGGTTGACCACAAACCGAGAATGGTGGTTTTGCAATTGGTTTACCAGAAACCACAAAGTGATGGTTCTGCACATGGATTACCAACAACCAAGAATGGTGGTTTTGCTATTGGTTTACCACAAACCACAAATGAAGGTTTTCAAGTGGTTTACCTACAACCACATCATGATGTGCCAAGTACTATCATCGGCCCTCATCACATTTCACTGTAGGGAATAACATAGGAAATTCTACTGACATCTGTTGCTCATACATACATAGAAAAAACTGACATACTAGAAATGGAACATTGGAATCATGTTCCCCCCCTCAATGTGAAATTTCCACTTATTCAATCATGAACACTGCAAACAGAAACACTGATACTAGAAATATGACAAGAAGCACACGACACAAGCTCCACAAAAATGTCACCAAACCATCTGTGCGGCCCCGTCGTTGGCGACTGACGAGAGGTTGCTGAATGACCTCTAACCTCCGATGCCTCCTGCCTCTGGTTTCATGCTGCTAGCTCAGCTGGATTTGATCACGAAGCTCAAATGCATATCAGAGGACGTCGGATTCCACCGATAGTGCGTCCAGTTGAAATGCAGGGAATTTTTTTTTTATTTTGACAATTTTCCAAATAATCACCTAAATGACGATAACAAAATGACACAAATATATTTTTGACACAACTTTTGACGAGACTCTAGGTGTCAATTTTAACACAAATACTTTTCTTTTGACAACAACAATGATATATAAAAAAATGACTCATTTGACCTAGACAATAATATTTGTCACTAATATATTGACAATTACAAACATTGACTTAAACAAATATACGATTATGAATGTGATACACGATGACTCTAATAATACAATTTGAAAAACTATAACATTGCTTACCAAGAGGTAAACAAAACATTTAAAAAAAATCAATTTATTACTTTTCAAATAACACTACTTTAAATCTAAACCGACCACAACACATTAAACGAACAATCAAATTCAAAGACTATCTAAAATAAGACTGACGTAATGACTTACTATTGATTGATAATAACTAAAAAAAATGTCATTTAATGGACAATCCTTAAATCACGAACCATGCAAGACGCTTCCACCTCCTGCTCTTCCTCCATTTCAGACGGGCTCGCACCGGTTTTTCCCTCTTTGAAGATTCTCTCTCTGGACTTAGCAAGAAGCGAAAGTATGACATCATTTGAACTTTCTTCTGAAGTTACTCTGAGCGGCTGTTTCATCGGCCGATGAGCAACGTGCATAATTCCTGTTGTTTTATGAGCAGGCGGTCTTGTGGGTGTTCCATATAGCCTTCCTCTAGACGCCGGGAAGGGAATGGATGGCACCAAAACTGAGTGAAGAGGAGTATATAGACGTGCCTTGGAAGCAGTTGCTGCTGTGCACAGAGCCATTACTGCTCTATGTAAACGAAAACAAGTAAAGAAATATAATTTGTATTCAGATGTGATCAGAAGAAGGTATGAACATAGCAGAATAATGCTCATGTGATGGGCAGTTTCAATAGTGTGTATATCTATCTGCTCCTCGCTGGATATTAGACAAGATTTTAGCAGAAGAATTTGACACTTAATTTGCTTAGCTAGATCTTCACAAATTCTGGCGATTTGATCAAAACTTCAACAAATATTCTTTTATGAGGGCATCAAGGCAAATTATGGATGCATATAGATGTATATCTGAACGCAAGCTTCACGTAATATGTCTTTTCCAGAGATTACAGAGATTCCAATGGAAGCATTTCAAGAGCTTGCTCTATTTTTGAAAACCAGGCAAGCAACAAATATACTCGGTGAATTGAAGGCTTATTCTAAACTTTAAAAGAATACAAAATAAACTTAAATATTCTCACATAATAGTTTCGCCATGCACAGGGACAAATGCAGCTGTCCCTCATTATCCTTAGAATCTCATTGCAAAGGATCAGATATCGCTCTGATACCAAATATTGAAAACACACCAGATTTGCACAGGAAATTAACACGAAATATTATTTTATTCTTCACACAAACAATCTTCTTTTCTGTATATTGATATTCAAATACATTTACATTTATATAGGAAATATACTCCCTAAATAATAGGAAGTAGTTTATAACAACTCACTAACTTACGTGAGTTGTTTCTAACACACTAACCAAATATAATTGTTATTGTTGTTTTATATAACAACTAATAACAATTTACTAACACATACTTACAACTTAATAATTACTTCACGTAATTATTGTTTAGTAATGGAGCACTAATTAAATATTTCCTAACATTTATAATGTAGTTGAATCGTTATGTTATGTTTTTTCATTAAAAAATGGCCTTGATGTGAGTCACATGTTTTCATATTGCCTATGTGGGTTAGTTTTCCTACAAGAAGATCATGCACTATGTGAAATACAGTGTAAGTAAAAAAAATTATCCTGGTATTTTTATTATTGTATTCATGTGTGTAAAATGTGGGTGTTACACTAGCTCTTTGTCTCCACAAGCTCCCAAAGATCCCCACAAATGATCTCTACCAAAAATATCCCAACAACAAGAAATAGGAAAACTATACAACCCACATTTCCATGGGAGGGTGACCTGTGTCGCCCTTCCAAATAAGAAAATCCTACATGACATTCAAGTCACAATCCATACTCCACAAAACAATAAATTCCAGAGGGGACAAAATTTCACTAAACCCCAAAATCCACACATAATCCAAAAACAACACATGTAAAAAATGGAAAGACTATTTAGAGAGTGATTTGAGAGAGGGTGGAGTGGGGAAGAGGCATTTTGGGTTCACAAAAAGCTTCCCCTACCTATAGATTAGGTCCCATCAACCAAATTTGCTCGGTTTATATGACCCTTACCTTTTAAAACAAGCCTTCAAAAATGTCCTTCAAGGTAAAATTCGGGTTTTGGGTTTGAATAGGAGAATTCGAGGTGAAATGTGGTCCTCACCAACTTTTTTAGCAACTCCCAACATATCCTCACAACAATCTTATGACAAAAAACATTCCATTACACTAATAATCCACAATGACTGTATTACCGCTAAGAGAGACAAATTAAGTGAGCAATGAAGTAATCAAATTTTACCATGGTGCTCTAGTTAGGAAAATAAATAAATTATTCACATAAAAGAGCCAAATAAATCTCACTAATTACAATAAAGGACAAAATAAAACAAGGTGAGATAGAAGGTTTCAGCATGATGGTTTTAACATCCTTTTTATTGTTACCATTGAATTTTTGGCATAAAGATATGTAACACTTGTTTTATATAATTAGGAGAGATTGTTTTATATTATTCCATTATTCTCTCCTAGTTCGTAATCGCTCCTTTTATTGTGGAGAGTATTTTTACCTCTCCTCCGTATAAATAATGTATCCGCTTCTGAATAATATAGAGGAAGAGATATTCTATCTCTATCATTTCTCCTTATAATCTGGTATCGGAGAAAAAAAGTGAAGACTAATTCCATCCTCTGTGTGAAGTTTGGTGTAGCAACTTGCAGCGTAGAGATCTGCGTGAGGATGATAATAAAAAATATATATTTATTTCTTGCTGGTATGTGGGAAAGTGACCTGCATTGTTTGAAGTTTGATCCCTTCAGGATCAGAGCGACAGTCACCAAATCCAGCCACCTCAAAAGGCATCCAAACGCATTATACACTGCGTAGGAGATTTGAAGTGGTAATATCTTTCTTTTTTTATCATATTCTAACTTTTGAAAGGTATTCCAGTACTTCCACGTGTGAAATGTATTTCCGTAATCTACAAAACGTGGAGAATACATTTGTCTTTGGCTGTATGTGACATGCATTTGAAGGATTGAAAGTTGCCTCCTCCTTGGACGTGCAAGGGAGAAATACCTCCAACGGAGAAATACCAAAAGTTTTGCATAAGCGATTTTAGCTTTACCTAATCAACTTGTATTTAAATATGCATTATTCAATCATAATGAATGTGTGGATCTTGGAAGAGACGTTTCAACACAACAATATAAGTCCGATGCAAAAGTAAAATTTTCAACGCAACACCCAAGTATAGTTTTCTGGAATCTATCCTGCTAAAACGTCTGGGTGTGAGGACAAGAAGACCTGTTGGGTGGAACCTATGTGGAGGTTGGCATAGTCTTCAACAAACAGATCTTTGAGAAGAGGTCACAATCTTCTATTCTATAAAAAAAGGTGCCTACGTGAAGAGTTAGAGCAACATGAGGAGAGGAGAATTGGTTTCATGAAGCCTGAAATTCACCTGCAAATCGATCATTTATTTTGTTGCATGGACGTGTGATGTGAAACCTATGTGAAATTGAAAGCTACAAGCACGCACTCTCAATCTCAAAGTACTGAATGATGTATGTTGGAGTCTCTCAAAGCCACACTGAATGAGAAGCATGAATGACACGATTGCGACTGCTGAAAGCCACAACATCAACTTGCACGCCAAAGAACAATGTCCAAAAGCTCCTGAGAGCTCCGGGTTCTAATTTTCATTGCTCAACAAGCTACACAACACCGAAAAATCTAGTCTTTGACGAGCTAGTTCGGAGAGGAATTCTTGAATATTTCCTTTTCAACGGCAGCTACCAAGCAAAATGATTTCGAGAAGAGCTAGAAGCTAGGTATGACGCCAACTGTGAAGACGAAGAAGAAATCTTGACAAAGCATCGTCATCTCTCAACATGCAATTATCGAGAGCATCTACAAGCTAGTACTTCCCATCAGTAAGTAAAATTTGTAATATCTCTTGGAAATCAATAATGAAATAAATAATAATAATTTATTTTATTCCAATGTCTTCACCAAAAATTCTACTTTCGGATGCTCAGTTGCTTAAAGGGCCGAATTATTGGGCTTGGAAAACAAATATGTGAACGATCCTTCAATTTGAAGGATTATGGGGCATCCTCACTGGATCTGTGCCAGTTCCCATAGCCGCTAATGAATTATTGAAGTATGAGATGGCTAGTGCAAAAGCCTTGATGCTGATAATGCTCAGTATCAGTGATGATGTGCAAATGCATGTTAAGAATGTGTAGGAATCAATGGAGATCTGGGACACAATGGAAACTATTTATGAAGCCAAAAATCAGACTAAAATCCTCCATCTTTAGTCAAAGCTACAAACCCTATCTATGGGGTCAGATGAGTTGAGGAGTTCTTACATAATGTGGCTGTGCTGCAATCGGAGTTATTAGCACTTGGTGAAACAGCGGAAACAAATATTCTCGTGCCGATCACCTTAAGAGAACTCCCTTCTTGATTTCAAGTGTTCGTTACGAAACTGAATGTATCTAAACAAATAGTGGCATTTGAAGAGCTCGTGAACTTGTTGTAGCAGGAAGAGGCCATAAATTCAGACCAAGAGGAGACGCATGATAATGCACTATTCTCAAAGACATACTGTGGCCATAAGAATTGGAAGGATCCCCCAGAAAAGCCAACTCAAGCACAACCAAATCAACAACAAAAAGATAAAAATTCAAAGAGGTGGTGTCACATTTGCAGAACCAACACTCATGACAATAATCACTGCTAGTATAATGGCTTGAAACAAGGGTCTTCGAGTCAAACAAGCACACCTGGGTGTAAATATTTTCAAAAATTCAAACGATATCATCGCTGAAGAAAGTAGAAGGGACATCTCGCAGCCCAACAATATGATGAATTTGATGAGGAGACATCAAAAGGAGCCCATTGTGGTAAGAATCTTGTACTAGTCTCTCAAACTTCTCAGCCCACGAAGAGAGTCTGGTTGATAGATTCAGGTGCCAGCAAGCATATGTCAGGTGAAAAGAAATTGTTTGATTCACTAAATGAATAACCCACTAGAGATCAGTTTTGGATAGCAGATGAAAAAGACTACTTTGCAGAAGTAATAAGAAATGTCACTATTCCTCTAGGACCATGAAAATTTACACTTACAAAGGTACTATATGTTCCTGGCTTGACTATCAACCACTTGTTAGTGACTCGACTCTTGAATCATCACCTTAAGGTAGAATTAAATCATGCTTGATCTCTAGACAAGGTACGGTTATTGCTAGAGCATTTTTAAAAGATAAGTTATTTTCTTTAGATATTATTTTATCCTCTGCAGTATCTTTATCTGCTTCAACTGTAGAATATACATCCCTCTGGAATTTTATATATGGTCAATTGTCGATTAGTTCATTTCATCAGATGAGTTCAAAAGAAATGGTTCATGGACTACCCAAATTGTCCAGTTCCTTACCTAGTTTCCCTAGCTGTCTTGCAAGAAAACAACATAGGGATCCATTTCAGGAAAGCACATTCCATGCCAAGAAGCGTCTAGAAGTAGTTCATATCGATCTGAATGGCCCTCTGCCAGCTATGTTTTCAGGATACAAGTACTTCCAACTGTTCGTAGATGACCACTCTCGCAAGATGTGGGTGTTTTTCCTAAAGAAGAAAAGTGAGGCTCTTCACCATTTTTAGAATTTCTATCAACATGTTGTGAAAGAGACAAGACAACCACTTCTTCTACTCCACTTAGATCGAGGGGGGGAATTCACATCAAATAAGTTCTTGGCATTCCTGAACCAACAAGGCATTAAACAGAACCTCACTACCCCCTACACACCCCAGTAAAACGACATTGTTGACCGACACAATCACACAGTGATGGAGATGTCTCACTGCATGCTATCAACAATAAAGATGGAGGATTGATATTGGGTCGAAGCAGTATAGAAAACTATTTATCTTCTCAACAGAGCACCAATAAATAGTCTACAAAATATAACGCGAGAAAAGTTATGGAGTGGTAGAAAGTCATCAATTTCTCATTTATGAGTATTTGTTTGTACAACATACATGCATGTCCCAGCTCAGAAGAGAAACAAGGTTGAGTAAAAGACACTCCAGTGCATCCTACTTGGTTATAACACTACCTCAAAGGAATATTGTCTCATGGATCTTGAGATAATGAAAATAAATGAGAGTCGGGATATGATTTGTGAAGAATCATCGTTTGACTCAGTAGTGACAACCGAAGAACCATTACCAACCACCTCTCATGGACTAGTCTCCAAATCAGATGATCAACTAGAGGAGACTACTTAGAGAAAAGATGTTCTGCCAGGAGAGTTATTCGTTGACCTTGGAGAACAGGATAATGTGACTCCACATCAATCCACATGGAAACAACATAGTTCTTCTCAAAAGTATCCAAGTTCTCGTTTGAAGTGGGTACAAAGCACCATTAAGGAATCACATTCGCAACAACTCCCAGATACATCATTCAGAGTCAAAAGAAGGAGTAAAACAAGAAATGAGGTAAACTTTGCACTCATTAGTTCATTGATTAATATCTCAAAGCCTGATAAAGTTCTTGATGCACTCAATCAACCTCAATGGAAGGAAGCCATGGATGCAAAATATGACTCAATCATGCAAAATTGGACATGGGAACTTTTTGATCTACTTATAGGAAAGAAACCCGTTGGCTACAAATGGGTTTTCAAGACAAACTATAAGGCAGATGGATCCATTGACAAACATAAATCATGATTTGTAGTAAAAGGGTATGCTAAGAAAGAGGGCATCGAATATGAAAAAACCTTTACACCCACTATGAATATGAAGACCATCAGAGTAGTTTGTGCACTTACAACACAAAAAGTATGGACAATTCAGCCAATGGACGTCAAGAGTTCTTTCCTAAATGATGATATGAAAGACGAAGTGTACATGACCCAACTTGAAGGATTTTTTAATGAAGAGCATCCTAAGAAGGTATGTCGTCTCATCAAATCACTGTATGGACTGAAACAAGCTCTAAGGGCATGATATATAAATATCAGCAATCACCTTTTGTAGCATGGGTTCACTCATAGCCCCTCAGATTCCAATTTTTATATAAAGAAGGTAGGCAAAGAAATTGTCATTCTTGTTGTGTATGTAGATGATCTTGTGCTCACTTGTAGTTCAGAAGATCAAATTAATATTGTAAATAATGATCTCAAAAATACCTTCGACATGACAGATTTGGGGCTACTACATTACTGTCTTGGCTTGGAGATATAGAAAAAGGAGCATCACATTTTTGTCTCCCAGATAAATTACACCAAGACACTCTTGGAAAAATACAGAATGTTAGACTGTAAACCTATATCCAATCCCATTGAGAAATGCTTGCAACTTTCAAGATTCCAGGACTCACCTCAAGTAGATGCTACTCTTTATAGGAAATTTGTAGGTGGGCTCATGTATTTGACATATAGTAGACAAGATCTATGCTATGATATCAGCTATCTTTCCAGGTTCATGCAATAGCCGAAGAAATGTTACTAGAGTGTAGAAAAGCATGTTTTAAGATATTTCCAAGGAACAACTTATTATGGTCTGGAATATAAGAAGATTGATCAATTCTTCTTACAAGGATACGTCGACTCGGACCACACCGGATCTATTGATGACAGGAACTTAACCAAAAGATACATTTTTCATCTTGGATCTAGACCTATCTCGTGGATAAGCAAAAAATACAATATTGTTCCTATCTCTTCCACAGAGGCAAAATATCACACTCTATGAGGAGCTGTGTACAAATGAATATGGTTACATCACATTTTGGAGTACAAATAAATAGACATTCTCTATTGTGATAATAAGAGAGTGTTGAAACTCGTGTAAAATTTAGTTTTTCATGAACAAACAAAGCATATTGAGATTGATTGTAATTTCATTTGAGAGAATGTATTGAACCATAACATTCATCTCTAGTACTATCCTACAGAACCACAACTTGCCCAAATTCTCACAAAATCTCTTGGAAAATGTAACACCCGCTAAAAACAACCCACTTGAGACCCAAGAAACTGTTAGCATACATTGGATAATTTATATTTTTTAGGTGTCTATTCTATCCCTTTATCTTCTCCTTCTAGTATTCCATTATTCTCTCATTCTGTTGTGTAACCTCTCCATTCATTTAGGGGAGTCTAGTTCAATTTCTTTCCTATAAATATTGTATGTGATCTCTATGTTGAATAGAATAATATGAGATATACAATCTCTATTCTTTCTCCTTCATTACTACCTCACAGTTTGGTATCAGAGCGTGTGTTTGAAGTGGCAAACAAATCTGCTTGGATGTTGAAATATTCTTGCTTCTGCGTTGAAATTCCAGTGGAAAGCTCTGCGTGAGACAGATAGAAGAATTTGAATTACCTTGCAAAGGAGCAGAACAAAATGTCTGAGTTGATACCAGCGACCTGTAATTAGCACACGTGGAGGAGGAGTCTCATTGATCAACGTGAAAAAAAAAAACATTTATCAAAAGTGCCTGAACATGGAGATTTGCATGGAAAGTTTGGGATGGAATATTTTCCTGCTGCGTACATTCTATAGCGTCCTGTAAAGGAAATCTGCGCAAGAAAATTGAAAACGTTTTTTTAAAAAAAAAACGTGGACATTTTTTTTTTGCTGTTCTTTTTGCGCTAAAGACAAGAACCAGTGGCCTCTCTCCCCATTTGCTGTTTTTTCCATGCTACGTGGAAGAGACAATACTCAGCGTGAGTATTTATAAACTTGCATGAAGAAAAAAAAGAGGAGAAAAGACACGTGGATTCAAGGAAGGTGTGTGGAAAAGTGAAGTTTTCTCTGTTTGCTGTTGTTGTCCTTCAAAACCTGCATGGAAGGAAGGAAGCATTTAATTTGTTTCTTTCTTCTACCTGCTGTGTGGAGGCATTAAAATTTTGGAGCGGCCTGCATTTTTAGATAGCTGAGAGGAAACTTGCGCGTGTGGAGGAAGAGAGAGTGAACTCTCCCCGAGATCTTCAACCTGTGTGGTGCTGTGTAAAAGAATCCACAACCTACGTGGGAAGACCAAAAGCTACATGTAATGACAAGAAGAAACTCACTTGCTATCTGAAGTTTTTTTTTTACCCTCTACGAGGAAGTTTGATACTGACAATGTGGAGTTTCTTCAACACTACGCCAAATGTCAAGTGTAGACAACTCGATTGAGAGTGTCAATAACACGATTGCCACAGCTAAAAGCAAGAATATTAACTTGCTAGCCAGAGAACATCGTGGAGAAGCTCCTGAGATCTCCCGGTTCTACTTTGCTCTGCTGATCGAGCTTCGAAATTATGGCAATCTTGCATTCGACAAACTAGTTCAAGAAGGACTCCTTGAATACTTTCTTTTCAAGATCAGCTGCCAAGAAAATCGAGTACGGGAAGAATTAGAAGCCGGATACGACGCCGATTGTGACGAAGAAGAAGAACGCCCTACAAAGTGTCACCGTCTCACAGCACGTGAATATCACGAGCATCTATGAGCCAGTAATTCTCGTCAGTGAGTCTAAATTGTAATAACTTTTCAAATAAATAAATTTTTTATTATTATAATGTCTGCTCCGAAGTTACTTCTGTCTGACGCTCAGTTACTCAAAAGGCCTAATTTTGTGGCCTGGAAGACAAAAATGAAGACAATCCTTCAGTTTGAAGGATTATGGGGAATTGTCACAGGGTCTGTGCCTACTCCCACAGCCACCGATGAACTAATAAAATATGACATGGCTAGTGCTAAAGCCTTGATGCTGATAATGCTCAGTATCAGTGATGATGTGCAACCGCATGTTCGGAATGCGGAGAAACCCAAGGAGGCTTGGGACAAGTTGGCAACCATTTATGAAGCCAAAAATCAGACAAAGATACTTCATCTTCAGTCGAAGCTACACACCTTCTCTATTGGGTCTGACGAGAAAGTGGAGGAATTATTGCGTCGCGTGGCTGAGCTGAGATCGGAGTTATTAGCGCTCGGTGAAACAGTGGACAATAAAATTCTTGTCCCAATCACCTTGAGAGCACTCCCTTCTCAATTCCGAGTGTTTGTTACAACACTGAATGTTTCTAAACAAACATTGACATTCGAAGAGCTTGTGAATTTGTTGTAGCAGGAAGAGGCCATCACTTCATCACATGAGGAGTCTCAGGACAAAGCCTTGTTCTCAAAGCCTAATCATGGCCAGAAGAATCGGAAAGGTCCCCCAGAGAAGCCAAATCTAGTGCAACCCAAACAGAAAGATCAAAATTCAAAGAGATGGTGTCACATTTGCAGAACCAATACTCACGACACTGATCACTGCTGGCACAACAGCTTGAAACAAGGGCCTTCAAGCCTTACAAGCACATCCGGGCTTGAAGTCTTTCAAAAGTCCAAACAATGTCACCATTGGAGAAAGCAAAAAGGACATCTTGCAGCCCAATAAGAAGATGATGACTCTGATAAGGAGACATCAGAAGGAGCCCATTGTAGTAAGAATCTTGTACTCATCTCTCAAACTTCTAAGCCCACAAAGAAAGTCTTGTTGATAGACTCTGGTGCAAGAAAGCATATGTCAGGTGACAAGAAGCTGTTTGATTCACTACACGAAGAGCCAACTGGAGATCGAATTCGAATAGCGGATGACAAATAGTACATTACAGAAGGAATAGGGAATGTGACCATTCCTTTGGGGCCATGAAAATGTACACTTACAAAGGTACTATATGTTCCTGGCTTGACTAGCAACCTTTTGTCAGATACTCAGCTCTTGAATCATCACATTAAGGTAGAATTTCTTGTTCAAAATGGCATTAAATCATGCTTAATCTCCCAACAAGGTACGGTTCTTGCTAAATCTTTTGTAAAAGATAAGTTATTTGCTTTAGATATTGTTTCATCTTTTGCAGTAGCTTTATCTTCTTCAACAATAGAATCAACTGCCTTATGGCATTTTAGATATGGACACTTTTCAGTCAGTTCAATGCACCAGGTGAGTTCAAAAGCAATGGTCCGTGGACTACCCAAATCGTCTAGTTCCTTGCTATTTACCCTGGCTGTCTTACAGGAAAACAACACAGAGATCCGTTTCAAGTGAGCACCTTCCATGCCAAGAAGTGTCTGGAGGTAGTTCATACCGATCTGAACGGCCCATTGCCTGCTTCGTTTTTAGGATACAAATACTTCCAGTTGTTCGTGGATGACCACTCTCGCAAGATGTGGGTATATTTCCTAAAGCAGAAAAGTGAGGCTCTTCAACACTTGTAGAAATTCTATCATCGTGTTGTCAAAGAGTCTGGACAACCACTTCTTCTACTCCACTCAGATCGAGGGGGGGAATTCACATCAAAGAAGTTCTTGGCCTTCCTAAACCATCATGGCATTAAGCAGCACCTGACTGCTCCCTACACGCCCCAGCAAAATGGCATTGTTGAGCGTCGCAATCGCATAGTGATGGAGATGGCTCGCTGCATGCTATCAACTGCAAAGCTAGGAGAACGCTATTGGGCTGAAGCAGTACAAACAGCTGTATATCTTCTCAACAGGGCACCGAACAAAGATTCTACTGAACAAGATGCCAGAAGAGGTATGGAGTGGTAAAAAACCATCAATTTCTCATTTACGAGTATTTGGTTGCATAGCATACATGCATGTCCCAGCTCAGAAGAGAAAGAAGGTAGAGCCAAAAACACTCATGTGTATCCTTCTTGGCTACAATACTACCTCGAAGGCGTATCGTCTCATGGATCCTGAGACAAAGAAAATATACGAGAGTTGGGATGTGGTTTGTGACGAGTCATCCTTTGACTCAATAGTATCAACAGAAGATCCACTTCCAAACACATCTCACCGATTAGTCTCTGAATTAGATGATGAGCCGGAGGAGACTACTCAGAGAAAAGAAATGCTGCCAGGAGAACTATTTGTTGACCTTGGAGAACTACAGAATGTGACTCCACATCAATCCTCACAGCAACGACACAGTTCTTCTCAAAAGTAGTCAAGTTCTCGTCCGAAGTGGGTACAAAGCACTATCAAGGACTCACATTTGCAACAACTCCCAGATACATCATCTGGAGTCAAAACAAGGAGTCAAACAAGAAATGAGGTAAACTTTGCACTCATGAGTTCACTGATGAATAGCTCTGAGCTAGATAATGTTCATGAAGCACTCAGTCAAACTCAGTGGAAGGAAGCTATGGATACAGAATATGACTCACTCATGAAAAATCAGACATGGGAACTTGTCGATCTACCTACAGGAAAGAAACCCATAGGCTGCAAATGGGTTTTCAAGACAAAATATAAGGCAGATGGATCCATCAACAAACATAAAGCACGACTTGTAGCCAAAGGATATGCTCAGAAAGAAGGCATCGACTATGAAGAAACCTTTGCACCCACTGCGAAGATGAATACCATCAGAGTAGTTTGCGCACTTGCAGCACAGAAAGGATGGAGACTTCAGCAGATGGACGTCAAGAGTGCTTTCCTAAATGGTGATCTGAAAGAAGAAGTATACATGACCCAACCTGAAGGATTTGTTGATGAAAATCAGCCTAAAAAGGTATGTCGTCTCATCAAATCTCTTTACGACTGAAACAAGCTCCCAGGGCATGGTATATCAAGATCAATGATCACCTTTTGCAGCATGGGTTCACTCGTAGCCCCTCAGATTCAAATTTGTATATAAAGAAGGTAGGCAAAGAAATTGTCATTCTGGTTGTTTATGTAGATGATCTTGTGATCACTGGTAGTTCAGAAGATCAGGTTGATATTGTAAAGAATGATCTCAAAAGAACCTTCGACATGACAGATTTGGGGCTACTACATTACTGTCTTGGCTTGGAAATATGGCAAAAGGAGCATCACATTTTTGTCTCCCAGAAAAAGTACGCCAAGACACTCCTGGAAAAGTATAGAATGTCTGACTGTAAACCTATATCCACTCCCATGGAAAAAGGCTTGCAACTTTCAAGATTCCATGACTCACCTCAAGTAGATGCTACTCTCTACAGGAAATTTGTTGGAGGGCTCATCTATTTGACATACACCAGACCAGATATTTGCTATGCTGTTAGCTATCTTTCCAGGTTCATGTAGGAGACAAAGAAATGTCACTGGAATGCAGCAAAGCATGTTTTGAGATATGTCCGAGGAACAACTAATTATGGTCTGGAATATAAAAAGAATGATCAATTCTTCTTACAGGGATATGTCGACTCGGACCACGCTGGATCTGTTGATGACAGGAAGTCAACTACAGGATACATATTTCATCTCGGATCTGGACCTATCTCATGGATAAGCAAGAAGCAGAATGTTGTTTCTATCTCATCCACAGAGGCAGAATATCGCGCCGCACGAGGAGCTGTGTGCGAAGTGATATGGATACGTCACATTTTGGATGACCTGGGAATTCCTGAAAAATAGTCACCTATTCTCTATTGCGACAATCAGAGTGTGTTGAAGCTCGTGTAGAATCCAGTCTTTCATGAACGAACAAAGCATATTGAAATTGACTGCCATTTCATTCGAGAGCACGTCTTGAACCATCAAATTCAGCTCCAGTATTGTCCTACTGAAGCACAAGTTGCTGACATTCTCACTAAATCCCTTGGCAAAGTGAAATTTGAATCTTTCAGAGGTCACATTTGCAAGAATAATGTAATAAGGGGGGGAATGTTAGCATACGTTGGATAATTTATATTTTTTAGGTGTCTATTCTATCCCTTTATCTTCTCCTTCTAGTATTCCATTATTCTCTCCTTCTGTTGTGTAACCTCTCCATTCATTTAGGGGAGTCTAGTTCAATTTATTTCCTATAAATACTGTACGTGAGTTCTATGTTGAATAGAATAATATGAGATATACAATCTCTATTCTTTCTCCTTCATTACTGCCTCATAGAAACAACCCATGATTAGTTAGGAAAATTATGGAATAATTTTTTTTGTTTAAAAGAGTCTACAACCAGGTTCCAATGCAACAACTATCACTAACAAGTTCCAGAACAATTATAATCCACTATAACATAATTATTTCTTATTAGCAATTATTAGAGGTCATAAGGTCCAAGATTTAGGGTTAGAAGGTTCAATCAGGTTCAGAGGATAAATCTTCACCATACCCACTCTCTAACATGATCAAATTTTTAACTTTATTTTTCTAACACTTAACGCATTCAAAAATTCCCTAAATCATTCCCATTGGATAGGAAATTTTCTCACCTTTCCATTGATATAAATAAGTCCTCCTAACTCCTCATATTTCTCAAGTTATGGGCCGGCGGGCCTTGGGGTGAAATTTTTCCCCAATAGTGGACCTGCGGGTCCAAGGATGAAAATTTTCCCAAAGGATGGGTTGACAGGCTGTGGGGAGACTTTTGGAAAATTTCTCGTGTGAGGAGAAAATCTAACTTTACGCTCGTGCACCCGCGGGTCCGCAAGTCCACACGGGACACGTGGTGCTTCTCAAGCCAACGTGGGAAAAGAGGGGCGGCAGGAGACGTTTGGGAAAATTTCCCCACGTGGGACGAAAAGCCAACATTGTTAGGAAATAAGGTATAAAATATGTGGAATAATCCCACATAGAATCATAACAGTAGAAACTAATATGCAAAAAAAATTACAGATGTCAAATAAAAGTGCATAATAAAATAACACAACACAAAGAGACAGTATTTAACGTGGTTCACCCAATTTGGGCTACGTCCACCAAGAATCACTTGCTTAGATTTTATTAAAAGCCACCACTCTCTCAATATAATACCTAGATCTATTTGGAGCTATGCTCAACAAACTCTACAAAATTCACACCCCAATTCAAAACACATCTGCAATATTACATTACTCTACCATATGCATAAAACTGTATAAATAGACAATTGTTTAAGCAATTTTACAAAACCATTGGTATCAAAACCATGGGCCAAATTTGTCCCATAAACCTATGGGTTGAAATCCCACCCATATGAGAAAATCACGTTTCCCGATATATCGGGCACATTTTAAGGCCCAAAAAATTTGGAAAGTGTACAGTACTCTTAGTGTACAGCCTTCAACACTTTCACACATGAAAACAGGCTGCACCCACGGATCCACAAGTCCACAAGGGACACGTGGCGCTTCTCAAGCTAGCGTGGGGAAAGCAAGGCGGTGGGAGACGTTTGGGAAAATTTCCCTGCGCGGGGTGAAAAGCCAACATTGCGCCCATAAGTCCACAAGCTACAAGGGACACATGGTATCACCTAAACCAACCCGGGGAAAGTGGAGCAGTGGGGAGAAATTTTGTTAAACGCCCTGAAGGGTTAAGAGGGTAACATTGACCTGCGCTTCTGCTGACTCCTCATGCCACGTGGCAGCTCCTGGTTGGCTGTGGGGCAGCGGGATGACGGGGAAACATGGAAATTTTTCCCAAAATTTTCTAAAACACAAAAAGGAAAAAGGGACTCACTCCACTGCTGACACGTCGTGACACCACATGGCATCATTTGATTGGTTGTGGGCTGGTGGGGAAAATTTGGAAACTTTTCCCAAAATTTTCTGGGACACTAAGTTAAAAGGAGATCCATCCCACCGCTGACACCTCATCCTGCCATGTGGAGGCCTCTGATTGACTGCGGGTGGGCAGAGAAAACTATAAAAAATTTCCCAAAATATTTCCTAAGTGCTAAGGAAAAATTTGGGCCATGGGCCTGCCAAGGAAATTTTTCCCAAATTTTATTTTTTTATGCCTAGTGAAGGAAAAAATTCAGAGGGCAATAAATTTTGATAAAGAGCTCACTTTTGGGAAAACGAGGACTTTATAGAAAGCTCTTGATGTCCTATTTACACAGGGATCATTAATTTTTGATTTTGATAAAGTTTAAGGGGTCAATTTTAAGAAAACGGCCTGCAGGCTTTTACAGTGCGAACTGGTAAATTTTAACTTGTGAGATTTATTCAATTTGATCTTCCTCCTCTCTCTACATGTCAAATAGACATGGAGAATTGTTCTTAGGAGGAATTAGGATAATTTTGTGAGGTAGATTTGTTTGATTGAATTCCAATTCGAAATTTACAAATTTGACAGCAAAACGACTGTGGAAACTTTGAACTCGATTTTGCTAGGTTTTGAAGTATTTCCATTAAGTGTTTTTGTCCAATTGAATTCGTTTAGGACCTAATAATTCAATTTAATTTTTTAATTTGTTATTTTATTGTTGCAGGTTCGAACTGTGTAATTTTTGTTTTGATAATTTCCATCTTGAAATTACAAAAAATACGGATCAAATTTTAATGGTTCTATTTTCCACTTTCTTCTTCCAAGTATTTAGAATATGATCCAATTCCAATCTAACACATTAGTTGATTTAATCAAACCATTTGAAAGCCAAAATTCAATTCTAATTTCTAGTCTTAACATTTTTCAAGGAAACAAAGCATTATATTTTTCCTCACATGCAATTCCTCTTTTCAACAGAGACTTCAAAACACAATGGATGATCAATTTTAGTACAACAATATAAATTAAAGAAGGTAATGCAATCCTTTATTGATTCCAAAATGCAACATTAGAACCTTTCTTCTTTTATTCCTTCCAAAACATATATTATATTCAGAACAGAATAGTCACATTTTCTTGGGTCGCGTGTTCGTCACTTTTACCATTTTTTCAAACAGGGATTTCGTAGTGAATTTTAAACACATATTTCCAATGGAATAACAGCATATGGACAAGACAAAACCACTTCCATTAATTTAAATGAACTCTTACAACTTCCTTTCCATTTGGTTTCAAAATGCAACATACAAAAACATGTATCATTCTTTCACATTCTTTCCAAAACAGAATACAAAGTATAACTCTTTTACATTTCAAATTTCCACTTGTAATCAGTACAACATATTTCCATTACAAATATTTACAAGTTCATCCACTTCAAGTGGGAAAAGTTACAATGAGATTTCATTTCATAAGGGACTGTCAAACTATCTTTTCTCAGCTCCAGAACAGCAACATGTATACTCCACATTCTTCCAATTTGATCACAATAAGAGTAGGGGAAAGGCAACGCTCTCCACCCAACCAAGACATCCAATGAAGAGGGGAAGCCATCCTTCTTCATTGGCCCCCGATCCACAACCATAATGCAATAAAATATGCGATCCAACTCATGGCAACAATAAGCTTCCACAACACATAAGCAACATTTTCACAATAAAACATAGTCCAAAACAAAATGTACTTTACAACTACATTAAAACATGAAAAAAAATACAACGGCTTCATCAAGCAAGCCAAAGAAGCAAGAAGCTATGGGGGATTCTTCTGATGCCTCCCAAAAGGGGGAAATGGGTATCACCACCTGAGTTACAAACCACCAAAATAGTATATCAAAATCCTAACATTCCTTATGCCTCCCGCAAGTACCCCTTATTCGTCACATTTTTTTTATGTCTCCCCAAACTCTTATGGCACCCCATAATGAGTAAATAAATGCAAGTTATTTTTTTGTAAGGTGGAACCCAAATCCCAACTCCCTCCACCCTTATACCTCCCTAAAACACACTTGTGCCTCCCACAAAATAACCCCATAGTCTTCTCCTACACCATTCCTACGCCATTTACCCAACAACCCACAATATACCAAAACATTCACACAAGAACATTTACCTATAAACAAGAAGAGCATTACAAGAGCCAAGCTCCTACCTCGCCATGATGGTTTTGTTCCAAGTTCCAAAACAACAAGATTTATCCCAATGCAAGCAACCCAAAGCAACTAAATGCAAGCATGCAAAAAACTTCCATGAACTTCTCCAAGAAAGATCTCCCCAAAACAACAAGAAAATTTTCCCAAAATGAAGTCTCCAAAAGTGAAGCAACCCAAAACAAGGCAAGAAATTTGAATTTTATAGAAGACAGAATGAAAGAGGATGAGGTAGATCCATGTAGGATGCTACATCACACATCCTCAACCCCAACCCCAAAGTTCAACTTCATTCCCCAAGCATAATAAATAGGTGGGTGAAAATATGACAGATTTACTTACACACACAAACAAGCCCATAACCCATAAGGACTGAAATTAAATTATGTAAGAAAAGTGCAATTACAACATTCAACTTGAATTGTAAAAATGGATAAAAAAGGTATAAATCTAACCCTTAAACCATAAGAAAGGTTGGTATGTAAATTTAAGAGGCATGGGACAAGTTTAACTTGTCCCAAAGGCCTCCAAAATCAGCCTCTAAGGACAAATTCGAATTTCCAAGAAGGTGGAGTGTTTCACACTCAAAAGTTAACTTACACATCACTTACAAGGTCACTTACACATTACTTATACATTCTTACAACACTTTAAAACATGGCCAAAAAATCTATTAATTACATTCTTATGACATCTTTTAATTAATTAACTAAACAATATGATTACTCACAATATTAACACCACATTAAATAAATAATGAAAGGGTAAGTGCACCACATAAAAAACATGCAAAATTTAAACAAAAAGGGACCAAATAAAAGAAAAACATAAAAATTCCTTGGTCACATTTAAAGATGATTCCCCCATGGGAATCCCTAACACAAACAAATAAAGTTGCCATGGTGACCTTGTTGAATTCATCTAGAATTTCAATGTGGTTGGTCTCCAATCCCCTGATGTTTGTTGTGATATTTTAACCTACAAAACACAAATACCTCCTTCAGCCTCATGGCCATATCAGAACATCCAAAATAATATAAATATAATTAAAAATCCAAAATCATCTAGATATATGAATCACAACAACATCAAAGCAATCTAACAACGTCATTTATAGTTTTATCGACAACTATATCATAATCCAATAATTTTCCATTTCTAGGTCTTCTCACAATATGCACATATCACAAGTCCGAACAACATCCATCATATAACCATGTCAAACATTATAACATCATCAACACATAAAATTTCTCTAATAATCATCATGCATCATAACTGAATCAAGTCAACAATAATCCATGATCTAACATTTAACATCATACTATAATAAATTCCATAATCATGTCCATAATATAATCAACAATATCATGATTAGTATCAAGCAGGTGTCAAAGAGAAGTGGGCACTACAGAAAATTGAAATTTTAATTTTTCATGGGTCACATTTGCAAGAATAATGTAATAAGGCAGGGAATGTTATCATATGGATATATCGCACTTGTTTTATATAATTAGGAGATTTTTTTTATCTTATTCCATTATTCTCCCCTGGTTCATAATCGCTCCTTTTATTGTGGAGATAATTGTCACCTCTCCTCCCTAGAAATAATTTATCCACTTCTGAATAATATAGAGGAAGATATATTCTATCTCTATCATTTCTCCTTATATGAGTTCCACGTTCATCAAGTTTTGTTATCTGCAAATCTTGCACACTCAAGGAAAACTTCAAGTCTGCTCAACATGATAAAATATCCATATAAATAAAAATGAAATACAATTATATAATATCAGCATAATAAATTTCACAACATCTATTTTACCAATGATACATATAAGCATGATCCAATGTCACAATATATAAGTCAATATTATGATCATTAGTGAATACCATATAGTAACATAGTCCATGAAATCTAATATATCATCATCATCGCTAATCAAAATGAAATAACCAATGTCATGAATGTTTTATAGTGTCTCAAAAGTGTCATGTCAAATACTATGTCATATACCATAGGATGGTAATTGTAGTAAGTACAAATCATAATCAAATAACAAGATCTCAAATGAAATAGTCAAACTACTTAGATGTGTTAGCAAACACCATGAAGGGATTAAAATGTGGTGGGCACTACAACAACATTTATATGGGCCTCGACTCTCATATCATCCCTAGTACAAATAAATATGTATTGAAATCAATCGAATGTATGATATCAATTTTTAAAAAATAAGTATTTTCAAATAAAATATTATAGAATCCTTAATACACACTAACATATATTAAAAAAGGTCCAATTTATATAAAGAAAATATTCAAAAAACATCAAATATATAACATGGATTCACAACTTTCATCTTTAAAAAGTACCATTAAACAATGTACAAGTAGTGTAAAGATAAAACCTGGTGTTCACTCCCTTATATCAAACACAAGATCATTAAAAATATGACTATATAAAACATTCTATGATATTTAGAATCCTTATTTCTTTGACATATTTTCAAATTTAATAAACATTGTTCTAATCGAAAATCGATATATGAATTCTTATCAATTAAAATCCCACCAAGGAATCCAATATATCAAATGAGAATTTTGTTCTTAATATATTTTTTATCATATGTTTTCTTGAAAATCCTAGATCTCACATGCCACTATACTTTCAGGAATGGTAAGGATTGTGCCATAGATTTGTTATGTTTGGAAAAAATTTATGTGAATACATGCTTCACAAAAACCATGCAATCCTCCTTCATGTGGAATCCTTAACATTTAATGTGGAGATTATAGATAAAGATATACAACTCTTTTAGACAACCTTAAAAGTAAAAAAAATGATTTTTCTTCTTCCTAAAAAAAAGTATGTTGCAAGAGTTCAAAAATATTAAGAAGTCAACACTTCAAATTTTCTTATCTATTACATGCATCCTATGAATAATGAAAAATACTAAACAAATTTATAAAATTGAAAAATGAAAGATATGGGAATATTGTTGAGTTGTGGAGCTCAATTACTTCAGTTTAGCATGCAATGGAAGTTTGCTGGAAAATACAGTAACCAACATCGGTCACCCAAGACTGGCATCGGTCAAGCAAGTGAGGAACCGATAGCGGTTAGGTCTAACCGGCGTCGATTACCTATGCGAGGATGTTTTAATTAACTCTCGGGAATTAGATCTATTTTTAGCATTAAAGTATATCTATTGATTGTAATTGCATGACTAAGTGCCCTATGTCTATAAACTACTATATAAACATAAAAACTACAGTTTATAAGTGAGAATTAACAAGAATTAGAAAGAAATTACAAAATTTGGTGAGAGAGAGAGAGAAATCTTGGTGATGAAGCAAAAGCTTTAGAGAAAGAAAGTATTGTACATCTGAGAGGTGTGGAAGATTGTAAATCTTCATTGTATATCTTGTCAAAAATTTAGATAATCGATTGGATTTTTCTTGGTGGACATAGCTCACACTGGGTGAACCACATTAAATTTGGTGTTGATTAATGTATCTTGTTTTGTATATTTCTTCTGGTAGAATATCCACTTTTATTTGCATGTATTCTTAGATCTGATATATTTTCTGTACAACTGGTGTGCTAACCCCAACAACTGGTATCAAAGCTTTGTTTGAGGGTTTTGTGTGTTGAGAGATTTACTCACAGAGGGTTTTCTGATTGAGTGGGAGCTATAGAAATGGAAGAAGAAAACAAATACAAGGTAGATAAATTTAATGGTCGTAATTATCAATTATGGAAGATGCAGATTAAGGATTATCTGTATCAAAGAGATTTATATTTACCATTGGATGAGAAGTCTAGACCTACGAATATGACTGATGAAGAATATAAAATTCTTGAAAGAAAGGCTTTGGGATCTATAAGATTGAGCTTGAAAACATCTATGGCTTCCAATATTACAGAAGTGGCTTCTATAGTAGAGTTAATGAAATCTCTTGCTAATTTATATGAAAAACCTAGTGCTTTAAATAAAGTTTATTTGATGAAGAAAGTCTTTAGTTATAAGATGCATGAAGGTGGATCTGCATCTAGTCATTTGAATGATTTTCGATCCATTGTATATTAATTAAAATCAGTTGCTATACCATTTGATGATGAAGTAAAACACTTTTATTCTTATGTTCTTTTCTTGATAGTTGGGATAACTTGGTAATGACTGTTAGTAATACAACATCTGATAATAATATTTTGAAGTTTGATGATGTGGTTAGTATAATCTTGAATGAATAAATTCATAGGAAGAGTACAAAGGAATCATCATCTGGAAATGCTTTGAATGTAGAAAGAAGGGGTAGGCAGAAGGAGAGATTCAAGAGTAAGAGTAATGGGAAATCAAAGTCAAGGGATAATAGATCTAAATCCAGAAGTAAGGGAAGTACTTGCTGGAAATGTTAAAAGAAAGGACATGCAAAGAAAGATTGTTGGTCAAAGGATAAAGAGAACCAACAACCAGACAAAGGTAAAGAAACAAATCTTGTTGAATCAAAGGTAATGTAAGATGTTCTTATTCTTTCTTTAGATATTAGAATTGAATCATGGGTTTTAGATTCAGGATCTTATTTCCATACAACCCCTAATAAGGGTTATTTTAGAAATTATGTCCAGGTAACTTTTAGGCATGTATATTTGGGTGATGACGAACCTTGTAGTATTACTGGTAAAGGGGAAGTTCATCTAAAATTACAGAATGGAAATTCATGAGTATTGAAAGATGTGAGGCATGTGCCAAGCCTCGGGAGGAATCTTATTTATTCAGGGAAACTAGGTGAATCTGGTTGCATGGTTACTTTTATAGGAGAATCTTGGAAAGTCACCAAGAGTGATTTTTTTGTGGCAATAGGTAAGAAGGTAGGAACATTATATTTATCTACCTATATTACTAATTCATTTTTTACATTATCTACTTAAGATTCAGATGCATGCATGTGGCATAATCGGTTGGGTCATATGAGTCAAAAAGGAATGTAGATCTTAAAGGCTAAGGGTAAGTTATCAGATTTGAAAGATTTAGATCTTGATTTTTGTGAGCATTGTATCTTTGTAAAGTAAAAGAGAGTGACATTTCTCAAAGTTGGGGCAATTGAGAAGGAGAAAAAATTGGAGCTTGTACACTTAGATGTGTGGGGACCAGATCAGGTAGCTTCTCATGGAGGATCCAAGTATTATGTTACTTTCATTGATTATTCTGCAAGAAAGGTATGGGTTTACTGTAGTAAACATAAATCTGATGTTTTTGAGACTTTTAAAATATGGAAATCCATTGTTGAGAATGAATCAAATTATAAGTTAAAGTGTCTTAGATCTGACAATGGTGGTGAATACTGTAGTAAGGATTTCATTGATTATTGTTCAGTGAATGGGATATGTAGAGAAATAATGGTTCCAAGAACACCACATGAGAATGGTGTTATAGAAAGAATGAACATGACAATCATGGAACGTGATAGAAGTATGAGAATATATTCTGGACTACCATTACAATTTTGGGCAGAAGTAGTTGATACATCGCTTTATTTGATTAACTATGGGCCTTCAAATTCACTAGATGGAGGAATACAAGAGGAAGCTTGGAGTGGAAAATAAGTAGATCTTTCTTTTCTTAAATTTTTTGGTTGAGAAGATTTTGTGCATGTTAATAAGGAAAATAGGAAAAAGTTTGATGTAAAATCCAATAAATGCACTTTCATTGCTTATGGATCTGGTGATTTCAGTTTCCGTTTTTGGGATTTAGAGAATTCTAAAATTATTAGGAGTTGTGATGTTGAAAGAAATGAAAAGAGAATGTACAGGGATCAAATTTTGGTACCCAGGGATGAACCGGTTGAGAAGTTTATGAATGAAAATGAAATCTCTGATTTAAAAGTATTACCTATAGGGTTACACAATAACCAGTGTCAGTTTACCCTTGACCGACATCGGTCAACAGAACCGGTATCAGTTATAGATGATTCAAATCGGCATCAGTTAGCCGAACCGATGCCAGTTAGACATGATTGGCGTCGGTCACTATCATATTTGGATAGAAATGTCCGAGAGGTCTAGATTGAGCCTTCGGTACCCCAAACTCCTATGAGAAGGCCACAAAGGGTAAGTAAACCTCAAGAAATATTTACACCTTCTCTATGTTATTTATTATTGACTAACAATGGTGAACCAGAGAGCTTTGAAGAAGCAATGATGGATAAGAATCACATTCAGTGGGAGCATGGCATGGATGAGGAGATGAACTCCTTGGAACATAACCAGACTTAGGATTTGGTTAAGTTTCCAGCAGGTAAGAGAACATTGCAAAACAAGTGGGTTTATAGGATTAAGGAAGAAGAGGGTGGACAAAAAGGGTACAAGACAAGGCTTGTAGTAAAGGGATTTATACAGAAAGTAGGTATTGACATTGGTGAAATATTTTATCATAATGTTGAGATGACTTTTATTCATACTGTATTGAGCTTAGTTACAGTAGAAGATTTGCATTTAGAGAAACTAGATGTGAAGATGGCTTTCCCTTCATGGTGATTTGGATGAATATATTTATATGCAGCAGCCACTTGGGTATGAAGTCAAGGATAAGGAGAAATTAGTGTGTAGGTTGAAAAAGAGCCTATATGGGCTCAAGCAAGCTCCAAGGCAATGGTGCATGAAGTTTGATAGTTTTATGCATGAGCATGATTACTTGAGAGGTGAATTTGACCATTGTGTTTATTTAAAGAAATTTGAAAATGGAAGCTATATTATTTTGTTACTTTATGTGGATGATATTTTTATTGCGGGATCTAGTATGTAGGACATTGTTGAGATTAAGGGAAAGATAGCTCACACATTTACTATATTGAAGGATTTAGTAGCTACAAAAAATAATCCTTGGCATGTAAATACACAGAGATAGAAAAAAACAAGAAATTGTATTTGTCTCAGGAGGATTATATGTACAAGGTGTTAGAAAGGTTCAACATGTAAAATACTAAACATGTTAGTACACCTATGGATGGACACTTCAAATTGAGAAAAATATAAGTGTCCTTCATCGACATGAGGAGGTAAAATACATGACACGAGTGCCATATGCTTCAACAGTTGGAAGTCTCATGTATGTTATGGTTTTGTACCAGGCCAGACATTACACATGAAGTGGGAGTTGTGAGTAGATATATGGCCAATCTAGGTAAATAACATTAGAAAGAATTATAATGGAATACTCATATATTTGAAAAGGACATCTAACATGCAGTTATGCTATGGAGGTTTAGATATTTCATTATGTGGCTATGTTGATTTGGATATGGCTATAGATCTAGATGGTAGGATTAGCACTATTGGATATATTTTCATAGTAGGAGAAATGACAGTTAGTTGGATTTCAAGATTGTAGAAGGTTTTTGCTTTGTCTACTACAAAGGTAGAGTATGTTGCAGCTATAGAGGCTAACAAGGAGATGATGTGGATGAGTAGGTTCATAGAAGAGTTGGGATAGGAGCAAGGTGATTGTAAATTGTTCAGTGACAGTCAGAGTGTAATTCATTTGGCAAAGAACTATGCGTTTCATTCAAGAACAAAACACATTCAGTTGAGGTATCACTTCATATGACAGGTATTGGAGGACAAACAATTGAATCTGGAAAAGATTCATACGAGAAAGAACCCCACAGATATGCTAATGGATGCATTAGCAAAGGAGAAGTTGAAGCTACACTCCACTTCTTTTGGTCTTCAAGTTTTGAGACTTGAAGAGGAAGAAATAAAGTTAAGGAATGACCCAAGAATGATGTTGTACATGTATGGTGAAGTTATTAATCTCCAAGTGGGAGATTATTGATTTGTAGAGCTCAATTACTTCAGTTTAGCATGCAATGGAAACTTTCTGAAAAATATAGTAACCGACATTGGTCACCCAGGACCAACATTGGTCAGGTATGACCAGCATCGGTCAGGAAAGGGAGGAAATGATAGCGGTTAGGTCTAACTGACATCGGTTACCTGTGTGAGGATGTTTTAATTAACTCTCAGGAATTAGATCTATATTTAGCATTAAAGTATATCTATTGATTGTAATTGCATGACTAAGTTTCCTAAGTCTATAAATGATTATATAAACATAAAAGATAGGGTTTAGAAGTGAGAATTAACAAGAATTAGAAATAGAGAGAATTCTTGTCAATAAAGCAAAAGCTTGAGAGAAAGAAAGTACTGTACATCTGAAAGGTGTGGAAGATTGTAAATCTTCATTGTATATCTTTTCAAAGCTTTAGATAATAGATTGGCTTATTTCTTGGTGGACGTAGCCCATATTGAGTGAACCACGTTAAATCTGGTGTTGATTTATGTCTCTCTTTTTGTATATTTCTTCTGGTAGAATATCCACTTTTATTTGCATGTATTCTTAGATTTGATATATTTTCTGTATAACCGGTGTGCTAACCCCACCATATATTTCATTTAAAAAATCTAAAAGTTTTTAACATATTCTTTTGCAAGTTTCTTACAAATCTCTAGTGACCCATCAATACAAGGATTCATTGTCTATTTGTGTGCACCAACATAATCATCATACACATTTCAAATTTCCACAAATCACAATTCATGCCTGTGAATGTGTCACATGGGTTCATTATGTAGGAAATATTATAGCATGTTCATTCATATTGAGGTAATTAAATTTGATAAAATCAATATCAATGTAGGTTAGACATGAGGGGGTGTAATGGTTTACTTTATTAATATTTTGAATTGGGTATTAGTGTTATGTTAGAGAGGCAATCCAAAGGATAAGGATGTTTAATTTTAATATAAAAATAAAACTTTTGAATTATAGTGTTAAGAACTATATACCTTAAAATTGCAAATGGATTGTGTTCATAAAATTAAATTATAATATATTTTTATATATGAAAATCTCAATTAAGAGATTATTAATGAAGAAATAATAATATTTTAGAATATAATATTTTATATATATAATAATTATGTGTGAGATAGACGAAGTTGTCACAGGAAGAGATACTGAAGGAGGGCGTTGACCAGGATGGGAAGGACCTTTCTTGGGCCTCTAAAGTCTTCAAAAAATGTCCATCAAAACTAGTGCAGAGACTATGTATGGTCTTGAAATAGGATTTTCCTTGGCTCAAGGTTCCATGTATTATTATTGACAGATCCAAAAAAAGATATAAATTTTCTTTGATGAGTTGTTTCGTTGGGATAAGACTAAATATTGACCTAGTAAGGAGTTCGAACAGGAAGAAATGGAAGACTCTCAGGATAATTGCCACAGTTGCACTATTAGAGAGAAGATTATTTTTTGTTTTTTCCCTAGAAGAAGATATAAACTATGTTATACAAGGTGGGCCTTGGTTTTATGGGGAACCAATATCTCCATAGCTCAATGGAAGACGAAAGCGGTTACCCACACATCGACAACATGTCTTGTTTAGGTTAAACTCCCTGGGGTGCCTATATAATTTTGAGAAGTGGATGTGTTAACTGGAATCGTTAAATCAAAGGGGGAATTGATTTCCCTAGATCCATCTATAGTTACAAGATCTATATTCATACCAATAAGAATGTGTATCAATATGGCTACAAGATCTTATCCCCTAAAGGCCATTAACCTAAAATCACGAGATATATTATGGAGATAAAATATTAGATTTGAGGATTCACCTGTGTTTTGTAACAAGTGTATATTGGTAAGAAATATAAGTTTCAGTTACTGCGTAACTATGAACAAAGGAAGGAAAAAGTACATTGAAGTTATGATCAGGAGATAGAACAACTAGAGCCGAGCTGTGTTCAAGAACCTGACTTGACTCATGACATGGAATTGGATCCTTCTCATGTGAAATTCCAAACTAATGGAAACCTGTTTATTGACCTGACTTTGGAAGGGACAACCGGTGGTGAGATAGAGAAACCAGATGGGGGGAAGTTGTGGTAGTCAGAATCGATAGAGAAGATCCCACCCAAATCCAAGTTGAATAATCCAAATCTAGGTTTTTTGAATAGTAATGATGAAGGCGACGTGGGGAAGATTTAAATCCCTAAAAATGGAGACGTTGGTGTCAAAAATATTAGTTCAACTGTTGAGAAAAACTAGGATACAATGAATGAGGGGGAAGCGGTCAATTTTGAGGCATTAATGGTAGATTCATTAATTCATGAATTAGAATGGGAATACGATGAATGGAAAAAAATGACAATGCAAGTTAATTAGAACAGTGCTTCAAAAGTGGTGAGTCCCTCCCCAAAGAACGTTAATGATAAAGTAATCATTGTTTTCACTGATTCTCTATGGATGGTGGACATATATCTCCTAATGAAGGCAATGATGGTTGGAAAAGATTTAAGAAGAAAACATCACATGTTGTTCACTCTGCCTTCACTCAGAGTTGGGGTAGGAAATGTTTGTTTCAAACCTTTCTTTGGGCTAGTTAAAATTTTTAACTACCTTTGCTATCTCTTGACCATACTTGAACTAGCCTCCATTATGATTTTTCTTGTTTCTTTAGTTCTGTAGGGCAGAGCAGTTGTTGTTTTGCTATTATCTATTTTTTTAGCTTCTTATGGTAGTTTGTCCACTATCATTGTGCTTCGTGCTCTATCTGGATTCTTGGCCTTTTTTTCTTGGTGCAATATCCATGTATCATCTTGATCCTCTATGTATTCAAAGGTATGGTCCACTTCAAAAACATTTCCGGGGTATGATCCCTCCCAAAAAACCATTTACCTTTAATAAAAAAATTGATTTTAGAAGACTAAGCTTGAGAATGCTTTTCAAAAAAAGTTATATTATTTCACCATATTTATATTTTGAAGAACTATTGATAAATAATTAAAGTTCAATATTTATAAGGTAATCGGTATTAGGTATTGAATGGATTCAAAATCTCTTTTGAGATAAAATGGATACTAAGAAAATAATAATAGAGTGAGAAACATTATTTTTTTTCAGTATATCAGGGTAGAAATAAAAAGCAGTAAATAAAATTGTGATGGAAAAGTGGGTAAGTAAGATACATAGAAAAAATAGGGGGTATTATCAATTGAATAATTAGAGGTAAAAATTAGCATTAAGGGTATTCTTTAATATCTTTTGAACGAATGTGTTATATCATGATTTTATTAAGTGAATCCCCTATGGAATGTGTTTATCTTTATCAAGAGTCTCTAAATAACCATATGTAGAGGTCTCTAAAAATTTAGGCAAGTAACTTATGCCATTTGTAAAACTATCGTTCCTTAGAAATGACCTACTTAAAATTTGCATGGTAGAATCTTTGATTTCCCATAAATACATAACATCTAGATTTTTTTGACAACTATTTTAGTTCACACAATACATATGTAAACGTATGCCAGAAAAACTATACTTGGAAGATCCTAGTCTTATCATACCATGAGTCTCTCTTCTCACTAATCCACAATGTCAACAATGGAGGCATTAAAACAAAAGTCTTTCAATAACCTATCCTTTGAGATCCGTATAACTCCATGAATTTGAAGATCTTGAAGTGTTTCAATTTGCACGAGTTCATAAAGAGAATTTAGTTCATTGTGTATTTTAGTGGAATTTTTTAGCTAATAATATATCTTATTTTCCAACTCCTCAACAAACAATAATTTAGGTAACATTTTAAAAACATTTGATGCAAATAAATCCTTACAATGAGAAATGTTGTGAATACCTTTAAGATTGTGTACATTCTTATTTAAAATATTAACACATCTATTTTCACTCCCACCATTGATGAAGCATCATCTATAGAAAATGCAATAAATATGTTTATATGAAAGACCCCTTTCTTTTTGCAAACCACAATTACATTAAATATTTTTTTTCCCACTTCCATCACACACATTTATGATATTTAAGTACTGTGAAATAGGTGGGCCAACCCTTTGGATTATATGAAATTAGCATAAACCATAAGGTGTTTCTCTACTCTTTGATCACTAATTTCATCCAACATCAACGAAAACAATCAATTTTCTAGCATTTTTACATTATGTCTCTCTTTAATATACTTAGACATGGAAAAATGGAAATCATTTGCAGCCATAAGATTTACTATCTTTATTTTTGGGCATGTTTGGTGTTTTTAAGTACATTTAAAGAGAGCCTAGGGACTCATATTTTGACATGGGTAAGTCCTCTTGCATGACCCAATAATATAATTTCATGGTTTTGATTATTCTTTCCTTATCAGTGCCCTCAATATTTGTAATGTGTTATGTAGTTGATTTCTATTTCCCTAAATTTCAATATATCCATTTTCCTTGTGTAGTTTTGTGGTTGTGTGAATCACCACGAGTAACTATTGCATCATGTTGTACAATAGTATAACTAGTTATAGTTACCCATTGCCCCACAAACTTTTGATCTTCAAAGTATATGTATTTCATGACTATTTTACCTCTATGCATTGCATACAGTTATGACTTAAATTTCACTTTCCATTCATCTCTAATCCCACTTTTTTCTGTATATTTTTTTGTTCAGTTTTGAAGTTTCTACGCTTATAAATTACTCATCATCATACAATAAACTATCCAAGTCTTCATTTAAATCAAAATTACGATCTCTCGTGATGAATATTGTGATGTGTTTGACAATCATAATTTATTTTTATTGAAGATTGGATCTTTTTTCTTTGATAAATTTTAATTTACAATATACCTAGATAATAAGGAATAAATATATATAAACTATGATAATAACAACAATAATAATTGTAATAATATTAAAAACATGATGATGATTTACAATTGAGAAAACATTATAAATATCTAAATAATTATGCAAAACAGCTCTATAACAAGAATATGTTAGATGTTTTTTTTAAGAAAACTGTGATATAATAGTATGGTTTTTTTATTCTTTTAATGTTTAATGGAAAATATATTTTTTATTAAAATTAATTAGTTATACAAAATAGGATAATATTTGAGTTTATCTATAAAAAAATTATTTGTTCCTTCTGAGAAGATTCAGAGGCTACAAACAAGGCTAAGTTTTTACAATGAAAGGTTTAAACCAAATAAGATATAAAAAATCCTTTAAATGTTTGGGAATTTTTTATGGGAAAAAATTCTTTACATTTTGTGCAAAATATCACATGTAGTTTATTAATTTTAGAAACTAATATCTATATATTTTTAAAAAAACCTTAATTTTCAAAGTTAAAAAATTAATATTATTTGATAATCTCAAGTCATTATGTAGAAGTAGTGGTACCTTGAAAACTCGTAGTTGAGAGATTTATATAAGAAATCCTCTATCTATGGAGGACTAGAGATAAATTACAAACAAGATCTTTTACTCAGGAAACATAGTCCAAGACTACTCAGGAAACATAGTCCAAGACTCCAAGGAAAACATTACATTAAAATACAAGAAGATGAAAAAAGAAAAAAAATAGTGCATTAATTTAAAATTCAAGAGGATACATGTTAATAAAATTAGGGCAAGGAAACAAAATTAGCACAACTTCTTACCAAATAATAGATTAAATATGTATACAATGTAACACAATTGGTCACATATTTATGCCCATAATGGAGATTACTTCAAAGAAAGGAACTAATATTGATAATAAATTCCCTAAAATGATTGGATACAAGCAACAAAAATTACAAAGCTAAATCATATGATTTTAGAAGAAGGAAATAAATTGTAATAGAGGGCCTAATGATGCACTTGAAAAAGGAAGAGTGGGCCCTATATAATTATAACTTATTTGATCATACTTATCAAATTAAATTTTAAGCATCATTAATGTTTTCAAGGTTATAGATTTTAATGAACTTCATTGAAATGGGGAGCATGTGGATACTATATCACATCTAAAGAAAGAAATGAAAGCAATCATTTAAGTATTTGATTGGTGAACCATTACCACTATAATAGAAAGTTACAAGTAGTCTATGTAGCAGAAAGATATAATTCCAAAACAATCCAATTGGATATTCAAAGCTAAATAACATCAATTATGGTCATCTATTTCCACCTCTACATTATTTTATACATGGAAAATAATGCATGCCCATGTCATTGAAAAAATAAGGATGCATTGACACTTATTCTTAGTTTCATATTTAGGTGTTTGAAAAAAAGAAATAGTTTCTTGAGAGAGAGGGGGGCTGCTTTTCTTAAGTATAAAGTAAAAACATATTTATTTTTAAGGTGACAAAATTTTATTTTCTTAGAATAAGGAAGTATGTAAAACCCTTCTAATTGAGGGGATGAGATTTAAGTGATTGCAAATTAAAATAGCGGAAATTAATATATATATATATATATATATATAATTCATAAAAAATGTATTTCTTGTTTCTTGTTTTTGGTGAATTGTGTGCACTTTCAAAAAATCACCATTGTTTAAGAAACTCTCCATTATAGAATCATGAAGGCACTTCGAATGGGAGGAGTTTAAGAATTGGTAAGGTGTTTCAAATAGAGTAATTTGATTAGTTGCGAAGGTACCTTGATTCAAAAGAGCCCACTAAAAAATGAGTATGATAGTTGGAGTAACAAAGAAAACTAAAAATTCAACTTTGAGTTGCCTACATATTTCAAAATTTCTCCCATACTAGAGGTCCAAAATTATCTCGTTCTATACATAAACTATTATGTGAGTAAAGCCCATTTGTAATGCTTGAATCGGTCCTCCCACACTCTTATGATCACCCACTTCCTTGATATGTTGAAACCTAAGAGAGTTTTGAATTCACTAATAGGGTTCACCTTCTATTTTTTATGATGGTTGATATCATAAATACTTAGAGATCCTTCCCCGTGTTAAAAATTTCAACTACAACTTGCATGTATGAAACACTAATCTTGGCCACTATAAGTTGAAGATGGTATGAAGTGTAAGTATATTAGCCATGCATCTAAGGACACAAACAATCACCACTCATATGTGAAATAACACTATAGTAACACACCAAAAAAACTATGAAACCTCCATTATATTCATATCAATATATAATTATGGAAATTATATCCCTAATAATGGATATTAAACACTAACCACCATAAAAATCCACTTAATACCTCCCAACATAAAACCCTGTAATAATTACATACAAGTAATCATCTCACTCTTTCAAAATTACAAACGTGATCACTATTTATATCTTATGTCCCATAAGTATATTCCTGCAAATATAATTTTAGCTAGCAAGATTATAATTTTAATGTAGTGTATCCATTTTAAGATGCCTAGTAATCCACTAATCATTGGCTTATATGCTACTGCATGTTCTAACTATTGTGTTTCCGCATATCTAATTTAATCATGCCATTGTCTCACTTATGTTACACAACCACTTAATTATTTATGTTTATTTTCAAAACACCTTGTTCAACAACCATACTCCTAGGGTCCTTTCTCTTGAATCCATATGTTATATTTCTAAAAATAACCTCAACCTCACCTCCCTCTCGATCAGATTTTCCGTTTTTTACTCCACATATCAAACCTGATTTTTTTTTGTCTTCAAATTCTTCATCCACAACACAACATATATTTAGCCCTTCATTTTCACCCATTAATGCCCTAAGTAAAAAATTAACATATTAATCCAAAAAGGAATATCTTAAAAGAATGATCCTCTTGGTTCTCTCAAGAACTTGAATTCTTCTTGGTCAAGATAATAATAAGTCATAACTGCAACTTCTAACACATAACTCTACAAATTTCCATTCCAACACACATCAACCAATTTAGTCCACTCTACATCAATCCACCCTAACTTCACAATCCTTTTATCTACAAAACCCTTAGGTTTCATGAAATTATGCATCCTTCCAACAAGCATATGCAGTGATCCGTGCATAAATATTCTTGAGGTCTAGTCAAAGAAATCAATAAAAATACATTACATATATTTCACAATACAATTCCTCTGCAAGCATGCCTTAGGTTTGTGAGCTTCATAACTCTTTTTGGTAACTATAAATTCCAAATTCTTGTTACAAAACAATGCTTGAATGGATTTCTGCATGATCTAATCAACCAATCCATATGGCATACACCTAACCACTTCTCAAGACAAAATCAAATGACGTCTTGAAAACTGAACTAAATGTTTGATTAGTTTTCACAACCCATGCTTTTGCGTTAGAGAATATAAATCTTATATGGCCCGATAATTTCAATCAAGATTGTGCCTAAAGGTATTACCTGAAGTGCAATAACGTGACCTAGCATATACATAGAGTGAAACACAAGAAATATCCATGTGCATAAAATTAACAAACATTACAGCAATGTACACCTAATCAAGCACAAATTTATACAACAAAATGCATGCACTATAGATTATAGCATTACGTCGATGATTATAAGTATGAATTCATGAAAACCTCACGAAATGTGCGATAAAGAAAAATATGATGGCAATAACTAAGATATTCCACAAATGATTATAATATTGTTATACTATACCATTTAACGTCCTTCTTTTTTAATATTTAGACTTTATAAACCATGTTCTGGATTATACGAATATTCCCTACAATTCCCCTCGATGATTTCCCCTCGAGACAGTCGCACTGTTTCACTATGCAACAAACAAGTCTCCAACCTGATCTTTTAGCTGCGCACTTGCAGCCTGTGCCAAAATTTGAGCTCTGTAACAGGGTATGGACGTCCAGCCAAGCAGAAAAGGTAGAGGATTTTTTTCCATGTGTTGTAGTTGTAAGTGCTCCAGTAGGTATGTATGCAAATGCGGAGGCATGCGCTTGACATGTGAACTGTTTGACTAATGCCTGAAACGTGGCCTCATGGGCTGCAATGATGGCAGAATATGTACAAAATGGGTTTGTTAAAAAGGCCGTTGAACCTTTCAAGCAAAGCAAAGCTAGGCTTCACAGACTTTCAAAGCTTCCTCTAGCCTGTGCCAAAATGGAGGATTTAGAACAGGGAATGGACATCCATTATAGCATAATGAGGGATGGAGAAGATTTTGTCAGATGTTGTAGTTGCAATGGCCCTGTCGAGCCATTATCCTATTTATGGCCTTGAGACCTACAGTCAAATTTCGATCATCTTCCATGGGCTAAGAAATCTATCACAAGAGATCTGTTCTTGACCAAGCATTCTTATGTTTGCCATGCTGCAGTTAATACCATTTTGAATACAAACCGTGCTTTAGCAGCAGGACGTAGGCTCTATGTTACAATGTATCTATGCATCCTGTTGTCACCCAGTAAGGGTACATCTTTATCCCATATTTTCCCTGGTATGGCTTGTGTAATGCCCCGTTTTGTTTTCACTTCCGGTTCTACTTCTTTGACCCATCGTTGTACTTTTGCGTGTGCTCCCTCGGATCATTAGGTGAATTTCGGTCTTGTTGCGAAGTTATTTTTTTAATGTCTTTCTTTTTCGCCATCTTACCTTTGTATGACATCATAGTTGATGGTCATAACATAAATCTTCTAGAACGTAAGTTAAGATTCAAAAGAAGGATTAGTAAATAAGTAACATTAAAATATTTTATACCGTGGGATGCCCCTCAGTGTAAGTTTGTTCTGTGGTTGGACCTCAATATTTTATCTTTTCATAAAGAAAAGTGTAATGTTCGTGATGGGTGTCGTATATTCCTCTATGTCTAGGTGGTCAATGTTGTGTCAAGCTTATCGTGAATTGGTTGTAGCCCTTTGAGATCACCTGTAGAGTCGTTTAAACTTCAAGCAAGTCAAAAAAAAAGTTATACTGTACTTTACTGTGTTGTATTAATGTGTGTAATTTTTCTGGCGTTTCAGCTTGGGCTCTCTTTTAATCAACTGTCTACTTGTTCGTCAATAAAACTACACAAGGGTTTGCGGTTATTTTGTGAGGATATAACTCACCCAACTCCATTTTAGGGGCTCGATGTAGGGGATTTCTAAAATTAACCATCTCAGTTGTTGTGTCATGGAAGGACTTGACCTTGTACCTACATAGGTCACTGTTTATGAGTCGCTCAGTGCCCTGTTTATCCCACAAGTTGGGTTGTTTTCATTTGTAATGGATTGGGATGGGTGTTTGTTTTTCTAGTTGGCTTCTGAACCTTCCACACTTCTAACTCATTTTGAACTCAGCTATTTATCCTCGTAGCTCTCCATGTTTCTCATTTTTGGCTATTTTCTAGTTGTATAGGTGGTTTTCCTAGTAGTTATATATTCAAATCATGGGAGCATACACAAGCACACAATTCATTTGATGGAATGCCTATTTGAGATGTATAACAAAATCCTACATTCTCTGTTGAGTTCATTCCACCAGGCATGTGGTTCATCTCTCATTATATTTCATAATTCATGTCCCTTAGTTTTTATTTGCAAAGAAATAAAATTTTAAATCATAGGATTATCATACTTTTGATTGTTTAAAATAAATTTGTTTGTTTTTAAAACAATAAAATATTATGTCGTAACTTACTGAATTATATATTCTTTTGTAGAAAACCATGAACTCAACTGTAATGCCCACATTTTCAACACCAAAATACAATAGTAAAATTATTAGAATAATTTTGTTTGACTTTAATTACACACTACACAACACCACAAGGGATCCTAATGAAGAAATTCGCCATCACATAGGACACTTACATAAACATGAACCCACTCATACAATAGGATAATATAGGGTACACACCAATGTCTTACTCAAATGACGTAAACCAAGACAATGACCCAATTATAGTAAGAAACACATGATAGGAACACTCCACAACATGGCCTTTTAATGGTTTACATATTCATTACATTAAGGTTTCCATTGTATGACCTTATAGTTTTCAACAAGATTAAACACGTAAGGTTTAAAATTTCCTATTTTTCAAACTCCAATTACTTTATTTTGCAGAGCATTAGTCTTTAACAGAGAATGCATGGTTAGTTCCTTTCTCCAATTCCATTAGTTATCCATAGCTCATTTGTTAAATAAATTCATTTTAATGAGTCTCCTAGTATTCAATTCTTATGTTAAAGGATTGTTTCTCAAACATTTCTTAGTTGACTATAATTGTCTAAAGATTCTCATAACGTGGGACCCTTTGTTCCTTTATAACTAGGATGCATGTTTTTATTTAGAATTTCACCTATGGAGGTTCCTTTAGAATTTTCTCATTTCTCTTATGGAAATAACTTTATATGTCTTAAATGTGATTAAGAACGTATATACACACCTATGCCTTCTAATATGTGACTTAATAAAAGGTTATTTTTTACTTGGGTTGGAAAAATGCTCTTGTTACAAGGAGGAAAATTCACAAGAAGAAAATGAAGGTTATTAGATTAATAGAAAACCTATCTCGAGTTCATTTCATAGCACTGTTTAATACTGATAATACACTTTTTTCATCTTCCATCTTTTACAACCAACTATGTAGGCTAACTAATTAATTTGTATCATTCTTGATTCACAATCTATTGCTCCTATTAATAATTCATATTTTCACAATCATATTTCACATGGAAGGGTACACTACACATATGTTCCCATTATAGATATTTTCTTGAATTTGAGTGAAGAATTTCACATTTCAAACTACATTTGTTTCATCAGCTTAAGGATTTACTAGTAATAGCAATGGGTTAATTTCATGTTTCAGTCATAAATTCTACTTCATGAGTGATCCTAGGTTTAATATATTCCTATTTGCACCAAGGGTTCTACTAAATTTTACAAGTCCAACTAGAGTGTAATTTTCTTAACTCAAAAGACCTTGGCTACAACAAAAGTTATCGTAATCTCAAGGCTACATTTCATTATTTCAATAGCATCGTTGTTTAAACAAATTCATGCATACAAAGTATGTGATCATGCATCATATGTGGTTTTCAAAATTTATTAGGTTGTTGTATTATTAATGGAACTCTACTTTATCACATTCATTTTATGATCACATTTGACATTTTAGTTGGTTTTGACATCGCTCAATGGTGTACCAATTTTGTAGCCGTCATTCCTTAGTGTATGTTAGGATTATACTAGTTGTACAGATAAACAAGCACACAATGAATAATCCAGAAAATGTAAAATAGAAAAGAATGCAATAAAACAGAGACACATACTTACCATGGTTCACCCAACATGGGCTACGTCCACCAGAAACATCCAATCCTTTTATTTAGTCCAGCCAACTCTCTCTCATAGTGCCACCACTAATACAATGAGCCTCATACATAACGACCCTTTAAATATATTAGGGTTTTTATCATTTTGGGGAAACATACAAAACCACCCATTATATTTGTGACCTAATAAGTGTAACACCCGCTAAAATCTCCCACTTGAGACCCATGAACACCCTAGGTTTAGTTACAAAATTATGGAATAATTTTCTTTTAAGGTGTTAACAACCAAATTCTCAAGGACAATTAAACTCAACTGATAACTTTTCCCATTATAATAATTACTAATTCCACATTATAAAGCAACAAGTGTAATAATTCCACACCTAGCTCAAATCTCCTTAGGGATTAATTTAATCACTTATTACATTTACATTTTAGCTAAATATTCCCTGATTAAAATTTTAGGGTTAAGGGACCAAAAAAATTAAATAACCAAGGTATTTAATTCCACAAGATCTAAGAACAGAGTAGGGTTTAATTCTAGTGGGGAAAAGAATACATATTTAAAATCATCAGAGTAAATTCTTACTTACCCACTCCCAGAACTTGGTTAAATATTCAATTTGATTTCTCCCATGATTAACAAAATTAAAACTTCCTGAAAACATTCCCATTAGGTAGGGAATTTCCTCACCTCTCTGGTGATATAAATAAGTCCTCCTAACTCCTCATATTTCTCAAGTTATGGACCGACAGAACTTGGGGTGAAAATTTTCCCAAGAGTGGGTCTCTAGGCCTGGGAGGAAAAGTTTCCCCAACTCGGGCCTACGGAATTCGGAGAGAAAATTTTCCTGGAGGAGAAAAGAAGACCAGCGGAGTGGGGAAGTAAAATTTTCCCATACGTGGGCCGGCAGAGCGGGGAAGACATTTATCACTTTTGCCATTTTGGGACAAAAGACGCAATTTACCTCCACGCGCCCGCGAGTCCGTAAGGGAATACATGTCGGCATTTCTAAATTCTGGTGGAAAGTCGGGCCACTGGAGAATTTTAAGGCTTTTATCTTTTTTTTTGCTGACACCCAACAAAGGCATGTGTTGATCAATGATTGGCTGCGAGGTGGTGGGGCTGCAGAGGCAAAATTGCCAAATTAACTTTTTGGACTTAGATTATTTTTAGAAAAAATGAAGGCTTGCGGATTAGCGGAGCGGCGGAAAACTTCATGAATTTGTATGTTTTGGGTAAAAAAAAAAAAGGAAAGTTTTAGCCTGTGGGTCTGCCCAAGAATATTTTATTCATTTAAAATTTGACAGTTAGATTATTTTGAGCCCGAAATGAGGTAAAAACTTCAGAAGGCCATAACTTTTGATTGGGAACTCAATTTTTGGCAAACGAGGACTTTCTAGAAATATCTCGATGTCCTCTTTTCACATTAACCTTAGGAATTTTATTTTGATAAAGTTTAAAGGTTCAATTTTGAGAAAATGTCTTTCTGTCACTTAGAAAGTGATATGGTATTTTTAACTTATCAATTTTGTTCAAATTTGTCATGAATTCTTTTTCCACTTTCCAAACAAGGAATGGAGAATTTTACTTGGAAGATTTTAGAATATATTTCAAGGGTTAAATTGTTTGATTGAAGATCAATTCGAATTTCCCCAATTTAACAGCAAAAACAACTGAGAAATTGTTTGAGCCTGATTTTGACAGGTTCTATGAAAAATTCTTAAGTATTATAGTTTTTGTGGGATCATTTTGATCTTTCTTAGCTTGTATTAATGTTTCAAATGTCTTTCCTAGTCTGCAGGGTCATTATGTACATTTTCTAATAATTATTTTCCAGTTTGAAAATGTCTAATAGAGATCTAATTCGAAAGGATCTATTTTCCATTTTCTTCTTCCAAGTATTATGATACATTCCAATTCCAATCTAATACATTTAGTTGATTCAAATCAAACTATTCAAAACCAAAATGTAATTCTGATTTCTAATTTTACATATCCCAAAAGATAGAGCTCCGTGTTTTCTTCATATGCATTTCTTCCTTTCAAACAGAGATTTCAAATACATTTAAATGATTAGATTCAATACCACAATGCAATTTGAGAAAGTTAATACAATCATTTATTGGTTCCAAAAAGATAAATTACAACTTCTTTCTTTCATTCTTCAAATTCATCATACAGAATACAATTATTTCTTTCAAAAGAACAAAAACAGAGTATATCTCTTTCACATTTCAATCTTACAAATTTCGTATTCAATACAAAATATTTCCATTAAAAAACATATGCAAGTTCATCCACTTCAAGTGGGAAGGTTACAATAAGATTTATCTCAACAAGGGATTGTCAACTATTTTATTTCATTTTCCTCTGCTCTAGAACAACAACATGTGGATTTATCATTCTTCCAATTCAGATCACAACAAGAGTAGGGTAAAAACAACACTCTCCACCCAACCAAGATATCCAATGATAAGGAGAATTCATCCTTCTTCATTGGCCCCCGAGCCCCAACCACAAAGCAATGGAAGATGTGATTCAACTCATGGAAACAAAAGGATTCCACAAACACACATACAAATTTCACATTCAAAACACAGTCCAAAACAAAACTTCAGTTTGCCACCACAAAACAGAACAACAAACAACACTTAGGCTTTAACATGCAAGCCAAAGGAGAAATAAACTATGGGGGATGCTTTTTATGCCTCCCAAAGGGGAAATGGGTATCGCCACTTGAGAAAAAACCCCCAAAATATATATCATTTCAAATCCTTGACATGCCCTTATGCCTCCCCCAATTACCCCTTATTCCTCACATTTCCTTATGCCTCACCAACCTCTTATGGCACCCCATAATGAGTAAATAAATGCAAGCTATTTCTTTGTAAGGTGGAACAAAAATCCCAACTCTCTCCACACTTATACCTCCCCAAAACACTTATGCCTCCCAAAAAATGCCCCATAGTCTTCTCCTACACCATCCCTGGGCCATCTACCCAACCAGACAACAAATAAAACAAAAAATTCAAACATTCAACCATTCACATATGCATACAAATAAAAGGAGATTATTTCCAAGAGCTAAGCTCTTACCTCTCCATGATGGAGTTTGTTCCAAGTTCAAAACAACAAGCTCTCCAATGCTACACAAACCAAGAGATTAGTAATCAACAAGTATGCAACAATCTCCAAATTTCTCCCAATTTGCAAGAGCTCCAAAAACCCAAAGTAAGTCGCCAAAAATGAATTGATAAAAGTGAAGCAAAAAAACCCCCAAAAAAAGCCAAGGAATTCGAATATATAGAAGAGGAAAGAGAAGAGGATGAGGTGGATCCATGTGGGATGCCACATCACACATCCTCAGCTCCAATTCATAAGTCAACTCCAACTCATAAATGACACAATAAATAAGCAGGTGAATAAATGAAAGGTTTACTTACACACTCAAATCAAACCCACACCTCATAAGGACTGAAATTGAAAGCATGTAAGAAAGTGCAATTAAAGCATACAACTTGACTTACAAAAATGCATAATGAAGGCTAGATTTAAACCCTCCAACCATAGGTAAGGTTGGCATTCAAATTTAAGAGGTATGGGACAAGTTTAACTTGTCCCATAAGCTTCCAAAATCAACCTCCAAGGACAAATTAAAATATCAAAAGGGGGTGGAGTGTTTCATACTCCAAAATTAATTTACACATCACTTACACATTTCTTACAACACTTTAATTTTAGGCCAACAACTCTAATAATTACTTTCTTATGTCCTAATTTTATTAATTAATTTTAACAACATGTTTACTCACATTAATTTACCACAATTAATAAATAATGAAAGGTGTAAACACATCACTTAATAAACAAATAAAAACATCAATAAAACGGAACCAAAGAAATAAATACAGATAATCATTGGTCACATTTAAAGGTGATCCCCCCATTGGAATCCCTAACAATCAAACACACACACATGAACAATACAAGTTGCCATGGTGACCTCGTTGAATTCATCTAGAATTCCAATGTGGTTGGTCTCCAATCCCCCGATGTTTGTTGTGATATTTTTAACTTACACAATACAAGTACCCCTTCGGCCTCATGGCCATATCAGAACATCCAAATGAATATAATATAATTTTAAAATCGTCAATATATATATATATATATCAATATATATAAATGAATCACAACAACATCCATACAATCAACAATATCACTTACAATTTCATCAGCAACTATATAATCATCAATTTTAAATTCAATTTTCTTGGTCTACTCAATATATCCAAATATCACATGTCCTAACAAAATCCATATATATATATATATATATATATATATATATATATATATATATATATATATATATAACCATGTCCAACAGCATGTCAACATCTATATAAAATGTCTCTAACAATCATCATGCATCATATATGAATCAGAGTCAACAATAATCTATGATCAGACATCTAACACCATACTAAATCAAAACTATAATAATGTCCATAATATAGTCAGCAGTATCATGATCAATATCAAAAGTTTCAAAGGGAAGTGGGTACTACAATAAGGAATGGTCCAGATTTCAAAATGCATAAATACATATAAAATATGGCTTTCGAGGGTTTTTCCCCCGAACCCCCATCGAGGGGGCCATCCCCCTAGGACCCCGCAAAAGGGGCGAAGCCCCCCTTGCAACTCTCATTGCTATTAGGCTCCAAAACCAATAGTGTAATCTTATTTATCCTTTTTACTAACTATATTTACATGCTTGGTTTGGTTCTATATTATCATCATTTTGGAACAAAAGTAATTCCTATAACACATACGTAACACTTAGGGATTTAAGAGTACAAGGAGTATGAGCTCGCATAAGACAATCCATTTCAATGCTCTTGGACATGGACAAGTATAAGTGTATATTGAAAAATAAATAACCCACACAATCTGATGCATTTCAAAAGTCTCCTAAGGACCTATTTCAATTTTTGGTTAAATACGAAAGTGATTCAAAACATAGTGTCCACTCACATAATTTATATCTCACAAGAGACCCACCGTAGGTACAACCACCAACTATCTTGCAAGGCTTTGGCCACCCACTAGGGTACCAAGGGAAATTATGCACAAGGGGGTTAACTTATTCATGATATGGTCAAACCTATAGCACCTAGACATGATCACCTCACTCATCCCAATATGATAGGTTTCACAACATATATGCACCACATTGTAAAATGTCATGGAAATGGTCCTTAATAAGATTTCTTAGGTGTGAAGCATGAGATGATTAATGAGATTGGAGTATTGTATTACCACGGTCAATGTTTTATACCCTGGAAAAAGACTCAAATGGGGGAGGAAGGAAAATAGGAATTGTAATTTGTTCTTTTAATTTTGTTAGTTTTGATGAGAGGAGATTATATCTAACATTGCAAGTGTTAAGAAAATATACCACTAATTAACATAACAAAATATTAGTTTAATATATTTATAAAAAGTTACAACATTGAGTACAAATTCACATCTAATTCGACATTATAAAATATAACCTCATTAGTATTACCTTTTCAAAATATACCAAGAAAAAACCTTAAAACAACAATACATATCCTTATTGTATAGTAATACATGTATTGCAAGATGAATACAACTTTACAATGACAACTCATTAATTACAACATATGACATCCAAAAAATTCCTCTTATTCGGAGTACCTACAACCAACGTTGCGTCAGTCCTAGGACTGAGTATGGAAATCCCCTACACTAAAGAAGAAATCCACACATTCATCATTTTTAAAATTTTCAATTAAATAGAAGATATATATATATATATATTAAGAGAGGGAAAAAGTAAAAGTTTGTTTCTCATACATTAACGCTTTCACATTCAGTTGTACTTAATATTTTGGTACTAGAGAAAGAGTAAGGATGAGAGAGATAGAGTTAAGAGAAATTTTATTTTCCATTCACAACATCCTAACCATTTGTATTTCATGTCCATTATCATTTTACTTCAAACCAATTCACATTTCCCAATTCATCTACGTTTTCAATTCAATCAAGTATCATAGTCGTTTCTAGAGAGAGGACGGTGGAGAGAGAAACTCATCATACATTTTAAAATTCGTTTATAGAAGATAAAATATCAAATAAAATTATAAATATCATTGTAATGGTATTACGAGGTTACATGCATGGCTATAAGTCAAACGAGACTCAAAAAGGGGATTCTAGCTAACACTAAGAAAATTGACCAAAACATCAAAAGTGCCTACAAACTGGGTCTTGAAAACACTCAATTTAATTTTGATCACGAATTTCAAATATCATTTCTTACTCTCCCATATATATATAATTCTTCATATCTGATGGAGGTTGGTTACGATGAGCAGAGATCAAGTTACAAGGGTAACTTTGGGGCCAGTAATTGTAATTTCCTCAACAGATGTTTTCGCACAACAACCAATGGGCCCTGAAACCCACTTGTGAAATTAGTTTCCGAAGGCATTTTCATTGAAATGAAGGTTGGTTACGATCCTTTTTTTGGGATTATAGAGGTAGGAGGTAGTTGTTTTTTAGTTTCACTAAAGCTAAGCAATAACCATAAGCGAAACCAATCATTTTTTATTAAAATGTCCATGTCACCAAAAGTGACCGAAAGCTAAGGGTTTAGGAATATGACTTGTAAGAGTGTTAAATAATTTCAAATAACTCGGTTGAGGCTCCTTAAGGTGTTCCATGTTACCATGGGTCATCAAAAGAGTTACGATTTTGTGGTATGTTTGGGTTTGGTGCTCCTTGTGCCTAAATTTTGGTGTCATATAATATATATATATATATATATATATATAGCTCCACAATAAGTAAGGTTTTTATCATTGTTTGGGGTTACATTTTGTAATTATCAACATTTAATTTCAAAATGCAAGAAATGATGAAAGTGAAATTTAGAGGAGAGTAGGTAAAGACCATACTTGTTAACGGGTGAAGCGGTGTAAGAGAAGAGATCCATGGGTCCATTTGTTTCTTCATTATTCCTTACAAACCACTAAGCTCTCAAAATAATCAAGTTGGATAAGTTTCATAACAAATCGAGTGAGTTATGCAAGAATATTTTTATCTGTGAATGGATGAAGAATTGCACCAAACCACAACAGATATTGACCCACTCGGTGAGCTATTTGCTTGTTGAAGGCCGCACAGTGCAATGATGTTTGGCCATAACATTTCCTCGTGCACATCTCCAAAGGCACTTTCCCAAAATTTTCAATGATTTTAGCATGACCAACAATTGAAGCTTTGAATATAACTGTTTCCCCCGCTTTTTTGGTCATACTCAACAACTCATAATTTTTATTCACTAACATGTCCACTTATATCTTAGCATTTCCTCCACTTGTTGCTTCTTGCAACGCCATGTTTTCATGTACATTTCTTTTCCAAAAATTTCCATGACCTTCCAAATCACCTTGCGTTATCAGTTGAGGCATCCTTCGAATAAATTTCTTGGTGCCATGATATGCAGTGATGTGTAATACAATATTATCTGTGTTGCTAAATTCACTAAAAAAAAATCCACATCATTACCTAACAACTTTTTAGGTCCCTTCACATCGTCTAATACAAAATATCTGTACATATATTTTTTCATAGCTAGATTTGGGATGAGGAGCACTCAAATATTCTCATCTTCAACTACACTCTACTTTTCATTTCATTTATTTTAACCTTTCATTGTAGTACATTCTTTTCATTTATTCTAATATTATATTGTACTCTAATTGTCATCTCTATTTTTCACATTACAAGAAAAACAACGACAAGAATTTTTTTTATTTCCCTTCATAGAAAATTGAGCCCACTTCAGATACAGATACATATCCAGATCAGTCTATTTGTATAAAGTAAAATGAGAAGACATACGGATTACAAAAATTTTATCCATGTGGTGTGTTGCATTGACCCATAATGCACTGATTTTAGGACGGCTATAAATGAGAGCTCCGTTTAGCTTACTTCCATGTAACCATATCACCCATGAGCCCACATTCTTCTCTTGAAAAACCCACTTGCAACCTCTAAAACACATTTTTTTTTATATTATGAACTCAATGCATTCCATGAGGACATGACACAGGTATGTAGAGGTAAGTGATCGGGTATTGGAGAAAGATTCCTTTAACATAGTTCCATGCAACCATCTATTTATTTAATTATATGAGTACATAACTCGACTTCACCATTGTTAGTAAAATAGAGATATGATCATGCAATCGTTGTCACTATCCAATTACTACTAGACTCCCAATGTTAGCTTGGGCTTCACATGATTTCTCCTCTAGATTCGACATAAATTTCTTGTATTATTTTGCAAGGAAAAATTATAGGTTGCAAGCCCTTGCCACCTACCAACCGTGAAAAAGGCGGCTTGATGTCAGTAAATCAAGGGTGCATTACATTAAACCTCATTTTCAGATGATCTAGAAAACTTCCTGACTAGACTAGATTACTATAGTACCCATTTTAGTGATAGGTCAAAGTTGAGCTCCCTATAAATATTTTGACATCTCCTTTGTTAAAAAAAATAAAGCACAATTTTTGGAGACTTGAAAAACAATCTTCGTAAATCTGGAAAAGAGATGTTAAGTTTCCTCTGTGTTCCCTGTTATGCGAGTAGTGAATTCAGGGCTTAGATCTAATTTGTTGGATCATATTTTCACTTTTTGATTCTCCTCTACAATAAATGTTACCTTGTTTTGCAACTTTAGGAAGCTGTTAGAAATGAAAAGTTGGCTTTCGTTTTGAATAACCGTTCAAACTTTGATCAACGAAATGTCTATCCACCTTCGCAAACCTCTCGTATTTTTACTAGACAATTTCTTGTAACCTTCAGTTTGGGGAAAAACACTCTTCTTGATAGTTTGGAAAAGGTATTTTGTAGGCCTCCGGTCACAGTGTACTAGGTCAAACTTGACCAATTACGATAGGTGGCTCTGGAAAACCCATCGCCATTTGAAACCTGTATGCCTGTTCTTAGTCCCGTTGATTCTAGTGAATTATCCATATATAGGGAAATTTTTAGGAAGTTTCTCATTATACGTGCATCCACTGAGCATCAATTTTGAACAAGGTTTTCTGATCTCTTGAGCTAACTTTTGATTGTTTACAACTATGCCAATTATGACCGATGGCCTCGGAAAACTAGCCATAAATCATAAATTGTTTTCCAATTCTAAATTTTTTCAGTTCCTTAATATTCCTAGTGTATAGGAGGACACATAGAAATTTTCCAGTGGTATGTTTTCTCATTGGAAGACAAAATTTGAATGTGGTTTCTTAGCCTCTAATCCTGAATTGAACATATTTGCAACTAGCAGGAAAATGTAAAAAAAAAAGGTTATAAGACCCCCATCGGGTTAGAAAACCCCCGTGCAAACTTGTTGACACTTGTAACTAACAATTTTAAATTATATCAAGTGACTTGTTATGAGAAATTGAACTTTTGCAAAAATAGTGGTTCTTTCTCTCTTTATCTCTTTCTCTCTCCTTGGATAAGAAATGAAGTGAAATAAAATAAAATTAAGATGTTTCTATAACCCTCTCCCTTAGAATGTAAATTATTATTATGTAAATGGGAAACTAAAAATGTTAATTATGCTAGATTTAGGTTAATGCCATGCTAGCAATTTATCGTTGATTTCATGCTCACATGGTTTTACAGGATGCAAGTAAGATGGCAAAACGATGTGGGTGTGATTCATTGTATATTGTTAGAGTTATGCATGATAATGTAAATGATTTTTTTTTATGTATTGTCATGTTATAGTAAAATTATTTATTTAAATTTGCCTATATGAATGATATGTGTTTTAGGGATGCTTTGGGAAACATGCATTTAACTATAGTTGTACTTTTGATTCAAATTGGCATATGGTGAAAAGGGGGTTGTATATATATGTTGAGTAAAATTATAGAGGATAGTTCTACATTTTTTGAAGTATTGAAAGGTTTATTAGTGAAGTTTAGTAACATTTTAAAGATGTTAGTGTTTAAGGGAAATGTTCATATGTATATGGGTGTTATTTTGATTAGAACTTTTGTAATATAAAAAGTTGGATAAATGTGTTAAATTAAATTGAAATCAATAGCTTATATTGTGATTCCATTGTACAATTGATGATTAAATAATTAGTGTGTTGTGTTTCTTACCAAGTAACATGTAACAAAGAGATCTAAACGAAACAGTCAACCCTAGTATAAAATTCATGTATAATTACAGTTCTTATGTGATTTCTCTTAGCATAGAAAACTAAAACCTTAGGATGAATGTAAATCCTTACACTTTATAACACCTTATAGATTAAATAAATAATATCACAAATTTTATTTTATCGCCATACCATGTATTCTTAGCAACATCATCACAAACCCAATGGTTAGGAACAACATGCTCAAACAATATCTAGAGTATGTGGTAGCCTTATAGGATTGGTAATCATGTGTGTAGCCAGTAGAATGTTATTTTTTCTTCAGATATACTTTTATGAGAAATCAACATTAAGCATAGTGTAAAATCCTCTTGGACCGACATACTTGTTGAGTGGTGAAGATTGCCAACTAACCTTGGAAGTCACCATTAAGAGTTGGGATTAGAAAAGAGCATGATACCCAACCCCATTTATCATTTGGGTTTTATGGTGCAATACTAAGAGTTATTTATCAAACTTAACAACATTATAGTGTATGATTATTTTGTGGCAATGTAACCATAATTGGTGTGCTAGGAAAAAAGAGAATTTAAGATCGATCATATAATGTGTTAAACCTTCTTGTAGCGAGGGACTAAATCCACAATGTATGATCCCTAATGTGAACCATAGTACTTTAAATGATGGATTATTCCCCTTCTTCCACACTTTTCCTAAGTGTGTAATGGATGTATGTTGTGAAACTAGGTTATCTTGTTTTCAGGAAAATTCCCTACGATGAGAACTAGTGGGATAACGAGCATGCAAATGTCCTTATTATCAAATGGGTTACTGAACAAACTTAAAAAACTAATTAAATAAAATTAAGTGAAATAATTTTAAGATGAATGTAAATGATTCAAACATGTCCTATGTTCTAGATACCCAAAAATGAGAATTCTAAGAGTGAGTACCCTTTTATCCCCTATCAAATAATAGTGTCGGATTGACAAGAAGTGTCAGATGTACCTAGAGTTACAAGATGATTTTAGAGAAAAGGGTGTTCAGTCACTCTAGTTGTGACCTTAGTAAGGTGTCTAAAATTTAAAATTGAATGTATGCTAGTAAAATGCATCTAATCCTTAATTGGTAGGAATCCAAACTTGGTTGAGTATGAAATCATACTCCTTAGGACTTTGAAGAACAAGCATTTAAATGAAGAAGATAGGATACATGGTTAGTAGTAATTACTTAAAGCATGAATCAAGAATATTTAGTAATTAAATGCTAATATGAAAAGAACATGTAATCTATTCACTCTTGAACTAATAAACCTTACTTGTCTCATGTGAACCTTCCTTGTGACAACTGGGATGAATTGTAAAACCAATCAATTGTGCAACTTAAAAGACAAATCCTTAGAAAAAACACCAGTGGCTCCTATGGGAATATATTTCCCTATTCAAATGTGACCTATGTTCTAGATACCCACACATGAGAATTCTAAGTGTGAGTACCCTTTTACCCCCCCTCAAACAATAGTGTCAGATTGAAAAAAGTGTCAAATGTACCTAGAGTTATAAGATGATTTTGGAGATAAGGGTGTTTAATCACTCTAGTTGTGACATTAGTAAGGTGAGTAAAATTTAAAATTGAATGTCTCTTGGTAAAATGCATCTAATCCTTAATAGCTAGGAATCCAAACTTGGTCAAGTATGAAATCATACTCATTATGAATTTGATGACTAAGCATTTAAATGAAGAAGATAAGATACACGGTTAGTTGTAATTACTTAAAGCATGAATCCAAAATCCTTAGTAATTCAATGCTAATATGAAATGAATGTGTTATCTATTCACTCTTGAACTAATAAACCTTACTGGTCTCATGTGAATATTTCTTGTGACAGTTGGGATGAATTGCAAAACCATCCAATTGTGCAATTTAAAAGACAGAGCCTTAAAAAAACACTAGTGGCTCTTGTGGAAATATATGTCCCTATCAACAATCTAGAAACATTCTTCTTGTGTAATGAGGGAAACAAGTAAAAATTTAGGTGGGATATCCACAGATGAAATGTGAAATACCGTAAAGATAATGTAGTCTAGTTATAAAATAATTGATAAGTGATTTCCAAACAAATAAGGTCAATATCAAAATATGAATGTAATAAATATGTGAACCAGGAAAATGTTTCCATGGATGATGCTTATACATAGTCATAATGTAGTCGAATGATTGTGTTGTGTCTTGTCATTTGAAAAAAGGTGGCGTTGATGTCCATCAAGTACTATTCATGTTTCTTATATGGGATAAGGATTGTGCAATAATATTATGTGTAATGTGTTGTCCTAAGAGACACCTTGTGTTGTCATGTGGTGTTGGGTAAATAACAGTGTAAGTCAAAAAAAAAATATTCCAGTATTCGTAGTGTTGTATTTTTTTTGTAAATAGTGGGTGTTACTTTTGGTATCAGAGTAAAGGTTCATGCTCTAGAACTTCTGAGACAGATTAAAGTTGTGATGGATTTACATGGTGGTGGTGGATATTGGAAGAGTAATGTGATAGATGTTGTTAAGTGACCAATGTTGTAATTGTGATATTGTGAATGCACATGTTGTGCATGTCACTTAGTTTTTATTTGTTACCATGTTGATGTGCTTGTGATTAGATAATTTTCTCTCATTTTCATGGATTTAACAAGGAGTTCATGTGTGATGTGACACCTTGGTGTATGTGAAAATAATGTTATTTCATATTGTGGATTGTTGGAGTTTCTTATTACTCTATGGTATGCAGGTGTGCTGATGTGTTGCATGAAAAAATTGATGTAGATTGAATTTGATTGTATCGTGATGTCGCCACCGTGTTGTGATGAATTGTGTGTGTCACCATAATGTATTGTAATTGATTCTATGTTGTAATGTTATTTACTGTGTTCATCATACGTGTAATTTTTGTAATATGACATGATTCATGTTGTGAATTAGGGGAATATGGAGATTATATGACCCCTATTGTGAAGGACTTGCACCTTGGGTGCATTATGTGGAAACGTGATGTATCATAAACCATGAAAGTATTGAGTGTGTTATACCATGAATATATATACCATTCATTAGAAACTATGGTTAATATGCGTGAATCACCATTGTGTTAGTGATGTAGTCATGTGTTATGTTTTGAACCTTACACTAGATGAACCTAAGGGGAAAAATTGTTAAGAGTGTATGTGTGGAGAGAGGAGGCATGGAACATGTTTTCATAATCTTGAGATGAGTATGAATGAGAAAGTGGATTCTTATATATAGAATGAAAACCCACTTCTATTTACTTAGTATACTTCGAGCTTGCTCAGTATATTGTGGATGAACACCACCTTAGGCACAAATTATGAAAAATAGCATCCCCTGCTCTTCCCTATGTGGGTTGTCCATCAAACAATCCTATCTGAGTTTTACTATGTTGAGGCTTGTGGGAGTATGGAGGGATGATTCAGGTGGTGATTATGAGAGTTGTATTATTAGACATGTTATTTTTCAAGCTGAGGATCGATATCCAAGTTCCATTGAATCGATGAATGCCCCTTTAATGGCCATATGAGGCCACATAATGATGGTAATGTGTTATTTATTTATATGTATTTTATTTGTAATTTGATCATTATCCCTTTTCTGGCTAAAACCAATGGATTTCTTGATTTATATATGTTCTTATACTTTGGGAATTTTATTTAGTTGTTGCACTAACATTCAGATTTTGCACTAACTATGGATATTTGGCCATTTTTTTTACTTAGATTTAAGTTTTCTTTTCATGTTTAAAGGTTTTATACCCTAGCCCAAGGCTTTGGACTTTTGCCTGTTGGAATTTGAAACAAATTTTTATTCTAATTCTAATGTCTTAATGTGTGGAATTGGGTCATGGGATGCACCATGGAGTGGTTGAACCTAAGGACTTGCATCCTTGTATGGGGGTACTCCCCAAGGATTTACAGATAACTAGCAAATTTTTTAACCATGAGTTATTATGTCACTTGGGTTATGGGTGTCTATACTCTATGTGTCTAGGGCCATAGGGTGACCTACCCCTTTGAGGGAGACATAAGAGACTTGAGGGAGGAATAAGAGACTTTTGGGAGACATAAGAGACTTGAGAGAGGTATAATATATTTGAGGTAGACATAAGAGACTTGTGTGTCTATGATTAGTGCACTTGGAGTATTATTTTTATGTTTTTGATGCTTGGGAGGCATATGTAGTTGTTGGGGACGCTTTGAGAGGTATATGGATTTGTTTTGAGATGTTTTGGGAGGTGTATGGCGTTAGTGTTATGATTTATGTGTACTCTTGTTAGTCTAGTTGTGTTTTGAGATGTTGAGGATTGATGATCCTCATTGTTGGTATGATGTTGTTTCCATCTTGACCATATATAGCTAGAGTTATGGTTTTAAGTTGCATGAAACCCTTGTATGTGTAAATGTTGGGAATTTCATGTTTTTGTAGTCTACTTATGTTATGAGTACATTTTTGTTAGAAGAATGTGTGACAAGTACTATGTTGTGAGGGATATGTATGTTCTTTGCATGGTTTGGGTTATATCTTGTGATTTGATATAGTTGTGAGGGTACATATCATGATGTCTTGTGAACCATAAGTGTTGTGTGTAACCTTGATGCGGTATTGTTGTTTCAATTTTGTTGGGCACCCACAAACATAAGACATCTAAATACTTTAAAAATGAAATAAGAATAGATGAAATTAATAAATACTTTAATGGAAAATACTAACTACTAAAGTAAACAAGAATTGCCAATCTTCACATAACCTTAGAATTTGAGATATTGTCAATATTAGTTTGCTTCCTTATGGTCGTATTTTACCAAAAATTCCTTTTGTTAAGTGATAGGTGTCATTAATGACTTTCTTTACAACCTACCCTTCGAGCATTGGTATTGTTTCACATCAAGGACGATGCTCTTAAAAGGGGAGGGAAATGTAGTGTCATGTTAAAAAAATAAACAAACATAAACCGAAAAAAGGGGGAGAATAATGGGAATTAGAGGTGAGGAGGCAATTGGAACTTTAATGGTGGAAGGAGTGGGTGGTGGAGTGTGGAAGCAACTTGAGAGGGCATGGCCGACCCAAACGACACTTTTGACCTGTTAAGTTTTCCTTGCTAAATAATAAGAGAACTTTATTTGAGACCCGCACGCTTTAACATGTTGAAACCAAGTTAAGATTTTAAATATAGTAGAAAAAAGATAGTGTCAATGAAGGAATAATATTGGGGACATGGTTTCCCCTCAAGATAGTCACCCTATTTCACTATGTAAAAAACTTGTCTCCAATATGATCTTTTACATGTGCACTTCTAGCCTATTCCAAAATTTGATCTTTGTAACAGGGTATGAACATCCTGCCAAATAAAAAAGATATAGTTTCACCAGGTGTTGTAGTTATAAGTCATCTAGTAGGTATGTATGTAAATAAGGAGGCATGCACTTGGCATGTGAAATGTTTGACTAATGCCTTTAATGTGGTCTTATGGACTACACTATGGAAAAATATGTACAAAATGGGTTTTTTAAAATGGTTGTGGAACCTTTCAAGAAATTCAAATTAGGGCTTCACAACCTTTTTAGCATCCTCCACCCTATGCCAAAATGGAGGATTTAGAACAAGGAATTTCCATCCATCACAACATAATGAGGGAGGGACATGATTTTCTGAAATGTGGTAGTTGCAATGGCTCTGTCGAGGCATTATCTTATTGTTGGCCTTGTGACCTGTAGTCATATTTCGATGATCTTCCTTGGGCTAAGAAATCTATCACAACATATCTGTTGTTAACTAATCATACTTATTGTTTTCCATGCTAGAGTTAATAACATTTTGAATACAAATCATACATCAGCAGTAGGATAAAGGCTCTATAGTACAATCTATCCATGCATCCTATTGTCACCCAATAAGGGTACATCTTTAGCCCATATTTTCCTTGGTATAGTTTTGCCTCCCTTTTAATCAACTGTCTACTTGTTCATCAATATCTTTGCACAAGGGCTTGCGGTTAGTTTGTGATGATCTAACCAACTGTTGGAGATGAAATTTTTCTGGTGGACAAACTCGTCAACTCCTTGCCAACACTCTGAGAATCTAGAATCCCTCTACTTAACCGGTGCAACTGCCATATATGCATGCGCATGAATTGGTGGATTTATGTGGTGCCCGATTTCGACTGGGGATCTAACAAGAGCACTCCATTGACCCTGCGGAAAAGGTAGCAATCTCTTGCTAGGGAATACTTTGTCTGAAAGTGGGAAAGGTTGTGAGAAAATAGGTAGGAGAACTAATGTTGTAGGTAGGAAATTAGATTCCTGCACACACTAGTTAGAAAATTCATCACATGCATTCATGAGAAGAAATAACCCTACAAATGGAAAAAAGATGAGATAAGATTATAGACTCAAAGTTTCTAAAATCTCCTCATAAAAGAGGCTACACAATCCTTCTTCTTGTATTTTTTCTTAAACAGAAGTTGAACATAGTGGAGAAATGGAGGAATTTGAGAAGAAGGGGGGGGAATAGGAGAAAATGGCTATTTCCTTTGCTTTCTCTAAGTACAATGCACTCATGAGTTTACAAGATCAATTACCAACCTTGTAAAATGGTGTGAAGAAGCCATTGAATCTCCTCCAAGAAACATTTATAACTTCTTCTTCATTGACAACAAATAGTTTACAATTTCTTTTCAATCATTTGTGTTTGTTCAGATTCTTGATTCGCGAAGAAAATCCAATGGCAAGAAAAACCAGAATTTTCATAATGCAGCCATTACACTCATTCCGTAACTTTGAATTTGAAATGTTCATCTTTCCTTTGAAAATTTAAACCAGAGTTGTCCATGTGGGAGAAATTTACTGGAGCGGGCATGGAGGATGCCTTTTACATTTTGTGCCTTTTGCAGAAATGGCATTTTGGAACATTTTGGCCCGCTCACTTGCTTTTGATATGGTCTTGACATGTGGCCTCACTTGAGTTGAGACAGAGTCATGGGCCACTTTTATAATTTTACCCTTTTTCACTACGGGCTTAAAAACATAAATTGCTCCGCAGGCCCGTGTCCCTACTTTGACCTTCGATGCAGGTTTAATATTTGACTTTCTCCCTTATAACATGATTAGGGCTGTAGGTCACTTTATAAATTTTAACCCTTTTGCAAAAAAGGCTCAAAATATCAAATCACCCCGATGATCCGCCTTCCTAATTTGACTTCTTTGATGGCGGGCTCAAGATTTGACTTTTTCCTTTAAACCCGATTAGGGCTGCTGGTCACTTTTTAACTTTTTATATTTTTTACAAAGAGGCTCAAAAGCTCAAAGTTATCCACTGAACCACTTCCAATTATATATTTCCACGTACCTGTGGATGATGGAGCCAAAATTTGATGGGGAAGAAAACGCCCATCATTCCCGACTGTGGAAAAATGCAGAGGAGAAGAAAACTCCACCATTTCACGCCTGATTTTCAAATTTCTTTCTCAAACCAAGGGATTGAAAAAAATATGAGGTTCGACAATCCATGTCCATATGAAGATTGGAAATTTCATTCAAATGAGGACAACAATAGAATTTTCACAGGTCCAGACAGGAAAATGGAAAATTTATCAAAACGTGCAGACTGAAGATTTTAGACAATTTCAAAGCATGAATTTCTCTATCTTTTCACAATTCCAACTTCACTTGAACACCTCTAGAGGGAATCATCTCAAAATATTTGAATTTTACTTAGAAAATGAGAGGGTGATTTTGAGGGTGACAACAGTCGGCTCTAGCTTGGGGAAATGACATGGACTAAGCATAGTGAAGACATGACATGGGGATATAGATATTCAATCTCTAGACCCTGTAATTAGTTGACCAGTGCCTTATCCATTGGGATTTATAGAATTATGAAAAACTTTGAGAAAGAAAGTTCAGAAGAAGGAAACACAAAGACACACAACGGGAAGGAAACACATGGCACACAACATAAGGGGAAACAAAACCACACAAAGGAAAGGGAAAAACACCTAACAATCACCTATGGTACAAGGCGGGGGATAAATCACTTTCACTGATGATAAAATTTCAGGTATTTCCCACTCCGAGGAAATTCTAGCGGCGTTCCATCCAAATATGAGAGAACAAAAGTGTTCTCACTGCAAGCTTGATGAATCTGGAAAGGGCTGAGCCATAATGAATCGAAATTTCCACGATAGCCTTTTGGTTCTCTTCTCTTGTCCCATAATAGAATGAAGTCTCCAAATTTGAATTCTCTTGCCTTGGCCTTCTTATAAAAAATATTCTTTACTTTCAATTGTTGCTCCTTAATGCGATCCACCACTTGGAGTCTATTTTCTTCTAGCTTCTCAAGAAAGAGGATCCTCTTGTCAATGGAATCCTTGTATTGACCATCTTCTATTGCCTGTAGCAGCTTGAGAGATGGCATCTTGATTGTGAGAGGAATTTCTGCTTCAACTCCATACAGTACTTGGAATGGTGACATACCTATTGCCTTCTTGGAAGTGATCATATCCGCCCATAATGTGTCATACAACCTTTTGTGCCAATTCCTTTAATTCTCGTCTACAAGCTTGCAGAAAATGTTATAATTTTCTTGGTGCTTGATTCAGCATGTCCATTTCCTTGTGGATAGTATTAAGAAGAATGAGCTAGGGAGATTCCGTAGCTATAGAAAAAATCTGTCAGCTCTCTTGAAGAGCAATAGGTAGCATTATCTGTTACAATCTTTTGTGGCACTCCAAAACAAACTATGATATTCTCCTTGATTAAGTTACATACTATTTCAGTGTTGGCTTGTTTGTCCATAATGGCTTCCACCCATTTGGTGAAGTAGTCTATTGTTGTGAGTACATAGGTGTGCGTCACACTGGAGTGAGGGTTCAGAACACCAATGAAGTCCATCCCCCATTGTTGAAATGGTTCTTCAATAATCACAGGCATGAGCAGTAATGCAGTGAGTGGTGGTCTTCCAACGAATTGTTGGCATGCTTTGCATTTAGAAACCCAATCTCGAGTGTATGCAAAGATGGTGGGCCAATAATACCTTCCTTGGAGGATCTTGTGTGTAGTGACCATTGCTGAAAAATGTCCGCCACATGCTTGGTCATGATATGCTTTAAGAAACTTTTCTTGTTGCTCTTTATCTATGCACCTAAGGAAACAACAATCCAAACCTCTTTTGTAAAGTGCATGATTCCAGATTATAAATTTAGTTACCTTCAGCTTGATTTTTCTCCTTTGATTATAATCAAGATGGGGAGGGCATTCTCCATAAGTTAGGTAATAGGAAATATCATCATACCACTCGTTAGTAGTGGTGACAAAGAGAACCTATGGGTTGTCTTCTGAAGAAGTTGAGCAAGCATAGTTTTATTCACCATGTTGAACTTTGAGTGTTTTATCTTCAGAAATCAACTTGCACAAGACATTTCCCCTTACGAGATTGGAGGTTCGGATCTCCAAGTCATATTCTTGAGTCTTTGCAATCCAATTTCCTCTTTTAGCTCTGGGATCTTGTTGTCAAGATGGATTTTATTGCACTACCGGGGACCATCACCACCGTATGAGAATTAAGGATGGAAAACCTGAAGTTTTTTACAGCCTTGACCACTGCAAAGGCATGCTTCTCCAGTTGGCTATATTTTAGCTCATGCTTTTTCAAAGGACAACTCATGAAAGCAATAGGTACTTCCACACCTTCATCATTTTTCTGAATGAGGATGATAGAGAGTGTATGTTTTGATGCATAACAATACATGATGAATTCTTTGTTAAAATATGGAGATACAAGAGTCGGAGCCTTGGAAATGGATTTCTTGATCTCTTCAAATGCTACCTTCCCTTCATTTTTTCATTTTAATTTTTCTTGAGGTTTCATCATGTAAGTGATGTGCTTCGTCAACTCAGCAAACTCAGGCACAAAACGACGAAGAAAATTCACCTTTCCAAATAATGAATGAACTCCTTTCTTGCTTGTGGGCAGAGCTCATGCTTGAATAGATCTAACCCTCTTAGGATCAATGTGTGCTCCATGTTTGTTCACAATGTGCCTCGATAACTTGCCTTCTCTGACTCCAAAAATGCACTTTTTTGGATTTAGTGATATGTCATGTTTCCTACACCTTGCAAGTACCTGTTCCAAGTGATAGATATGATCTCCCCTCTTCTTTGAAAATATTTTGAGATCATCAAGATATATGAAAATGCAATGCTTCAGATCATTGAAGGCCAAATCCATCGCCCTTTGGAATGTAGCTACTACATTGATTAGGCCAAAAGCCATTCTACTGTAGGAAAAAGTGCCCCAAGGTGTTATAAACGTTGTCTTGGTGCGGTCCACCTCTACCACTTTGATTTGATTGTATCCTGAGAATCCATTAAGTAATGAAAGCATTTCAGATCAAGTGACTTCTTATAGGATATGGTCCATTATAGGAAGAGGATAATTTTCCTTGAGTGATGCCTGGTTCAGGTTACAAAAATCTACACATATCCTTATTTCAGCATTATTCTTCCACACTAGCACAATGTTAGCCACCCACATTGAATGGTGGATGGGAAAGATGATCCTTGCATTAAGCATCTTCATTACCTCCTCCTTGATGGTATCAGTAATCTTTGGGTTGTATGGCCTTTGTTTCTACTTGAAGGGCTTAACACCCTGCTTCAAAGGAATTGAGTGATGCATTTCCTTTGGCTAGAAGGATTTGAGTTCATCGTAAGAGTAGGCCAAGAAATCTAAGTATTTCTTGAGTAATGCAATAAACCTTATTTTTTCTTAAGGTGAGAAACATTTTCAAATATTGACCACCCTTGGCTCCTTTGGGGTACCAATGCTTTCTTTATCAAAATCAGTTGGGCATCGAGAAGATTGCTTTTCTTTCTCTTGAATGAATTTGTCATGTTTGTCAAAGAGATCTTCTAAAGAGACTAGACCTTTGGGAATTTTGTTCCCTTTCAATTTGATTATTCCCTCATCATCAATCCCTTCAATTCCTTATTTCTCTTCTTTGGGGACTACTTCTCGGTGGGGATTTTCACCTCCTTCAAAGAAGAGATTATTGAAATTATCCCTTTGCTCCAAAAATGATAGAATTTGGTTATCATCATTGAAGACTTGCCAGTGATTTGCATTTTCTGGTACACTAGGCCTAAATACCATTTCAATGTTCACTTTGTATTTACCAAAATAAGGATGAGGTGTCACTAGGGAAGCTGACACTGCAAGAGAATCAGCCTTTTCATTCTATTCTTTTGGAATAGATTCCATGGAAAATGCATCAAAAGATTCAATGCAGTCCCACACTTTGTTTCTGTAATGCCGAAGTCTTTAATTCTTCACCTGATATTGTTGGCAGACCTTCTTTACTACAACCTCTACATCACCTTGGCATCTCAATTTATTTATTCCCATGTCCTCTACTACACTCATGCCTAAGATTAGTGCTTTATACTCTGTAGTGTTATTTGTATTATCAAATTCCAGCTTGTAGGTAAATGGGTACAACTCATTGGAAGGAGAGTACAATACTACACTAGCTCCTAAGCCCACTCTAGAATGACTACAATCAAATTCCATTCTCCAAATTTGATCTCCCTCTTCCTCCATGAGAAGTGGCAAGTTCTCCTCTTTTTCTGATGTGAGGAAGTAGTTTCCTACCCCACAATCTTGAAAGAGAATGTTTTCTTTCGGATCATTAGACTTTTGTATTGTGAACTTATCTGTATTACTGGTAGTAACTTCTTCATCTCACCTTTTACTCAGATTTTTACAAATGACCAATCTATTTTTATCTCTCCACCCAGGTATCGACAAAAAATCCTACTCAATAGCATACCAAAGGATGTTGGAATGTTTGCTACAAGTATGGTGAGGAGCACTTTCTTATCTAGAAAATAAGATAGTGCTTACTGTGCATCTTTGATTCTTCTAACAAATGGAACTTGTATGGATTCCATTGAGTAGCAAGTACCATTTACCTAGTCAAGGTGAGGCCTAGAGAATTTGCAACTTTGGTTGACATCACATTTTCTGATGCTGCAGAATCTATGATACAATTATTCAGCTGGAAGCCTTTAATGAGGAGTGATAGGTAGAAAGGTTCAACCTTGTTGGTTTTAGAGGCACTAAGGACTAGAAAGTGTTGGAAAGGTGATGTGGATGGTGTGGGAAGTAATCCTTTAGAATTAGGACTCAAGGATATAGGGTTACCACAATGAACTGCATTAATGAACTTGTCAAACTGGGCAGGGTGCGTTTATAGGTATTCTATTTCTGAGAGCTGGACTTTGGTTTTTCTTGCATGTTTTAAAAAGTCAAATGGGGTTATGGTGAGCAAGGAAGAGTTTTTGGAAATGGATGAAGATTTAAATGGTACATGCAGTTGAATTCTCCTTTTCGGGTGTAGCTTTTTATTGAACCTTAGATGTTTTTGCAAGAACAACATTTAAAGGAGAATTGTTCTTAGAAAATATTGAGCTGGGAAAAGAATTTTCTGACTTACTTTGCATAATAACATGATCCTTGAAAAATAATGAGTTTTTTTTTCTTTGGATGACTCAATAGAAGGTGGTAACAGCGATCCTCTGCTGATGATTCTATTTTGTGTGACTTCCTGAGGAGAATCTTCTTTATTCTTCTTATCCTTTACCACAACCGTTGAGGATGAAGCATCTTTCCTGGGTTGTGAACTAGTGAAAACAACACATGAGAAACTTGGAGCTTCTACATCATCCTCATCTTCATCATCAACGTACTTAACTAGGCCATTATGCATATCAACTTCTTTGACCTCAAGATAGTTTCTGTAGTCTTCCATATTTTTTTCTTTAGTTTCATCAATTTCTGCTTCCTCCTCTCACTCTTTGGTGTCACAGATGGCATTGAATGGTGGTGATTCAAGAGCAAGCTAACAAGGAGGTGGAGAAATCCTTGGACTATCTCGAGGGTTTGGTCTCCTTGAAGCAGTCCACATTGTCATCTGAGATAGTTGCTTCTTCAAGGAAACCAAGTCATTTTCCATTTTTTGGAACATTGGATCTATGCTGACAGAGTTTGAATTCTGACCCTTTTGTTTCCCATTGGGGCCTTTCACCTTTCCAGAAAGGATTAGATCATCATCGGTTTCTATTGCAAAGTCCTAGGCTTGCCTTAATGTTCTTGGTTGGACTCTTCTGAGGAAGAAACCTTCTTTTGATGGTAGAGCACTGATGAAAAACCTCTTCAAATATTTTTTGGGAGGTGCCACATATTCAGGGATTCTTCTTATCATTCCATCATATGTTGCTACGAAGTACCTCATTGACTCAGAGGTTTCTTTCTTCATTTGTACCAATTAGACCAAACGATCCTGACAATCTTTAGGGCTCTTGAACCTGTGTTTGAATGCACTTATTATATCTTCCCAATAGGTGATGGACCTCAGGGGTAGCATGTAGAACCATTTGACATCTTTCTCTTGAAGTGACTCCATAAAGAGTTGGACTGACACATCTTCATCCTCAACACCCAACACACCATAAGCAGTGATAAATTCTGCTACATGTTCTTCAAGGAGTTGAGAACCATCCCCTCTGAATTTTGGGAAGTTTTTTCTCGAGCCTCTTGGTAGTTCATGGAGTGGTTGAGAAAGAGACATTGGACTGGTGTTTTCCCCCATGGTACATTAGGCCTAGGGGCCTCAAAATCATGTTCATGCTCATCATCACGATCTCCCATTCTATGTCTATCTCTATCTTCCAACCTTGCTAAGGTTGCAGCTTTTACTGCTGCTCTTTCATCTGCCTCGGCTTAAAGTCTCTCGATATCTTCGAGTTGAGCTCTTATTTCTTCATCGTCTCTCGCATATCTTTCTCTAGCTTTCTTTTTGGTTTCCACATCATTGAATTGTACAAGGTTCTCATTGATGTGTGGAAAATCACCGTCCAAAGGATTGGCAACACTCAGGTCTCCAATGTGGCCGGTTACTTGAAAAGGAGGCCTCTGGATTCCAAGTAGCTGTTGTCTCCTTCGAAGTTCCTAAAAAATGGGATCAGTTTGTCCTCCTTGTCTCTGTTGTCAGGTGTATCTTCTATCCACCAGCTTGAAAATCTATGCTCTTCTTTGTAGTGCTAGAATTTTTCTTTTCCTCTCCAATCCAGCAATGCATTCTTCTTCAAGGTCCAGAATTCTCATGGTAATGAAGTAGTGATTGGTACTTTGTCTATTATGCCAGATAGCTTCCCTCAAATTAGAAGCAACATCTTCTTGGATGTGCAAGAGAAATTTGGGTCTTTTAACAAGAGGGTTTCCTGGAATAGCCATGATTTGAATCCATGTGGCTCATATAGCCATTCAAATTCTAAAAAAAAAATCTTTTTTGAATTTTGAATTTTTTGACCTTGTGGTCGTATATGAGGTGGAGATGCTACTAAATTTTCCCCACAGTAGGCACCAAAAACTGTTGGTGAGGAAATTTTTTGAGTTGAAAAACTTGTGGACTCCTTGCCAACGCTCTTGGAATATAGAATCCCTCTACTTAACCAGTGCAGCTGTCGTAAATGCATGTACATGAAAAGGTGGATATATGTGGTGGCATTTCGACTGGGGATCCAATAGGGGCACTCCACTGACCCTTTGGAAAATCTAGCAATCTCTTACTAGGGAATACTTTGTCTAAAAGTGGGAAAGGGAGTGAGAAAAGAGGTAGGAGAACTAATGTTGTAGGTAGGAAATCAAATTCCTGCACACACTAGTTAGAAAATTTGTCACATGCATTCATGAGAAGAAACAACTCTATTTAAGAAACAATACAAGAAGAAGGATTTTGTAGCCTCTTTGATGAGGATATTTTAGAAACTTTGAGTTGGCAATCTTATCTCGTCTTGTTGCCATTTGCAGGGTTCTTTCTTCTCATGAATACATGTGACGAATTTTCTAACTAGTGTGTGCAAGAATCTGTTTTCCTACCTACAACATTATCTCTCCTAAATCTTTTCTCACTCCCTTTCCCACTTTCAGACAAATTATTCCCTAGCCAGAGATTGCTAACTTTTCTGTAAGGTATGAGAAGTGCCCCTGTTGGATCCCTAGTCAAAAGGCCACCACAGAAATCCACCTTTTCACATGCATGCATATACGATAGTTGCACTGGTTAAGTAGGGGGATTCTAGATTCCTAGAGCATTGGCAAGGAGTCCACAAGTTTTACCACCCGACAAATTTCCTTTCCAACACTCACCCAACTCCATTTTAGGGGCTCGATGAAGGGGATTTCTAAAATTAAGAATATCGGTTATTATGCTATAGAACGACTTGACCTTGTACCTACATATGTTAGTACTATTTTCCCCAAAATTTGGGTTATTTTCATTTGTAACGGATTAAGATGCATGTTTGATTTTCGAGTTGGCTTGTGTACCTTTCATAACTCCAATCTATTTTAAACTTATCTATTTATCCTCGTAACTCACCATGTTTTTAAATTTTAGTTTTCTTGTAGTTATAGAGGTGGTTGTCCTAGTAGTTATATATTAAAATCATGGAAGCATACGCAAGCACATAAAACATTTGACAAAATACCTATTTGAGATGCAAAACTGAATCCTACAATCTCGACGAGATTCGTTCCTCCAATAATGGTTCATCTCTCTTTATCTTTGATAATTCATGTCCCTTAGTTTCTCATTTACAAAGAAATAAAATTTGAAACCATAGGATTATCGTAAGTTTGATTGTTTAAAATACACTTGTTTGCATTTAAAATAATAAAATGTTATGTCGTAACTTACGCAATTCTATATTCTTTACTAGAAAACCATGAACTCAACCCTCATTTTGAGATGAACTTGAAAACTTCCTGAAAAAAATAGATTACTATAGTACCCCTTTAAGTGACAGCTCAAATTTGAGCTCCTTGTAAATATGTTGACCTCTCCCTTGTTAAAATAGATAAATCATGATTTTTGGAGACTTATAAAACAATCTTTGTAAATCTAGAAAAGAGATGTTAAGTTTCCTATGTGTTCCTTGTTATGTGAGAAGTAACTTTGAAGCTTAGATCAAAAATTATTGATCATATGTGCTCTTTTTGATGCTTCTCTAGGATTCATGTTCCCTTATTTTGAAATTTTAGGAAGCTAACAGAACTGAAAAGTTGGCTTTCAATTTGAGCCACCATTCAAACCCTGAGCAATGAAATTTCTATCCACCTTCACAAACCACTAGTATTTTTATTAGAATATTACTTGTAACCTTCAGTTTGGTGAAAAATCTCTTCTTGATAGCTTGGCAAAGGCATTTTGTAAGCCTCCGGTCGTATTTGACTAGGAAATTGGACCAATTATGACCAGAGGCTCTAGAAAACCCATCGTAATGTGAAACTCGTATGTTAGTTCTCAATCCCATCGATTCTGGTGAACTCTCCATATATAGGGGCACATGTAGGAATTTTCTTGTTGCACATTCATCCATTGAGCATCACTTTTTCATGTGGTTTTCTGAGCCCTCGTGCTAGATTTTGATTGTTTACAACTAGGTCAATTACAAATGATGACTTCAGAAAACTAGCCACCAATCATAAACCATTCACCAGTTCTGAATTCCATCAGTTCCAAGGAATTCCTAGTGTATAGGAGGAGACGTAGAAACTTACCCATGGTATGTTTTATCACCGGAAGACAATGTTTGAAACTAGTCTCTTAGCCTCCGAGCCTAAACTGAACATTTTTACAACTAGCAGGAAAATGTATTAAGAAAGTTGTAGGACCCCCGTCGGGTTAGTAAACCACCGTGGAAACTTGTTGACACTTGTAACTAACTATTTGAAATTCTATCAAGTGAATTGTGTGAAATTGAACTACTGGAAAAATAGTGGTTTTCTCTCTCCTTATCTCCTTCTCTATTCTTGGATAAGAAATGAAGTGAAATAAAATGAAATTAATATGTGTCTCTAACCCTCTCCCTTAGAATACAAATTATTATTATGTAAATGGGAAACTAAAAAGCTTAAACTATGCTAGATCTAGGTGGATGCCATGCCAATGATTTATCACTGATTTCATTCTCACATGGTTTTACAGGATGCAAGTAAGATGACAAAACGACATGGGTGTGATTCATTGTATATTTTTAGAGTTATGTATGTTAATGGAAATAACGTTTTTTTATGTATTTTCATGTTAAAGTAAAGTTATTTATTAAAATTTGGATCTATGAATGAGATGCTAGTTTAAGGGATGCTTTTAGAAATGTGCATTTAACTATATGTGTACTTTTGATTCAAATTGGCATATGGTAAAAGAGGGTTGGATATATATGTTAAGTAAAATTGTAGAGGATAGTTATATATTTTGCGAAGTATTGAAAGGTTTATTAGTGAATTTTGTAACATTTTTAAGATGCTAGTGTTTAAGGGAAATGTTCATCTTTATATGGGTTTTATTTTGATTGCAAAATTTGGATAAAGTTGTTAATCAAAATTTAAATTAATAGCTTATAGTACAATTTGATTGTACAATTGATGATTAGATAATCAGTGTGTTGTGTTTCTTACCTTGAAATGTAATAAAGAGATCTAAACAAAATAGTCAACCCTTCCTAGGTGATCTCTCAGCATAGAAAACTAAAACCTTAGGACCAACTAAAATACTTACACTTGATAACACCTTATAGATTAAATAAATAAGATCATAATTGTGAGTTTAGCATCATAGCTTGTAAGATTAGCAACATCATTGTGAACCTGAATGTTAGGAAAGACATGGTCAAACATTATCTAGAGTATGTAATACCATTATAGGATTGGTAATCGTGTGTGTAGCAAGGATAATGTTATTTTTCTTAAGGTTGTGAATGCTATGGGAAACCAAAATTAAGCATAGTGTAAAATCATCTTGGAACGACATACTTGTTGAGTGGCGAAGATTGCCAACTAACCTCTGAAGTCACCTTTAAGAGTTGGGATTAGGAAAGAGCTCGATACCCAACCCCATTAATAATTTTTGTTTTATGGTGCAATACTAGGAGTTATTTGTGAAACTTAACAACATTTTAGTGTATGATTAGTTTGTGGGAATGTAACCATATTGGTGTGCTAGGAGAAAAGAGAATTTTAGATCATTCATATAATTTGTTAAATCATCTTGTGGCAAGGGACTAAATCCACAAAGTTTGATTCCTAATGTGAACCACAATCCTTTAAATGAAGGAGTATTCCCCTTGTTCCTTACTTTTCCTAAGTGCATAATGGATTTACATTGTGAAAGTAGGTGATGGTTTTTTTAGACAATTCCCCAGGACGATAATTAGTGGGCTCACGAGCATGACAATGTCCTTATTATCAAATGGGTTACTCAATAAACTTGAAAACACTAATTAAATCAAACTAAGAGAAATCATTTTAAGATGAATGTAAATGATTCACACAGCTCATATGTTTTAGATACCTACACATGAAAATACTAAGTTTGAATACCCGTTTACCCCCCCTCAAACAATAGTGTCGGTGTGACAAAAGTGTTAAATGTACCTAGAGTTATAAGATGATTTTGGAGATAAGGGGGTTCAATCACTCTAGTTGTGACATTAGTAAGGTGAGTAAAATTTAAAATTGAATGTCTCCTGCTAAATTGCATCTAATCCTTAATTGCTAGGAATCCAAACTTGGTCAAGTATGAAATCATACTCGTTAGGACTTTAATGACTAAGCATTTAAATGAAGAAGATAAGATGCATGGTTAGTTGTAATCACTTAAAGCATGAATCCAGAATCCTTAGTAATTCAATGCTAATATGAAATGAATGTGTTATCTATTCACTCTTGAACTAATAAACCTTATTGGTCTCATGTGAACCTTTCTAGTGATAGTTGGGATGAATTGTAAAACCATCCAATCGTGTAACTTAAAAGACAAACCTTTAGAAAAAGCACCAGTGGCTCGTGTGGGAATATATGTTCCTATCAACAATCTGGAAATATCCTTCTTGTGTAATGAGGGAAACAAGTAAAAATTTAGGTGGGACAACCACAGATGAAATGTGAAATACCGTAAAGATAATGCAGTCTAGTTATAAAATAATTGATAAGTGATTTCCAAAAAAATACGGTAAATATTGAAATATGAATGTAATAAATATGTAAACCGCGAAAATGTTTCCATGGATGATGCCTATATAGATTCATAATGTAGTCGAATCATTGTATTGTGTCTTGTCATTTGAGAAAATGTGGCCTTGATGTGTATCATGTACTATTCATGTTATCTATATTGGATAATGGTTATGCAAACACCTCATGTGTTATGCAATGTCCTAAGAGATACCTTGCATTGTCATGTGGTGTCGGGTAAATAACAATGTAAGAAAAAAATTCTGGTATTCGTAGTGTTGTATTTGTGTGTGTAAATAGTGGGTGTTACACAACTCAACTAATTCTTATTTTTCGATCACATTATCCTTATGTGAGTATCGTAGATCCATATTTTTTAAATCATGCTTCTGCATAAGATTCACATGTCCTCAGAACATCCCATGAATATTCTCGCACTGTTAAGAATTATTATATTTTTTATGTGAACATGTGTGTCTCACTCATGTGTAAAATATAATATTTTTTATACAACACAAACTTACTTGTTAAAGAAAAACTTTGTCTATAGGATTGGAAAATAATTAAAATTTAAAAGTAACTTAGTATAATGATTTTATGAGGAGAAAGTACAAAATAAATATAATATGGTTCAAATGTGTGAAAAACAAATCATATATTTATTCCTTAAAAATCTATCAACGCTTGTAAAAAATTGTGAGAAGCTTATAAATTATCACCCTTAATTAAGAAGCAATATGAATGCAAGAAATTATCTTCCAAATTCAATGAATTAATTTTGTAAAGTATGTGACCAAACATTCAAAAATGTTAAACACATAAAAACCACATAACTGAGCATATTGAATCTTTATAAGATAAGAATACTTAAAGAGAATTGTATGTAATTTGGTAGATATAGGAATTTTATGAAAAATTGATTAAGAAGTTAAGTTTAATAATTGAAATTCTTTCATGGATTTTATTTTACCTTTTTATACAATTTTGTATCATAGAAACAAATATTTTATCAAAAAAAAAGTTCTCAATTATTGTACCTTTAAAATAAGAATATTTTCATCGATTATATAAGTCTTTGTTAAAAATCTCATTTCATAGAATAATACATAATTTATATCGTATCCACATGTTACAATAGTTCCACCAAAAACATTGAAATTTTGGATGACATCATAGGAGAGGGACCATTTATCCCCTTTAATATAGTAACTACATTTGTTTATGGGATTCGAAAAAGTACAAACTATAAAACTAAGGTATAAGAACTTCAAGACGTAAAAATAATACTCACTTATAATTAAGATTGGTTCTAATACGTGATAAACAAATCATATATTTTGATGTCTGAAAGATCCATCCATCACATTGACATCCATGAGATAAATTTATTAACTACTCAATTTTAATTTAAAAATAAAGTGAATGAAACAAAAAATATTCCAAATACTAAACACGAGATAAATAAATTCCGTGATCTACCATTAACAAAGATTGAACACCTTTTAAAAAAACCTGACTAAACATCTTAAATTCTCATATACGAGGAAGTCTTGAAAAAAAATTCTGACAAAAACTTTATTACAATTTGATAAAGAAAATACGTTTTATAATCGGAAACATTTCATGGTTTTTATGTCAATCTTTCTTTCTAAATATTTATTATTTTAAAATAAGTAAGAATATAACAATATATTATAGGATTCTTATCCTTTTTTCATGTCAATCTGGATATTTTGCAGGATCTTTATCCATTATCGAAAGCTTTAGTTGAAACGAGGTTTTTTCAAATCAATTTAAATGCATTTCCTTGAAATGTATTGTACTGTGAAGTTTTGATTCTATTTTATGTTTATTTAAAAAAAAAAAACATGAGAATTACATTTTAATTCACTATCTTAATTTTGCTTACTAAATTTGATAGGGATTCTTATACCTTCTTGTCGTTTTATTTATTTCATTTTTTTATTTGTATAAGAAAAAAGCACTGTCACTAATTTATTAGGTTTTTTTTACTCAAATAATGTTTTGCGAAATGGACATGTATGAAAAATAAGCCCCGTGCCAACAAACTTGCAAATTTATTAGACATTGATCTAGATCTCTTAATTTTTTAATGAGTGCCCATTTCAACTTTCACAACAGTTCCTGAAAATGGGATTGTTAATCAATTTTAGTTTATCTAGATTATAATTTAAGAAGATAAATGTATGATGTGTAAACTATTCATGGCTTATAGTTCATACCCATTTTTTTAAAATAAAAAATAAATTGGGGCTTCGAATTTTTGATTTACAATATGAGTTTCTTAGAATTTTATTGGGTTTACATCATTTATGATGTTGGATTTTTTTTGAAAGGATTTATAAGGGCAGCAGGACTGAAGTGATTATGGTTGTAGGAGATCAAAGCTCATTAAAAACAGTCATTTTTTAATCTCATGTTTTTTAAATATGGATATTTATTGGATTTATTATCTGGTTAAAAATAAATGATTTTGATTTTTTCCATTAGATTTCCTCTGTACATATTGTTTGTTAATATGGGCATTTTAAAGGACCTGACCTTTCCTTTCAACTTAATAATTACGCCTAAAGATACCGCTTCTAATCGACATTATTTATTGAGATGGTAATTATGTGGTTGGTTGTGGTGGCAGCCATTTTTTTGTTTTGAATTTTAAATTAACATTAGTTTTATCTTTTAAAAACATAACACGATTTTTTTTGTCCTCGAGATCTTAAATCTCCCTCTCTCTCTTCCTCCGCCACCACAACATGAAAGTCAAAATACAGACTATTACACCACCTGCACCTGGTAGCAAAGATACTCCTCTTTAATATGAGGCTTAGAGAACATCCTCCTCCTTTTAACCCAAACAATTACTATAATTGTTGAAGATTCCTCATCATTCTAGAAAAATATGTTTTTAATGTCAGATAAAAATAGTGATTATTCTTATTGCAAATAATGAATTCTTAACAATGTGCTTATCATATATTCTTGCTTACGTCCTTAAAAAGTAATTGCAGCAGTTCGTTGCGGTTACAATGGACCGGCAATTTTCAGTAAAGCTTTGGCAAGTAATGCACAAGTTGTTGATTCTTTTTCTTTTAAAAATACTTCCAACTGTTAAAGGAGCAGTTGGTCTTAAATAAAATTGACAGTTAATATGAAATCTGTATCACTCTTCATCTATTGTATTATGATGGCCTGTAATACCCCAAATATTCTAAATAGCTAAGAGTCAATATATATAGTCATTATTTGGATAGTTACCTTGGAACAAAAGGCATGTTAAACATAAGTGAACATTGCGGTAGAGATGTATAAGAGCTATTATTATCTTCACTAGTGTTATCAAACTAGCTTTACATCATCAAATAGATGTATTGTGGAAGGCCGATAGGTACAAGTTTATTAGTTTATAAAATTTATCGTTACTGCAATATGCATGTTATTAAAGATGGTCATACATATCTACAAACAAATGAAACTATTAGTGCCTAAATAAATGATGATTATGTGTTGTTAAAATCAATAATAGAAATGCTACGTAAATTGCATGACTTTAACGGATATCCTAGAGGCTTTAACACACCCTAGAAGAATACTACTAGAAATTTCCTAATTTAGCCCACATTATTATGTGAGAAAGTCAAATGGGGTCACTTACAAGTTTACCAGTCCTTAATCTCGGAATAGAATATACATGTGTTCATAAAATTACGCTATGAAAAAAACATCTCATGTATACGTTTCATGTATTCATCAAATATGTCTTTTTTATTGGAAGAATTTATGTTCAAAATTATAGTGTAAGTTTTTCAACTATGCTGAATAATACATTCCATTTTGTCTACATATCCTCCAATGATTGAATTACATGAGATTACATTTCCTCTATGCAATGTTACAGAGTCGAGTGAAATTTTTCCCTATGGTTTATGATGTGCGGGTATGAGAAATCTGTTACATTGCAACATAATAGTTCCAATTGTACGGTAATTCGAACATGTGCCCTACTGATTCATAGTGAAAGGAGGAACCAAGTAAATATAAAAGCATACTTTTGGTTTAAAAATAATGCAACCAATGATGGGTTACAATGGAGGCAGTTTTCATATATTGATGAAAATTAGGCAATTGTGGAGTCTTTTTCGTTGGTAAAAATACCTTCCAACTTTAAAGGGCATACATAGTTTTTTATGGCGGCATGAAACTAATATGAAAGTGCATTATTACCCTCATCATTATAGGAATTAATAGCCATTGAATTTTATAAGCGTGTCCTTAAGTGGTCCAATATAATATTTATTCTTAGGTACTACCTTGGTAGATGTAATAGTTGAACCCGAGTAGAGATGATCATGATATTACAATATTGTGTTAGAAATTATATCATTGTAAAGATTTGTGGCAATATAAATCATGACTTATTTCATTGTATGGAAAATTAACTACAACCCACTACAAAGCCTTGGGTAATTTTAGGTAACAAAACAAATTCCTAAAGTTTGTATGGCCACCCTATTCATCAAGGGAAATGATATTCCTTTTTTAAGAAGTATTCAAGTGAACATAACCTTGTACATGACATCTTATATTTCTAAATTTCATCTTGGTTAGTGATATGTCATATAAATACCAAAATTTTTTCATTTTATAAAACTAACACCATATTATGTTTTTAGAGATACTATCTATGATATTGTATGAAGTCCTTGTTTCTTTTATATATATATATATATATATATATATATATATATATATATATATATATATTTGATACATATATATATAACTAACTATGTCATTTTTTTCTTTTGATGCTTGTTTATCGTTAGTTGTCATAAGGAAAAATGTTATTTCAATAGAATGCATAGAATGATTTAAAGAACTTATAAATTACATATTCTTGTATATACCTTTTATGGTGATTTATACAATCTTTTGAAGGTAGGATTTACATATAATATATATTTATTCTATCCAAACTTTTAAACTTAAGAATTCATCCATAATATGATTAACACTATTATTTTTTAAGTAATGTATTTTCAATTAATCTTATATATTTGAAAACATTTAGATGGGCCTCTCATATCACCTCAATACAAATTAATCTATATTCATATTAATCAAATGTATGATATCTTTTATTAATTGAAAATAACATTTGTTAACAAGAATCATTGATATATGTTTTTTGTGTTTTGAATATTAAGTGTCAAATCTTTCTCACTCATACCTTAATCTAATGATTAAATGTATATGGGAGATTTTCAACGATTTATCACTTGAGAAAGTATCATTACACAATTTTCTTGAAGTGTAAATCAACACTACTTAGTTTATCATTTTCTACAATATAAATCATTAACAGAATTATAATTTTTTTCTTGAAGGAATTTAACATTCTAAGGGGGAGTATTATGTAATGACATATCTTTCATTGATATGTTTCAAGTTGTTCATAAACCTTGTTCTTGTAACCACCTAAATAGATATTAAGGGGAAGTGTCTGATCAATGTAATCTTACAGTTGGGTACATCTAATGTATCTCAATGAGAATTGTGTATCTATTATTATAATGTTATTTTCTATATTCACATACCATTTGGATAATGTTGGAATGGTGAGATTTATCCTTTACCAAAGAGTTTTCCTAATGGGAATATATTCGTCATTATAAGTGAATATATGGCAGTTGTATTTAAAACCCTGTAAGCCTCCTTTGTCACTTTGTACCCACTTCTCTTCACTTCATAAGAAATAGTAACACCAAGAACACACTTTACAACCCTTGGAAAATGCAATGAATTGGAGTTAATTTTTAACTACCTTATTATATCTTTAATCTATGTTGCAAGATTGTTTAGGTCTCGTCCTCAAGAAGCTTCACTATGTATCAAATTATTCCCCTCGGGAAATTTTAGAGAGTTTTTAAGAACTTGCTTTTAGTGAAAATCTAGGATTTTATTCAATCATGGAGGCTTGCATTTTGGAGTTCTTTCTTAAAATAATTTAAGGCTATGCCGAGCAAATTGTGATAGGATTTTATCCAATTTTTCTTCTCAGGAAATAGTTTCGATCAAACACAAACTCTTACACTAGGAGAATTTTGGACTTTTAGGGTGATTCGGAGTCATGTGAGTCGACATATAGTCTGAACTATGGAAGATCAAGTTGCAGTCGAAGCTCATTAAAAGCCATGCAAGATCAGTGAAAAGGTAGAATTCAAGCGAATGATGAAGTTTCGAGATCTCAGTGATCGTGGAGGCAAAAAAATTCTAAAAGTCTGAAAGTCCAAAATTTAAGACTTCTAGGTTTCAGAGATTCAAGATTTGGCACTTTAGAGAATCAAGGGGCTACAAAATGGTCAGACAAAGTTTGAATCCCAAAAATTTTTGAAAGTCCCAAAATTTCAGATTTGAAAGGTTTCGTGGTTTCAGAACTCTCAGGCGCGAAGTTTCGGGGAAAATGCACTGGCAAAATTCTGAAATCTTGAGAGTTCTGAAAGCCTAAAATTTAGACTTTTGGAATTTTGGGGACTCTCGAGAAGTCATTTGGCCAAAAATGAACAGTGGCAAATGTTCCAAAAAAGCAAAATGTCTGAAAGTCCAAAAGTCCAAAATTTTGGACATTCAGGTTTCAGGGTTTCGGAGGTTCGGAGTTTTCAGAAGTCTCAGAACTCTCAAGAAAAATTGGTGGATGAACAATGTAACCCAATCTCTGAAATGGAAATGTCCAAAAGTACGAATTTCAGGGTTTTCATAGGTTGCATGCATTTTGAAACTCCGAAGAAAAATGACAGAGCCAACCACTCGCCATTTTTGCAGAATGACACCTATACCTTCAGATGGCCATAAGTTTTGATTGAGAGGTCACATTTGCACAAGAAATGACTTTTAGGAAATCTCTCAACAAGACTAAGTTATTAAAAATTAAGAAATAAAGTCCACAATTATTTAGGGTGTTAGACTTCTCACCTACCATCATAATGAAGTATGGGCTTCCTTTCTTGCCCAACAAGGAACAACACATGGAGGCATGGGTTTTTACAGTAGAACCCATCATTTTTGCAGGTGAATTCAATGCATTTATTGGGTGGTTGGAGTAGGATTTCAAAATTATTCTATCTCCTTCTCTCATTCTTCCTATATATTTTAAGGAGGGGCATTTTTCTAAAGGTTAGAAATTTTGGCTTTGCACCCTCCCTTCTTCTCTATCTGTAAGTGATCTTGTGGAGTTCAAACCTCCCATCAAAATTGTAATGCAAGTTTTTGCCTCTTGGCCATTGTAATGGACTGTATCAAATTTATGGAGCAATAGGAATAAGTCTGTGGATGATTTCCAACCCTCTCTTGTGTTCATTGTCTCTTCCTGATCTCTCATTACAATCTTGGTTATCTGTGTATGGTGGTTTTATCACAATTTTTAATGGTTTGTGTTTAATGGAAAAGAAAATGTTCAACATTCCTTTGGTGCATCACCTTTGTTAGTTTAGGTTTATTTTCTTGCATCTTATTAACCATGTCTCCTTGGAAAGTTAGAGTAGGTTTTAAGAGTAGATCCTCTACAATTTCTATGTGTGCATCAAAACAGAGGAATAGGAACCGACCTTCATCTGGAGAGCTTTCCCGATTGCAAAGTCCCACACTTTGGGAAACGCTCCATGTTATGCAATCACACTGAAAATTACAACCCATCAAGTTGCAGAAATTTAAGGGTGTTGTGATTACGCATCAAACACCACCTTTTTGAATCGTCTTCTCTAGTATGTGCATCCTTTGAATAACTACAAGGGATAAACAATTTTATAGAATTAAAAAATGAAATATCGAGGAATATTTTAATTAAGCAATCTAAACGTTTTTGAATAATCTTTTTCAAGTCTCTTACAACTCTTTAGTGACCCATATATGTAAGGCTACATTATCAATTTTGATGCATCAAAATAATCATCATGTACACATTTGGAATTTCCACAATTTACAATTCATGCCTATAAATGTGTCCATCTTTATTAACAGTCTCTAAATAACCATATTTAGAGGTCTTAAAAAATTTATACAGGTAACTTGTTGCATTTATAAAACTATAAGTCCTTAGAAACCACCTATTTAAAGTTTGTATGGTAGAACCCATGGCTGACCATAAAGATGAAATAACCACATTCTCTACTTATAATTTTTTATTCGACTTTTTTCATTTCAACACAATACATCTGTAAGCATACGTAAGAAAAACTTATAATGATTATTTCAGTAAATCTAGACATATTCCAATGAATCAAGAATACACTCTTTCAGGTTTTAGTAGAAATGTATCACCTTTTTATGTATATTGGATTTAAAATTTGTTAATACTCGATTCCATTATTCCTTGTATTGGATTCCATTAGTCGTTGTTATCTCAATTTTTCCCACAAAAAAATTGATCAAACATGACCTCACATGAGAGAAAATCGAAGAGGTCAGTTCAGTCATGCAATCCCACTTTTCAAATCTAACAATCAAGGTTTTAGGCGAGGCTCTGCAATGGAGGATGGAAGGTTGGAAAAATGAATGACCAACAAAAATGTCAAAGAAGACCAAAGCTCAATTGAAAAAATGGAGAAAGGCTCAAAGTTTTCAAACTTCACATTTTCGGGGATCTCGAGGATGGATGGTTGAAAAAATGAAAAAAGATAACTCAGTAAGTCAAAATCGAGCCTAGAGTAAGTCGACTTGAAGCAAAGGAACAAAACTACAAAAGGTGCCATGTGTCAGCTTAGCGCACCTTCAAAAGGTGTGAAAAACGTGGAAGCCTCCACGTGCCTCATCGGCCTAACTTTAAATGTAAAATCCAAAGGCAATTTTATCCCACATGTCCCAGAACCCGATGAGGCAATTGATCAAACACGAGGCCCTGCAATTGAAGAAAATTAGAAGGGTCAATTCAGTCATGTGAGGCCTCCACATGTCTCATTATCCAAACATCCAAGGGGGTAGGTGGGATATACAATGGATGAGTAGGGTTGACGAAGGATAAAAAAATGATAAAGGAGGCCAGAATCTCTCAGGAGGAAAATGGGAAAGGCTCAAAGTTTTCAGACTTCACATAGGGGGATTTAGAGCAGGCCCAAATCAGTAAAGTATAAAAGGAGTTGGCAGAAGGTTTCACATGTCTCAACGGCACACCTTCAAGGGTCAAAGAAAAAGGTAGCAGTTCCCCAACATGAGCTACGGAGCTTCCATGTGTCCCAGGTTCAAAACGACGAGGCAGTGTTCACTTGAGGCCTTGAATTGGCTAAGTATCAGGCCAGATACGGCATGAAGCTTCTACATGCCTCATTGGTAGCACATCTCCAAAAGTCATAGCCTAAAAGTGCAGATCCCTAAACAAAGGCTGGCCCTCCAGGTGTCCAGAGCCCCTAAAAGTTAGGGACCAGCTATTGAAAATTCTACGAGCTAGTGGAAGATGCCACCTGTCTCTTCTGCGTAACTTCAAATGTAAATCCAAAACTGGGTCTCCAAGCAAGCATGGAGCTTCCACATGTCCCATGTCTGAAAAGGATCAATAGTAACTTGGCAGTGGAAAAGTGCAAGCTCGGGACAAGCTGACAAAACCTTCCACGTGTCTCAATGGTTCAAATTCGAAAGGCATGGCACAAAGAAGGACCCTGAACTAGCGCTAACCCGCCACGTGGTCAGAGCCCGAAAGTTGAACCAGCCGTAAATCAGTTAAGTATAGAAGAGCCAAAAGAAATCTCCACATGTCATCTCGATGCAATTTCAAAGGTCAGACATCAAGAGTGGGTTCCCAAATGAGCACATGGGTTTGCCACGATGGTCCAAGAGTCAAAAATTGGGACAGAGCCAGACCGTTTAAATCGGCTAAGTATCGAAAGGATCAACGGAAGCCTCCACGTGCCTCGGCTTGTGCACAACTTTAAAGGGAAAATCTGGAGGTAGGTCCCAAATGTGCATTGCAAAGCCTCCACATGTCCCAGGTCAGAAATAAAACCTCTCACCAAATAGATGGGCTTAGTCAAAACACAACATTACAGAGTAGGCCCGCAAAAGGACACGTGGCCATGTTTCAAATCAAAACTAGGAAGGCGCATCACTGCCGGAGGTAGTTTGAATTTTTTAGTCTTTTGTTTCGAAAAGGCATAAAGTGATAAATGTAAGCTACACCTCCACTCATGCACTAAGAGAATTCACGTGTCAGGCCTAAATTACATGCGGGAAGGCGGGCCTTGGAAGGATTTTTTTCTAAAAGCGGGCTGACAGGCCTTGGTGAAGATTTTTTGCCAAAAAGGAAAATACGGGTCGGCAGGCCTGGGGATGACAAAATGGAAAATGAGATGGTTGTGGGCTTGGGGGAGATTTTGGGAAAAAGTCAATTTTGGGCCTACAGAGTTGCGGGGGGTTTTGTGAATTTTACGTTTTTTCACAAAAGGCACAAAGTGAATTTCGGGCCCACGGATCCGTTTTTCAAAACTTTTTTTTTTCGCCATTTTTGTATGGATTCGATTCAAATATTCAAATGGGCATTACTATCAATCCAGTGCTCAAAATTCAACAAATTTGGTACCATTGGAAATATCTCTACCTCGTCTATGCCATGGAAGCCTGAAAGTTTAATTTTGACAAGTTTAGGTGGGTGAAATAGGAAATCATCTTTCATGCCATTAATGTATGATCCGATTACTTCAACAACCAGATCAGATTTGATTTGATCTTCCATTCTTCCTTCTTCAACATGCCAAACGGACATGGAGAGGTAGACTTGACAGATTGTAGGTGGATTTGCATAGGGGCATTGATGGCTGGTAGATGAGCTTCAAAATCAGATTTCCCTCCTCTTTTCTTCTCCTCTCTTCACTTCATCTATAAAGGTAAGATCTTGGCTCATTGTAAAGGGTTGGACATTTTTTTTGCTGCCCTCCCTTCTTCTCTAGTCTGCAAAGAAATTCATGGAGACTTCGAACCTTCTATTAAGACTATAATGCACATTTTTTCCTTTTGACCATGGTAATGTTCTGTATCAGTTTGTGAAGCTAATAATACGCATTTGTGGATGATTTCAACCCTCTCTTGTGTTCATTTCCCTTTATTCTGATTTCTCTTTACAATATTTGTTATCTGTGTATGGTGGTTGTGTTACATTTTAATGGTTTGTGTTTGATAGAAAACCTGGTGGTTTTTCATTCCTTTGGTGTTTGCACCTCTGTTAGTTTAGGTTTTAATTTCTTACATCTTCTTAATTCTGTCTCGTTGGCAAGTTAGAATAGATTTTAGAATAGATCTTCTGTAAATTTTATGTGTGCACTTGAATAAAGGAATAGGAAGTGACTTTCATCTGGAGATCTCTCTTGATTTCAAAGTACCACACTTAGGAGACATGCTCCATGATATCCAATCACACTGAGAGTCTCAATCCATCGAGTTTCAGACATTTAAGGGTGCTGCGATTATTTCACTAACAGTTTAGGCACACCCGGTGGGAGCAAGAGGTCTCCATTTTTACTACAACAAGATTGATGTGCACTTGTTGTAAGTTTTTCAGCTTATAAGGAGATTTAAAATTACACATCTCGGAGACTCCAAAAGAGGTATAGTCCACTGGTTTTTAATAGCCTAGGCTTGGTAGATTCATGAGAAGAATTCAGACTAGATCAAGAACTAGAGAAGAAGGATTGTTTGTCTATCTACACTTGTCCCTAGATCAAGAGGGAGAAGGGGAAGAAGAGCTCAAATGTCTCCATCTCCACCAAATAGAACCCTGTCAACACCTCCCCTTGGTAGGACTTTCATTCAATCAACAAGGGTTCTAAGGCCAATCATAATTGCACATCCACAACCCAATCCCTATGTCAACTTCACTGGAAGCAGCCCACTCACTCTCAATGCACAAAATCCAGTTCCAGTTGCAGCATTGAAGAGAATTCCATATTTCACTAGAGAGAACCAGACTACTCCTAGTGACCACATTCAAGACATTGCAAATGTCTTTGCAATTCATGAAATCATTGAGATGGACATTGTAGTCAAATTGTTAGCCTCTTCATTCAAGGGTAAAGATTTGTAATGGTTTAGGAGTCTAATAGTAGGCTCTATTCAGAATTAGGACCATCTGTGCAGAACTCTTCAAAATCAATTTGGAGATAAGGGAGATAATCTATCCTTGTTGGAGCAACTGAAAACAATCAAGAGGGATCCTAATGAGTAGTTGACCGACTTCAACTTCAGATTCCAGCAGACATGTGGGATAGGATTCTAGTGGCCATAAGACCAATAGACGAAGGTGCTTTTCTATACTTCCTTAGAGCTTTAAATTATGATATTTCCATAATGATTCAATCCATGGGAGGTGTAACCTTACCTGTAGCCTATAACATTTCCATTAGAGCTGAAAATTGTTTAATTCAGGCTGGTAAACTTGCACCTAGGCCACCTATGCCTCTATATCTAGAACTAGGAGCTCAAAGCACTAGTCAAACACCCACATTAGCTCCCATACCTACTCCAAGGAATTAGAGTTCAGATGAAGCTTCCACCTCATCTTCTAGCTCATCAAATGAGCTCCAAGAAGTCTTGAAACAACTACAAGAACCTAGGGAAACATGATAGTGACTATCGTAGAGACAACAAGCTAAGAGTTTTAGGCATCATATAAAGCCTCAAACTCAGTATCAAGTTAGTCCCCCATACCATTAAAATAAACCACCAAGTCATGCCACAAATAAAAATTTGAACCAAGGACAACCTAAAGCTGCCAAGCCATTCTGACCATATTATCCAAATGCAGCTTCAACATCAAAAGCATTAGTTCCAACACAAAACAACATGGCACAGGAGTACAACTGGTGGTATCCCTGTAGTCTACCTCATTAGTCAATCAACATGTTTCAATGGAGCACTAAACTAGGCATTGATGGTACAGACCATTGGTATGTCCCAAGAACCTAGTGAAGACGAAAATCAGTAGCAATAAGCTCAACAAGAGACACCTCCAACTGAAACTATGCTTGGTTAATTGGAAAACAAAAGACTTCTGTGGAGTTAACCAAACCCTTTCTCAAAGTGTAGCTGCCAATACACGGTCTAAGAAAAGGAATATTAGAGAGGGACAATCATCAAATTAAGGTAATCCTCAACCTTCTATTATTACACAAGGTATTAGGAAATCAAAGTGCAGCTCCCAATGTGCAAGGTCAGCCCAAGCCACCCCCTAGACCACCTCAAGTGCCAGTTGTAGTCAACCCATGTGCAAGAGAAGTAATATGAAAGGTAAAGGGTCAATAGAGAGATAGCTCATCTCCATTCAACATCATTGAGAAGATGAAGAGGACAAATGTAAACATCTCAATGTGGGATTCATTGGCTATCCTAGGAAAAAGAGACCTATTGCAAGTTGCTATGGAAAATTGGTCAACATCAAATCAGTCACCCAATCAACAAGAGAAAGTGCTTACCAATGCAGCTCATCCTGAAGGAAATCATAGAGATCAAAAAGGTAAGAATTTGAAGCCTCCTCCCTTCTATGTCTCATTGATCATTGGAGACAAGCTAGTGCATAATTGCATGATTGATTCAGGAGCAAGTAGCTCTGTAATGACAAAAAAAATAGTTGATCATCTAGGTCTTCAATATGAAGTTATTTCCGAAGGGGTGGTACAATTGGATGGTACATTAGTAACAACTATTGGACTGATCAAATATTTGAGCCTCTAATTACATGCATGTCCCAATGTGACTGTCTTGTACAATGGATCAGCCATAGACTTACCACCACACTTTGCATTGTGTTTATAAAGAGACTTCACTGCTAAAATTGGAGGTTATTTGTCTATTGATTGGTCACACATGATATTCAAAACAAGGTATGGAGTTAAGGCTATAATTAGATATGAGCCTATTGTAAACTTCCATATTGAGCCTCATACACCGAGTCTAATCAATGCAAATTGTTCAGCCCTTGATCAAGAAGATTATCCAAGCACCCATGAAGCTGATACCAAAGTCAGATATATTCTAGACTTGACCCTTGATGAATGGGAAAACAAGAGGCATGCTTTTGACCCTTACAAAGAAATGGAAGAATATGAATTAGGGGTCTATTGCTTGCATGAAGAGAATCATCCTCTTCCTAACATCACTAAGCTAGACCACAAGGATGATAATGAGGTATGACAGTTATTCTTTGATGGCTCAAGAAGTAGACAAGGAGCCAGAGGAGGAGCTATGCTTGTTTCACCTCAAGGAACAAAATATTACTCAACTTTCTGTTTCTAATTTGCTTTCTCGAACAACATAGTAGAGTATGAAGCCTTGATCCATGGACTGCATTGGGAAAGAAAGAGAGGCATTAAGAATCTGTAAATATTTGGTGATAGTGAGATGATTGTGAACCAAGTCAGAGGACAACATGCTGCAAGGAATGACCTACTCAGGAGCTATAAAAACTGGGTATGGGACCTCATTGAGGACTTTGAAGCTTTCAACATTGTGTCCATACCAAGGAAAAAGAATGATGCAGTAGACAGACTAGCAGCAATTGGGGCAGCATTTGATGTTATAGAAAGTATAAAAAGTAATAAGTCTCAGCCCCATATCAAGGTGGTTGTAAGGCCAGATGTCCCAGATAATAACACAAGTTGGTAGGCCTTAAAGAATGATCAACAAATTGTCAATTTTCTACAAGAAGAAGCTGAGTTCTCCTCCAGAAACAAAGAAAATTGGAACAACAGTATGGCAACCAAGTGGTGCAGCTGAGAACTAACAAATTACCAAAAGGTCTTGTAACCTTGGAGTCAATCTTCAACCCAAATGATCAATTCTGGAAGGAGAAAGAAAATATTTAGGTAAAGGGTGAAGATTCAGAGCCCATTTCCATAGATGAAGGAAAAACGTTGTGAATTGGCAAGGTAAGTACCCAACAAGAAAAATATGAGTTTGTTCAACTTTGTCAAGAATTCCTAGATGTCTTTTCTTGGACTTACAAGGATTTAAGAGGTTTCAACCCAAGGTTGGCACAACACACTATTGAGATGGATCCGGGATCTAAGCCTTTCAGACAGAAGAAAAGGCCAGTAAACCCTCACATTGAACCTCTCATGAGAAAAGATTTGAACAAGCTAATTGAGGCCAACATCATCTTCCCTATCAAACATTCAAGTTGGGTTGCAAACTTGGTGCCTGTGAGGAAAAGAAATGGAGAAATCAGATTGTGTGTAGACTTCCATGATCTAAACAGAGCATCACTCAAAGATCACTACCCACTTCCATCGATGGAGAAAATCTTGCAGGTTGTAGCTGGCTCTGAGAGGTTTTCATTGCTAGATGGATACTCAAGCTATAATCAGATAATGGTGAAAGAGGAAGATCAGTACAAGACGACCTTCACCACGAAATGGGGCACATATGCTTACAAGAAGATGTCATTTGGGTTGTCCAATGCTGGAGAAACATTTCAGTGAGCTATGGATATGGTGTTCAAAGGCTTGATCAAGAAGATGGTGCTGGTATATCTAGATGATATCACTGTCTTCTAAAAGAATGCAACAAACCACCTATTTCACATCAGACAATTATTTCAAAGGTGTAGAAGGTTCAGAGTGTCATTGAATCCAAAGAAGTGTGTATTCTTGGCACATGAGGGAAAATTTTTGGGCCACATTGTCTCAAGAGAAGGGTTAATAATTGATCCTGAAAGAGTTGAAGCCATCCGAACACTTCCATTGCCACAACACAAGAATTCTCTCCAAAGCTTCTTGGGAAGAATAAAATTTGATTTCATAGATTTATGCCTGATTTTTCCACTCTTGTGAAGGCTTTAACAATGATGTTGAGGAAGAGTCTTGCATTTGAATGGATAGTAGAAGACAAAGAGAGTTTTGAGGCCATCAAGCTCGCAATATCACAAGCCCCAACTCTTATTAACCTAGAATTTTCAAAGGACTGCATGATGTATGCTTTTGGAGGGTTAGACACAATCTCAACTATCTTGGTTTAGCCTAACAAGGAAGGTTCAGAATAGCCCATAGCCTTCTTCAGTCAGAGCTTGGAGGATTATGAAGTAAATTATTCTTTCATTGAAAATCATGTCCTTGCTATCATTAGGAGTTTGAAGAATTTCAGACACTTGGTCTCGAACAACAAGATTCAACTGCTAGTGTCTCATGCTGGTGTCAAGGATTTTCTCCTAAACAAGGACTTGAATGAGAAGAGAGCAGGTTGGATCACTCCCATGTAATGGAGTATGATATTGAAATACAAAGTGACCAATTTTGGTTCATGGAAAGGGTCTGTGTGAGAAGCTCGCTTCCAAGAAACAAACTGAGTCAAGTAGATGAAGAAGATGTTGTCCTATTAACGCAGAATGAGCTAGAGCATCCAGCTAACGATACACCGATTCCATGTTCGACTCAAAATTTGGTGCATTTTCTCCAAACAGGTTCATGTCCTCTAGAAATAAGAAGAACAAAGAGAAGATACTTTAGATTACAAGCCATCCCATATGTGCTTGTTGATAATGTTTTGTTCAAAAGGGACATCAATGGCATCCTATTAAGGTGCATTGGGAAAATCCAAATTGAGAGGGTGTTGCATGAGTTTCATGATGGAGAAGTAGGAGGACACTTTTCTCCTCGAGTAACAACTCTCAAAATTATTAAGGTTGGTTACTATTGGCCTACGGTGTTTAGGGATTATTACTCATGGATCAAGAAGTGAAAAAGGTGTGCATTCTTCATAGGGAAGGAAAAGTTAGCAGCCTTGCCCCTTCATCCAATTTCAATGGATCAGCCATTCATGCAATGGGGACTAGACTTCATTGGAGTAATCAACCCAAATTCAATCCAGGGCCACAAGTGGATACTCATAGCAACTGACTATTTCACCAAGTGGACTGAAGCGGTGGCACTAAAGGAGGCAAATGAATCCAACATCTTGGATTTCTATGAAGGGATAGTCACTAGGTTTGGAGTCCTTGCCACTATCATATCAGATAATGCATTGGCATTCCTTGTTACAAGGATCACTGAATGGGCTATCAAAAATGGTGTATACCTCAGTACTTCATCAAACTATTACCCTCAAGGTAATGGCCAAGAAGAGTACACAAATAAGAACTTACTAGAATTATCAGAAGGACTCTTGATGAAAATCAGAGAGCTTGGCACACAAATCTCAAATCAGCTCTATGGGTTGATAGGATCACATCCAAAAGGTCTATAGGAAGCTCCCCATACAATCTTGTATATGGAAATGAGGCAATATTTCCCATATCATTGAGCTTCCCACTTTGGAGCTCATGAAACAGTTGGAACTAGCTGAGTTTGAACCTATGGAAATCAGGTATACAGAGCTATTGGGAGTAGAAGAAGCAAGAGAACATGCAATGCGGATCATGGAGAAATATCAAGCATTGATCAAGAAGAGATTTGATAAGAAATCAAGAACAAGGACCTTTCAAGAGGGGGACTTAGTTCTAAAGTGCGATGCAGATCAGGAAAAACTAGGAAGGCATTCCAAGTTTGATGCCATTTGGAGTGGCCCCTACATGGTCATAAGACGTAAAAGTAGAAATGCCTTCCGGCTTGCTAAGCTCGATGGCGAAGAATTACAGGTTCAAGTCAATCAAATATACCTCAAACAATGCTACAAAAAGGAAAATATCTCACCCTTGTAAATATTATCCTAGGTTTTCAATTTCTCCAAGTGCATATGGACATTGTCTTATTATATTTTAGGTTTCAATTTGCCTAAGTGTTGGTGCACATGCTCTATTGCTTCTGGTGTATACTTGTATACAGTTCATCTCACTCATGGAAAAGACTTGTGGCCACAAGAAATTAAATCTATAGAATATCCATATTTGAGTAGGTCTAGATGTTTTCATTACACTCCAATAGATCAGGTTTGCAGAAAATCAAATAAGGGAGAATTTTCCAGGTTTCAGACAACTCTCTACTCTCACAAATCTTGAATCCAAGATTTTCTTGCAAAGATAAGAGTGCATGTAGTGGAAGTCAGTTCCAAGCTAGTTTTGAAATTACCAAGTAGACTCCATGCCCAATGGATACTTTCAAGGCTATTGGTTTCTTCATCTAGCAGGCAGATGTCCCCATGAGCCACCAAATTGTTCTCTCAACTTTGTCCTCGATAAAATTAATCAAACATGATGCCGTATGAGAGAAAATCAAAGGGTCATTTAAGTCATGCAAGATCACATTCAAATCCAATAGTCAAGGGGCAGGCGGGCTCTATAATGGAGGATTAGGGTCAGTGAAGGATGAAACAATGTCAAAGGAGGACAGAGTCTCTTTGGAGGGAAACGGAAAAAGGATCAAAGTTTTTGGACTTCACATATGATTCAGAGTGGGCCCAAATTAGTTAAGTATAAAAGGACTGGTAGAAGGCACCACGTGTCTCAACGGTGCACCTTTAAGGGTCAAAGCCAAGGGTGGTTCCCTATATGAGCGCAGATCTTCCACGTGTCCTAGAACCCAACAAGGTATTGTTAACTCGAGGCCCTGAATTGGATAACTATAAGAATGTCGACAGAGGCCGAGCCACGTGTCTCATCGATGTAACACCAAGGTTGGGTCTAAAGAGTGGGTTCTGAAATAAGCACAGGCTCACCATGTGGTTCAAGTCAAAAAGGGGGACAGAGTGGGCCCAAATCGGTTAAGTATAAGAGTGTCGGTGGAAGGCGCCATGTGTCTCAACGACACACCTTCAAGGGTTAAAGCCAAAGGCGGAGACTCAAACAAGCGCCAAGCCTCCACATGTTCCAAGTCCAAAAAGGAGACAAAGTCAACAGTTGAAAAGTCTCAGGCCAGCGGACAGCACCGCATGTCTCATCGGCACAAATTCAAAGGCGTAGCCCAGAGCAGAGACTCAAACATGTGCCATCCCGCCATGTAGTCAAGGACTGAGAAAGGCAGCAGGCCTAAATCAGTTAAGTATAAAATAAACAGAGCTAAGCTGTGGAAGGAGCCACATGTCTCATCAGCGTAACTTCAAAGGCACGGCCCAAAGCAGAGACTCAAATGAGTGTGAGGCTTACACGTGTCTCAAGTCTGAAAAGGGGGAAAAGATGGTCATTGAATTGGCTATAGAAAGAAGAGACAACGGAGGCCTCCACATGTCTAATGGGCACATCTTCAAAGGTCAGACCCAAAGGCCAGTTCCAAACAAGCGCAAGCTCACCATGTGTCCAAAATTCAAAAAGGGGACAAGGCTAACCGTTTAAATCGACTAAGTATAGAAGGGTTAGCAGAAGCCTCCACGTGCCTTGTCTACGTAACTTCAAAGGGAAAATCTAGAGGAAGGTCCCAAATGCACGCTAAGCCTCCACGTGTCCCAGGTAAGACATAAAACCTTCGCCAAACAAGGGGGCTTAGTAAAAACACATTATTACAGAGCAGGCCCGTAAAGGGACACATGGCCATGATTTAAGTAAAAGAGGGAAGGCGGGTCGCCAGAGGTAGTTTGAATTTTTTTGCTTTTGTTTCGAAAAGGCATAAAGTATAAAAGTAAGTCACACCTTTACCGATGCCCAGAGAAGCCTTGTGTCAGGACTAAATTACATGCAGGAAGGTGGGACTTGGAAGGATTTTTTGCCAAAAGCGGGTTGGTGGGCCTACGGAATACTTTTCACCCAAGTGGAAAATGTGGGCCAGCGGGCCCGGAGATGACTTTTGGGCAAAAGTGAATTGCGGGATTGCGGGGTTGTAGGGAATTTTTTTTACACGTTTGTATTTTTTGTGCAAAAGGCATAAAGTGAATTTCGGGCCCACGGACCTATTTTGCAAAACTTGTTTTTCGCCATTTTTGTATGGATCGGATTCAAGTATTCAAATGGGCATATCTTTCAATCCAGTGCTCAAAATTGAATAAATTTGGTACCATTGGAAAGGTCTTGTTCTCATCTATGACATGGAAGCATGAAACTTTAATTTTGACAAGGTTAGGTGGGTAAAAATAGGAAAATTTATTTCATGCCATTAATGTATGATCCAATTGCTTCAACAACCAGATCAGATTTGATTTGATCCGCCATTCTTCCTTCTTCAACATGTGAAATAGACATGGAGAGGAAGGCTTGACAGATTGTAGGCAGATTTGTAGGAGCATTGAAGGCTGGTAGCTAAGCTTCCATATCAGATTTCCCGCCTCTTTTCTTCTCCTCTCTTTGCTTCATCTATAAAGGTAAGAGTTTGGCTCATTGTAAAGGGTTGGACATTCTTGCTTTGCGCCTTCCCTTTTTCTCAACTCTACAGGTGAATTCGTGGAGCATCGAACCCCTCCATCAAAATTGTAATGCAATTTCTTCCTCTTGGCTGCTGTAATGTACTCTATCAATTCTTGGAGCAATAGAATACGTCAATTCTTATGTTTTATTGCTTCTCCCTGATCCCTCATTGCAATCTTGGTCATTTTTGCATGGATATTGTTTCACATTTTAATGGTTTGTGTTTAAAGGCAATGTAAATGTTCAACATTCCTTCAGTGCATCACCTCTATTAGATTAGGTTTTAATTCTTACATCCCCTTAACTCTGTCTCCTTAGAAAATTAGAATAGGATTTAGGATAGACCCTCTACAATCTAAACGTGTGCACCTGAATAGAGGAATAGGAGCCAACCTTCATCCGGAGAGCTCTCTCGACATGCAAAGTCCCACACTTAGAGAGATGCTCCATGTTGTGCAGTCACATAGAGGATCTTAACCCATCAAGTTACTGATTTCAGGGGTGCTCTGATACTGCAACAACAGTAGTATTATTGGATTCCAATATCGCTACTATTGGATTTCAATTTTTCCATTATTGGATTCCATTTTCATTATTATTCGATTCTAATTTCCCCACTATTAGATTCCAATTTCACTAATATTCAATTCCAATTTTAGTATTGAAATTTTTGGATTCCAATTTCACTATTTTTGGATTTCAATTTTGTAATTTGGGATTCCAATTTTAGGAATATTAGCGTTTATATTGGTATCGAGTTTTACCGTATAGTACAAGTGTTCTTACAATTATATTGTTATTTGGGTTGTTTGTTATATTGTTAGTAATATTGTTGTTGTTATAAAAATATTCCATATATTAGATACATGAATATTTTGAGGGGTGATTTGTTATAACAACAGCTTTAATTATAAGAGTTGCATCCCTATATAATTGTATGGTGTCCCATATGAAATAATAGAGAAGATTACAATTGTGTGATTTTTGTTCAAACTTTGAACCAAATTTTCATTTGGCTTCAGAGCGAAATAGTCATATGCATGTAAATTTTTATTGAGAGTAGTCTAGGGGAAATACTTAGCATTCCATATTGTCCCATATTATGTGTTCATATCAGTGATATTGTTGTTCTTAGTGATATTTTTCTGAAATATAGATGCAGTATATGTTTAGATTTTGTATTGTGGATATTTATAATTCCACTATCATCATCTCCATTTCTGTGTTGCTACACGCATTAAATTTCAATTTGGTAGTGTCCATTTGTGACGGTGTATTTTTTAGTGTATCAACCATCAATTGATATTCAACTCAATACCAAACACACATATGTATCAGCATGTACGCATTCCTGTGTATTGTTATTATTGTATAAGTTAAGACAGTGCATTAATTAGCATTATTATTGTTAGATTCTACTGCTATCAATTCTATGCGTCAAGAGAGATTACAGGTTTGAGCAAGTATCAGACCAGTTTTTGGCCGCATCCATTCACTGTGAAATAATCTTAGAATCTTTGATACGCTCCGTTCAATCCAATATCTATTTTCCACGGTTCACCTCAGACTTTCATGTGTATGCGAAAGAATGGTTAGATAGATCATTAGAGATCTTGTTCAGCTTTGTATTTGTGTTTCATTGTTCCAACTACACCTATTGCTAGCTAATCGCTGTATACCAAAGAGAAGTGAATGCATGGTTTTTAGATAAATATTTCTGAGTTCTCCTCTATTAGATAGTACAATGCAAGACAAATCAGATCATTTCCACCTCATAGAGCACAAATTGTCTTTGACTCCCAAAGTTTCGTTCCTACTTCCTCGATCTCTGGCTTTGACCACTCCAATCGAGTCGTTCACATTTTTCTCTGGAAATATGAGCTTCCTTACAATATCGGTAAGTAGAGCATTGGAGATCTAACATACCTTTGGAAGTGGAAATCAGACACTCATGCGCAGGTCTGAGACAAAACACATTTTTCTGGTCAGCTATCATATCTAGTTTACAACGTTTTAGTTCATTCTCTCAACATTTGTCACTGACTATTAAATAGTTGACTTGTATTTCACACAATGAGCTCAATTGTCCATGCATATGTTTACAAAAGTGACATGGCAGTGGCTCGTTCCAGGCGTGAAACTGAGATCCAAATTCAAGGTTTGCAACGACATGCATTCGTATCGATGCATTAATTAATTTGTTGTTTAATAAATTGTAAGTCGAATTATATGTTCATATTTTTGTAGCTGTATGAAGTCATAAAAAGTCGATTTGTCTTAAAATGTGCGAAGTATAAAATTTATGTGAAAATAATTCTTATAAACAAAAGATTCGTTTATGTGGTCATTGTAAATTTTTGTATCCCATATAATTAAAGTGTTCATAGACAAGTCTTTATAGCTAGTGTTATATAAAAAGTATCATTATTTAGTCCAAGTGAAATTGAGTCCGTTTAATACATTTTGAACATATTGTTTATTCATTAAATGGTGTGGACGTCATTATGAAATTTAGTAGAAGTTGTCAAAATATAGAGTTATTGTCATTATGTCATTGTTGCTTAAAATTTTATTGGGTCACCATAAAGTTGAGTCATTTTCAGTGTCTTTGTAAAAGTCATGTAAGTTAAATTGTAAAATGTAAAAGAAGGCCTTATGGACGCATTTTCAGTGTTATCCGACGTCTTAGGAAGTAAAATGTTTCACATTGTGTGAGGGAAGAAAATAATAAACTCAATGTGGAAAAAAATGTGCTTTATGTTCACATTTTGCTGAGTGAGCATCATGACAATGGAGGATGGAGGAAACAGAGAATGGAGATCAGAAAATGACCTCTCGTCAGTCATCAACGATGGGGCCATAATTTTGGTATGATGACATTTGTTTCAGTTGTGTTATGAGAATTTGAATTATTTAGTGTGACATGAAAAGAAAGAACAGATGATGTAAATTCTTGTTCACTCCTGAGTATTACTCATGTAACCCCTTTTGTAAAAATGTTGTGAAATATTGATAAAAATGTATTTTAGTAATCATGATGTGAAGGTTATTGGTAAATCAGGAAAACCAATAATGTAATGTTTTTGGTGAACCTATAAAACAAATTGTGTAAGGTTTTCGATGAACTTGTAAAACCAATTGTGAAAGGTTATTAGTACACCTGCCAAATCAATTGGGTAAGCTTGTTAGTAGAAGCCGAAAAAAACCATCAGTGGAGGAAGAAATGTGTGTTGGCACATGTGTGAGTTTTGTGAAAGATGGATGCTATACAGTTAAGGAATTGGTCATGAGCACAATGAATCTAGTTCACATAAGGATAGCAACCGCTAAGTTTCATAAGGATGACAACCGATAAGTTACATAAAGGTAGTTGCTGCTAAGTTACATAAGCCTAGTGACCACTAAGTTACATAAGTCTAGTGGTTGTTAAGCTACATAAGCTTAGCAGTCACTGAGTTACATAAGCCTATCATATGCTACACTACATAAGCCTAGTGGCCGCTATGTTAATTTATTTTAACATTTATTTGATTAAATTATAAAATGAAAATCATTGTAATGAAACTTAGTGTTCGGTAGGCATTTTTAAATATAAGATAATCTAGACAATGTGAGCTAATTTTATACAAGATAATAAATTTTCAGATCTTAGAGGTCACTATGATTTTCCATTCTATAAATCATAAAGGAAAACAAAGAGATAAGAACTATGTTAAACATGTTTCTTTGACACATGTATTTGCTAGTTTATTTCCATAGGAAATCAATTCCTTCGGGATAATTATATTGAGAATTACATAAGGACTTATCCCTCTTGAGGGTATCTAGTTCAATCAATTTTAAATACAATGAATTAATTATTGTTCTTGAAGTTTTGTGGGGTATGCCAAAATGGATTCATGTCCTCAATTCAGAATTTTAATTTGATTTCCTTTCCATAATTTTTTTGGAGTTCATGCGTAGATGACGTTATCTAGATCAATCTCTAATGTTTCTTTTAATTTTTTCCACATTATTATTGATTTTTCTTTAAGCATTCTTGATACTTTTCGTTTTCTGTATTTTCTTTTCCTATGGGTTCCCACCAACTTAATATTATCTTATGATTCTTTTTGTGAAAATCCTCTATTATAATTTGTTTTACCCTTCTCATCTATATAGGTACGTTATCATCACCTAGTCTTACTAGTATCATCTTCCCATCATTTACATCCACTACTAGATTGAATTTGTCTTGAGTTCTATAGAAAATAGGCCCACCATATATCCTTATTAGAAAGGAATTTTGATTATACTAATTATCCATGTCAAGACATGGGAATTCCAATATTTGATCATACATTGTGATATCTCGAATTTTTGTTGACCAAAACAAGTCTCTCCCCATAATGCTATACTTGATACAGTGATTTTGTAGGGAATGCATAATTTTTTATAATATGTTATATTTGGAAGCCAAAATTCTTCTCCACCATCTATTAAACTCTTTTCCCAATGTGTGATGTATGCCTGAATTCCTCTTTGCATGCTAGACATATCTTTTAGTTTTTTGAAAGGCGCTAATGGAGGATTCCTTTCAAGAAAGTAAGGTTTCCCACGCAATGTTTTTGAGATTTAAATTATTTGAGACCATAGGGAATTCATGATTGATGCTTTGTACTCCATGAAGGGAATTTGTTTGATGACATGGAACTTAAAAATATTTGGTTTGTTAATACCCAAAATCTTGTGATTTCCATCTAGCAGGTGTGGTTCCACAAAGTCATTAAAGTCATATAATTACTAAATAAGGTATGGAGTGAATGTGCTAGAACCCTTTTGACATGTTCTATAAGTGTCCATTATTTGTGGAAAAGATAATGTTTCTAATTTACAAACTGATCCTAATAATCTCCTAAATGTCCTATCTATATCGTTATGTGGGTGACCCACCAGAAGGAAGTTTATACATAGTTGAAAATCCTTCTGGTTGTCACGATGGATGGAAACACAAACAACGTGTGATTTTTTTTGTCGCTTGAAGCATTCTCTAATTGCAAGTAGAGATCTGGTAGTTGTTTTCTAAATGAACTTATACATTCTCTTAGAATATAAGTTGTATGAACCTACTCATTTTTCTACTAGTATTCCTTTCATTTTTCATACACATCATTTCAAAACAATGAATCATTCAATGCGTGTTTTGATGTACCAATACTATATAATAAATCACCATACTAATCAATAAGTTGTTCTCCTAGCTTCCTAATACATAGAGTCAATGATGTTATTCTGAAGTTTTCCCTCTCTCAATAAAATGGATACCATAGTGTCTAAAACCCCTAGTTTTGTTCCCATGTGTCAACATACCAGTCAAGGTGATGAGGTGGTTAGTAACATTTTTTATTGATTTCATGTTTTCCCTTCCTTGGTACACCAATTTTCATCTTGTCCATTTTTTGATGCACAATGCTTAAAAATCTCTTAGGTTGTTCCTATAACTACATTATATGAGCATATTAATTTGCATGACAACTTTGAATGTAATCATTGTGCCATTTTTGGTGTTGATCTACATATGCTAGTGTTTGTGGACATGAGGTGGATGCACATTTTTTCTTAAGCTCTATGCACTCATCACATTCGACGAAGAAGTCATTCTTGGTGATTGAAACACGAGAGAGATATTCTTTCCATATTTTGCTAAAGTTTTACTGTGACATTGGAGGAAGGTTCAAAATTGAAAGGAATTTGTTACAATTTTTTAGGATGTAAGCATAACTATAACATGCAAAAAATAGTCTCATTGTTAATTTAGTACCATCTTGTCCAATTGAACAAGACATGTCTGGAAATATATCAAAATTTCTCTCCACCATTGTGGATATTAATACAAAAGTTGTGAAATTTCTTAGCAATTGTTTCTATTTTCTTGTATTTTTCTTTACTTCCCTCCTCTCTCCATTTATTCAAGATTGTTTATATTTGTAATATGTGGTCTTCAGGATCTCATGAAATCTGTACTATGTATTATGACATACAACCCTTCCATATAACTTTAATTTATCTATAATTTACTCAAAATTTTGACATATATATCACATTTGTTTGAGTTTATGGTGAATGCATTACGTAATACATTTTTATGGTAGTCTCATTCATCCCTAAAGTTATATTCCAACATTGATTGAAAGTGCTAAGAGATAGGTTAGAGAGACATCCTTCCTTGCAACAAGGTTTCTTCTACACTTCAAACAAGAATTGATCTCTTGTTTTTTTCGTATTTTCCCTTTCCTTAAGTGTACTAGATGGAGTAGTTTTTATTTTTCAGAATTTATGGGAGTTGTAAGGTGTTTTTATCAACTTTTCATTACTATTGTAATTAATGTAATAAAATGAAACTGGATATACCAGTCGGCATAATGACTCTTCGAATGCAATCCAAATTTTTACTCGCAAATCTTCTGGAATTGTTTTAGCCTTAATTATATAACAGAACCATCTATAGGAGACAATTGGATGGGAGACCATTTGATGAGATATTATTTACATATGGAGTATCCATTGTAAATAGGCATGATTATTTTATTAATATGCACCTCAAATGTATTTCCATCCAGTTTTATAACTACACCATGTCTCCTTCACAAGCATTTGTAACTGTCAGTTCTGTAATAATTTTTTTTTCTTTTGAACAAAAAAGTATCAACTTCGCAACAACCCCATTGAAATTCAAATTATAGTTATTATTTTGTATGGGGGTTGATTCCTGAAATTCCAGAAATTTTCGTTAACATGTATTTGTAATTATTGTTTAAGGATACAATAGATTTTTTATTGGCTAGGAAACATTACTGATGTGTTGTAGCCTTGGATACAAATAATTACATGTAATTATAATATTTTTCACAAAAACACCAAACTATGTAAGTCATAACAATACACAAAAAGAAACATGTTCTTATCATACCAAGGATATAAAACCTTCATCTATGTCACCTTATTTCAGATTACAATTATGTTTTAGCACTATGTAGGTTGTAGAAAATTCATCCTTGTTTTTAGGAGTTGTTAAAAAATGGATTTCATTGTTATAATTTAAAACCGTCATCATCATCAAATGTACCCTCCAAGTCACTCATAATGTTTTTTATGTCATACACCCTAACATGTGAAACTTCTGAAATCACAAGTTTAATCATTTCCTTCCTTTCCCATGCGATAAATTATCCCTTGTTTGCAATGCATTCCAAGGTTTCAGAATCATCAATTCTGTATAAAAGTCTCACTCTACAATTAAATACAATACTTATTATGACAACGAATAAGATAGACCCTATGTATCTGCAATGAACTATACTTCCAGATAGATACACTAGTCCCTCCATAATTTTCATACCTTTGGAGAGTAAACCAAATGCACTCCTTCGAAAATAGATTTCATTTTAAAATATATCCACAAATAAAAAGAAAAATTTAGTAGCTTGAAAACTTAAATTTTGAACCTATGGAGAATTTTTCGATGAAAAATATCAATAAAAATTTAAGGTTAAATAAAATGCTAGAAATGACCATGAGAAATAAAAATAAACATCTTATATAAGCATATCTAAAACCACCTTCAACATAAATATTGAACAATTTATGTCATAATTTAATTTGGATAATTTGGATAGCATGCAAGACATTAAATAAGTGATTGTCATAATTTATGCCATATATTAATTTTTTCATCATCATACATATATTACTATTTATGCCTACCTTATTCAAACCATGAAACATTGAAATTGAAAATCGTAGCCAAATTATGTTCTAAGGTAGATGTCATCAATATTTGAACGTAACATACTTGACAAAAACAATTAGAAACCATTAGCTCCTTTTACCACTCTATATAAGGATTTATGTTAAGATGACTATTAGAAATATTACTTACCATTTTATTTTAGAAGTACTTCATGTGTTCTAACAGGGCTTGTCCCATGTGACCACATATGTAACAAAATTCAATATTATTCCTTTATAATAAATACATATCTAAATACATATAATGTCGATAACATTCAAACCTTCATCTCTCTTACCCTCGACTTCAATGTTCCATGTATGTGCTCTATTAAATAAAGCTTATGTGTATTTGGTTATTAGTCCATCTCAGACTAAAATCACAACTTTCATAACACTTCTCCACTTAATATTTGGGGGAAATTTGCATTACATATAAAATAAAGATACTATAGATTTTGATGTAGTCATTAATGATACCTCAACAAACCAGTTCTATTCCCATCCTAAATTTTCCTCATACATTATATATTGTGAAGGTAATTATTTTGTCACTTGGTAGTGAAGACGATCTTGAATTATTGCTCTTATTTGACCATATAAGACATTGTATTTTAATCTTAGATCCCGCTATTATTTGTATCATTTTATCCATATAACACATGATGTATGGATTTGAAATTTGTTGCACTCCCACTTATACTTTTAAGTTTTATCATACTTACACTCATGTAGATATTAATTAGAGTGGAAAGTCAAAATGCGAGAAATCACACTTTAAAGTGCAAGTGATTACATTTCTAGGTGCGATCACTCACTGTCAAAGTGTGATAACTAACACTTAGAAGTGTGAGGATTTAAAAGGTTGTCTAAATTCAATGTTATATAAATAATAAAAATATTACTAAAAAATAATAGATTAAATATTATATTATAAAATTCTTACATTAATTCTTTACAATACCAAATACATTATTTACCAAGGACCATTTTGTAAGGTGAAATACTAATTAATATGGCAGTTGCCTCCACATTAAATATCCATTAAAATCAAACAATGTAATATGCGTGTCACTTGAACTACGTGTGCCATTCTAAATTTGTGCTCCATTTTAAATATTTAATTTTTTAATTTTTCATGAGGTTATTATTGTCAAAAAGAGATTATAATATTACATTTCGTATGCAACATTTAAATTGTGTGTCATTTTAACTAGTCTTAGTTTGTCAATTCAATACATTGTCTACTATTTTTTTTTAAAAAATTGGTTTGTCAATTAAATACGTTGTCTAATATTTTAACTAGTCTTAGTTTGTGAATTAAATTGTGTCTCATATTAACAAGTCTTACTTTTCAAATATTTTGTTCAGTCGCTACTTGTGTTTCTGGTGTTTGTTTACTCTGCATTAATTATCCATTAAAGAGAACACTATCTAAATCACTATAACATCATACGTGACCCTTTTGAAATACGCACGCCATGACAGTTTGATGTGTCGGTTGTATATCACCATAGATTTGACATTTATTTTTAGTATATCGTTTTTGACACTGAAGTTTTTGAAGCTTTTGGGAATAACATAAGCTTTTTTATTATCTTTGTCTTTATAGAAGTGCGTCATTCCCTTCATCCATTGAAAAATCTGAGTAGGGCTTGTGCTTGAAAAATTTTAAGCACGACTTCTGGAGACTATTTGAATTCCTCTGGCTGTCAAAAGTCGGCATAAGTTCTCATCTTTATCCCTTCGAAAAGTATGAAAATACGTAATTTTAGAATTTTCCAAATATGTTTCAACAAAACTCATTTTATGCACTTCTAACAATCAATGTTTTCCATGATACCACATTGGTATCATTTAACAAACATATATCAATTCAAATGATGATGTCCAGGAACCCTAATACGAACCGTAAATATGAAACTTGTAAAAACTTGTGCATTGATGTTATCCCTTCAGGAGACGATAGGAAATTAGGTAGTCTATGCTACCCCTTGAGAATGATTCCTCTTATTTCACATGAAATTAGTGGAGATGTCGACCTTAATCAAGGTTTGGTGTATGTGCGTCACTCCCTTCATCCATTGAAAAATCTGAGTAGGGCTTGTGTTGAAAAATTTTAAGCACGACTTCTGGAGACTATTTGAATTCCTCTGGCTGTCAAAAGTTGGCATAAGTTCTCATCTTTATCCCTTTGAAAATTATGAAAATATGTGATTTTAGAATTTTCCAAATATGTTTCAACAAAACTTATTTATGCACTTCTAACAATCAATGTTTTCCATGATACCACATTGGTATCATTTAACAAACATATATCAATTCAAATGATGATGTCCAGGAACCCTAATACGAACCGTAAATATGAAACTTGTAAAAACTTGTGCATTGATGTTATCCCTTCAGGAGACGATAGGAAATTAGGTAGTCTATGCTACCCCTTGAGAATGATTCCTCTTATTTCACATGAAATTAGTGGAGATGTCGACCTTAATCAAGGTTTGGTGTATGTGACAACTCCTTCAGCGACTGTCTCTCTCATGCACTCTGTTCACCCTCAACTGTCTTTCATTCCTACTCTCGGGGCTACAGTTGCGAGCGTGGTTTCAGAGGACATATTGGTTGGGGATACGGTCGTTTTTTATTCTCCAGGGAAGGATGCATCTAGGTCAGTTGTGGTGGGACGTTTTATGGCTGGCAGGGGCATATGTTTTGCTGAGGCCATTCAAGAAACATGATCTACATAAGGATCCCTTCCTTTGAAAACGGACTTATCCCCTTCCCTCACATTTGAAGAGGATATGCTCAATAAGGTGCGTGAAGATGAGGATAAAATATCAAGAACTGCCCTCATCTACCATTTCAAAAATTGATGGACGAAACTTGCTCAATTGAATCAATGGATATGCCAAAGATGGAGCCTGAGAATCAATGGTAAGTGATGATCCCATTAATTGAATAAATAATGACATCATTTTTATTTCTCCTTGTTTGAATTTGAATACATTTTATAACCTTTTACTAATTTAAAGTAAAAATTGTATGCATTTTGCTGGATTAGTGCATAAAATTGTTCTATACTAAAGATCTAAGTAAAATCCTAAAAAAGTACGCAGTTTTGTATGTACAAATCGAAGAAAGAATAATTTTGACAAGGATGCAGAGTTTTGGGTCAAAAAGTCTAAAAGGTATCTTGATTGAATTTTTCTATCTCAGCTTTCTTCGGAGCATCTAATCTATCTTTAGAGTATCTTATCTCACTTCAGAGTAAATTAGCTCACTTCGGAGTGTCTTGGCTCGATTAAGAGTGTCTCATATCACTTTCAAGAGTCTTGTCTTAGCTTGCTTCAGAGTATCTTAGCTCACTTTGGAATGTCTCATATCTCTTAGGATTGTTCTTTCTCATCTTGCTTCAAAAGTGTTTTCACCTCACTCCGAAATATCTCTTCTTGCTTTGAAGTCTCCCCGGAATGCTGCAAAGTTCTATCCTTGGGCTTCAGGATCCAAGTGAAAAATTGAGTATCTTTCTAGCTAGTGACCACAAACTAGAAAATATGGAGTTTTACCATCCTGGAGCATGCATTTAATGTATAAAAATACATGCAAAAATAGGGAAATGCCAATTTTGAAATAAATCATGTTATATGTTTTGTCAATCAATTTCCTTGATCTTCTCGATTATTTCATCTTGAAATATGGATTTGATTTGGAATCTCTATTCCGACTATCTAAATAAGGATTCTTCTTATAGTTTTGTACGTGTCAATTGAGGAAGCTAGATTATATAATTCGCCCTCACTGATTGTGATAAGTTATATAGAAACTCTACAGTATTGTAATTTTTCTATATGATCTATTTTTTTTGAAATAAAACAAAATTATACTTTGGTGAATTAGTATGCAACCATCATTCTAATCAAAGGGAGAGATAGGCCTCACTCACCCTGAGAACTGAGAATTTTGGTATTTTCTGTATCACTAGTTTCTGTCGAATTCTCCATTTTTATATGTGCATTTATCTAGTTACTTTTTGTAAATCATATCACCATTAACTCACTCCTTTGTGATTGTAAATCCATAGTAGTTCAATTTATATGGTCAATCACTATTTGTTTACCTCTATTGCTTTTAGTAATTTTAATTTGTTTTATGAAATTTTCTTCTAGAAGATTTCTATTTTTGGAATTTTAACTCTTCAATTTGATTTCAATAAGTGTACTTTCCTTCAAAATCCTTGTGAGTTTAAGTTTTAAAAATTTCAATTTACATCAAGTTTTGTGAGTATTTAAATTTTGCAAGTTAACTAGTTTCATTCCATTCAAATAGTTTGTGCAATCTTCATTATAACATAGCTTAAATTTTAACTTTAATAACTAAGAAATAGAAATCCCCCCAAACATAGGAATGTTACCAATAAATTGTTAACTTCCCAAGAAAACCTTAATGCAGATTGCCTTTGGACACTTCTCTGGTTATAATGACATTAACTAGATTGATTAAATATTGAACCAACAACAATGCTCATAATTATTGGCATCATTTTTGGGGACAAAATTTTCAATACGAATCATCCAATTGATAATTTCCATAAGTATTTACAAAGTAAAATAAATATATGAGTAGAGATAAAGATTCAAAGTGTAGACTCATACCAAAAGGTCCTTAGCCAGAAAATGATCAGTGTTGGGACGAATTTACATAATTAGAAGAAGCATTAGACTCATCAATTCAAGAGAAAATAACCCTTGCTTTACGATAACCTACACATCATTCTACTGTAGTGTGGCATTCATATCTAAGAACCTCTTGATAAAAATATCTAGTTAATCTCAGTTATCAAACATATGATAGTAGTAATCTAGGAAAGCCAAATATTTAACCTGAAAGGAAAATTTTGTATAAATTTGATTGGGAAAGAATGATAGATGAACAACCAATATTTCATCATAACCCACGCAATCTTGTTGCTATTATACCATAGAGGATATTTACTTATCCTATTAGTATGATACTCCCATAGAAAACATATCCCCAACTGTATTTCCTACATTTTGGGGTATGGCCTTTGAAGATCTAGAATAGTTCCTATTTAAATTCAAAGTAATTTTTCAAACATATGACTATAGAGCTGATAAAAAAATTGAAAATTTTTCATTCTACACTTAAGAATTCAACCATGACATGGTTGATGATTTTGACCCCTAACTCCATCCGCTCTTGGGCAGACATGGAAGATATTTTTTTGGATAAGTATTAGGATTATTGCAGGGGAAGAGACATGAAAGAAAAAAAAAATCAGGCCAAGAAAAATGAAGATGAAAATATGGAAGATTACTTGTATATATTCCTCTTTCTTCATTTGAATATGTGGCCATCCTTTGAGTGAAGATTTAAAGAAAACCATTTTGTTAAAAGGATTGGATGAGGGGTCTTGAAAATCTATGAATCTAATGTAAAGAGGATATATGAATCATCAAACCTTTCATCAAATTGAACAATTTTGTAGAAGCTATCAACCCTAATGAAAATAAATTAATGGAAGAGCTATCCAACTTCTAGATAGATATTTTGATACACTTGAATACTACTATAAATGGTATGTAGGAAAAAGTAAAATAAAATTATGAACCTCTAACAATGTTTTGTCCAAGATGTAGGAAAAAACATTCCCTTAGAGATTGTCCTCTTGGTAAAATGAAATATGTGGGATATGTGAAAAAGAACATGATACTAAGGATTGTATGCTCATACCATCTCTCATAAAATAGATTAGAAAACCCAAAAAGGAGTTCAATTTTGTACAGAATAAAGGCAATCAACCTTCCCAAACATCACCACAATTCATGCCAAGAAATAGTCCTAATCCATGGATGATGCCATGGGCTTCAAATATGTACCCTCCAATTGTAACATCATTGCCATGGGCTCCATCTGAATGGAACTCCTAGTTATGGATGCCAAATCAATCCCAATTTTGCACATTTTAACCAAGGATTCCCTAACCTTATAACAAGTCATGAACAAATCCACTTGTTGGTACCCAAATTGATTCTCCCTCAGAAGCTGAGCAGCATCACAGGTTTGGTAGGAAGCTTAGAGACAAGAAGAGCATAAAGTGTGTTGTTTTGTAGCCGAGAATGAAATGTAACTTTCTCTCTGTCATTAAGAACATGGAGAAATGGGTAGCACCCTCAAGAGGATTTGACCTATCCTCACTACTTTATGGTTGTGCCTTTCAACCAGGGTGAGAGGACCCTTCTGTAGCCTGTTGTTTGTGGAGGAGATGGAGATATCCTTCCTTGTGAAGTTATTCAGGAGACCATGAAGAAAATATGATCAATACAACAAAACCTAACTCTCACGAGTTATCACTCTAGATAATGGAGATATTTCCTAGGAAAGGTTCAGGCTACTAAAGACAATGAAAACATGATTGCTTTTGCATGTTTTGGTGATGGAATTATGCATTTGTACACACACAGGACAAACAGGGGTAGTATGGGTAAGATTGGTTGTTTTTAAATGAATTTTTGGTGGGAGGTGAGGTGGAATGAACTTGATTTGCCAGATCTTCGAGAACTCTTACAAAAATGGAGAGCTTAAACAACAAAATGCTTCAGGGTAGCTAAGATGTTCCTTTAACCAGAATATGTGCTTCAATCGAGGCCCAAATTAACACATTTTCACACAAACTTCAAGAATACAAAATGAAGGCTCAAATTGAAAACTTAACTAAACATTATCAATCTTTGTTTCATCATGCCTAAGATACCCTCAAAGGCTAACAAACAATCTTATAGTCATGCTAGGAGTCACAGTGATTTTAAATTTGTTTATTTCACTATTCAAATGAAAGATCTTATGATAAATGAAATTGCAAATGCCACCAAACTATCAAAAGGATAAGATCTTGTGTGATTCACAAAAATTTCAATGTAAGATTGCAATGGGAACAAGAGAAACTACTGTAGACATTCAGAAATGAAGCAAACATGAATTTTTCCCAAAAATAACAAATATTAATTCAAGTTTGATTAAATTTATCAGCAGGGGAAAGTTTCTAGAACAATCTCAGAGCTTGTCAATAGTTGTACACTCGCAACCACCTTGACATGATCAAATTTAACACAAAATAGATAAACAAGTTTCTAGGATGATTCCTCAAAAAGATGGACTCTATCAAGATTTTCTCTTAGAAAATCAGTCTTGACCTCTAACACTCCAACCATTTGCATGATAGATTCATGTAATTTATAACATTTTTACAACAGAGTTTTCCCCCAAAAAGTAGAAACATTCAATGTACCAGTGCTTGCCATGATCTTGATCATGATTCCCAGAATCAGATTTGTAAAAGTTTTCAGGAGCTCGGGGAGGAAAATTTCTTCAAATATCTCAGCATTCAATTATTTCACCTGGTAAATCACTCTTCCTTTTATGTGCCAACTACTTCCACCCCTAATCTATGAAATTTGGTTCTTTGTGTGCCAAGGAAGGAAAAACTAGAAAATCATATCGAGGCCAATAGTCAGATCACAATCTTAATGGTAAAAGATGTTTTCAGATTTTTTCCCACCAAACCAAGATATCAACAGGTCTCTTGCATGCCAAGGAAAGAAAGATCAGGTCGAATCCGACAGTTAGATTACATCTTTAATGGTGAAAGATGTTTTCAGACCTTCCCCACCAAACGAGGATATCACATTAATGTTCCTATTCATTTAGCATGCATGAGACTCCAAGAAATGATTAAAAACCTAGAAAAATTCACATCCTCAGGAGCTTTGGAGTAGAAATGGCAGAAAATCAAATACAGATGCACAGTTTCCATCGATTTCCCTTTTGAATTTGGACCATCCACATGGGAGATCCGAGTTAAGATGAACCTAGGGGTTCCCTTTTACCTTTTACACCTTTTGGAAAAAATGTAGAATTTCTCAATTTTCTTTACCCCTCTGCCCTTGAAAAATGGGCTTGACATGTGTCCCAATGTGGGTCCCAGAGGAACCATGGCTAAATTCTGCTATTTTGCCTATTTTTCGAAGAAAAGAAAATTTTCCAAATTTTCCTCGATAGTCTGCCTCCCCGACTTTTGACTTTTCAAATTTCCACGCGTTTCAATGGCGCATCTTGAGATGGTCCCCAAAAGTAGAGACCCCAAACAAGTGTGGGCTCAACACGTGTCTTATTCCAGTAGAGGTTGTTAAAATTTTAAGAGTTCAATGGAATGCGCTATGTGTCCAAGGTCTGAGACAGTCTTCTTTGGTCATTGTAAAGTCCAAGGAAAAAAGGGAGAGTGAGCAGAAGCCTCCAAGTGTCCTCCTGGTGCTTCTTCAAAATAAAACTCAAGGGATGGTCCCAAACATGAACAGGCCTTTTGCGTCTATGGGTCCCTCCACATGTCTTTATGGTGCAACTTCGAGATGGTCCCCCAAGAGTGGGAGACATGTCCCCTTGAATTTCTTTCAAAAATTTTAAGCGTGGCTCACCACATGTCCCGGAAAACTTCCACCGGCCCCTCTATTGCATTTGTTAAGGTGGACCCTGAGAAAGATCTTCAAATGACTTCCAGCCCACCACGTGTCCATGGCCCACTAAAACTATATCAGCTGCATGAAAAATTTTCTAAGTTCTGGGCAAAGAAGCGAAATCCTCCATGTGTCCCCATGGTTCAACTCCAAAGTCCAAACCAAAAAGTGAACTTTCAAATGAGCTGCCGTTCCTCCACGTGGACAAATTTTGAGTTGAGGTGAGCCATATAAATTTTAGAGTGCCCCACTAAGCCACATCCAACTAAAAAGGGCCACATTTCCATTGATGCAGAGATGAAAATTTGACGGGGAAAATTCACCTGTCAAACCGTAAAATGCAGGAAGACAACTATTTGAGCCCGGAGATGAAATTTTCTTTGAGGAAAAAGAATTTGGAAATGTTACAAGCCTCAAACACACTCCTCCGAGCTACATCCATTCATTTTTCTTCAGGTATTTCAGGACAAAAATGACAGGGACAACAACTCCTGACTATGGAAAATGGAAAGAACAGGAGAGCCCAAGTTTTATACCCAATTTATAGACTTTTTCAGATGAACAGAGAAATGAGGAATCAACCATGAATCCATAAGTGATTCTCGGCCTAGGAAAGGATTGATTATGACAACAAAAAGGAAAATAGAGTTTTCAAGTACCAACACGGGGAGACAAAAATGTGACAAAGGCCACAAACTTAGGGATTTTAAGGGCAAATAGGATGAGACTAATCTGAGCACCAACATCGGCTCTAGCTTAGGGATGGGCACTCCTTGCGAGTGCCACAAGAACCAAATAACAGACCAAGTGCCAAAACATCCATTGGGAAAAGGAGTCATCTTACAAGAGCATAAAACCAGAACCATCTCCCAAAGACAAACTGAGAAACTAGAAAAACCAAGTCACCAAGGACCAGAACAATTAAAAACACAAAAGACAACAAACAACCAACAAACTACACACTGTACAAATGATGTTCACCTTGATTCTGGGGAATCAATCCAGGAAATGTTTCAAATACCTGCCATTAACAAGCAAGTTCAAGCAATTCCCCATCCAAGTCCTTCAAGAAGAAGGTATGTTCACCAATTCTAAAATCAATGGAGTAAGATCCCATCCATAATGTGTCAAAATTTCCATGTTTTCCCTTATCTTCATTCATGCTATCCCATAACAGCACAAAGATCTCCAACATTGAAAGCTCTTGGAGTGACCTTCCTGTCGAATAAATTCTTCATCTTTTCTCTAAACTTTACATGCCTTTGGTGGGATGCCCTCCTTTCTTCATCAAGTTCAACAATCTGGTTAATACAAGAATCATATGGACTAACTTCTTGATCCTCTAGCTGTTGAATGAACTGATATGAAGATAATTGCATATGTAGGGGAAGTATGGCCTGAGTTCCATACACCAACTCAAATGGAATCCTTCTAGTGGCTCTCTTAAGAGTAATTCGGTCAACCCAGACAACAAGATTCAACTGCTCACCCCATTTTCTCTTGTTCAGCTCCAAGGTCCTTCTGATAATCTTAAGAAAATTTTTATTACTAGACTCATCTTGTACATTTCCTTGGTGATTGTAATTAGAAGCATATGTCAAATTGATCCCATATTCTTTACACATTGCCACCAAAGGTTTAGCTCTGAAGCTCATGGCATTTTCAGCAACAATTTTAACTGGCACTCCAAACCTGCAGATGATATGGTTCAACATAAATTCCATGACAATTTGGTGTGTTGCTCTTTTGGTGGGGATTGCCTCTACCCACTTAGTGAAGTAATCAGTGGCTACAAGAATCCACTTATGGCCAACACTTGAAGGGTCTGAAATATCACCAATGAAGTCCATTCCCCATTACTTGAATGGGGGTTCAATTGATACATGTTGTAAAGGCATAGAGCCTGAAGCTTTCAGTATCTTCCAGAAAAGTGCTGACAACTCTCACATCTTCTAACCAAGAGAGTTGTATCCTTGAAGAGAGTTGGCCACCAATAACCAGCCCTCAGGACCTTGTGTGTTGTGACTCTTCTAGAAAAATTTCCCCCCAAAAACTCCTCCATGGAGATAAATAATTATCTTCGGGGCTTCATCTTAAGTGATGCATCTTAAGAGAACTCCCCCAAGGTTCTTCTAGGCTAACCCATAATCAGTAATGACATATTTTTGGGAAGCCAACTTAAGAGCTCTTTTCTGGTTCTTACTCAAATACTCAGGGCAGTATAGATGTCTGAGATAAAAAATTACATCTTTGTACCACTCAGAACTCATCAACTTTTCAAGGACATCTGCCCTTCCCTCTTCTACCTCATTCACCTCAATAGTATGTAAGTTTCTCTCAGCCATGAGCTTGGCCAAGCCCAAAAATATCACCAACTTCATGGTTTGGATATCCATGTCATATTCTTGCATCTTGTTCACCCATCTGCACCTTTTTCTTGAGACTTCCATTTATGATAAGATGTCTTTCACCATAGTGTGGGGAACAAGCAACAATTTTAGAGCTCAAAATGTAAGGCATGAAAACCTTTGTTGCTTTTACTAAGGAAAATGCTTGTTTCTTCATAATAGTGTATTTTAGCTTAGCCCCCTGCAATGCCTTACTGAAAAAGGCAATTGGCCTCTCAGCTCCTTCATCATCCTTCTGCAACAGCACAGATGCAAGAGTGCTCTCTGAAGAAAAAAATATTTGGAAAGTCTTCTTATAATATGGGGCTGCTAAAATAGGGGCATGCTTTAATGCCTCTTTGATCCCATTGAAATCTTGAATGACATCCTCCTCCCATTTGATGACTTGGTCCTTCTTTAGCATGTAAGTAATTGGAATGGTCAACTCAACAAAGTTTGATATGAATCTTCTGATAAAGTTTATCTTCCCAAAGAAGGACTAAATTCCTTTCTTGGTTCTTGGAATTAGGACCTTGCTGATGGCCTCTACCCTTTCTGGATCAATCATTACTCCCTCTCATGACACAATGTGACCAAGCAATTTTGTCTTCTGCACTCCGAAATGGCACTTCTTTGGATTGAGTGAAATGCCATATTCTCTACATCTTATCAGCATTTTTTCCAAGTGTTGCAAGTGGTCACCTCTCTTTCTGGAAAACACAGTTACATCATCTTGGTAAACAACAATAAAATCATTAATGTAACCAGCAAAAGAAACATCCATTGCTCTTTGAAAGGTCACTCCAGCATTCATCAAACCAAAGGGCATTCTAACATAAACATAAGTTCCCCAAGGAGTAGTAAAGGTTGTCTTAATTCTTTCTAATTCCTTTACAACAACTTGGTTATAACCAAAGAAGCCATCCAAGGTAGAAAGCAGCTCAGAACCAGTCACTAATTGCAGTATGTTTTCCATGTTTGGTAAAGGATAATTATCCTTCATTGATGCTCTGTTCATATTTTTTGAAATCCATACACAACTTGATATCACCATTCTTCTTTCTAACTGGTACTAGGTTTGTAACACAAGAAGAATACCTTGTGGGATGAATAATTCCTCCATCCCTCAGTTTCTTCAGTTCTTCTTGCATTTTAAGAGATAGGAGTGGCTTTATTGGCCTTTATTTCTACCTGAATGGTTTTGCATTAGATTCTAAGGTAATATCATGTTGAAATAGATCTTCTTTGTATGTCTTTAGTTCAGAATAAGTCCAAGCCATGCAATCTTGATACTTCTTCAACAATTGAATATAGGACTACTTTTCCTCCTTGCTGAGATTGCTTCCTAACCAGATCTTCCTTGGTTTCTCCTCTATACCTAGGTCATATTCTTCAACATCCCTTGAGGCTGCTATATGATTGTTAATAATGCAATCAACGTTATCAAATTTTGATTCAAGAGTGACCAGTCCTCTAGGGATGATAGTAGTTCTCAGTTGGATGATATGCTTTCCAAACAAATTTTCTTTCCCCTCTACTGCACACACCATTGGCTCCCAATCAATACATTGATCAACAAACTCCCCTTTGTTCTGCAGAAACCTTTTGACCTAAGCATCATCATCAAAAACTTGCCAATGCTTAATGTTGTCAGGGATAGATGGCCTTGTTAACACTTCAACATCATATTCACAATATGGGGACATTACACAATTATCAAACCGAGATCCTAATACTGCAAGCTTGTCTTCCAAATCATTAAACTTCCTATCATGATGCACAATATTGAATGAATCAAACATCTCAATGAGATCCCAAACTGCATGCTTGTATTGTTTCATTTGTTGATTCTTAGTAGCATAGAGATTTCCGACTTGCTTGACAATTAGTTTTGAATCTCCTTTGACAATAATGTCCTTAACACCATATCTCCAAGAAACTCTCAAACCTAACAACAATGCCTCATACTCAACAATGTTGTTAGTGCACTCAAAGTTGAGTTTGAAGGAAAAAACAAACTCTTGCTGGCCTGGGGAGATCTGAACAACACTAGCACCATTTCCAAATCTAGAGTAAGCTCCATCAAACAATAAATTCCAAGGAGATCCTTCCTACTCAAGACACTTGCACTCTTAAATTTTTTGCTCTTTCCCATCAACAAATCCTACAAAGTTATCAACATCAACACTTGTGTACAATACTTCATAGGATGCATTGTTGGGATCTTCAATAAGGTGCAACATCTTATTTTCCCCATATAACCTGACAAGGCTGCCCTCAATTGGGATGGTGGCATAGGACATGTCCATTTGAACACTCCCACCAACACTTGCAGCCCACTTTCTAGACAACAAAATACCCCACTTGGTTGGGCAATCAACAATAACAACATCAATTTTTAGGTTCTTACCTGGGTAAGCTGCAAGTTACACCACCAAACCTTTCACACATCCCACCACTAGAACTTCTCTAGAATCCATGGTAGTGCACTTCCCATATGACGTTGTTACCTTGATATCCAACTCATTCATGACTTCCAAAGGCATAACATTGCATGATGCCCCTGAGTCAAACATATAGTTATGTAGCAATCTATTCTTAATTATCAGAGGAGTGAAGAATGGGTCTACATTTAGCTGATATTCGATCAAGGACATCCCTAGATAAACCTCAGGTGGTTCACCTAGTTCCTCAAATGCTAGTGGTGTTGCTAACTCTTTAATGATTGGAGGAGTCTCCACAATGTTTACATTTCTTCCTAGGGTAGTCATTTCCTCTTTCAATACCAAATACTCAAAGGCCCTTTTTTGTGCTCAATAATTCTAAGCAACTCAAAAATTGGAACTGAAATCTTAATCTGACTCAAGACTTGGGCAATATCATAAGGGACATAATTTGGCAAGGAAACATTGGAAGGGAGATTTACACATTCATCAAATGACATGGGATTTTTAACAGCTTGGGCATGAGGAGGAATATGAATTTTGTTTGGGAAAACAAGGCCTTTGGTAGATGCATCTTTCCTAGGAGCCTCTTTAGGAATATTTGAAAGTAATGGAGTTTTTGGCTTGGCTTGAGGCCTTGCCCCTTTGAAAACCTTACTTCTTGTGTTATACTCCTTCTCTTGGGCAACAACAATGTTCATCAACAACAGCATGTCATCCTCATATGGGATTCCTCCATCATAATTTTTTATCATTAAAGCTCTTAAGTATTCAAATTCATTATTAGGTATCTCAAAATCTTGTACAGTATCTATTTCTAAAGTATGAGAGGGAGGAAGAAAGGGTACCCGGTGGATGCAATCCCAAAAAGTTGAAGCAGTTAAAGCACTTATCACTTCAGTTGAAGTTCCTCCTTGTTGTGAGCTCGTGGAGCAACCCATCATGCAAACATCATTATCATTTTCATCATCAACTTCCTCTTCTGTCTACTGACCTTCTTCACATGGAGCATGGGGCATGAAACATCTGTCACACCAATCAATGACATATGTTTCCTCAACAACAGCAACTCTAGCAAGCCAAAGGATCAAGCACCATTCTGTTTTCCCTAGCTTGGGACTGTTTATTTATAAATCCAACAGGTCCCTTGCCTCTATCATCTGATCTCTGATCATTTCTATAATGATTTGTAAAATTTTCTTGGCCTTGTTTCTTGTGTTGACCTTGTGAATTCTACCCAATTCCCTTTTCTACCCGGGCTAATTTGTATGAGATTTCTTTGACAGCCCCTGCCAAAGTTTTCACAACTTCCTCCAAATCAAAAGCCTTACTTTTTTGAAGATTTTCTGAGTTAACTAGCTTCACATCCTCCCTCTTAGGAGGTTTTCCAATTTCCTTGATGTTATTTTCAATCTGCACAGCCATAGTGAAGGCCTGCCTCAAATTGGTAGTGTTTTGTCCCTCAAGTAGTAAGCATCCTTTTTATCAAATGCATCTGAATATTTGATCAAACATGATTCATCACATGGCCTTAAGTTAACAGGAAATATCCTCAAGGTCTTGTTAAACCTTGTGTTGAAATCATGTACTGACTCATTAGGATTCTTCTTGATGTTTTCAAATTATGACAAAATAAACCTAGGGTATGTTCTATCACCATATTGCAATCTAAATGCATTATTCATTTTTGTCCAAGAATCAATGGAATTATCTGGCAAAGCTTTATACCAATCCCTTGCATCCTCTTCCAAAGTATGGATAAATAGTTTGATATATACATCTTCATATTCAATCTCAAAGTCTTCCATCATATTGATAAAAAGATTTAAATGTTGATCACAAGTTATAGCATTGTTTCCTTGGAACTTTGGCAATCTATTTCTTACATCTTGGGGAACTGCATTTGGATAACCAACCATCCCTCTAAAATTTATAGGACCAAAAGTATTTATAGCAAATGGAGGTCTAGGTGGGG